>BSUD01000002.1:16001878-16014010 GCA_033239045.1 Fagopyrum esculentum
AGAGGAGAAAAATCGACCTGTTCTTCAGTAAATCGGCCGATTTAGCTGAAGAACAGCCCAATTTATTCTCCTGTTGCTCTTTAAATGATGAATCTGTATGATTGGGGTGTTAGGTTGTTAAATCCTAGTGTTTGTTGAGCTTAATTTAGCTTAGGATCACCTAATGCTATCAACCTAAGTGAGGGAAGAGATCTACCCGATGATTTCCGATCTTAGATACCTAAGATGATGAATTCTAGGTAGTAGTGAGCCTCACAAGCCGCTATTGGATTGAGTGTGCTAGGATTATTGCTTGAGACTTACCTTCTCCGAGACTTACCCGGTAAGGAGAGGTTTGCCCCTTTAGTAGTGTCCGGTTTGTGTAGAATTCCCAACTTTACCTCCTTGAGACTTACCCGGTAATAGGAGTTTGGTGTGGGATTAGTGAAGTGAGAGACCTACCCGGTAATTGCTTCCATTAGTGAAACACCCTTTCCCAACACCGCAGCTTTATCCTTAGAATCTTTAGAAGCTTGAGTCCAATGCCATAACCGGAAATCTTGACCTCTAGAATCCTCTTTTTCTATCTTTGATCTCATATCTTGTGTTTGTGTCACTTGTTTGTTTTCGTTGATTTGTTAGCATAGTTGATTGTTCGTTTTGCTTGATTTGTGATCCTTGCTTGATCACCACAAAAACTCAACCAAAAATATCATCATTTTCATTTCTTTATTTCTTTCTCTTTTCTTAAACTAGATTCACACTATCTTTGATCATTGAATGACTTGATTTCGCCTAAGTCCTTGTGTTCGACCTCGGAATACTTTCCTTTCTACAAAACGACCCGTACACTGCGGGTTTCGCTAGGTAGTTTAGGATTTAGTTCGAGTTATAAATGTAAAGCTTTTTGTGCTATTTCCTAGCGTAACAAGTCTTTGGCGCCGTTGCCGGGGACTAGGTCTAGATTGAGTCATTTGATTTTGATTGCTTTTAGTGTTTATCTTTCTTGTTACTTTTGATCTTGTGTTGTTTTTGTCTTTGCCTTTTCATGTTTGCCATGGACGGATTGTACCTCCAAGACGACCTTGATGACATGGAGTATGAGGAGTGGATGGAAAGCCAAGATCTAGGACCTCTCCATGATGAGTTTGAGTATTGGGAGGAGTTTAATGCCCACCAGGAGTCCCATGATCAAGCTCACATGACTACATTGCCTTATGTGGAACCTCACCATCAACCTCACAATGATCGATTGGAGTCAATGCTAGAAGAAATGTTGAGGAAGATGGATGATCTAGAAAGCAACCTTGCTTCCATTTCTAGTTCCCACATGGAGCTTGAAGCGGAAGTATGTCATCAAGAGGAGGTTCACTATGAGGAGATCCAAGAATTGCCCGATTCAACCATAACCAATAGAAGCCTTGAGGAAGAGTTGAATGAAGCTCGAGAGCAATTGTGGCTAAGGGATTTGGCCCTGAAGGAAGAAAGGAGATTGAATACCGATAGAGAAGAACAAATGAGGAGGGAGATTGAGGAGATTAGGAATGCTCTTATGCTAGGAGATCCTACCATCCTTCAAGGCTTACCTCCACCTCCTTCACCTTTGGAGGAGTGCAATGAAGTATTCTCACCCCCGGTCATCCTTGCCATCAACCCCGGAACCACACTTGAAGAGCTCACGAGGGAGAGCCCTAAGCTAACCTCAACTCCTTCCAATCCCTCCTTGCTTGCCCGGAGTACACACGAAGATTGGAGCCCCTTTCCTAAGGAGTTTCCCATGTTGAATGATGGAGGCAAGCATGATGGATCCATGATAGTTATGGAGCACCTCAATGAAGAATTCTTTCCAAGAACCGGCCTTCTTTGGATCATAGAGGATGAGGATGACAAGCATCTCACCGGTATGACGGCGGAGTACCAATTGTCTAAGTATGGGGTGACACCTATGGTTGCAACTCCATACTATCATCAAAGGAGCGGTGATGAAGGAGTCTACTACTCACCGGTGAAGAGAGAACTTAAAGCTTATTTGGGCATCAAGTGGCCCTTGCTTGTCATCATGGATGCCGGAAAGCGATGGTTGCTTGGACTCCTCAAGCAAACCATGGTATTCGAGGTGGATTGACACATCCTCGGAGTTTGGTCAAGCTAATGACCTTAAAGAAGCGCTTAATGGGAGGCAACCCATTGGTACATGTCTTTCCCTTTTATTTTTCTAGTTTTTGTTTGATTTTTCTTTTGGTGTGCTTTGTTTTTCTTTTGTGTTTTTGGGTGCTAGATCTTGTTGTTGTCATGTGTGATGAGATGCTAGAGGTCATGTGAAAACCTCATGGAACTGTTGAGAAGAAGGTACAAAATCCAAGCACATGGACGAGGAAGAAAGTACCCAGGAAAATCGGACTGTTCTTCAGAGAAATCGGCCGATTTTCCTGGGCAGATGGTCCGATTTTTCCTTCTGTAAAGGAAAGTGATGATCTCCAATCAAGCATGGGTGGAGCGGACGTGGAACTTGGACGGCTTGCGGTGCCAAGCGCGGGTTCCGACATCATAATGAACATCAAGAGCTCTCTACCATCCTTGATCGATCATCCACCATCATCATCTAATGTGAACCGAAATACCAAAGCATCACCAATTTTATATTGTGAGGAGTCTCTTTCACTTCTTTATTTAGTTTACACATTAGGGACAATGTGTTTCTAAGTATGGGGTGGGGTTTTCATGATCACTTGCATGATTAGCATCTAGGATTGTTCAATTTTTGTCACATGTTTCATTATGTCTTGCATTGTATATATATATTTCGAAAAATCCAAAAAATCAGAAAATTTTAAAAAATTTTAGTGCTTCTAAAGCTTGGGAATGACCCTTATGATAAAATTGTCTTGTGAATTGGCTATGGATGGCCTCATGTGTTAAATAGATGATGCATATGTGGACTTGAAGTACTTATCTTGAATCCCATGAATGATTTGTGATCATGAATGTTTGCCTTGATTGAATTGAGTATTGAAAGTCGAAATTGCATGCTAGTTCTTGCACATCAATTAGGAGTGATTAAGGCAATTCATCTTTCTCTACTTCTCATCTTGATCATGTTGTTTGAGCACCTCAATTGAGATAAATTTGACCTCTTTTGACCCATCCGGGAATAGGAGCATGATAGTGTGTTGATGTGTGAAAAGCAAGTGTGGGGTGAAGTTGTTGATGAAGGAATGATGTGAATGAAATGCTGAAATTGTTGTGAAAGTGTAGACAAAAATATAGGTTTGGGGACGTTAGCTTAAATGACAAGTAACTCGGTACACTTCACATAATCGGGTGTTGGTACCTTGCCAAAGTCAAATAAACCGATAGTCCTAATGAGCGTTGGTATGTGTGCCCGGTGTGGATGCATCTCGAAAAATAGAAAAAGCCCGAGAATGGCTAATCACCAAGGTTTCGGCTTTTGTACACCAATGCCATTGTCTCAAAAATAAAAGAAAGAAAAGAAAATGAAGAAAAATATACACTTGAGGGAAGTTGATAAAAAAAATTTGAAGTTGTGGTTGTTTAGTTCCTTTCCCGGATTAGCATCACATAGCCTAGAAAAACTCCCACCTAATCGCAACGTTTCTTGGCCTTCTATTTTACAAGTCCTTATGAACTACTTGCATGTGTGTAAGACTAAGTGATTTAGATTGGATATGCTCATGATCATCTTGACTTCTTCATTTTCACCTCTCATGCATGCTTTCTAGTTAAGTGTAATTGTCTTTCCATGCTTTCATTTATTTGATACATAATTGCTTGTCCATCACCATGAAACATGACTATGAAGGTGATCCAATATTAGAAGCACAACTCCAAAAAGATTTTGACTTTTTTTTCTGCATACATAAATCATGTCATCTCTTAGTCTATAGTTGAGAATTTGCTCGGGGACGAGCAAACCTTAAGTATGGGGTATTTTTGATAACACGATTTATGACTTAGGTTTAGGTAATCATTTAGATAGATTCATCACTCATTCATGCACGGTTTAGCACAAATTCGCGACGTTTGCACTCAATTCACGTATTTTGTCGAGATAGACGTCTACACGGACTTGTGCGTTGCTTTGTAGGTATTTCGGGGATCTTTTGGACATTAATCGATACATTCGAGGATCAAGCCTCATGGTGGTACATATCCAAGACCTTGAAGGAACATAATTGGAGCAATAAAGGACACAAAGACCACTATTGGTGCAAGCAATGGAGCAACTCATGGCTAGACGATCATAGCATGCTTCTGTTGAAGAAAATCGACCTACACCCAGGAAAATCGGCCGATTTTTCCTACTGGGTCGATTTTTGGGCCTTTGACAGCTTAAGCCACGTGTCCCACGATCTCTTGTCCGGCCTTGCTCTTGATGGAGAATATAAGTGGTCCTTCAAAGTTGTTGCTGGCTCTCTCCATTGATTCCTCTCTCCCACATCCTCTAGCATCTTCCAAAAGACTCTCCCAATTGGGAGCCTCTCTTCAAGACACCCTTGTGGGTGTTCTTGAGGGAGATTAGTGTAGATTTCAATTTCGTAGTGAGATTTGAGTGATTTTTGTGAAGAATCTTGTTGAAGGTTGTAAGATCTGACTTGGAGCTACATTTGGTGTGTTGAAAGACTTGTTTTGAGCTCAAATCCAGCTAAGTTTCATTGCTTTCATTTCCTTACTTCATCTTCTTGCTATAGATTCCATGTATGCTTGTATGATGATTTTAGATCTTGAAATGCATGTTGTTGGCTAGTTTGTTGTGATTTTGGAGTGATGGATTGATGGTTATGGCTTGGGTGATGATAGGATGGACTTATATGTTAGTTTAGGATGATTTTTGTGCCCGAAACCTAAACCAGAGGAGAAAAATCGACATGTTCTTCAGTAAATCGGCCGATTTAGCTGAAGAACAGCCCAATTTATTCTCCTGTTGCTCTTTAAATGATGAATCTGTATGATTGGGGTGTTAGGTTGTTAAATCCTAGTGTTTGTTGAGCTTAATTTAGCTTAGGATCACCTAATGCTATCAACCTAAGTGAGGGAAGAGATCTACCCGATGATTTCCGATCTTAGATACCTAAGATGATGAATTCTAGGTAGTAGTGAGCCTCACAAGCCGCTATTGGATTGAGTGTGCTAGGATTATTGCTTGAGACTTACCTTCTCCGAGACTTACCCGGTAAGGAGAGGTTTGCCCCTTTAGTAGTGTCCGGTTTGTGTAGAATTCCCAACTTTACCTCCTTGAGACTTACCCGGTAATAGGAGTTTGGTGTGGGATTAGTGAAGTGAGAGACCTACCCGGTAATTGCTTCCATTAGTGAAACACCCTTTCCCAACACCGCAGCTTTATCCTTAGAATCTTTAGAAGCTTGAGTCCAATGCCATAACCGGAAATCTTGACCTCTAGAATCCTCTTTTTCTATCTTTGATCTCATATCTTGTGTTTGTGTCACTTGTTTGTTTTCGTTGATTTGTTAGCATAGTTGATTGTTCGTTTTGCTTGATTTGTGATCCTTGCTTGATCACCACAAAAACTCAACCAAAAATATCATCATTTTCATTTCTTTATTTCTTTCTCTTTTCTTAAACTAGATTCACACTATCTTTGATCATTGAATGACTTGATTTCGCCTAAGTCCTTGTGTTCGACCTCGGAATACTTTCCTTTCTACAAAACGACCCGTACACTGCGGGTTTCGCTAGGTAGTTTAGGATTTAGTTCGAGTTATAAATGTAAAGCTTTTTGTGCTATTTCCTATCGTAACAAAGCTAAACCCCTGAATATCGTCAGCATCAAAGTTCACACCTAGACGGTGTGGTTGTTGAATTGGATCCATTCTTTGGCCAAGAGTTCTTGGCTCTTCGTCTACACGAGCGGCTCTTGCACCCCCAGCCGGGATACGAAAATTTGCGGCCGGTCTCGGATTATTCTGATTTGCATTGATTGTTGGATCAATGTCCTCTAGCGGTGGCATGGAGGAGTCGCTATCCTCATCGGATGAGTCGGTTCTAGCCGATCTTGTCGGTTTCCTTCTCTTCTTCTTCTTGGAATCACTCATCTCCAGCCTCATTTGAAGCATCATGTCCTTGAGCTCATCAATTTGCAATTGATGACGGTTCGATTCTTCCTTGCGAGTCTTCTCGCTCCATCTAAGTCGAGCTTCGGAATCCTCCAACTCTGCTTGAATATCCCGCTCCTTATTTTCAGCCATCTTTCTTTCTTTGAGCTTATTTCTCAAAGTCTTCTCAAGTTCTTGATCAAGAGGTAAGAGGTCTTTGTTGTTGCTAGACCTTCGCATATACCTAAGGTAACTTGCAAATATCACTCAAAACAGATATCAAATAACAAGAACGAAGCTCCCAAGCTTGACAACCGATAACCGAATTCGGCCTAAACCAAATCCCCGGCAACGGCGCCATAAACTTGTTCGCCTCGAAGTGTGCATGCAAATAAGCTTTAAATTTATAAAACTAGAATTAAGCAAGCAAACCCGCAGTGTACGGATCGGCGTAGTAAAGCAAGAATTCCAGAGTGTCGAACTCAGGGATTTGGGGGGAACAAATTCAGTTCTCAAATCGTCAAGCAAGTAAATGTAATAAGCTTTGCAAATATCGGAAAAAAAGCAACCCTAAAGATCCAGGTATCTAATTGTGGCAATCGATTCAAGATATACTAAAGAACTAAGGACAGAGTTAAGAGTTGCAAAGGAATGCTAAGGTAAAGCAATGTACGGTGAAGTTCCAAGGCTTTATATGACTTATCTAAAGACACTCTCTATAAAGGTTGTTGAGACTTCAGTATAGAAAGGATCTAAAGACAAGAATTAATCTCAAATACCCAAACTTGTAACCCAAGGATCAAAACTAACTAGAACGATTAAAGTTATGACACTCGAAATCGAAATAGAGGGTGATGAGTCTCACTACTACCTAGAAAAAGATAAACCAAGACTAGATTAACGCTAATCTTTAACCTTGGATCAAAGTAAAAGCAAAGTTCGTAAACTAGGGTAAATCACGGGCAGATCTTGAGTTCCACGGCCGTGGAAGTTCAAGAACAGACCGTGATCTTGGTTCGTCGACGAGATCTCTCTAACTCTCAGGATCCAATCAAATTACGATCGATCTATCATCATCTAAGCCACAACTATCAACCCTTCACCTTAGAATTGCTAAAGGGTTTTAGCCAATAACCATTGTCATGATATCAAAACTCAATTTAAGAAGAATGAAAGATGAAAACCCTCGAAAACTCAAATATAACTCAAAGTCAATCTCAAATTCAAAACACAAATCGGAATATTCAATGGATTCGGAATAGAACCGAAAACCTCACAAGATCTAAGGCAAGTATGAAGAACGGGATGTCAATCCGTCTTCAATGTCAAAACCTAAGAAAAGGCCGCAACTTCCGCCACACACGATCTTCGGGAATTCAAATTGCCAGCGCTTCCGCAACGTTCCTCGCGAAACCCTAAGGTTAACTCTCCCAAAGCGAGGTTGTCCAAGACCTCAAAGCGAGTCTGTTCGCTCCAAACGGTGTGTGCAAGCTTTAAATTTATAACCCAAGATGTATGCTTAAAACAAGGATGTGAACCGGCAGTGTACGGGTCAATTGTAGTAAAAGCAAGAATTCCGGGGTGTCGATCTCAGGGACTTAGGTGAAACAAAGTAAGTATAGGTTGTCAATGCAACTAATAACCACAAAAGCGATTATAGCAATCAAAGATGATAAAAAGTCAATTAAAAGAATATGCAATTCTAGGGATTAAAGCATCTAGTTGTGGTTCCAACTCAAGATCTAAAAATGAGCGGATAAAGTTGAGATTTTGCAAAGGGAAGGTGTTACTAAAGTGGAATAGATCACCGGGTAAGTCTCACTACTCACTATCCCAAACCAAAGAACCTATTACTGGGTAAGTCTCAAGGTACTAAGGAAAGGAACTATAATCTCAAACCAACAAACCAACTAAGGGAATAGAGTCAACCTTTACCCCCGGGTAAGTCTCAGGCTAACTCACAAAGATGGGATGAAGGCACACTCAAACCCCAATAAAGGATAAACCTTTATTACCTACACTTATGATGTTTGGTAAACAAACAAAGGAATTACCGGGTAAGTCTCATCATAGGCTTGCATTGAACCAAGAAAGGTGTAATAAGAATAGGATTTGGCAAACTCTAACACTTAACTCTCAGTTACGGATCAGAAAAGGTTACCTCGGTCAGACAAATTCCACCCCGACCGAGATGTTCATCGACTGAACGAGATGTTCTAAGGTTAAGGATAAAGACTCAAGCTTTCAGGGTCCTACTGGGATTTAAGATTATTCTATCATTGTTTTTCCCACAACCTTCAGCCAATCACCCTAGAATCGCACAAGGAAATTAGCCACTCATCATCATGAAAGCAATAATCAAATATAAGGGAAGAAAGTGAATAATTGAACACAAAAACCTTAATAAAAAGGCTTCAATAACTGAATCAAATATCACAAATATAAGCGTTCCTTGGATAACAAATCCAACAAAACAATCAACAAGAAGGGAATCTAAGAAAGTCTTAAAAAACCCTTCACAAAAGCTATAAAAGCTATCAACTTCCTTCTTTCAATCTTCCTTCAACCTTCCAAAAATTCCTCCTAACTGTAGCTTCTTCAATCCCCAGCTGTTATGATGGTAGCCGGTTCTCAATTTGTGGGAAATCCAGCCCTTTATATAGGAAAATTACCCTCCAAAGATAAAATATCTTGAAAAGATATTTTCCTAATAAAATGTATCTATCTCTCATAAATAAATCCCTAAAATATATGATCTTCCTTCCAGAAATCCAGCAAAAAATATAAGATCTCTCCTTCCAAAAATAAAAGATCTCAGCTAAGAATAAAATATATCTCGCCGCGTCCAAGGTGTTCGCCTCGGTCGGGACGCTCCTCTAGATCACCTCGGTCGAGATGGTACTGTATTTGACCGAGGTGGCTCTAAACTGAAAGTGAAATCTCTCAAATCTGGTCCAAAGTAAATCTCTTTGTTAATTCCTTGCTTCCTGAATGTAGCTCCAATGACTCCTTAGCTCCTTTAGCTCCATTTTGATGCAAAACGTGCCATTTTACCTACGAATACAACGAAACTTGGTGTAGACCTCGATTCCCGCAAAGGTAGATGAACTGACAATATAATCACATAATATACATTCAAACATGCAGATTATTAGAGATAAAACGTCTAAACTAGCCCCAAAATATAGACTATAATTCATGCTATCAAAATACCCCATACTTGTCCCTTGCTTGTCCCCAAGCAAGTTCCAAATCTTAAGTACAAGATAGAATGGATTATAAGTCATAAAGATCAATGAAAAGTATTTCAAAACATTTTAATGGTGTGCTCCACTCATAGATCACTCTAAGAGAAGGCTTCATGGTGTTTAAAATCAAAATATGTTCAAAACATTTTATAAATATAAAAAAGTTGTTCATCTTTGCATAAAATCATAGAATGCATAATAAATCATAATTATCGAAATTAATCATGTATAATCCAGTTTAAACCACCAAGTCAATCAACAAGCTCGAGGTCTCAAGGGCTTTTCAAAAGAGGTCAAGAAACGTGTGAGGGTGGGATGTATGTAGGGAATGTGGTGGTAGAATCCGGGAAAAGGATCTTCACTTCACTTTAATTGTTTTGAACTTCAACATCTTCCACCAATAAGCTTTGCTTATTTTATTTTATTTTATTTTATTTTATTTTATTTTTTTGGGATGCATGGACAGAGGTGCACAATAACCGAAGCCTGAGAAATCAGCAATCATCAATCTCTCGAGATGCCTCAAACCCTTGATGCACATACCATGACCCGTTAGGAATATCGCTCAATCCGACTTTGGCAAGACACAAACACCCGGCTATGTGAATGGTGCCGAGTTACTCATCATCATGATTGACTTCCCCAAACCTATTTGTTTCTTTCTAACTTTCAGCCAACATCTCAACTTTTCTTTCACTTGCTTTTCATTTGCTTGCTTCCAAATTCCCGGATAGGTAAAGGGAGGCAAATATGTATATGTGGGGCTAAGCATGATCAAGAAGAAGAAGAGAAGAGAATGAAATGCCTTAATCATCCCAGGAAGAAAGTGAGA
This sequence comes from Fagopyrum esculentum, assembly GCA_033239045.1. Taxonomy (NCBI): domain Eukaryota; kingdom Viridiplantae; phylum Streptophyta; class Magnoliopsida; order Caryophyllales; family Polygonaceae; genus Fagopyrum; species Fagopyrum esculentum. Next base: position 16,012,009 of record BSUD01000002.1, read on the forward strand.
GAACTTATCATGTGTTGTCAACCTTCAAATTCAACATAATTTGGATAAAACAAAGTATTAAGCATGCCAAAATTTCAAACAAAGTATTTAGCAACTTAAACATATTATAAAACCTTTCAAACATATAAAGATTTCAAAACCAGTCAGCAAACAAAATCATCACTGAGGTCCTATCCAGATAAGAAGCACAAAAATCGTTTCGAAAACTTTCTCAGTTAAGCCACCTCGGTCGAGATGTTCTAAGTCGACCGAGGTACTGTACCTCGATTGGTCAGAATCACTTCTGATACGGGGATTTAGCCCGTCGAGCCGGATCTAGCACCATCAACACGAGAAACTGGAGGACGACACCTTGAACTCATAGTTGCGGACTCTTATAGACTCTTTTTGTGGAAAGGGAAACTAAAGCTACGAAAGGGAAAGATAGGAGGCAAGCAAGCTATGCTACCCTTGAACCAACCCATTGATACAATCAGCCAAGAACCAATACCATAACGGTACAACCCATGGACTAGATCGATCAAGAACCGAATCCAAGAACGACACAACCCTCTCGTCTATAAAGCGATGGACCGATTTGAGGAACCCATCCCAAACAATGCAAAGCACCATGGCTAAAGAGCCAAGACACAATTGAAAATGATGTGATAACCCACTCATCGAGTAATCTAGGTCCATCTCACAAGAAAACATACAACCCGGGATCCAATCTCCATTGGAGGGCGAGAGGGGAAAGACGTTCGCTCAAAACAAGATCTGCTTCTCTATTGCATCAAAACTTGTTCTTACAAAGGAGAAGAAAACCTTAAATAGGCATCTTCCAAAAAACTAAAATAAAGACAATTTTACCAACAATTAATAAACCTAAAATATCTAAGAAAATAAAGCAATGAACCGGCTCTTAAAATGCAAGTGAACCGGCCCCAAATAAACAACATAATCCTAATCAAAACAAAAACAATTTAGGCAACTAATGATTACAAACTTCAGCATCAATCAGCGTTATCGGTTCCGTATCATTCTCGCCTTCTTGGAAAAGCTTCGACCCCGAAGCTTGTGGTAAGTCCGATGGAGGCAATACATGGTAGAGGTACTCCGATGAAATGAAACGACTAACATCACCCTTATCATCCGGCCAGTTAACTATGTGCACATAACCAAACCCACGGGCAAGGACCCGAAAAGGCCCTAGACCGTTTGGGTTCGCGTCAAGCCGAGGGCGGCCTCGCTGCGGTATCTTGACCCAAACCCATGTCCCGGCTGCATGAGTGGACCTCCTCCGAGCTTGGCGAGCGGTCTCAGCGTCGAGGCGTGATGGTGGCTTGCGGTTTGCCTTAGAACGTGGGCGTCCTCTGCGGGCTGGAACACAAGCGGTTGAAGACGACTCCATGGGAGGCCGATGTTGATACGGGGATCCTCGTCTTACAAGGCCGTGGTTGAAGGCCGTAGACTTGGTGAGATGTTTGCGGCGCAGCAGCTCAACGGGAGAGAAGGAGGGCGGCGGTGGCGCGTGGGCTGCAGTTCGATGGGAGTAGACGAGGGAGAAGGCGTGTGGGCTGCTATTCGATGGGAGTAGGAGAGGGAGAAGGCGTGTGGGTTGCAGGTCGATGGGAGTAGACGAGGGAGAAGGCGTGTGGCTGCTGTTCGATGGGAGTAGGAGAGGGAGAAGGCGTGTGGGCTGCAGGTCGATGGGAGTAGACGAGGGAGAAGGCGTGTGGGCTGCAAATCTTGTGGAGGCAAGGTGATAAGATCACACGGATTATCTAGAATTAAGGAGGTGGTTAGGGATTTAGTTTAGATTGTGGAGGCAAGGTGATAAGATCACACGGATTAGCTAGAATTAAGGAGGTGGTTAGGGATTTAGTTTAGATTGTGGAGGCAAGGTGATAAGATCACACGGATTAGCTAGAATTAAGGAGGTGGTTAGGGATTTAGTTTAGATTGTGGAGGCAAGGTGATAAGATCACACGGATTAGCTAGAATTAAGGAGGTGGTTAGGGAT
>BSUD01000002.1:16014052-16032493 GCA_033239045.1 Fagopyrum esculentum
TTTTTTTTTTTTTTGTGTTTTTGAATATGGACTAGAGGTGGGTATGGATAATGGGGTAGTGGGCGGTTTTGGTCGAAAGAGTGAGAGGTGGGTATGGGTAATGGGGTAGTGGGTGGTTGTGGTCAAAAGAGAGGAGAGTGTATGGGGGGGCCGTTTGGCTGAGGTTAGGGCGAACCGGAACGTTGACGGCGCATATGGCTCTGATACCAATCTGATACGGGGATTTAGCCCGTCGAGCCGGATCTAGCACCATCAACACGAGAAACTGGAGGACGACACCTTGAACTCATAGTTGCGGACTCTTATAGACTCTTTTTTGTGGAAAGGGAAACTAAAGCTACGAAAGAGAAAGATAGGAGGCAAGCAAGCTATGCTACCCTTGAACCAACCCATTGATACAATCAGCCAAGAACCAATACCATAACGGTACAACCCATGGACTAGATCGATCAAGAACCGAATCCAAGAACGACACAACCCTCTCGTCTATAAAGCGATGGACCGATTTGAGGAACCCATCCCAAACAATGCAAAGCACTGATAGCATGAATTATAGTCTATATTTTGGGGTTTGTTTGGACGTTTTATCTTTCATAATCTGCATGTTTGTATGTACATTATGTGATTTTACTACCATTTCATCTACCTTTGCGAGAATCGAGGTCTACACCTAGTTTCGTTGTAATTGCAGGTAATATGGTACGTTTTGCATCAAAAAGGAGCAAAAGGAGTCAAGAGTCATTCGGAGCTACATTCAGGAAGCATAGCCATGGATTAAAGATTTACTTTGGACCAGTTTTGAGAGATTTCACATTCTGTCGTGAGTCACCTCGGTTGACCAGAGGTTCACCTCGACCGAGGCGATCCAGAGACACCGACTCGACCGAGGCGAATACCTAGGACGCGGAGAGAATATTTTATTCTTGGAAGAGATCTTTTAATTTTGGAAAGTGATCTTATATTTTTGGGCTGAGCTTCTGGAAGGAAGGAGATATGCAGAATCATATATTTTACCTATATTTATGGGATAATATCTTCTTAAGATTTATTATCTTTGGAAGTTTATTTTTCCTATAAAAAGGGTTGGATTTCCACAAATCCAACATCCCGCCTACACCGAAAAACAGGCTGCATACAATCCGCTTACACCCTACATACGCAGCAGCGCATCTTACTCCAATTTGGGAGAGATTTGAAGAACCTTTTTGAAGGTTGAAGGAAGATTGAAGACTATAGCTTTTATAGCTTTTCTTGAAGGGTTTTGTAAGATTATCTTCAATTCCCTCATTGATTGTCTTGTCTTGTTGGATTGCTATCCAAGGAACGCTTTTGTTTGTGATATTTGATTCAGTTATTGAAGTGTTTTCCTTAAATTCTTCTTTGTTCAAATATTCACCCTCTTCCCATATATTTAATACTTTCATTATGATGATGAGTGGCTAATTTCCTTGTGTGATTCTAGGGTGATTGGCTGAAGGTTGTGGGAAAAACAATGATAGAATAAATCTTAGATTCCAGTAGGATCCTGAAAGTTCGAGTCTTTAACCTTAACCCTAAGCATCTCGTTCGGTTGATGAACATCTCGGCCGGGGTGGAATTCTTCTGACCGAGGTGACTTATCCGACCTAAAACAGAAAGTTAAGTGTTAGAGTTTGCCAAATCCTATTCTTATTACACCTTTCTGGTTCAAAGCAAGCTTAGGATGAGACTTACCCGGTAATTCCTTAGTTTGTTTACCAACGATCATAAGTGTAGGTAATAAAGGTTTATCCTTTATTGGGGTTTGAGTGTGCTTCCATCCCATCTTTGTGAGTTAGCCTGAGACTTACCCGGTAAAGGTTGATTCTATTCCCTTAGATGGTGCGTTAGTTTGAGGTTATAGTTCTTTATCTTGATTCCTTGAGACTTACCCGGTAATAGGAGTTACGGTTTAGGACTAGTGTGTAGTGAGACTTACCCGGTGATCTACTCCACTTTAGAAACACCTTCCCCACGCAAAAATCTCAGCTTTGTCCGCTTATCTATAGATCTTGAGTTGGAACCACAACTAGATGCTTAATCCCTAGAATTGCATGTTTGCTTTATTTGACATCTTATTCATCTTTGATTGTATTGATTGCTTTTGTGGTTAGCATTGACATTAGCACACCGTATTGGACTTTGTTTCACCAAGTCCCTGTGATCGACCCCTGGAATTTTCTTGCTTTTACTACGATTGACCCGTACACTGCGGGTTCGCATCCTTGTTTTAAGCTTAAGTCTAGGGTTATAAATTTAAAGCTTGCACACACCGTTTGGAGCGAACAAGTTTTTGGCGCCGTTGCCGGGGACTTGGTCTAGACCGAGCCGGTACGGTTTGCTCTCGGGGCATTTGCCCCCTTTTTTGTCTAACCACTCTACTTGAGTGACTTTTGCAGGTTCTTTCTTAGGTTTATGCGAAGAACCCGCACTGGGAAGGAAATCGTTCCTTACGATCCCGAACCAGAAAAGACATACAAGAGACGCTTAAGAGAAGCGAAGATGGCCCAACAAGACGATCACGATCTTGCGGCCCAGTTGAGAGAGACGCAGGAGCTGCTACGTCTCAGTAAAGAAGAGCTAAGGCAAGAGAAAGAAGAGAATCAGGCCAGGACTGCAGCAATCGAAGCTGAGATTGCAGCCATTCGGAACCAGATTCTACTTCGACCGATGTAGGATCCAGTAATTGATCCTCGACCGATGCAGGATCCAGTAGTCGATCCTCGACCGAGGCAGATTCCAGCACCTGACGCCCCGGTCGATGTACATCAACCTCGGATACCAGTCCGAGGTGTTCTTCTTGCAGAAATCCCGCAAACCCTAGGTCAAAGGATGGACCCTAATCAGCAGCTGAGGCGTCCAGGGGTGAACCTAGGAGATCCAGCGGATCATGACTACGAACTTCGACCGCAAGTTCTAGCCATGATTCGCCAATGTCAATTCGGAGGGCTAGAGAAGGAGTCACCGCATCAACATCTTCAAAACTACGAGATCTTGATGGAGACCTTGCGACCTCCCAGAATTGAAAATAACAACTACAAGCTAAGACCTTTCTATTTTTCTCTTAAAGATAGAGCTCTTACTTGGTATCAATCTCTTCCTGCAGGAAAGATCAGCACATGGGAAGAGATGACTACGGAATTCTTGACCAAATTCTTCCCCCCCTCAAAGACTGCTGAAATGAGAGGGAAGATCAATGCTTTCATCATGAAGGACAAGGAGAGCTTGTCCAAGTCCTGGGAGCGGTTCAAGGATATCCTTTTGGATTGCCCACATCATGGGATTCCAAAGATCGAGTTGTTGGAGATCTACTTCAAAGGACTGGACGGAAACACCCAGTTCAATCTCCAACTACTCTCCGCCGGTACATTCATGGACATGGCGGTTGATGAAGCTTGGGACTTCATTGAGAAGCAAGCCTTACATATGGAGAAGTATACCCACCAAGGAGCTGAAGGTGGAGTTAAAAGAGTCAACTTTCAAGAGACTCAACCCAACAACAACCAACTCACGTCCTTGAAGAACGACGTGAAGCAATTGAAGGAGCTATTGATGGCTCAAACTAAGAAGGAAGAGCAAGGGCAAAGGAACAACAACAACAACAACAACAACGGGTACCGTAACAACAACAACGGACCCCGAAACAACAACTACAACAACAATAGAGGATCCAATAGCAACAATTGGAGGGCGAATAACCAAAACAACGGTAACAATCGTTCAAACTCCAACTCTAATGATTCCTCTAACCCTTTCCTCTCTTCTCCTTCTTCTTCTTCTACTCCATTGAAGAGCCAAGGGCAAGGATCAAGTTCGTCTCAGCCGGAAAAGAAGGACGCATTCCTAGAGGCAATCTTGATCAAGCTTAGTGCTATGGAGAATTCTATGACTTCATTTTCGAGGGCCCAAAAGTCCTTCGAACAACAACTTGCTAATAGGGCGAATGAAGCGCCAAGAGATCCAGGGAAGCTTCCAGCAAAGACGGAAACTAACCCTAAGGGCCAATGCATGGCCATCACGACGAGGAGTGGACTTAAAACTGCAGATCCAGTACCTCGCTCGACGCAGACCACCTCGGTCCAGATCCAGTCGAAGAACACCTCGACCGAGATGCCAACCGAGGCGGCACAACAGAAAGCAGGAGGAACGACAGAAGCTTATGTTCCACCTCCTGCATATAAACCACCACTTCCATTCCCCCAGTCCAGAGCCAGAGCACATCTTGACAAGCACTTTGGTAAGTTCCTTGACTTGATGAATAAGCTCCATATTAATATTCCTTTCCTTGATGCTATTTTAGGTATGCCCGCCTATGGGAAGTTCTTAAAGGAGATCCTATCAAGGAAGAGGAAGCTGGAGGATGTTGGTGAAGTTAGGATGACATCTAAGTCTTCGGAGCTCATAAAGATCATGAAGGAGAAGATGCCACCTAAATTGAGAGATCCCGGCTCATTTTGCATTCCCATTCAAGTTGGGGATGTTACTTGTGAAGCCCTTTGCGATCTAGGAGCCAGCGTGAGCATCATCCCGCTGGAGCTATGCACTAAGATCGGTCTTGGAGAGCCCAAACCGGTCAAGTTCCGACTCTACATGGCGGATCGCTCCATCACCCATCCCGTGGGCATTTTGGAGGACGTTCCGGTCAAGTTAGGTAACTTCTATCTACCTATAGATTTTGTCGTACTTGACATTCCCGCAGATTATCCAGTTCCTATCATTCTCGGGATGCCATTTCTAGCAACTTCGGGTTGCAATGTGGATTGCAAGAACGCCAAGTTGAAATTCAACGTTGGCGGCGATGAGGTGGAGTTCGCGCTACTTGCAGCCATGAAAGGGGAGCAACTAACTGATGATATCTTCAACATCTACGATGAAGAAGAATCAAGAGAATTGGTGAGCTCTATCCTTGTTAATGATCCACTCGAAAGAGTTATAAGCTTCAGTTTAATGGAGGAAGGTATAGATGCTTCTTGTGATGCAGATATACGGAGCTTGAAGGCACTGGAAGAAGATCCAGGAGCTAAAACTGAGAAGCTAGTCCAGGAAACGAAGATTTCCAGCCTCGGATCCAGTAGCAGTACCTCGACCGAGGCACTTTCTGGACAGAGCGAGGCGTCTGAAGAACACCTCGGTCAACGCCTTTGCGCCTCGACCGAGGTCGACAGCGAGACGATTCAAACTGAGACTGCATCCAGTCCAGTTTCTGACACCACTCCACTGGAAAGAGGAAGCACAGATCCCCCTCAGAAAGCACCCCCAGTTGTGGAGCTTAAACAACTCCCTAGTCACTTGAGGTATATCTTTCTTGGGCCGGATTCTACTTATCCCGTTATTGTTAGTGCTTCCCTTTCCGATTCTGAATTAACTAAGCTAATGCATGTATTGAGAAAGCATCGAAAAGCCATAGGTTACACCACGGATGATCTTATTGGCATTAAACCTTCTTTCTGCATGCATAGAATTCTAATGGAGGATAATCATAAGACTTCACGGGAACCTCAAAGACGGTTAAATCCGATCATGAAAGAGGTTGTGAAGAAGGAAGTTCTTAAGTTGTTGGATGCAGGTATTATTTATCCTATCTCGGACAGCAAGTGGGTTAGCCCGGTGCATGTCGTTCCGAAGAAAGGAGGGATGACCGTTGTGACGAATAAGAACAACGAGTTGATCCCAACAAGGACCGTTACGGGCTGGAGAGTTTGCATCGACTATAGGAAGCTGAACACGGCTACTCGGAAGGATCATTTTCCGCTTCCCTTCATTGATCAAATGCTCGAACGGTTAGCCCAGCATTCACACTTTTGCTACTTGGACGGCTATAGTGGATTCTTCCAGATTCCTATCCATCCGGATGATCAGGAGAAGACCACTTTCACTTGTCCATGGGGGACGTTTGCCTATCGGAGGATGCCATTTGGATTGTGCAATGCACCAGCTACCTTCCAGCGATGCATGATGGCTATCTTCTCCGAGTACATAGAGGAGATCATGGAGGTATTTATGGATGATTTTTCTGTATATGGTTCCTCTTTTGATGATTGCCTATCTAACCTTTCTCTAGTGCTTAAAAGATGTGAAGACACTAACCTTGTTTTGAATTGGGAGAAGTGTCATTTTATGGTTAATGAAGGCATTGTGCTAGGACACCTCGTTTCTAATCGAGGTATTGAGGTCGATCGAGCTAAGATCGAGACTATTGAGAAACTCCCTCCTCCTTGTTCTGTTAAAGGTGTGAGGAGTTTTCTCGGGCATGCAGGTTTCTACAGGAGATTCATCAAGGACTTCTCCAAGATTTCTAAACCTCTAACTAACCTCTTGAATAAAGATGTTGTTTTTGAGTTTTCGCAGGAGTGTCTTGATGCTTTTTACAGGATTAAGGAAGCGTTGATCTCCGCTCCCATTATCCAACCTCCTGATTGGACCTTGCCCTTTGAGGTAATGTGTGACGCTAGCGATGTAGCCGTAGGAGCGGTGCTTGGGCAGAAGAAGGATGGACGGACCACCGCCATTTACTATGCTAGCAAGACGCTAGATGAAGCACAACGCCACTACGCTACCACAGAAAAGGAGTTATTGGCGGTTGTATATGCTTTCGAGAAGTTTCGTTCCTATCTAGTAGGGGCGAAAGTCATTGTCTACACCGACCATGCAGCCATTCGTTACTTGATGGCTAAGAAAGATGCCAAGCCGCGTCTTATTCGATGGATTCTCTTGCTTCAAGAGTTTGACCTTGAGATCCGCGATAAGAAGGGATCCGAGAATTCAGTTGCGGATCACCTCAGCCGGCTACCGGAATCCTCTCGCGAGACGGATCACCCGCCCATAGACGATTCATTCCCCGATGAGCACTTGCATGTCTTGGAGCGTTTGATGGATCTACTTACTTCACCCCACGATGGGTTCTCTTTACGAAGCTTACCGTTATCGACTTTGTTTCACCAAGTCCCTGTGATCGACCCCTGGAATTTTCTTGCTTTTACTACGATTGACCCGTACACTGCGGGTTCGCATCCTTGTTTTAAGCTTAAGTCTAGGGTTATAAATTTAAAGCTTGCACACACCGTTTGGAGCGAACAAGTTTTTGGCGCCGTTGCCGGGGACTTGGTCTAGACCGAGCCGGTACGGGTTGCTCTCGGGGCATTTGCCCCCTGTTTTGTCTAACCACTCTACTTGAGTGACTTTTGCAGGTTCTTTCTTAGGTTTATGCGAAGAACCCGCACTGGGAAGGAAATCGTTCCTTACGATCCCGAACCAGAAAAGACATACAAGAGACGCTTAAGAGAAGCGAAGATGGCCCAACAAGACGATCACGATCTTTTGGCCCAATTGAGAGAGACGCAGGAGCAGCTACGTCTCAGTAAAGAAGAACTAAGGCAGGAAAAAGAAGAGAATCAGGCCAGGACTGCAGCAATCGAAGCTGAGATTGCAGCCATTCGGAACCAGATTCAACCTCGACCGATGCAGGATCCAGTAATTGATCCTCGACCGAGGCAAGTCCCAGTTCCTGACGCCCCGGCCGATGTGCATCCACTTCGGATGCCAGTCCGAGATGTTCTTCTTGCAGGAATTCCACAAACCCTAGGTCAAAGGATGGACCCTAATCAACAGCTGAGGCGTCCAGGAGTGAACCTAGGAGATCCAGCGGATCATGACTACGAACTTCGACCGCAAGTTCTAGCCATGATTCGCCAATGTCAATTCGGAGGGCTAGAGAAGGAGTCACCGCATCAACATCTTCAAAACTACGAGATCTTGATGGAGACCTTGCGACCTCCCAGAATTGAAAATAACAACTACAAGCTAAGACCTTTCTACTTTTCTCTTAAAGATAGAGCTCTTACTTGGTATCAATCTCTTCCTGCAGGAAAGATCAGCACATGGGAAGAGATGACTACGGAATTCTTGACTAAATTCTTCCCCCCCTCAAAGACTGCTGAAATGAGAGGGAAGATCAATGCTTTCATCATGAAGGACAAGGAGAGTTTGTCCAAATCATGGGAGCGGTTCAAGGATATCCTTTTGGATTGCCCACATCATGGGATTCCAAAGATCGAGTTGTTGGAGATCTACTTCAAAGGGCTGGACGGAAACACCCAGTTTAATCTCCAACTACTCTCCGCCGGTACATTCATGGATATGGCGGTTGACGAGGCTTGGGATTTCATTGAGAAGCAAGCCTTACATATGGAGAAGTATACCCACCAAGGAGCTGAAGGTGGAGTTAAAAGAGTCAACTTTCAAGAGACTCAACCCAACAACAACCAACTCACGTCCTTGAAGAACGACGTGAAGCAATTGAAGGAGCTATTGATGGCTCAAACTAAGAAGGAAGAGCAAGGGCAAAGGAACAACAGCAACAACAACGGGTACCGTAACAACAACAACGGACCCCGAAACAACAACTACAACAACAATAGAGGATCCAATAGCAACAATTGGAGGGCGAATAACCAAAACAACGGTAACAATCGTTCAAACTCCAACTCTAATGATTCCTCTAACCCTTTCCTCTCTTCTCCTTCTTCTTCTTCTACTCCATTGAAGAGCCAAGGGCAAGGATCAAGTTCGTCTCAGCCGGAAAAGAAGGACGCATTCCTGGAGGCAATCTTGATCAAGCTTAATGCTATGGAGAATTCTATGACTTCATTTTCGAGGGCCCAAAAGTCCTTCGAACAACAACTTGCTAATAGGGCGAATGAAGCGCCAAGAGATCCAGGGAAGCTTCCAGCAAAGACGGAAACTAACCCTAAGGGCCAGTGCATGGCCATCACGACGAGGAGTGGACTCAAAACTGCAGATCCAGTACCTCGCTCGACGCAGACCACCTCGGTCCAGATCCAGTCGAAGAACACCTCGACCGAGATGCCAACCGAGGCGGCACAACAGAAAGCAGGAGGAACGACAGAAGCTTATGTTCCACCTCCTGCATATAAACCACCACTTCCATTCCCCCAGTCCAGAGCCAGAGCACATCTTGACAAGCACTTTGGTAAGTTCCTTGACTTGATGAATAAGCTCCATATTAATATTCCTTTCCTTGATGCTATTCTAGGTATGCCCGCCTACGGGAAGTTCTTAAAGGAGATCCTATCAAGGAAGAGGAAGCTGGAGGATGTTGGTGAAGTTAGGATGACATCTAAGTCTTCGGAGCTTATAAAGATCATGAAGGAGAAGATGCCACCTAAATTGAGAGATCCCGGCTCATTTTGCATTCCCATTCAAGTTGGGGATGTCACTTGTGAAGCCCTTTGCGATCTAGGAGCCAGCGTGAGCATCATCCCGCTGGAGCTATGCACTAAGATCGGTCTTGGAGAGCCCAAACCGGTCAAGTTCCGACTCTACATGGCGGATCGCTCCATCACCCATCCCGTGGGCATTTTGGAGGACGTTCCGGTCAAGTTAGGTAACTTCTATCTACCTATAGATTTTGTCGTACTTGACATTCCCGCAGATTATCCAGTTCCTATCATTCTCGGGATGCCATTTCTAGCAACTTCGGGTTGCAATGTGGATTGCAAGAACGCCAAGTTGAAATTCAACGTTGGCGGCGATGAGGTGGAGTTCGCGCTACTTGCAGCCATGAAAGGGGAGCAACTAACTGATGATATCTTCAACATCTACGATGAAGAAGAATCAAGAGAATTGGTGAGCTCTATCCTTATTAATGATCCACTCGAAAGAGTTATTAGCTTCAGTTTAATGGAGGAAGGTATAGATGCTTCTTGTGATGCAGATATACGGAGCTTGAAGGCACTGGAAGAAGATCCAGGAGCTAAAACTGAGAAGCTAGTCCAGGAAACGAAGATTTCCAGCCTCGGATCCAGTAGCAGTACCTCGACCGAGGCACTTTCTGGACAGAGCGAGGCGTCTGAAGAACACCTCGGTCAACGCCTTTGCGCCTCGACCGAGGTCGACAGCGAGACGATTCAAACTGAGACTGCATCCAGTCCAGTTTCTGACACCACTCCACTGGAAAGAGGAAGCACAGATCCCCCTCAGAAAGCACCCCCAGTTGTGGAGCTTAAACAACTCCCTAGTCACTTGAGGTATATCTTTCTTGGGCCGGATTCTACTTATCCCGTTATTGTTAGTGCTTCCCTTTCCGATTCTGAATTAACTAAGCTAATGCATGTATTGAGAAAGCATCGAAAAGCCATAGGTTACACCACGGATGATCTTATTGGCATTAAACCTTCTTTCTGCATGCATAGAATTCTAATGGAAGATAATCATAAGACTTCACGGGAACCTCAAAGACGGTTAAATCCGATCATGAAAGAGGTTGTGAAGAAGGAAGTTCTTAAGTTGTTGGATGCAGGTATTATTTATCCTATCTCGGACAGCAAGTGGGTTAGCCCGGTGCATGTCGTTCCGAAGAAAGGAGGGATGACCGTTGTGACGAATAAGAACAACGAGTTGATCCCAACAAGGACCGTTACGGGCTGGAGAGTTTGCATCGACTATAGGAAGCTGAACACGGCTACTCGGAAGGATCATTTTCCGCTTCCCTTCATTGATCAAATGCTCGAACGGTTGGCCCAGCATTCACACTTTTGCTACTTGGACGGCTATAGTGGATTCTTCCAGATTCCTATCCATCCGGATGATCAGGAGAAGACCACTTTCACTTGTCCATGGGGGACGTTTGCCTATCGGAGGATGCCATTTGGATTGTGCAATGCACCAGCTACCTTCCAGCGATGCATGATGGCTATCTTTTCCGAGTACATAGAGGAGATCATGGAGGTATTTATGGATGATTTTTCTGTATATGGTTCCTCTTTTGATGATTGCCTATCTAACCTTTCTCTAGTGCTTAAAAGATGTGAAGACACTAACCTTGTTTTGAATTGGGAGAAGTGTCATTTTATGGTTAATGAAGGCATTGTGCTAGGACACCTCGTTTCTAATCGAGGTATTGAGGTCGATCGAGCTAAGATCGAGACTATTGAGAAACTCCCTCCTCCTTGTTTTGTTAAAGGTGTGAGGAGTTTTCTCGGGCATGCAGGTTTCTACAGGAGATTCATCAAGGACTTCTCCAAGATTTCTAAACCTCTAACTAACCTCTTGAATAAAGATGTTGTTTTTGAGTTTTCGCAGGAGTGTCTTGATGCTTTTTACAGGATTAAGGAAGCGTTGATCTCCGCTCCCATTATCCAACCTCCTGATTGGACCTTGCCCTTTGAGGTAATGTGTGACGCTAGCGATGTAGCCGTAGGAGCGGTGCTTGGGCAGAAGAAGGATGGACGGACCACCGCCATTTACTACGCTAGCAAGACGCTAGATGAAGCACAACGCCACTACGCTACCACAGAAAAGGAGTTATTGGCGGTTGTATATGCTTTCGAGAAGTTTCGTTCCTATCTAGTAGGGGCGAAAGTCATTGTCTACACCGACCATGCAGCCATTCGTTACTTGATGGCTAAGAAAGATGCCAAGCCGCGTCTTATTCGATGGATTCTCTTGCTTCAAGAGTTTGACCTTGAGATCCGCGATAAGAAGGGATCCGAGAATTCAGTTGCGGATCACCTCAGCCGGCTACCGGAATCCTCTCGCGAGACGGATCACCCGCCCATAGACGATTCATTCCCCGATGAGCACTTGCATGTCTTGGAGCGTTTGATGGATCTACTTACTTCACCCCACGATGGAGGTGAAGTATGGGGTGAGGGAACCTCCTACCTCGCTTGAGACGCATCATGGTCCAGCTAGCGACCTTAAATCAAGCGCTTCTTGGGAGGCAACCCAAGGTATTGCTTTCTTTCCCGTTTTCTAGTCTAGTTTAGATAGTTTTTTTGTTTTTGCTTTGCTTTGCTTTGTTTTTGGTGTTCTGGACAGACAACAGCAAGGAGCACATCTGGATGGACAGAAGTTCGAGATTCTGAGAAGAAAGAGGCACCTCGGTCACTGTCAGAACACCTCGACCGAGTTGATTCTTGAAGCAACCGAGGCGACTAGGGTTTCTGCAGAACCGCCTCGGTCCGTACCACCTCGGTCCAGTCGAGACCATCTCGACCGAGGTGACAGCAGATCTCGTGACAGTATAAAAAAAAAAAAAATTACAGTTTTCACTTTTACCCTATTTCGACCGCGGCGACAGCGTACCTCGTTCTCCTCCGTTTCTCGCTCGTTTTCGAAGATTTCTGCTTCCAAAACACGATTAAAGGGTAGAAGAGTCGATTGCAACTACAGATCAGCGAGAAGATTGAGTGTTTTCGACCGAAACGAGGCGCAAAAAAGGTTCGAAAACCCTAACTCCTCGTTTACTGCTTATTGGGCTTTGGTTGCCCTTGATTTTGCTGAGGAAATCCATAAGTACCCCTTAGGAAGCAATTGTAGTGATTTTAGGGGGAAAAGAACTGAAAATCCGAGAATTGAAATCGCAACTGCTACGCCTCGGTCCGGTCGAACTGCATCTCGACCGAGGTGATTTCTGAGGCTTGTCAGTCAACCGAGGTGGTCTGACAGTGAGTTTGTGAAGATGAGTTCCGAGCGCCGTTTAGCCCTGAGAGATAGATCTTCACCCTCCCCTTCCCCTTCTTCTTCCCGTCCCTACCGCCCGGTTATCCACGAGAGATGCCGGGTAGACTATGAGAGGATAGCGGGCCGTCCAGTTATCGCACCACGATTTCTGGAGGTGTCCGCTTTCGACTGCCTAGGGTTAGATGCTGACCTTAGGAGGATGATTGCTACCGTTGGGCTAGATCAGTTCACTGAGATCCGAGCCCCAGCCTACATAGAGCCGACACTAGAGTTTGTTAGCTCCTTCTCCTACCTTCCCACAGACGGATCTGTGAAGTACCGGCTGATGAGCCGGAACTTCATAGTTCCATTAGAGATTTGGAGAGAGATCTTTGGCTTTCCTACCCCCACCGCTGTAGACTTCCCTTCCCGATCAGTAGCTAGGGAGTTTTGGGGACAGATAGCCCACATTACCACACATGCAGACAGATGGCGCCCTGGTGATTCCAGGGAGAAGGTCGTCTTTCACCCGGCCTTCAGACTTGCCCACCGGATTTTTAGTGAGATGCTTCTGGCGCGTACTGAGACGCCCCAGAAGATCAGACAGGGGGAGCTCTTCTCTTTATACTGCATGGTTACAGGCGGCTTCCCGGACTTTGGCTTGCTCCTGGCAGAGGATCTGCACAGGATCAAGGCCAAGGCGAAGGGAGATATCTGCTGTGGAGGTCTAGTCACCCACATCGCCACCTACCACGGGATGGACCTCAGTGTTTGCACATTAGCAGCGGCTCCGAAGCCGCTGGGTCTGCAGGAGATGATTACGCGGAGGATTCTGGTTCCCCGTGGGTTGACCACTCCATACGTCGCCATGCCATGGGAGCGGACTGCACCTCAGGGCATTAGATGGTCTGCACAGTTCTCTGTCTACGACCCACATTTTTGGCAGACAGCATGGGCTCCGCTTATGGAGGATTACAGAGAGGGAGCAGCTGCTGCTGCTGAGGCTGCTGAGGAGGCTGAGGATGAGGATGACGACGACGAGACTGTTGATGAGAGAGGAGGCGGCGTCCCGATGGACACAGGGACAGATACTGCTGGGACGAGCGCGCCTCCCATTATTGATCTAGATGAGGATGAGGAGGACACTGAGCCGGCGCCAGCTGAGACTTCTCCAGTCAGGCCCGCTAGGCGCAGGAGACAGAGAGTTAGGGACAGAGCAGCACACCGACGGATCGATGACCTGACGGATCAGGTTATCGACACTTATGCTGCACTTTCATTGGATATCCGGGAGATGCAGGAGCGGCAGCATCATCAGCACATGATGGCTCAGCTACAGTTCCAGCATGTCATGGGTTATCCCTATGATCCTACTCAGTTCCCCTACATTCCACCACCACCACCGGATCGAGACTACTGAGGAGCTGCAGGGTTTTATTTATTATATTTTTATGCAGTTCGGCTCTTTATCCGGTGAGTCCTCTTTCATTTAGACTTTTATTATACCCACTGGGACAGTGTGTCTCAAGTATGGGGTATTTGCTGTATTATTTGACTACGTGATGACTTTGATGTATTTTTTGACTTTTGATGTATTATATCGGATATTCTCATATTTATGCTTCATTCTGCATTTATATGTTTATCTGAGATTGCATGCATACTTACAGGTTATTTGATTGAGAAAAACGTCGAAACTGAAAAAAAAATGGTTTTAAAAAAAAAATTTTCAACCTCGACCGGGACAGTTCTGGCAAAACGAGGTGTTTCACCTCGGTTGAACCAAGAACATCTCGACCGAGGTGGCGTAACAGAAAGTTTTCGAAACGATTTTGTGCTACTTATCTGGATATGATCTCAGTGAAGATCTCGTTTACTGACTGATTTTAAATTCTTTATATGTTTGAAATGTTTTATGATATGTTTAAGTTGCTAAATGCTTTGTTTGAAATTATTGGCATGTTTAATACTTTGTTTTTATCCAAATTATGTTGAATTTGAAGGTTGACACCGCAGCATAAGTTCTCTCACGTTCTTCTTGGAAAGACCAAGTCAATTCATTCTTCTTCTTCTTCTTCTTCTTGATCATGCTTAACCCCTCATATACATTTTGCCTCCCTTTACCTATCCGGGAATTTGGAAGCAAGCAAAGTGGTGAAAGCAAGTTAAAGTTGAAGGTGGCTGAAAGTGAAAGTGTTAGAAAGCAATAATAGGTTTGGGGAAGTCAATCATGAAGATGAGTAACTCGGCACCATTCACATAGCCGGGTGTTTGTGTCTTGCCAAAGTCGGATTGAGCGATATTCCTAACGGGTCATGGTATGTGCATCAAGGGTTTGATGCATCTCAAGAAATTGATGATTGCGGATTTCCTAGGCTTCGGTTATTGTGCACCTCTATCCATGCATCCCAAAAAGTAAAGTAAAAGAAAAAGTGTGAATAAGCAAAGCTTATTGGTGGAAGATGTTGCAAGTCAAAGTGAAAGTGAAGTTCATCCTTTTCCCGGATTCTAGCACCACATTACCTTACATACATCCCTACCCTTCACGTTTCTTGACCTTTTCTTTTGGGAAGCCCTTGAGACCTTGAGCTTGTTGATTGACTTAGCGGTTTAAATCGGATTATACATGATTAATTTTGATAATTATGATTTATTATGCATTCTATGATTTTATGCAAAGATGAACAACTTTCCTATATTTATAAAATGTTTTGATCATATTGAGTTTTTAATTTCCAAGAAGTACTCTCTTAGAGTGATCTATGATAGTCACACACCATAAAATGTTTTTGAAAGATTTCATTGATTTTCTTGACTTATAATCCATTCTATCTTGATTTCTATATGAGGAACTTGCTTGGGGACAAGCAAGGGCTAAGTATGGGGTATTTTGATAGCATGAATTATAGTCTATATTTTGGGGTTTGTTTGGACGTTTTATCTTTCATAATTGTTCGCTCAAAAGTGTATGCGTCAAAGTCTTAAATTTATATCTAGAACTCAAAAGCAAAGCGAACCCGCAGTGTACGGATCGGCTGTAGAAAGGTAAGAATTCCAGAGTCGAACTCAGGGATTTGGTGAGAATAAATCCGAAATCAATTATCTAGCAAAAAGTGTAGAAGCTTTTGTGATCAAATAAGAAGGGAATGATTCCAAGGATTCAAGTTTCCGATTTAGGCTTTCGATTCAAGACACTTCTATAGATTTAGGACAGAATTTATATTACCAAGATTAAACGTTCAAAAGTAGGATTCGTACGATGAAGTTCCGAAACCTATATGACTAATCTAAAGGTTCTCTCTATAAGGGTTGTTGAGGCTGCAATACAGAAAGGTCTAAAGATAAGAATTATGATCAAACTAACTATCTAAAACTCCAGGATATGACTCTCCAAAGTAAAGATTAGGGAGCACATTTAATTTCTTAATAAAGGATGATGAGTCTCTTTATTACCCAAATTCTTGCAATCTTTATCTATTAAATATAGAATGAGGTTTGAAGTGCCTTCATACATTCAATTAGAGGGTAGAAAGATTAATCAAGATTGGGGTTTAGGCAAGGATTGGTTTTAATTAAAGGTTAATTCAATTAAAGTTCGTCAGAAGAATAAATCGCCCTGTTCATAAGAAAATCGGCCGATTTTCCTCAAGAACAGGTCGATTTTCCTGTTTGTCGCAAAACCAAAATCTAAACTCTCAGGGTCCTAATGTTTGAATGAGTTCAGTCTATCATCATCTAAGCCTTAATCATCAACTATTCTCCCCAGAATCACAATGGTTTTAGCCAACCATTTTCAAAATCGAATCAAATTTATTCTTGAATGAAAAATCGCAAAGAAACCAAATCTTGAATGAATAATTCAATAACTCGTCAAATCTGTAAACAATTGTCAATTCTACTCAATGTATCTCTTAAACAACTCAGTAGTGTGTCCACAAATCACAACTAAAACAATGGAATAGAGAAATCTCACAATCAAAGATCAAGAATGACTTTCCGGCAAAAGCTCTTCAATCTCTCTCCAAGAATCGTTGATTTCTCACAAACGTGTAAAGATTCTTCCGTGCGACCCCCTTCTAATCTCCCTTTGGAGAATTTGACTCCAAGTCCCGGGGCTGTCACCGTCCCTTTGGAGAATTTGGCTCTCCCTAAGTCTCCCTTTGGAGAAATTGACCCTTTCTACTCTCCCTTTGGAGAAATTGGCTCTTTTTTTGGAGGTTTTGACTCCCTTTCAATGTTGAAGGCTCCTCGATTTATATAGGAATCAATCTAGGGTTTAAAGATAAAACCCTAAATATTTGGGCTGAAAAGAAGTCGAATCCGCTGGTATCAGAAAATACTCTGGGCTGCGTCAGCAGGTATCAGAGAATACTTTGGCGCGTCTGACGGTATCAGAGAATACTTTGGGCCGCGTCCGAAGGTATCAGAAAATACTTTGGCGCGTCAGACGGTATCAGAAGATACTTTGGCGCGTCCTAAATTCCTTTTATGCTCCTTTTTGTCCCGCTTCAAGGCTTAATCCTTAAATGTGCCATTTTTGCTCCATAATTCGCCAAATTACCTACAAATGCAATAAAACTCTGTGTAGACCTCTATTCTTGCAAAGTAGGTGAATATAACCATAAATGTCATGAATGTATGTCTATGCATGCAAAATAAAGGGAAAATCTATATAAATACATGCCTAGAAATAGGTCATAATTCATGTCATCAAAATACCCCATACTTGCCTCTTGCTTGTCCCCAAGCAAGGTTCAAACTTAAAATAAAAGATGATATGGATTATGAATATGCAAAAATAAAGAAAAACCACAATATTTTGGTTGTGCTTCTATTCATAGATCACTCTCAAATGGTTGCTTCATAGCTAATGAAAATCATCATATGATCAAAAGGAATTATATCATGAAAAGGATAATCACACTTTGAAAGAAAATCATAACATGCATCATAACTTGCAATATATCAAAATCAATCATGAGAAATCCAATTTAGACCACAAAGCCAAACAATATACTCAAAGATCTTAAGGTCTTTCAAGCAAAGGTCAAGAAACGTGAATAGGTGGGAAACTTATAAAGGAATGTGGTGTATGAATCCGGGAAAAAGAAACAACACAAACTCTTTTTTCTTTTTACTATTTGAACTAACCACCATTGAGAGCTTTGCTCTCCCTTTTTCAACACAAAATTCTTTTTCGACTTTACTTTTTTGGAAATATGGACAGCGGTGCACAAAAACCGAAGCCTAGGAGATTGGCGTTTCTCAATTTCGAGATGCCTCAAACCCTTGATGCACATACCATAATCCGTTAGGAATATCGCTCAATCCGACTTTGGCAAGACACAAACACCCGGCTATGTGAATGGTGCCGAGTTACTCATCATCAAGATTGACTTCCCCAAACCTACAATTTTCTATACTTGTGAATGCAAGCATTTGCTTTCATGGCCCTCCCACATCAAACATGCCAAAACTCAACTCTTCCTAGTTCCCGGATAGGTAAGGAAGGCAATTATTTTATTGAGGGGCTAAATGAATAAGGAAAGAAGCAAGAAAAATCGAGGTGCCTTAATCATATCAATAAGAAGTGTAAGAACTTATCATGCGGTTTCAACCTTCAATACTCAACATGATTTAGAATGAAAGCAAATTATAAAACATGCATGAAATTCTAACAAAGTATTCAAATCCCACATATGTCATAAATCAATTCAAGCATATCAAACTCATCATAGCTATTCCACAAAACAAATGTTATCATAGAGATCATATCCATCCTAGAAGCACAAAAATTTAAAATTTTCAAAATTTTCCAAAATTTTCAAATCATATGATGCAAGACATAAAACATGCAAATAGTATTGCAAATACCTCCACCCCATACTTAAAACTCACATTGTCCCCAATGTGAAGAAAAGAAAAGGAAGAAAAGGATACTCACAATGTAAGATGACGAAT
>BSUD01000002.1:16035060-16169019 GCA_033239045.1 Fagopyrum esculentum
TTTTTTTTTTTTTTTTTTTTTTTTTTTTTTTGAAAAAAATCGGCCGATTTTTCAAAAAATCGGCCGAGTTTTCTGCCCGATTTTTTCGTCGGCCCGATTTTTCCTGAGGGGGTCGATCTCTGGGTCGATTTTTCTTTCTGTTGTCAAAAATCGACCTGTTCTGAAGCCTAAATCGACCGATCTTCTTTTGGGTAGTCGATTTCTTGCCTTTTGTTCCTTGAAAACGTCCTTAGGCACATTTGTATTGCCATTTTCCATCAATTCCTCAAGATTATACCTAGTTCCTGCGATCCATGACACAAACAAACCGAGAGCGCATCGAGAATGAAAAAAAAAAACAAAGCAAAAACAAAACAAACAAGCTAACTATCCTAAGAAAAAGAAAAGGGAAAAAAAAAAGATGCATACCTTGGGTTGCCTCCCAAGAAGCGCTTGGTTTAACGTCGCTAGCTGGACCTATCTCCATAGATGACTCAATGTACCTTGAACATCTTGGATTTCTCATCAAACTCATCAATTAATTCCACAAAAGAGGTTCCTAATTTCACCGGCAATTGGTAAGATCTCCCACGTACAAGCTTGTACGGTTTGATTCTCACCGGGATTCTCCTAGCTTTCCTATGCTTCAATGAGACATTATTCAGCCTTGCGTCCCATCCTTTCCTGGATCGAGAAATCAGTTTCTCGAGAATCCTCCTAGCTTCCCCATCTCCAAATTGGGGATGATGTATGGTGTTCGTCATGTGAATGACCCCATACTTGAACAAAAGACACTTCATCGCCTTAACGGTGAAGTGCTTGCTAACTCCACTCCTTATAGTCCAAGGAGCATCTACTTCCAATAGTTTTAATGGAGGTTTCATCTTTATCTTAGGAGGTTCTTTTGGAAGAGACCTCCAACTCTCCGGCGCATTCCTGCAAAAATAAGAAATTTTAATAGGAATTTCAATGGAAGTAAGAGAATGTACCTTGTAAAGTTCTTCAAGGCTTGGGACAACTTTCATGTTAGAATGATGATCCACACATGAAATATGTCCCAACTTAGCTGGATCCTCTTCAACCTTGGCCACAGTTTCAGTAATTTGGTCAAGGTTCTCCACTTCTTCCTCTTCTTCAATGAGAACTTCTAGAGGAGCTTCAGATTCGAGCGGAGGACAGCTCGAAACTTGTAATTCTTCCTTGCTAGATGAATGATTTTCCAAGGCTTTTTCAACCTTAGAAATGACCTTTTTGGCGTCTTCTAATTCTTTTAAATGAAGTTCATTACGCGCTCTGAAACTTTCTTCGAGCTTCTCAATTTTCTTCATCATATGATCCATTATCAATTCCTCCGCATCTTTGGGAGGTTTCTTTTTAACCTTCTTTGGGTAGTGCAACTTATCCCATCTTGCAAATTCATCTTCAATGGCTTGTTCACGTTCTCTTTCGCTGTCAAACCAATAGAAGGCGTATTTCTCTACCAAGTATTCGTAATAATCTGCTCTAGCTGTATGCTTTGCTACCCATATTGGATCGTATCCAGGGTTACAACTCTCAACAGCCATTGTTCCCTTCAAGGTTGAAAACTCATAGAAACAAAATAGATCTGCAAAAATCACTCAAGTAGACAAATCAAATCACAAGAGCAAAAGCTCCCAAGCTAGACAACCGAAAACCGAATTTGGTCTAGACCAAATCCCCGGCAACGGCGCCAAAAACTGTTCGCTCAAAAGTGTATGCGTCAAAGTCTTAAATTTATATCTAGAACTCAAAAGCAAAGCGAACCCGCAGTGTACGGATCGGCTGTAGAAAGGTAAGAATTCCAGAGTCGAACTCAGGGATTTGGTGAGAATAAATCCGAAATCAATTATCTAGCAAAAAGTGTAGAAGCTTTTGTGATCAAATAAGAAGGGAATGATTCCAAGGATTCAAGTTTCCGATTTAGGCTTTCGATTCAAGACACTTCTATAGATTTAGGACAGAATTTATATTACCAAGATTAAACGTTCAAAAGTAGGATTCGTACGATGAAGTTCCGAAACCTATATGACTAATCTAAAGGTTCTCTCTATAAGGGTTGTTGAGGCTGCAATACAGAAAGGTCTAAAGATAAGAATTATGATCAAACTAACTATCTAAAACTCCAGGATATGACTCTCCAAAGTAAAGATTAGGGAGCACATTTAATTTCTTAACAAAGGATGATGAGTCTCTTTATTACCCAAATTCTTGCAATCTTTATCTATTAAATATAGAATGAGGTTTGAAGTGCCTTCATACATTCAATTAGAGGGTAGAAAGATTAATCAAGATTGGGGTTTAGGCAAGGATTGGTTTTGATTAAAGGTTAATTCAATTAAAGTTCGTCAGAAGAATAAATCGCCCTGTTCATAAGAAAATCGGCCGATTTTCCTCAAGAACAGGTCGATTTTCCTGTTTGTCGCAAAACCAAAATCTAAACTCTCAGGGTCCTAATGTTTGAATGAGTTCAGTCTATCATCATCTAAGCCTTAATCATCAACTATTCTCCCCAGAATCACAATGGTTTTAGCCAACCATTTTCAAAATCGAATCAAATTTATTCTTGAATGAAAAATCGCAAAGAAACCAAATCTTGAATGAATAATTCAATAACTCGTCAAATCTGTAAACAATTGTCAATTCTACTCAATGTATCTCTTAAACAACTCAGTAGTGTGTCCACAAATCACAACTAAAACAATGGAATAGAGAAATCTCACAATCAAAGATCAAGAATGACTTTCCGGCAAAAGCTCTTCAATCTCTCTCCAAGAATCGTTGATTTCTCACAAACGTGTAAAGATTCTTCCGTGCGACCCCCTTCTAATCTCCCTTTGGAGAATTTGACTCCAAGTCCCGGGGCTGTCACCGTCCCTTTGGAGAATTTGGCTCTCCCTAAGTCTCCCTTTGGAGAAATTGACCCTTTCTACTCTCCCTTTGGAGAAATTGGCTCTTTTTTTGGAGGTTTTGACTCCCTTTCAATGTTGAAGGCTCCTCGATTTATATAGGAATCAATCTAGGGTTTAAAGATAAAACCCTAAATATTTGGGCTGAAAAGAAGTCGAATCCGCTGGTATCAGAAAATACTCTGGGCTGCGTCAGCAGGTATCAGAGAATACTTTGGGCCGCGTCCGAAGGTATCAGAAAATACTTTGGCGCGTCAGACGGTATCAGAAGATACTTTGGCGCGTCCTAAATTCCTTTTATGCTCCTTTTTGTCCCGCTTCAAGGCTTAATCCTTAAATGTGCCATTTTTGCTCCATAATTCGCCAAATTACCTACAAATGCAATAAAACTCTGTGTAGACCTCTATTCTTGCAAAGTAGGTGAATATAACCATAAATGTCATGAATGTATGTCTATGCATGCAAAATAAAGGGAAAATCTATATAAATACATGCCTAGAAATAGGTCATAATTCATGTCATCAATAATCTGCATGTTTGTATGTACATTATGTGATTTTACTACCATTTCATCTACCTTTGCGAGAATCGAGGTCTACACCTAGTTTCGTTGTAATTGCAGGTAATATGGTACGTTTTGCATCAAAAAGGAGCAAAAGGAGTCAAGAGTCATTCGGAGCTACATTCAGGAAGCATAGCCATGGATTAAAGATTTACTTTGGACCAGTTTTGAGAGATTTCACATTCTGTCGTGAGTCACCTCGGTTGACCAGAGGTTCACCTCGACCGAGGCGATCCAGAGACACCGACTCGACCGAGGCGAATACCTAGGACGCGGCGAGAATATTTTATTCTTGGAAGAGATCTTTTAATTTTGGAAAGTGATCTTATATTTTTGGGCTGAGCTTCTGGAAGGAAGGAGATATGCAGAATCATATATTTTACCTATATTTATGGGATAATATCTTCTTAAGATTTATTATCTTTGGAAGTTTATTTTTCCTATAAAAAGGGTTGGATTTCCACAAATCCAACATCCCGCCTACACCGAAAAACAGGCTGCATACAATCCGCTTACACCCTACATACGCAGCAGCGCATCTTACTCCAATTTGGGAGAGATTTGAAGAACCTTTTTGAAGGTTGAAGGAAGATTGAAGACTATAGCTTTTATAGCTTTTCTTGAAGGGTTTTGTAAGATTATCTTCAATTCCCTCATTGATTGTCTTGTCTTGTTGGATTGCTATCCAAGGAACGCTTTTGTTTGTGATATTTGATTCAGTTATTGAAGTGTTTTCCTTAAATTCTTCTTTGTTCAAATATTCACCCTCTTCCCATATATTTAATACTTTCATTATGATGATGAGTGGCTAATTTCCTTGTGTGATTCTAGGGTGATTGGCTGAAGGTTGTGGGAAAAACAATGATAGAATAAATCTTAGATTCCAGTAGGATCCCGAAAGTTCGAGTCTTTAACCTTAACCCTAAGCATCTCGTTCGGTTGATGAACATCTCGGCCGGGGTGGAATTCTTCTGACCGAGGTGACTTATCCGACCTAAAACAGAAAGTTAAGTGTTAGAGTTTGCCAAATCCTATTCTTATTACACCTTTCTGGTTCAAAGCAAGCTTAGGATGAGACTTACCCGGTAATTCCTTAGTTTGTTTACCAACGATCATAAGTGTAGGTAATAAAGGTTTATCCTTTATTGGGGTTTGAGTGTGCTTCCATCCCATCTTTGTGAGTTAGCCTGAGACTTACCCGGTAAAGGTTGATTCTATTCCCTTAGATGGTGCGTTAGTTTGAGGTTATAGTTCTTTATCTTGATTCCTTGAGACTTACCCGGTAATAGGAGTTACGGTTTAGGACTAGTGTGTAGTGAGACTTACCCGGTGATCTACTCCACTTTAGAAACACCTTCCCCACGCAAAAATCTCAGCTTTGTCCGCTTATCTATAGATCTTGAGTTGGAACCACAACTAGATGCTTAATCCCTAGAATTGCATGTTTGCTTTATTTGACATCTTATTCATCTTTGATTGTATTGATTGCTTTTGTGGTTAGCATTGACATTAGCACACCGTATTGGACTTTGTTTCACCAAGTCCCTGTGATCGACCCCTGGAATTTTCTTGCTTTTACTACGATTGACCCGTACACTGCGGGTTCGCATCCTTGTTTTAAGCTTAAGTCTAGGGTTATAAATTTAAAGCTTGCACACACCGTTTGGAGCGAACAAGCACCATGGCTAAAGAGCCAAGACACAATTGCAAATGATGTGATAACCCACTCATCGAGTAATCTAGGTCCATCTCACAAGAAAACATACAACCCGGGCTCCAATCTCCATTGGAGGGCGAGAGGGGAAAGACGTTCGCTCAAAACAAAATCTGCTTGTCTATTGCATCAAAACTTGTTCTTACAAAGGAGAAGAAAACCTTAAATAGGCATCTTCCAAAAAACTAAAATAAAGACAATTTTACCAACAATTAATAAACCTAAAATATCTAAGAAAATAAAGCAATGAACCGGCTCTTAAAATGCAAGTGAACCGGCCCCAAATAAACAACATAATCCTAATCAAAACAAAAACAATTTAGGCAACTAATGATTACAAACTTCAGCATCAATCAGCTTCTTCGTTTTTGGTTCCGTATCAACTTCGGTCGAGGTCATAAAAAAAATTTTCAAACCAGTTTTTGACGTTTTTTTCAATCAAATAACCTGTATGTATGCATGTAGTCTCAGATAAACACATAGAGCATAAAGAAAATCATATATATCCGAATCAAGTCATACAAACATCCACATAAGTCAAATAATACACATCCGCATACCCCATACTTGGGACACATTGTCCCAATGGGTCAAAATAAGTCTAAAGAAACAGAGTACTCACCGAACAATGTTGAGCTGCATAATAAATAAATAAAGAAATCTTGCAAGCTCTAATCCCAATCCGGTGGTGGTGGTGGTGGCACGTACGGGTACTGAGATAGGTCAAAAGGATAGCCCATCATGTGCTGGAACTGGATCTCCATCATCCGGCGCTGGTAGTGCTGGCTCTCCCGCATCTCTCTCATCTCTAGGGATAAGGCGGCGTAGGAATCTATCATTTGATCCGTCAGATCATCGATCCGGCGGTGAGCAACTGGATTCCTCTATCTGTGTACCCTACGCCTGGCAGGACGTGCTGGTGTTGTAGCTGGCTCCTCCTCTGTCTCCTCGTCATCTAGATCGACGACTGGTATGCTGGTACCAGCTGTATCTGTACATGTGTCCATGGCAGCACCGCCATCCTCATCCTCACCCTCCTGCTCATCAGCCTCATCATCCTCATCCTGCCCCTGAGCTGTTACTGCTGCATCTCTGGCGTCCTCCATAAGAGGAATCCACGCGGTGTGCTAGTACTGAGGGTCGAACATTGTAAACTGAGATGACCATCTAATACCCTGAGGTGCAGTCTGCTCCCAGGGCATCGCCACATACGACGTAGTAAGTCTGCGAGGAACCAAGATCCTCCTAGTGATCATCTCC
Source organism: Fagopyrum esculentum (assembly GCA_033239045.1). Classification (NCBI taxonomy): domain Eukaryota; kingdom Viridiplantae; phylum Streptophyta; class Magnoliopsida; order Caryophyllales; family Polygonaceae; genus Fagopyrum; species Fagopyrum esculentum. The sequence continues at coordinate 16,041,503 of BSUD01000002.1, forward strand.
TGCAGCCTGAGCGGTTTGGCAGCCGCCACCATAGTACAAGCACTCAAGTCTAAGTCCATGTAACTCGCAATGTGAGTCACTATACCTCCCCAGCAGATATCTCCCTCCGCCTTCGCCTTTATCTTGTGCAGATCCTCAGCCAGCATCACTCCAAAATCCGAAACTCCTCCAGTCACCATACAGTACATACTCAGCAGCTCCCCCAGTCTAATCTTCTGGGGCGTCTCAGTACGCGTCAGAAGTGTCTCGCTGAAGATCCGGTGAGCAAGTCTGAAGGCCAGGTGGAAGATAATACGCTCCCTGGAATCTCCAGGTTTCCACTTGTCAGCGTGCTCAACTACATGAGCTATCTGGCCCCAAAACTCTCGAGCCACGGCTCGAGAAGGAAAGTCAGAAACTGTGGGGGCCGGGAAGCCCAAAATGTCCCTCCAATGGTCCATCGGAACTAAGTAGTTCCGGTTCATCAACCGGTACTTGATGGCATGCTCTGTAGGTAAGTAAGTGATGGTGCTAACAAACTCTAAGGTCGGCTCAAGGTAGGTTGGAGCTCTAATCTCAGTAAACTGCTCCAGCCCCACCATGGAAATCATCCACCTCAAGTCCTCATCCACGTAGAGGCAGTCAAATGCAGAAATGTCCAGAAACCGTGGTGCAACCACTGGATGTGCCACAATGCGGTCATAGTCTACCTGGTGACGCTCGTGGATCACCGGTATGGAGCGGCGAGAAGAAGAAGAAGGAGAATGAGAGGATCTATCTCACAGAACCAGCTGTCTGTTAGAACTCATCTTTCTCTCTCACTATCAGACCACCTCGGTTGCCCTGACAACTCTCAAGAACACCTCGGCCGAGGCACAGGTCGACTGGACCGAGGCGATGTGTTGTTCGATCAAACTCTCAGAAATCCAGTTCTTTTCCCCCGATATCACTACCAATGGTTCCTATGGGGTACTTAATTCTTTTTCAGCAGAATGCAAGGGAAACCAAAGCCCAAATCGATCGAAAACAGTGAAGAAGGGAGAGTTAGGGTTTTTTTTCGAATTACCCTAGATTTGGTCGATTTGGAGCGTTTTTAATGCAGATTGTTGCTTGCAAACCGATCCTCTACCCTTTCAATTCCTTGCAGTTTGGAAGCGAGAATCGTCGAAAACGGGCGAAAATCAGAGAACGAGGTGAGTTGGGTCGCCGCGGTCGAGAAGGTGAGAGAGGAAGGAGAGAGAAATCTCAGCCCCCTTTTATACCCTTTTATGGAACTGTTGTCACCTCGGTCGAGATGGTCTCGACTGGACCGAGGTGGTACGGACCGAGGTGGATCTTCAGTAACCCTAGTCGCCTCGGTTGCTCAAGAATCATCTCGGTCGAGGTGCTGTGACAGTAACCGAGATGTGTCTCAGTCAAACTCCATCTTCTCAAATTCTCAAACTTTTGTCCTTCCAGTGTTGCTCCTGGGTTGTATTCCTTCCTTAGATGTCACCTGTTGTTTGTCTAGGACGCCAAAAACAAAGCAAAGCAAAGCTAAAACAAACTATCTAAAGCTAGACTAGAAAAAAAAAGGGAAAAGAAAGCAATACCTTGGGTTGCCTCCCAAGAAGCGCTTGATTTAAGGTCGGTAGCTGGACCGTACGGTGTCCCTAAACAAGGTAGAGCGGTGCAACTTCCTCAACCGGGACTTCCGGTTTGTATTTCTTAAGTCTATGACCATTGACCTTGAAGCTTCCACTCGTTTCTCCCCAAATCTCAACTGCACCATAAGGGAAAACATGTTTCACAACATAAGGTCCGGTCCATCTAGATTTCAACTTACTTGGAAAGAGGCAGAGGCGGGAGTTGAAGAGTAGAACTAAGTCTCCCTCTTTAAGTTCCTTAGGAATGATATGCTTGTCATGCCATTTCTTTGTCCGTTCTTTGTAGATCTTGGCATTCTCATAAGCGTTCAAACGCAGCTCCTCCAGCTTGTTGATGTCTAATAGCCTCTTTTCACCGGCGTCTTTGATGTCGAAGTTCAACCATTTGATCGCAATATGCTTTATGTTCTAGCTCAACGGGTAAATGACAAGACTTACGATATACCAAATTATAAGGGGTGGTACCAATGGGAGTCTTGAATGCGGTCCTGTAAGCCCAAAGAGCGTCGTCCAACTTCATGGACCAATCCTTCCTCGTCCTAGAGACGGTCTTCTCCAAGATTGCTTTAATTTCTCTATTTGAGATCTCGACTTGTCCACTAGTTTGAGGGTGATAAGGGGTTGCTACCTTGTGGGTTACCCCATACTTCGATAGAAGTGCTTTGAACTTCCGGTTGATGAAATGTGTCCCTCCGTCGCTAATGATGATGCGTGGAGTCCCAAAACGTGGAAAGATAGTCCTGTTAAAGAACTTCACAACCACCATGACGTCATTAGTGGGAGAGGCAATGGCTTCAACCCATCTAGAGACGTAGTCGACAGCTAGGAGAATGTAGAGGTTTCCTCCGGATGATGGGAAAGGTCCCATGAAATCTACTCCCATACATCAAAGATTTCAACCTCCTGTATGTTGTTGAGTGGCATCTCATTCCTCCTAGATAAGTTTCATGTTCTTTGGCATGCATCACAAGAGACAACAAACGTTTGCACATCCTTAAATAACGTAGGCCAAAAGAAACCGGAACGTAATACCTTGGCGCATGTTTTGTGAGCGCTAGCATGCCCTCCACAAGGAAGCGAGTGACAATGCCGTATGACACTAGTAACTTCATATTCCGGAATGCATCTTCGAAGCATCCCGTCCGGACCTCTCTTAAATAGTAGAGGTTCATCCCAATAGTAATGGCGTACGTCTTTACAGAATTTCTTCCTTTGAGCGTACGTCAATCCGGGCGGTATTTCCTGGCAAACAAGATAATTAACTATGTCAGCATACCAAGGCCCTTTATTATCAGAATTGTGGTGGAGAAAGTGTTCCACAAACTGAGGATGAATGTCAGAAAAGGGAGTAAGAAGTTTGTTATTCTCAGTTGACATCATCTCGCTTTTGACCTCGGTCGAGGTCCAGAGTGGGTGACCGAGATGTTCTTCAGTCAAGAACACCTCGCTTGGTCCAGAAGGTGCATTGGTCGAGGTACTGCAACTGGGACCGAAACTGGAGATCTTCTTCTCCTGGATTAATTTTTCAATTTTAGCTCCTGGATCTTCTTCCAGCGCCTTTAAGTTCCGTATATCTGCATCACAAGAAGCATCTATACCTTCCTCCATTAAGCTAAAGCTAATAACTTTTTCAAGTGGATCTTTAATAAGGATAGAGCTCACCAATTCTCTTGATTCTTCTTCATCATAGATGTTCAAGATATCATCTCCTAGCTGCTCTCCTTTCATTGCCGCAAGCAATGCAAACTCCACTTCATCTCCGCCAATGTTGAATTTTAACTTGGCGTTCTTACAATCCACATTGCAACCCAAAGTTGCTAGAAATGGTCTCCCGAGAATGATAGGAACGGGGTAATCTGCGGGAATGTCAAGCACAACAAAGTCTATAGGTAAATAGAAGTTACCTAACTTAACCGGAACGTCTTCCAAAATGCCCACGGGATGGGTAATAGAGCGGTCCGCCATATATAACCGTATCTTCACCGGCTTGGGCTCTCCAAGTCCGATCCTCACACATAGCTCTAGCGGGATGATGCTCACGTTGGCTCCTAGTGTTCGCCACTTAGCATGTGTGCAAATAAGTCTTAAATTTATAAAACTAGAAATCAAGCAAGCGAACCCGCAGTGTACGGATCGGCGTAGTTAAGCAAGAATTCCAGAGTATCGAACAAAGGATTTGGGGGGTTAAATCCAGTTATAAATCGTCAAGCAAGTAAATGTATAAGCTTTGCAAATATATTGGGAAAACAGCAACCCTAAAGATCCAGGTATCTAATTGTGGCAATCGATTCAAGATATACTAAAGAACTAAGGACAGAGTTAAGAGTTGCAAAGGTATACTAAGGTAAAGCAATGTACGGTGAAGTTCCAAGGCTTTATATAACTTATCTAGAAATATTCTCTATAAAGGTTGTTGAGGCTTCAGTATAGAAAGGATCTAAAGACAAGAATTAATATCAAATACCCAAACTTGAAACCCAAGGATCAAGACTAACTAGACCGATTAAGGTTGTGACACTCGAAATCGAAGTAGAGGTTGTTGAGGCTTCACTACTACCTAGAAAAGGCAAGCCAAAACTAAGTTAAAGCAAATCTTTAACCTTGGATCAAAGTAAAAGCAAGGTTCGTAAACTGACACAAATTATGGGTAGATCTTGAGTTCCACGGTCGTGGAACCTCAAGAACAGACCGTGGTTTGGGGCGTTGGCGAAATCTCTCTAACTCTAAGGGTCCAATCAGTTTACGATCGATCTATCATCATCTAAGCCACAACTATCAACCCTTCACCTTAGAATTGCTAAAGGGTTTTAGCCAACAACAGTCATTATGATATCAAATTCAAGATTAAGAAGAATGAAAGATGAAAACCTTCGAAAACCTTCAATAAACTTCAAATCAATCTCAAATCCACAAACAAGGATAATAATGTATATCAGACTTGGAATAACACAAACCAATCACAATCCTTGATAAGAACGAAGAGCGGGATGTCAATTCGTCTTCTAATCAAACCTAGGAATAAAATGCGCAACTTCCGCCACACACAACTTCCAAATCTTCAAGCCTTCATAAATCTCCGTTCCAAAAGTGCAATTCTCCGCACGTCCAATGAAACCCTAGGAACGTGTAAGTGAGTGTAAGCGAAGGTACCGAATTCTCCCTCCTTCAGTCCTTTTATAAGGAAGGATAGAATAACCGTCTGGTCCATATGCGTAAACAATGTGTCCATATTTTATTCGTCAAAAGATTGCCTAAATCACGGTTTCATGGAGTTCCACGGCCGTGGTTTAGAGCGTGGAAGTGGATTACGGTTCTTCACAACTTCCACGACCGTACTTTATACCGTGTAACTCTCTGGAATGCTCCACGTTCATGTTGCCAAGATCCACGGCCGTGGTTTTGGGCGTGGACTTCTTTACGGCCGTATTTTAGAGCGTGGAAGCATAGATTGCTCGTACTTTGCTTTGTTTCGTGCCATTCCTCATCCTAGCATCTTCCTTGGCTTCTTTGTGGTGTCCTCAATCCTTGGATGTGCTCAATTCAGCTTCATCCTCTCTTAATTGGTTCGGTTTTATCTCTTATTCGTCTACAATCAACACAAAGCTTATGTAGACCTCTATATCGACAATATAGACAAACTAGCTAACAATTGCTTCAATGCCTTATCAATGAACACTATAATGGATGAAAAACATCTAGAAAATGTGCCTAAAATATCACAATATTTCATGCTAACAAAATACCCCATACTTGCCACTTGCTTGTCCTCAAGCAAGGTCTTTCAAAAGCTTTAGAACTCAAGTTAGGATGAAATACGTATGCAATCTCAAAAACAAAACATCTTTTAGGTGAATGTGCTTCTAGTCAATAGATCATTCTCAAACCTTGCTTCATTCATTCATGAGACTCTCATATACATAAGCAAAGAATAAAGAGAAAGGAAATATCGTGAATTGATCAAACTTCAATGTAAGCATCATAACCTTCAAACATTATTAAAATCAAACATAAGAAACTTCAATTTAGATCACTAAGTCATATAGCATTCTCTTGATCTTAAGGACTTTCAAATAAGGTCTAGAATGCGGAAAGGGAAAGGAAAGTATAAGGAATGTGGTGCATGAATCCGGGAAAGTGGATAACTAACTCTTTTCTTTTTCTCTTGCGGTTTTGCAACACTTTCAACTTAGAGCTTTACTCTCTTCTTTTCACATTAATTTTCGACTTTACTTTTGGAGTTATGGACAGATGTGCACAAAAACCAAAGCTAGGAGATTGGCGGTTCTCAATTTTGCGAGATGCGTCAAACCCTTGATGCACATACCATAATCCGTTAGGAATATCGCTCAATCCGACTTTGGCAAGACACAAACACCCGGCTATTTGAATGGTGCCAAGTTACTCATCGTCATGATTGACTTCCCTAAACCTAGAAATTCTTTCTATTCTTTGAATGCAAAATTTTGCTTTCATGGCCCTCCCACATCAAACATGCCAAATATCAACTCCTCCAAATTCCCGGATAGGTAAGGGAGGCCATTATTTCATTGAGGGGCTAAATGATCAAAGAAAGAAGAAAGAAAAGCGAATTGCCTTAATCATCTCAACAAGAAGTATAAGAACTTATCATGTGATTTCAACCTTGATTTCTCAATACGATTTAGATAAAACTCTTCACATTATGAAACTTGCAAAAGAGAAATAATTAACACATTCAATTTCTTTTCAATTCACTATTTGTTTAGGCATACAATTGTCATCAAAAACTCAATTCACAAGTAGTGATTATCATAGAAATCATCTCAATTCTTAGAAGCACAAAATTTTCAAAAATTTTTCGATTTTTATGGGTTTTTCAAAAGCTTTTTCATGCAATGCGATAATGAAACGTGTAACAATGGAATGAAACATGCAAAGTGTTCTCAATCAAGGCAAGCAAAAGTGAGTAGAGTTATTACAAACGAATAGTCACACCCCACCCCATACTTGAGACAAACATTGTCCCTAATGTTCAAAAAGAAATAAAGAAAAGAAAGAAAGAAAATGAACTCACAAGACGGCGGTGGAGCGGAAAATGCGGTAGATCATCATCATCCTCACTGGGGTGCCGGTGGTGGTGGAAACGGGAAGAAGCCGGGGTCGTAGTTCCGCCTAAACTGCTGGCGGTAGATGTCTCTCATCATCCGGTCATGTGCATCGGCTCGTGCATCCCTAGCATCCGCGCGGATCTCCAAGGCTCCGACTCTACTGGAAAGGTCGGTGGCCCACTCCGGCAGCTGCTCGTACCACTCCGGCGCTTGGCTATACCAAGCTGGTCCATCTAATGGTGCTGGTGCAGGTGGTGGTTGTGCATGCCAAGTCGGTGGAGCTCTCATCCATTCCGGCTGCGTGCTATACCAATCAGGAGGGGTCGCCATCCATGTCGGCCTCTCACTCACGCTGGCACGGCGAGAGGAAGAGGCGGAAGCTCTAGCAAGGCGGGGAGAATGTCTAGGGAGGTCGGGAAATGTATCCGGCTGATCCGGAAAAGTACCAAAGTCGTGCTTCTCACCTCCTCCCTCAAAACCATCATCTCCTCTCATCTCCTCCTTATCTACAGCAGGTGCCTCGGAGGGGGACGTAAGGAGGTGCTACCAATCTATTTGCATGCATGGCAGTGAATGTCGCCTTCCAGTTATGGCGTCCAGCCATAATGGAGTACTCGGGGAGCCATGCCACACCTCTACCTCCTCTATCCTCCCAAGGCATGGCGGCGGTGGGTGGACCTCTATGCCTAGGGAAAATCAACCCTCTAGTCATGAGACTCTGAAGTCCTAACGGCCTCGCCGCTATCCTAGTGCAGGCGGAGAAGTCTACTCCTAACTGTCTAGCAATCTGGGTGACCATCCCACCATATCCAATATTGCCGGCCCTCTTGTTCTTTAGCTTACTCATGGTAGAAGCTAAGAGGGTGGCACAATCAACAGACCTCCCATGCAGCATCGAATACAACAAAAACAGCTCATCAGTCTTGATCTTCTTAGGACTCTCCGTCCTAGGGAAGAGACACTCAGAAAGCACTCGGTGGGCAATCTTCAAGGCTAAGTGATAAATCAACTTAGCCTTGGTATCAGCAGGCTGCCAGCGGTCCTCGCTAGCATATACCATGGCGATGTCCTCCCAAAAATCCTTTGCGTACACGCCACTAGGAAACCGACCATTGAAGGTCTCATGGAACCCAAAGAAGGCTCCAAACTCTCGTATCAAAAACTCATAGTTCCTCTCCATCAACCGGAAAGAAATTGTCCTATCCACATGGCTATGCTCAAATGAGATCACAAACTCTCTAGTGATCTCCTCATAAGCGTCTTCCCGAATAGTGGAGAAGACGATCAAACCAGCTCTATCAAGTAACCAAGTAAGGTCACCTACCGCATTCAGTGGCTCTAACTCCTCAAGCAGCAAGTAACGAGGTCCTATGACCGGTCTCTTCATAATTCTCTCCAAAGCATCTAGATAATCATCATGAATTTGTGGAATTCTAGGGGGTGGGGGTGTGGTGGTGATGGTAGTTCACTAGGGGGTGCCTGGGAGGAGGAGGAAGCATTACCTTTCCTCTTCTTGGTCCTATTAGACATTCTCTTAACAAAGTCCATATTCTGTTCAAAATTACGGTCTGTTCTTGAAATTCCACAGCCGTGGAATACCCAGTAACCGTGATTCGACTCGAAAATCCTCAAAAATCACTCAATCAACACCACAATCAGCAGATAGCAGCCCTAGACTAATTTCAATCCAGTTCCAATCAGTTCTCCTAATATATCTTGCAAAAACTGAATCGAATCGACAAAGTGAAAAAAGAGAAGAAAAACCTAGGTTTTTGGATTTTAAAATCTAAATTCCGTCTTCTCCGGCGATTGTTCACTCGAATTGTTGCTTGGATCTTGTAGATGATCGAATTTTCTCCAGTTTGGGTTAAAGAATCGTTCGAAACGATTAACGAACGAAGATTTGAGAGAGGGGGACTCAACCGGCGATTTTGGGCGTGGAAAATGGTGTTTTGGTGTGTTTTGTGAAGAAACGTGGTTTTTATAGTGGCCGTAAAAATTTTTGAAAATCACGGTCACTCGAGGGGTTCCACGGCCGTGGAAACGTACGGAACCGTAGTTTTGGTGATTTTTCTCACGCTTTTGCAAATTACGGTCACTGTAGCTGTCACGGCCGTGGTTTTGGCCGTGAAACTCTATGTAATGTGCCAAAGTCCAAGTTTCGTCAACTTTCTTCTAACTTTTCCTTCTCTTTTCCTCTTCCACTGATCCTACATCCAAAAACACGAACATACCGGAAGGTATCGAAGGCAAAACAAACAAAAACGTCTAAACTATTCTAATCTACGAATCAAAAACAAAAACGTAAGTGCAATACCTTGGATTGCCTCCCAAGAAGCGCTTGTTTAAGGTCCGTAGCTAGACCAAATTCGCACTTATTCGAGTGCGGTGGGCGCGAACTCTTCAGCTTGAAGTTCCGGCGAATACTTCTTGAGTCGTTGACCGTTCACCTTAAAGCTTCCGCCCTTTTCACCCCATACTTCAACTGCACCATGGGGAAAAACACGTTTGATTAGATAAGGTCCAGTCCAACGAGATTTAAGCTTACTTGGAAAGAGACGAAGCCTTGAATTGAAGAGGAGAACTGGATCTCCCTCTTTGAGGTCCTTTGGGATGATATGCTTATCATGCCAACGCTTTGCTCTTTCTTTATAGATCTTGGCGTTTTCATAGGCGTTCAAGCGAAGTTCTTCAAGCTCGTTGAGGTCTAAGAGACGCTTCTCTCCCGCTTTCTTCATGCTGAAGTTCAACCACTTTATCGTCTAATACGCCTTATGCTCCAATTCTACCGGCAAGTGACAAGACTTCTCATACACAAGGTTGTATGGCGTCGTACCTATGGGAGTCTTATATGCAGTCCGGTATGCCCATAATGCGTCATCTAGCTTCAAAGACCAATCCTTCCTTGTCCTTGAAACCGTCTTCTCTAGGATCTCTTTTATCTCCCGGTTCGAGATCTCCACTTGTCCACTAGTTTGTGGATGATAAGGGGTGGCGATCTTGTGAGTCACCCCATACTTAGCCAATAGAGCTTCGAATCGTCGGGCAATGAAGTGAGAGCCTCCATCACTAATGATAGTCCGTGGTGTCCCAAATCGTGGGAAAATGGTCTTGTTAAAGAACTTAACCACAACCATGGCATCGTTAGTGGGAGAGGCAATTGCTTCAACCCATCACGAAACATAATCTACGGCTAAAAGTATGTATTGGTTTCCACAAGATGATGGGAAAGGTCCCATGAAGTCTACTCCCCAAACGTCAAAGATCTCCACCTCTTGAATGTTGTTAAGAGGCATCTCGTTTCTCCTAGATATGTTCCCTGTTCTTTGGCAAGCATCGCAGCAGGAAACAAAGGTTTGCACATCTTTAAATAAAGTAGGCCAAAAGAATCCAGATTGCAATACCTTAGCGCTAGTCTTGTTCGAACTAGCGTGTCCTCCACAAGGTAGTGAATGACAATGACGGATGACACTTTGTATCTCGTCCTCCGTCACACATCGTCGAATGACGCCGTCGGGACCTCTCTTAAAGAGGAGAGGCTCATTCCAAAAGTATTCCCGAACATCCTTAAAGAACTTCTTTCTTTGTGCGTAGGATAATCCGGGTAGTAATTCCTGGCAAACCAAATAGTTAACAAAATCAGCAAACCATGATTCGCTACCTTTGGTGATCACGTCGATGCACTCCTCTATGATATGTAAATGCTCATCCGGAAAGGAGTCATCTATAGGTAGATTGTCGTCCTCTAGATGTGGTAGATGACTCAAATGATCCGCGACAGAATTTTACGAACCCTTCTTGTCACGGATCTCTAGATCGAATTCTTGTAGGAGAAGAATCCATCTAATTAGCCTTGGTTTCGCATCTTTCTTTGCAAGCAAATACCGGATCGCAGCATGATCCGTGTACATAATCACCTTAGCACCTACAAGATAAGAGCGAAACTTTTCAAATGCATATACAATTGCTAAAATTTCCTTCTCGGTAGTGGCGTAGTTGAGTTGCGCTTCATCTAGCGTCTTGCTAGCGTAGTAGATAGCGTGGGTTCGTCCTTCCTTTCTTTGCCCAAGCACAGCTCCTATAGCTACGTCACTTGCGTCACACATAACCTCAAATGGAAGATTCCAATCCGGAGGTTGAATAATCGGGGCTGAGATTAGAGCTTCCCGAATCATATTAAACGCATCTAAGCATTCCTACGAGAAATCAAAAACTGCATCCTTTATCAATAGATTAGTAAGCGGTTTTGATATCTTAGAGAAATCCTTTATAAAACGTCTATAAAATCCAGCATGTCCTAAAAAACTTCTTATCCCTTTCACCGAAGTTGGGGGAGGAAGCTTTTCTATAGTCTCAATCTTAGCCTTATCCACTTCAATCCCTCTACTAGAGATTAGGTGTCCTAATACAATGCCCTCTTTCACCATAAATTGACACTTTTCCCAATTAAGAACTAGGTTAGTGTCTTCACACATTTGTAACACAAGAGCAAGGTTAGAAAGACAATTATCAAAAGAGGAACCATAAACGGAGAAACCATCCATAAAGACCTCCATTATCTCCTCTATGTACTCCGAGAAGATAGCCATCATGCACCTTTGAAAGGTGGCTGGGGCGTTGCAAAGTCCAAACGGCATTCTCCTATAAGCAAACGTTCCCCACGGGCACGTGAATGTGGTCTTCTCTTGATCATCCGGGTGTATCGGGATCTGAAAGAAACCACTATAACCGTCAAGATAGCAAAAGTGTGAGTGTTGTGCTAACCTCTCAAGCATTTGGTCAATGAAGGGTAGTGGGAAGTGATCCTTCCTCGTCGCGTTGTTTAGCTTGCGGTAATCTATGCACATCCTCCATCCCGTTACGGTTCGTGTGGGAATGAGTTCATTATTTTTATTGGTGATGACCGTCATTCCTCCCTTCTTTGGAACTACCTGTACGGGACTTACCCACTTGCTATCGGAGATAGGGTAGATGATACCTGCATCAAGTAGTTTAAGAATTTCCTTCTTGACAACCTCCTTCATGGTCGGATTTAACCGCCTTTGAGGTTGTCGCGAAGTTCTAAAGTCTTCTTCCATTAGGATCTTATGCATGCATAGTGAAGGTTTGATTCCTACTAGATCCTCTATAGTATACCCTAAGGCTTTCCTATGTTTCTTAAGAACAATCATGAGCTTACTATGTTCATCTATACTCAAATCGGAACTAACAATTACCGGAAAGGTAGAATTAGGTCCTAGAAATGCGTACCTTAGATGTGTAGAAAGCGGCTTCAAGTCCATCACTATAGGAGTCTCTAATGTCTCTTGAGGAGTAGCCAATGCTTCCTTAGAAGTGTCTAAGGATGTAGAAGATGTTGGAGAAGAATCAAAAGAAGTGGCGGAGAAAACACAATTTCCTTCAGATTCACCCAAAATTACGGCTCCCCTGTTTCCTCCACGGCCGTGGTTTTGGGCGTGGAAATCAATTACAGTGCCTCTGTTTGTTCCACGGCCATGGTTTTGGCCGTGTAACTTACTAGAGTCCTCTGAATAGCTAATTACGGTTATGTTGGTGGATTCCACGGCCGTGGAATAGCACGATTGACCGTGATTTCTTACGTTTTCTGACCCATCGTAGAGTTTCTCAAATTCTTCTTCATACACTTCTTTTTGCTTCTCTAAAGCTTCAATTTCCTCATTGCAATCCTCTTCGTCCCCTATATCCATAATGCTCATAGAGATAACTTTTTGCAATGGATCTTTGAAGAGAATCGAACTTACCTCCTCTCTAGATAGCTCTTCGTCGTGGATGTTGAATATATCCTCATCGAAAGCTGGTTCCTTCACCAAAGTAGAGAGAACGAACTCTACCTTTTCTTCTCCTATGTCGAAGGCGAGTCTAGCATTCTTGCAATCAACTATACAACCGGATGTTGCAAGAAACGGTCTTCCGAGTATGATCGGGACCGGACTATCTGCAAGAATGTCAAGCACAACAAAATCTATAGGAACATAGACCTTAACAAGCTTGACCGGGACGTCTTCAACTATGCTGACGGGACGAGTTTTGGATTGATCCGCTATGTATAACGTCAGCTTCACCGGTTTAGGTTCGCCTAAACCGATCTTCCTACATAAGGCAAGCGGAATGATGCTCACGCTTGCTCCCAAATCACATAATGCATCATATGTGACATCTCCCACTCCTATGGGAATACAAAATGACCCCGGATCTTTTAGCTTTGGGGGCATCTTTTCCTTCATTGTCTTGATGAGATTTGATGAATCCGAACTCATCTTAACCTCTCCAAAATCCTCTAATTTCCTTTTGTTAGAGAGGATCTCCTTTAGGAACTTTCCATAAGCTGGCATACCTACAATTGCATCAATGAAAGGTATATTAATATGCAGTCTCCTCATGAGTTCAATAAACTTACCGAATTACTTGTCTAGACGTGCCCTTGCTCTAGATTGCATGAATGGTAGGGGAGGTTTGAAAGCTGGAGGAGGAACGCAGATGTCTTCCTTATCCTTCCCCTTCTCTTTCTCCTTCTCGACGGGAACTTCTACAAACTTAGGCTGCGGGTCGGTGGTTGTTGCTCCGCTCCTAGTTGTGATAGCCATCACCCTTCCTTTTGGGTTATCCTCCGTCTTTCCTGGAAGTTTTCCTTGATTCCTAGGAACTTTTTCAGCATGGCTAAACATTTGGTTTTCTAAAACCTTTTGGGCTTTATCAACCTTAGTAATGTGATCATCTACCTTAATGATGTGACTCTCTAATCCTTGAAGCTTTCCCAAGATTGTTTCCAACATGGGATCGGGCTTCTCTTTTCCGGAAGTTCTTCCACTATTAGATGCTTATTCCTGACTTTTCAAGAATGGAAGAAGAAGAAGGTGGAGTTAGTGAATTTCCTGAATTGGGATAAGAATTACCGGAATTGTGTTGTTGGTTGGACCGCCAATTGTTGTTGTTCGAACCCCTATTGTTGTTCCAATTGTTATTCCGGTTGTTGTTGTTGTTCCAATTGTTCCGGTTGTTGTTCCGGTTGTTGCAGTTTGTATTCTCATTCCCATTGTGGTTATTGCTGTTTCCCAAATAACCCACATCTTGCCCCTTTTACTTTGGAAAGTTGGTTTTAATGGCTTCCTTCAACTCTTTAATCTCGGTATTGAGAGAAAAGATTTGAGTTTGAGCAACTTGTGATAGCTTTGCTCCTTGCTCCACATGATTTGCTTCTACTTTCCGGTGAGAATACTTCTCAATGACTCGGGCTTGCTTCTCAATGAAGTCCCAAGCGTTATCTTCCCTCATATCCATGAATGTGCCACATGAAAGGGATTGGAGCTTGAATTGTGTTTCCACATCCAACCCCTTATAGTATATCTCCAATAAACCCAGCTTTGAAATGCCATGGTGTGGGCAATCCAATAATAAGTCCTGAAATCTTTCCCAAGATTGAAACAAACTTTCGTTAGATCTCATAGAAAATGCATTAATCTTACCTCTCAACTCCGCCGTCTTGGATGGCGGAAAGAATTTGGTGAGGAATTCCGCAGAAAGATCCTCCCATGTGTTAAGTCTTCCATTTGGAAGAGCTTGATATCAAGATAAAGCTTTCCCTTTCAAAGAGAAGAAGAATGGCTTGATCTTGTAGTTGTTAGTGGTTGCATTCTTTGGCTTCATTGTCTCTGTTCGCTCCAAACGGTGTGTGCAAGCTTTAAATTTACAACCCTAGACGTAAGCTTAAAACAAGGATGTGAACCCACAGTGTACGGGTCAATCTTAGTAAAAAGCAAGGAATTCCAGGGGTCGATCACAGGGACTTAGTGAAACAAAGTCCAATTACGGTATGCTTTAGTAATTACTAACCACAAAAGGTGATCAAAACAATCAAAGATGATATAGAAGTCAATAAGGAAATATGCAATTCTAGGGATTAAAGCATCTAGTTGTGGTTCCAACTCAAGATCTAAAGATAAGCGGACAAAGCTGAGATTTTTGCATAGGGAAGGTGTTACTAAAGTGGAATAGATCACCGGGTAAGTCTCACTACTCACTAATCCTAAACCGTAACTCCTATTACCGGGTAAGTCTCAAGGAACTAAGATAAAGAACTATAACCTCGAACTAACACACCATCTAAGGGAATAGAATCAACCTTTACCGGGTAAGTCTCAGGCTAACTCACAAAGATGGGATGAAAGCACACTCAAAACCTTTATTACCTACACTTATGATCTTAGGTAAACAAACTAAGGAATTACCGGGTAAGTCTCATCCTAGCCTTGCATTGAACCAGGAAAGGTGTAATAAGAATAGGATTTGGCAAACTCTAATACTTAACTCTCAGTTTCGGATCAGATAAGTCACCTCGGTCAGACGAATTCCACCCCGGCCGAGATGTTTATCGACTGAACGAGATGCTTAGGGTTAAGGTAAGGACTCGAACTTTCAGGGTCCTACTGTGATTAAGATCATTCTATCATTGTTTTTCCCATAACCTTCAGCCAATCACCCTAGAATCACACAAAGAGATTAGCCATTCATCATCATGATAATATTAATCAAGTATATGGGAAGAAAGAGAATAATTGAACAAGAAAACCTTAAGAGAAAGGCTTCAATAACTGAATCAACTATCAAACACAAGCGTTCCTTGGATAGAAATCCAACAAGACAAACAATCAAGGAAGGGAATCTAAGACAATCTTACAAAAACCCTTCAAAAGCTATAAAAGCTATAGACTTTCTTCCTTCAACCTTCAAAAAGGTTCTTCAAATCTCCCAACTGGAGTATGGCTGTTGCGGTGTGTAAACCCTGATCGGTGGTATAGCATCATATGGATTTGTGGGAAATCCGACCCTTTTTATAGGAAAATAACTCTCCAAAGATAAGATATCTTAGAAAGATCTCTTCCCATAAAAATAGGTAAAATATATGATCTAGCATATCTTCTTCCTTCCAGGAGCCAAGCCCAAAAATATAAGATCTCTTTCCAAAGATAAAAGATCTCAGCCAAGAATAAAATATTCTCGCCGCGTCCCAGGTGTTCGCCTCGGTCGAGTCGACTTCTCTGGATCACCTCGGTCGAGGTGAATTTGTAGTCAACCGAGGTGAGTCACAACTGAATGTGAAATCTCTCAAATCTGGTCCAAAGTGAATCTTTAATCCATGGCTATGCTTCCTGGATGTTTTCTTATGTTCCTGAATGTAGCTCCAATGACTCCTTAGCTCCTTTTGCTCCTTTTTGATGCAAAACGTGCCATTTTACATACGATTACAACAAAACTAGGTGTAGACCTCGATTCCCGCAAAGGTAGATGAAATGGTTATATAATCACATATTATACATACAAACATGCAGATTATTGAAGATAAAACGTCCAAACAAACCCCAAAATATAGACTATAATTCGTGCTATCAAAATACCCCATACTTAGCCTTTGCTTGTCCCCAAGCAAGTTCTGCATATAAAATACAAGATAGAATGGATTATAAGTCAAGAAGATCAATGAAAAGTCTTTCAAAAACATTTTTATGGTGTGCAATAATCATAGATCACTCTAAGAGAATACTTCATGGAATTTAAAATCAAAATATGATCAAAACATTTTATAAATATAAGAAAGTTGTTCATCTTTGCATAAAATCATAGAATGCATAATAAGTCATAATTATCGACATTAATCATGCATAATCCAGTTTAAACCACTAAGTCAATCAACAAGCTCGAGGTCTCAAGGGCTTCCCAAAAGAAAGGTCAAGAAACGTGTAGGGTAGGGATGTATGTAAGGTAATGTGGTGCTAGAATCCGGGAAAAGGATATACTTCACTTTCACTTTGACTTTCAACAACTTCCACCAATAAACTTTGCTTATTTCATACTTTTTCTTTTACTTTACTTTTTGGGATGCATGGATAGAGGTGCACAATAACCGAAGCCTAGGAAATCAGCAATCATCAATTTCTTGAGATGCATCAAACCCTTGATGCACATACCATGACCCGTTAGGAATATCGCTCAATCCGACTTTGGCAAGACACAAACACCCGGCTATGTGAATGGTGCCGAGTTACTCATCATCATGATTGACTTCCCCAAACCTATTATTATTTTCTAACACTTTCACTTCCAGCCAACTTCTCAACTTTAACTTCACTTGCTTTCACCACTTCGCTTGCTTCCAAATTCCCGGATAGGTAAAGGGAGGCAAAATGTATATGAGGGGTTAAGCATGATCAAGAAGAAGAAGAGAGAATAATGAATTGCCTTGGTCTTTCCAGGAAGAAAGTGAGAGAACTCATAATGTGGTGTCAACCTTCAAATTCAACATAATTTAGACAAAAACAAAGTATTAAACATGCCAAAAATCTCAAACAAAGCATTTAGCAACTTAAACATATTATAAAACCTTTCAAACACATAAAGATTTCAAAACCAGTCAGTAAGCAAGATCTTCACTGAGATCATATCCAGATAAGAAGCACACAAATCGTTTTCGAAAACTCTCAGTTAACCCACCTCGGTCGAGGTGTTCTTAGGTCAACCGAGGTGAAACACCTCGTTCGGCCAGAACTCCACCGGTCGAGGTCAAAAATTTTTTTTAAAACCAGTTTTTTTCAGTTTCGACGTTTTTCTCAATCAAATAACCTGTAAGTATGCATGCAGTCTCAGATAAACACATAGATGCAAAAGTGAAGCATAAATATAAATATCCAGTCAAATAGAGTCATACATCACATAAATGTCAAGTAATACACAAATACCCCATACTTGGGACACATTGTCCCAGTGGGTCAAAATAAGTCTAAGGAATAAAATACTCACCGGATAATAAGCTGAACTGCATAAAAATAAGAAAGAAAATCCTGCAGCTCTCAGTAGTCACGATCCGGTGGTGGTGGTTGTGGCACATATGGATACTGAGACGGGTCGAACGGATAACCCATAGCCTGCTGGAACTGGATCTCCATCATCCTGCGCTGATAATGCTGGCTCTCTAGCATCTGATGAGTCCAACTGTCGGTCTGTCGGTGCTGGGCGGCAAATCTCTCATCGATGTCCACAGTAAGAGTAGCATAAGAGTCAATCATCTGCTCCGTCAGAATATCGATCCGACGGTGAGCCTCTGGATCTCTATGTTGGTGTGCCCTATGCCTAGCAGGTCTCACAAGTGATGCAGCAGGTGCCGGCTCAGTATCATCATCATCCAAATCAATAACCGGCGCACTCGTCCCGGCAGTATCCGTCCCTGTATCCATCGAGACTCCATCATCCCTGTCATCAGCAGTCTCCTCATCATCTACCTCCTCCTCCTCAGCTGGGACAGCTACTGCCTCTCTATAATCCTCCATCAGTGGGGCCTAGCAGTCTGCCAGTAATGAGGGTCATAAATTGTAAACTGTGCTGACCACCTGATCCCCTGCGGTGCAGTCAGCTCCCATGGCATAGCCACGTACGGTGTAGTCAGTCCTCGGGGAACCAAAATCCGCCGAGTGATCATCTCCTGCAGCCCAAGCGGCTTGGCAGCCGCCACCATAGTGCAAGCGCTGAGATCCATATCCTGGTAGCGGGCAATGTGGGTGACAATCCCTCCGCAGCAGATGTCCCCCTTTGCCTTGGCCTTGATCCTGTGCAGATCCTCTGCCAGCATCAAGCCAAAGTCGGGGATACCTCCTATCACCATGCAATATAGGCTGAACAGCTCCCCCTGTCGGACCTTCTGGGGCATCTCAGTACGCGCCAGAAGCGTCTCGCTGAAAATGCGGTGGGCTAATCTAAAGGCTAAGTGGAAGATGACCTTCTCCTTGGAATCTCCAGGGCGCCACCTATCTGCGTGCTCAACCACGTGAGCAATCTGTCCCCAAAACTCCCTAGCTACAGACCGGGAAGGGAAATCAACAGCTATGGGGGCAGGAAATCCAAATATATCCCTCCAATACTCTAGTGGCACTAAGAAGTTCCGGTTCATCAACCGGTACTTCACAGATCGCTCTGTGGGGAGGTAGGTAAAGGAGTTAACAAACTCTAAGGTGGGCTCCAAATAGGCAGGGGCTCGGATCTCAGTGAACTGATCTAGCCCTATTGTCGATATCATCCGTCTAAGGTCTCCATCTACATGGAGACAGTCAAAGGCTGACACGTCCAGGAAGCGAGGTGCAATCACTGGACGGCCGGAAATACGGTCGTAATTGACCCGGTGTCGCTCGTGGATCACCGGTCGATAAGGTCAGGAAGAAGAGGAAGAAGGGGAAGGGGAGGATCTATCCCTAAGGGCAAGGCGTCTGTCAAAACTCATTTTCAGAAATCTCACTGTCAGGTCACCTCGGTCGGTCTGAAAACACTCAAGAACAACTCGGCCGAGGCACAGCACGTCTGGACCGAGGCGAAAAACTGCGTAACTAATTTCCTCAAATTTCCAGTTCTTTTCCCCCAAAATCACTACAACTGATTCCTATGGGGTACTTAATCCGTTTCTCAACAAATGCAGGGCAATCCAAGCCCGAATCGAAGCGAAAACAGTGAGGTTAGGGTTTCGGTTCGTTTTACCTCGTTCGGCCGTTTCGGTTCGATTTCTTCGCAGATCGACGATGCACTGGAATCCTCTACGCTTAAATTGCAGTTTGGAAGCGAAAATCTTCGAAAATGAGCGAGAATCGAAGAAGCGAGGTGAAGGGGGCTGCCGTGGTCGAGGAAGGGCAAAAGAGAATAAAAGAAATTTTTTCCCTTTTTATACGCTTTCTAGAACTGCTGTCACCTCGGTCGAGGTGGTCTCGACTGGACCGAGGTGGTACGGACCGAGGTGGATCTTCAGAAACCCTAGTCGCCTCGGTTGCTCAAGAATCATCTCGGTCGAGGTGCTCTGACAGCAACCGTGATGTGCCTTAGTCAAACTTCGTCTTCTCAAATTCTTGATCTTCTGTCCTTCCAGTTATGCTTCTGGTTTGTTCTCCTTCCTTAGATGTCACCTGTTGTCTGTCTAGAACGCCAAAAACAAAACAAAGCAAAGCAAAAGCAAAACTATCTAAGCTAGACTAGAAAACGGGAAAAGAAAGCAATACCTTGGGTTGCCTCCCAAGAAGCGCTTGGTTTAAGGTCGCTAGCTGAACCATTCTCCATAGAATTACTCAATGTACCTTGAACACCATGGAGTGCTCATCACATCCATCATAAAATTCTTCCAAAAAGGTTCCGGTTCCTAATTTCACCGGCAAATGGTAAGATCTCCCACGTACAAGCTTGTACGGTTTGATTCTCACCGGAATCCTTCTAGCCTTCCTGCACTTCAATGGGACATAATCTAGCCTTGCGTCCCATCCTTTCCTTGATCGAGAAAACAACTTCTCGAGAATCCTAGTAGCTTCCCCATCTTTAGCATGGGGATGGTACAAGGTCCTTAGCATGCGAGGGACCCCATACTTGAACAAGAGACACTTCATCGCCTTAACGGTGTAGTGCTTGCAAACTCCACTCCATATAATCCAAGGAGTATCTTCTTCCAACAGTTTCAAGGGAGGTTTCATCTTTATCTTAGGAGGTTCTTTCGGAAGAGACCTCCAACTCTTCGGTGCATTCCTGAAAAATTCAGAAATTTTAATAGGGGTTTCAAATGAAGTAGGAGAATGTACCTCGTAAAGTTCTCCAAAGCTTGAGACAAGTTTCATGTTGGGTTGATATTCCACACACGAAATCCCTCCCAACTCAGCTGGTCTTTCTTCCACCTTGACCACAGTCTCAGTAATTTGGCCAAGGTTCTCCGTATCTTCCAGTTCTACAGATTTTTCCTCCACCTCGGCCGATCTCTCTTTCACCTCGGCCGAGGTCTCGACAGTTAGATCGAAATCTTCCAAATCTTCTTCTCCCTCAAAAGCTTCAGGAGAAATTTTTGGTTTAATTGGAGGGGTGCTTGGAACTTGCAGCATTTTCTTATGCTCCTCTTCCGGCTTAGCATAGGATAGGGTGCTTTCCTTGAGCTCCTCCACCTTCTTCATCAACCTCTCCCATCTTGATTCAAGAGAATCTTCAAGAGGTTGCTCACAAATCTTTTTAGGGAAATTCAGTTCATCCCACATCGCAAGTTCACGCTGAATGGCCTCTTCTCTTTCCCATTCATTGTTGAACCAATAGAAGGAGTACTTCTCCTCCAAGTATTCATAATGGTCCGCCCTAGCACTTTTTCTTGCTATCTAGGCTGGATCAAATGTAGTCATCGGAAATCCTGAAAACTACAAAACTCATAGAAAGAGTAGTTAGTAGCAATAGGGGCAAGTGCCCCAAAAGCAAACCGCAACCGGCTCGGTCTAGACCAAGTCCCCGGTAACGGCGCCAAAAACTTGTTCGCTCCAAACGGTGTGTGCAAGCTTTAAATTTATAACCCTAGACGTAAGCTTAAAACAAGGATGTGAACCCGCAGTGTACGGGTCAATCGTAGTAAAAAGCAAGGAATTCCAGGGGTCGATCACAGGGATTTAGTGAAACAAAGTCCAATTACGGTATGCTTTAGTAATTACTAACCACAAAAGGTGATCAAAACAATCAAAGATGATATAGAAGTCAATAAGGAAATATGCAATTCTAGGGATTAAAGCATCTAGTTGTGGTTCCAACTCAAGATCTAAAGATAAGCGGACAAAGCTGAGATTTTTGCATAGGGAAGGTGTTACTAAAGTGGAATAGATCACCGGGTAAGTCTCACTACTCACTAATCCTAAACCGTAACTCCTATTACCGGGTAAGTCTCAAGGAACTAAGATAAAGAACTATAACCTCGAACTAACACACCATCTAAGGGAATAGAATCAACCTTTACCGGGTAAGTCTCAGGCTAACTCATAAAGATGGGATGAAAGCACACTCAAAACCTTTATTACCTACACTTATGATCTTAGGTAAACAAACTAAGGAATTACCGGGTAAGTCTCATCCTAGCCTTGCATTGAACCAGGAAAGGTGTAATAAGAATAGGATTTGGCAAACTCTAATACTTAACTCTCAGTTTCGGATCAGATAAGTCACCTCGGTCAGACGAAATATATACTGGCCGAGATGTTTATCGACTGAATGAGATGCTTAGGGTTAAGGTAAGGACTCGAACTTTCAGGGTCCTACTGTGATTAAGATCATTCTATCATTGTTTTTCCCACAACCTTCAGCCAATCACCCTAGAATCACACAAAGAGATTAGCCACTCATCATCATGATAATATTAATCAAGTATATGGGAAGAAAGAGAATAATTGAACAAGAAAACCTTAAGAGAAAGGCTTCAATAACTGAATCAACTATCAAACACAAGCGTTCCTTGGATAGAAATCCAACAAGACAAACAATCAAGGAAGGGAATCTAAGACAATCTTACAAAAACCCTTCAAAAGCTATAAAAGCTATAGACTTTCTTCCTTCAACCTTCAAAAAGGTTCTTCAAATCTCCCAACTGGAGTATGGCTGCTGCGGTGTGTAAACCCTGATCGGTGGTATAGCATCATATGGATTTGTGGGAAATCCGACCCTTTTTATAGGAAAATAACTCTCCAAAGATAAGATATCTTAGAAAGATCTCTTCCCATAAAAATAGGTAAAATATATGATCTAGCATATCTTCTTCCTTCCAGGAGCCTAGCCCAAAAATATAAGATCTCTTTCCAAAGATAAAAGATCTCAGCCAAGAATAAAATATTCTCGCCGCGTCCCAGGTGTTCGCCTCGGTCGAGTCGACTTCTCTGGATCACCTCGGTCGATGTGAATCTGTAGTCAACCGAGGTGAGTCACAACTGAATGTGAAATCTCTCAAATCTGGTCCAAAGTGAATCTTTAATCCATGGCTATGCTTCTTGGATGTTTTCTTATGTTCCTGAATGTAGCTCCAATGACTCCTTAGCTCCTTTTGCTCCTTTTTGATGCAAAACGTGCCATTCTACCTGCGATTACAACAAAACTAGGTGTAGACCTCGATTCCCGCAAAGGTAGATGAAATGGTAATATAATCACATATTATACATACAAACATGCAGATTATTGAAGATAAAACGTCCAAACAAACCCCAAAATATAGACTATAATTCATGCTATCAGTCTCCATCATGATCTCGAAATTTTGTAAATGTTGGTGTGGAGATTCAGCACTCGTTCCTCCAAACTGATTTTGGCGAACGATGGTAATAACTTGTGGGTTGAAGCTAAACCCTTGCATATCATCAGCATCAAAGTTCACACCTAAACGGCGTGGTTGCTGAATTGGATCCATCCTTTGGCCAAGAGTTCTTGGCTCTTCATCTACATGAGCGGCTCTCGCATTTCCAGCTGGAACACGATAATTGGCAGCCGGTCTTGGAACAAATGGGTTCACATTGATCGTCGGATCAATGTCCTCTAGTGGTGGCATGGAAGAGTCGCTATCCTCGTGGGATGAATGGGTTCTAACCGATCTTGACGGTTTCCTCCTCTTCTTCTTCTTAAGGTCGCTCAATTCCATCCTTATTTGAACTATCATATCCGTTAGATCATCAACTTTCGATTGATGACACTCCGATTCCTCCTTGCGAGTCTTCTCGCTCCATCTAAGTTGAGCTTCGGATTCCGCTAACTCCGTTTGGTAATCTCGTTCTCTCTCTTCAGCCATCTTTCTTTCCTTGAGCTTCTTCCTCAAAGTCTTCTCAAGTTCTTGATCAAGAGGTAAGAGGTCCTTGTTGTTCCTAGACCTGCGCATAAACCTAAAATAACCTGCAAATATCACTCACAAAAGATATCAAATAACAAGAGCTAAGCTCCCAAGCTTGACAACCGGTAACCGAGTTCGGCCTAGACCAAATCCCCGGCAACGGCGCCAAAAACTTGTTCGCCACTTAGCGTGCGTGCAAATAGGTCTTAAATTTATAAAACTAGAAATCAAGCAAGCGAACCCGCAGTATACGGATCGGCGTAGTTAAGCAAGAATTCCAGAGTATCGAACATAGGGATTTGGGGGGTTAAATCCAGTTATAAATCGTCAAGCAAGTAAATGTATAAGCTTTGCAAATATATTGGGAAAACAGCAACCCTAAAGATCCAGGTATCTAACTGTGGCAATCGATTCAAGATATACTAAAGAACTAAGGACAGAGTTAAGAGTTGCAAAGGTATACTAAGGTAAAGCAATGTACGGTGAAGTTCCAAGGCTTTATATGACTTATCTAGAAATACTCTCTATAACGGTTGTTGAGGCTTCAGTATAGAAAGGATCTAAAGACAAGAATTAATATCAAATACCCAAACTTGTAACCCAAGGATCAAGACTAACTAGACCGATTAAGGTTGTGACACTCGAAATCGAAGTAGAGGTTGTTGAGGCTTCACTACTACCTAGAAAAGGTAAGCCAAGACTAAGTTAAAGCAAATCTTTAACCTTGGATCAAAGTAAAAGCAAGGTTCATAAACTGACACAAATTACGGGTAGATCTTGAGTTCCACGGCCGTGGAACCTCAAGAACAGACCGTGGTTTGGGGCGTCGGCGAAATCTCTCAAACTCTCAGGGTCCAATCTGTTTACGATCGATCTATCATCATCTAAGCCACAACTATCAACCCTACACCTTAGAATTGCTAAAGGGTTTTAGCCAACAACAATCATTATGATATCAAATTCAAGATTAAGAAGAATGAAAGATGAAAACCTTCGAAAACCTTCAATAAACTTCAAATCAATCTCAAATCCACAAACAAGGGTAATAATGTATATCAGATTTGGAATAACACAAACCAATCACAATCCTTGATAAGAACGAAGAGCGTGATAGCATGAATTATAGTCTATATTTTGGGGTTGTTTGGACGTTTTATCTTTCATAATCTGCATGTTTGTATGTATATTATGTGATTATATTACCATTTCATCTACCTTTGCGGGAATCGAGGTCTACACCTAGTTTTGTTGTAATCGTAGGTAAAATGGCACGTTTTGCATCAAAAAGGAGCAAAAGGAGCTATGGAGTCATTGGAGCTACATCCAGGAACATAAGGAACCATCCAGGAAGCATAGCCATGGATTTAGGATTCACTTTGGACCAGATTTGAGAGATTTCACATTCAGTTGTGACTCACCTCGGTTGACAACAGGTTCACCTCGACCGAGGTGATCCAGAGAAGTCGACTCGACCGAGGCGAACACCTGGGACGCGGCGAGAATATTTTATTCTTGGCTGAGATCTTTTATCTTTGGAAAGAGATCTTATATTTTTGGGCTTGGCTCCTGGAAGGAAGAAGATATACTAGATCATATATTTTACCTATTTTTATGGGAAGAGATCTTTCTAAGATATCTTATCTTTGGAGGGTTATTTTCCTATAAAAAGGGTCGGATTTCCCACAAATACGACATCCGCTATCACCCCGCATACCACCGATCAGGGTTTATACACCACAACAGCCATACTCCAGTTGGGAGATTCGAAGAACCTTTTTGAAGGTTGAAGAAGGAAGATTGTAGCTTTTATAGCTTTTGAAGGGTTTTTGTAAGATTATCTTAGATTCCCTTTCTTGTTGTCTTGCCTTGTTGGATTTATATCCAAGGAACGCTTTTGTTGTGATATTTGATTCAGTTATTGAAGTCTTTTCATTAAATTCTTCTTGTTCAAATATTCACCTTCTTCCCATATACTTGATTAATACTTTCATGATGATGAGTGGCTAATTTCCTTGTGTGATTTTAGGGTAATTGGCTGAAGGTTGTGGGAAAAACAATGATAGAATAATCTTAGATTCCAGTAGGACCCTGAAAGTTCGAGTCTTTAACCTTAACCCTAAGCATCTCGCTCAGTCGATGAACATCTCGGCCGGGGTGGAATTTGGCTGACCGAGGTGGCTTATCTGATCTGAAACTGAGAGTTAAGTGTTAGAGTTTGCCAAATCCTATTCTTATTACACCTTTCCTGGTTCAATGCAAGCTTAGGATGAGACTTACCCGATAATTCCTTAGTTTGTGTACCAACGATCATAAGTGTAGGTAATAAAGGTTTATCCTTTATTGGGGTTTGAGTGTGCTTCCATCCCTTCTTTGTGAGTTAGCCTGAGACTTACCCGGTAAAGGTTGATTCTATTCCCTTAGATGGTATGTTAGTTTGAGGTTATAGTTCTTTACCTTAATTCCTTGAGACTTACCCGGTAATAGGAGTTACGGTTTAGGATTAGTGAGTAGTGAGACTTACCCGGTGATCTATTCCACTTTAGTAACACCTTCCCCCTGCAAAAATCTCAGCTTTGTCCGCTTATCTTTAGATCTTGACTTGGAACCACAACTAGATGCTTTAATCCCTAGAATTGCATATTTTCTTATTGACTGTTTATCATCTTTGATTGTTTTGATTACCTTTTGTGGTTAGTAATTACTAGAGCTTACCGTGATTGGACTTTGTTTCACTAAGTCCCTGTGATCGACCCCTGGAATTCCTTTCTTTTTACTACGATTGACCCGTACACTGCGGGTTCGCATCCTTGTTTTAAGCTTACGTCTAGGGTTATAAATTTAAAGCTTGCACACACCGTTTGGAGCGAACAAGTTTTTGGCGACGTTGCCGGGGATTTGGTCTAGACCGAGCCGGTTACGGTTTGCTCTTGGGGCACTTTCCCCCGTGTCTACTAACCACTCTACTTGAGTGACTTTTGCAGGTTCTTTCTTAGGTTTATGCGAAGAACCCGCACTGGGAAGGAAATCGTTCCTTACGATCCCGAACCAGAAAAGACATACAAGCGACGCTTAAGAGAAGCGAAGATGGCCCATCAAGACAACCGCGATTTTGAGGCCGAGTTGAAAGAGGCGCTAGAGCTGCTACGCCTCAGCAGGGAAGAATTAAGGCAGGAAAGAGAAGAAACTCGCATATACTTGATTAATACTTTCATGATGATGAGTGGCTAATTTCCTTGTGTGATTCTAGGGTAATTGGCTGAAGGTTGTGGGAAAAACAATGATAGAATAATCTTAGATTCCAGTAGGACCCTGAAAGTTCGAGTCTTTAACCTTAACCCTAAGCATCTCGCTCAGTCGATGAACATCTCGGCCGGGGTGGAATTTGGCTGACCGAGGTGGCTTATCTGATCCGAAACTGAGAGTTAAGTGTTAGAGTTTGTCAAATCCTATTCTTATTATACCTTTCCTGGTTCAATGCAAGCTTAGGATGAGACTTACCCGATAATTCCTTAGTTTGTGTACCAACGATCATAAGTGTAGGTAATAAAGGTTTATCCTTTATTGGGGTTTGAGTGTGCTTCCATCCCTTCTTTGTGAGTTAGCCTGAGACTTACCCGGTAAAGGTTGATTCTATTCCCTTAGATGGTATGTTAGTTTGAGGTTATAGTTCTTTACCTTAATTCCTTGAGACTTACCCGGTAATAGGAGTTACGGTTTAGGATTAGTGAGTAGTGAGACTTACCCGGTGATCTATTCCACTTTAGTAACACCTTCCCCTTGCAAAAATCTCAGCTTTGTCCGCTTATCTTTAGATCTTGAGTTAGAACCACAACTAGATGCTTTAATCCCTAGAATTGCATATTTCCTTATTGATTGTTTATCATCTTTGATTGTTTTGATTACCTTTTGTGGTTAGTAATTACTAGAGCTTACCGTGATTGGACTTTGTTTCACTAAGTCCCTGTGATCGACCCCTGGAATTCCTTGCTTTTTACTACGATTGACCCGTACACTACGGGTTCGCATCCTTGTTTTAAGCTTACGTCTAGGGTTATAAATTTAAAGCTTGCACACACCGTTTGGAGCGAACAGAGCGGGATGTCAATCCGTCTTCTAATCAAACCTAGGAATAAAAGGCGCAACTTCTGCCACACACAACTTCCAAATCTTCAAGCCTTCGTAAATCTCCGTTCCAAAAGTGCAATTCTCCGCACGTCCAATGAAACCCTAGGAACGTGTAAGTGAGCATAAGCGAAGGTGCCGAATTCTCCCTCCTTCAGTCCTTTTAGAAGGAAGGATAGAATAACCGTCCGGCCCATATGCGTAAACAATGTGTCCATATTTTATTCGTCAAAAGATTGCCTAAATCACGGTTTCCTGGAGTTCCACGGCCGTGGTTTAGAGCGTGGAAGTGGATTATGGTTCTTCACAACTTCCACGACCGTACTTTATACCGTGTAACTCTCTGGAATGCTCCACGTTCATGTTGCCAAGATCCACGGTCGTGGTTTTGGGCGTGGACTTCTTTACGGCCGTATTTTAGAGCGTGGAAGCATAGATTGCTCGTACTTTGCTTTGTTTCGTGCCATTCCTCATCCTAGCATCTTCCTTGGCTTCTTTGTGGTGTCCTCAATCCTTTGATGTGCTCAATTCATCTCCATCCTCTCTTAATTGGTTTGGTTTTAGCTCTTATTCGTCTACAATCAACACAAAGCTTATGTAGACCTCTATATCGACAATATAGACAAACTAGCTAACAATTGCTTCAATGCCTTATCAATGAACACTATAATGGATGAAAAACATCTAGAAAACGTGCCTAAAATATCACAATATTTCATGCTAACACCTAGATCACACAATGCCTCACAAGTGACATCCCCGACTTGAATGGCAATGCAAAATGAGCCGGGATCTCTCAATTTGGGCGGCATCTTCTCCTTCATGATTTGAATAGGCTCCGAGGATTTAGATGTCATCCTTACTTCACCAAAATCTTCCAACTTCCTCTTCCTTGATAGAATTTCTTTCAAGAACTTCCCATAGGTGGGCATCCCTAGAATAGCATCAAGGAAAGAGATGTTAATATGTAGTTTATTCATCAAGTCAAGAAACTTACCAAAATGCTTGTCTAGATGTACTCTGGCCCTTGACTAGGGGAATGGAAGTGGTGGTTTATATGCAGGAGGTGAGACATAAGCTTCAGTTTTGTTCGACGCTCTCTGTGGCTCAACCTCGGTTGGCACCTCGGCCGAAGTGTTCTTCGACTGTGCCTGGACCGAGGTGGTCTTCGTCTGTACTGGCATCGACCGAGGCATTGGATCTGCAGTTTTCAGTCCACTTCTCGTCGTTATTGCCATGATTTGTCCTTTAGGGTTGTTTTCCATCCTTGCTGGAAGCTACCTTGGATCTCTTGGCGCTTCATTCGCCTTGTTAAAGAATTGTTGCTCTAAGGCTTTTTGTGCCTTCGAAAATGAAGTCATGGATGTCTCCATAGAGTTGAGCTTGATTAAGATGGCCTCCAGCACCGCATCTTTCTTTTCCGGCTGGGACGAACTTGATCCAGGCTCCTGGCTCTTCAATAGAGTAGAAGGAGAATAAGAAGAGAGGAAAGGATTAGAGAAGTCATTCGAATTGGAGTTAGAGTAAGGGTTACCCGAATTTTGATTGTTTGTCCTCCAATTGTTGCTGTTGGATCCTCTATTGTTGTTGTAGTTGTTGTTCCGAGAACCGTTGTTGTTGTTCCGGTAACTATTGTTGTTCCTTGAGCCTTGATATCCTTCATCTTCTTTCTTGGTTTGAGCAACCAAAAGTTCCTTCAATTGTTTCACATCATTCTTCAAAGAGGTGAATTGATCATTGTTTGGTGGAGCTTCTTGAAAGTTAACTCTTTTAACTCCACCTTCAGCCCCTTGGTGGGAGTATTTCTCCATGTGTAAAGCTTGTTTCTCTATGAACTCCCAAGCTTCGTCAATTGGCATGTCCATGAACGTGCCGGCGGATAGTAGTTGAAGGTTGAACTGGGTGTTTTCGTCCAGTCCTTTGAAGTATATCTCCAACAACTCTATCTTTGGAATCCCATGATGTGGGCAATCCAAAAGAATGTCTTTAAATCTCTCCCATGACTTGGACAAACTCTCCTTGTCCTTCATGATGAACGCATTGATCTTCCTTCTCATTTCAGCGGTCTTTGAGGGGGGGGAAAGAATTTAGTTAAGAACTTCGTCGTCATCTCCTCCCAAGTGTTGATTTTTCCTGGAGGGAGAGATTGATACCAAGTAAGCGCCCTATCTTTCAAAGAGAAGTAGAAAGGCCTCAGCTTGTAATTGTTGTTTTCCAGCCTTGAAGGTCTCAAGGTCTCCATCAAGATCTCATAGTTTTGTAGATGTTGATGCGGAGACTCCCTCTCTAGCCCTCCAAACTAGGATTGGCGAATCATGGAAAGAACTTGCGGTCAAAGCTCATAATCATGGTCCGCTGGATCACCTAGGTTGACTCCTGAACGCCTCAGTTGCTGGTTGGGGTCCATCCTCTGCCCTAGGGTCTGTGGAATATCTGCAAAAAGAGCATCTCGGACTGGCAGTCGAGGTGGAAGTATCTCGGCCGGGGCAGCTGGAGCTGGATCCTGCCTCGGTCGAGGATCTGGAACTGGTCGAGGTAGATATTGGTCCCGTAAAGTCGCCATATCTGCTTCGATTGCTTCCGTCCTTGCGCGAGTTTCCTCCTTTTCCAATCGCAATTCTTCTTTGCTGAGGCGTAGTTGTTCCAATGCCTCCTTCAATTCGGCCTTAAGATCGCGATTCTCTTGATTGGCCATCTTAGCTTCTTTCAAGCGCCTTTTGTATGTCTTTTCTGGTTCGGGATCGTAAGGAACGATTTCCTTCCCAGCGCGGGTTCTTCGCATAAACCTAAGAAAAAGAACCTACGAAAGTCACTCAAGTAGAGTGGTTAGTAGAAATAGGGGCAAGTGCCCCGAAAGACAACCGCAACCGGCTCGGTCTAGATCAAGTCCCCGGCAACGGCGCCAAAAACTCGTTGACTCCAAACGGTGTGTGCAAGCTTTAAATTTATAACCCAAGATGTATGCTTAAAACAAGGATGCGAACCCGCAGTGTACGGGTCAATCGTAGTAAAAGCAAGAATTCCGGGGTGTCGATCTCAGGGACTTAGGTGAAACAAAGTAAGTATAGGTTGTCAATGCAACTAATAACCACAAAAGCGATTAAAGCAATCAAAGATGATAAAAAGTCAATTAAAGGAATATGCAATTCTAGGGATTAAAGCATCTAGTTGTGGTTCCAACTCAAGATCTAAAGATGAGCGGACAAAGCTGAGATTTTGCAAAGGGAAGGTGTTACTAAAGTGGAATAGATCACCGGGTAAGTCTCACTACTCACTATCCCAAACCAAAGAACCTATTACTGGGTAAGTCTCAAGGTACTAAGGAAAGGAACTATAATCTCAAACCAACAAACCAACTAAGGGAATAGAATCAACCTTTACCGGGTAAGTCTCAGGCTAACTCACAAAGATGGGATGGAGGCACACTCAAACCCCAATAAAGGATAAACCTTTATTACCTACACTTATGATCTTTGGTAAACAAACAAAGGAATTACCGGGTAAGTCTCATCCTAGGCTTGCATTGAACCGGGAAAGATGTAATAAGAATAGGATTTGGCAATCTCTAACACTTAACTCTCAGTTACGGATCAGAAAAGGTCACCTCGGTCAGACGAATTCCACCCCGGCCGAGATGTTCATCGACTGAACGAGATGTTCTAAGGTTAAGGATAAAGACTCGAGCTTTCAGGGTTCTACTGGGATTTAAGATTATTCTATCATTGTTTTTCCCACAACCTTCAGCCAATCACCCTAGAATCGCACAAGGAAATTAGTCACTCATCATCATGAAAGCAATAATCAAATATAAGGGAAGAAAGTGAATAATTGAACACAAAAACCTTAATAAAAAGGCTTCAATAACTGAATCAAATATCACAAATATAAGCGTTCCTTGGATAACAAATCCAACAAAACAATCAACAAGAAGGGAATCTAAGAAAGTCTTACAAAACCCTTCACAAAAGCTATAAAAGCTATCAACTTCCTTCCTTCAATCTTCCTTCAACCTTCCAAAAATTCCTCCTAACTGTAGCTTCTTCAATCCCCAGCTGTTATGATGGTAGCCGATCCTCAATTTGTGGGAAATCCAGCCCTTTATATAGGAAAATTACCCTCCAAAGATAAAATATCTTGAAAATATATTTTCCTAATAAAATATATCTATCTCTCATAAGTAAATCCCTAAAATATATGATCTTCCTTCCAGAAATCCAGCCCAAAAATATAAGATCTCTCCTTCCAAAAATATAAAAGATCTCAGCCAAGAATAATATATATCTCGCCGCGTCCAAGGTGTTCGCCTCGGTCGGGACGCTCCTCTAGATCACCTCGGTCAAGATGGTACTGTAGTTGACCGAGTTGGCTCTAAACTGAAAGTGAAATCTCTCACATCTGATCCAAAGTAAATCTCTTTGTTAATTCCTTGCTTCCTGAATGTAGCTCCAATGACTCCTTAGCTCCTTTAGCTCCATTTTGATGCAAAACGTGCCATTTTACCTACGATTACAACAAAACTTGGTGTAGACCTCGATTCCTGCAAAGGTAGATGAAATGACAAATATAATCACATAATATACATTCAAACATGCAGATTATTGAAGATAAAACGTCTAAACTAGCCCCAAAATATAGACTATAATTCATGCTATCAGAGTCTCCCCAAGCGATGATACCGAAAACTCTCTCCTCCCACCTTTTTATAAGACGGGGCAAAATAACCGTCTCGTCCCACTGCGTAAATGATGTGGCAATAATTGGTTCGTCAAAAGATCGCCTAAATCACGGTCTCAAGGGATTCCATGACCGTGGTTTAGGGCGTGGCATTGGGTTACGGTCTCATATGACTTCCACGACCGTATTTTAGGCCGTGTAAATCTCTGGATTGCTCCACGCTCATGATGCCAAGATCCATGGCCGTGGTTTAGGGCGTGGACTCTTCTACGGCCGTATTTTAGGGCGTGGAAGTGTTAACTGCTTGTGGTTTCCTTTATGTCGTGCCATTCTCCAACTTAGCAACTTCTTTGGCTTCCTTGGTGTATTCCTAATCCATGGATATGCTCAAATCCTCTCTTATCTCTCTCAAATGGTCCGGTTTCAGCTCTTATTCACCTATAATCAACACAAAGCTAATGTAGACCTCCATATCGAGAATATAGATAAACAGGCTAACAAATGCTTCAATACTATATCTATGAACACTATAATGAATGAAAACCAACTAGAATAAGTGCCTAGAATATCGCAATATTTCATGCTAACATATACTAAGGCTTTACCTGGCCAAGATTGTCGACTTAAACGCTCCCTATATGGACTAAAGCAGGCTAGTTGACAATGGAATGTGGAGTTCACTAAATTGTTGTTACAACTTGGATTTATTCAGTCTCGACATGGCTATTCTCTTTTCACCAAGCATGAGCCTCTTGGTATTACAGTTGCCTTAGTGTATGTTGATGACCTTCTTCTCACTGGGGACATTCGGTCTATGATCACACGTACTAAAGAAGCCTTGCACCATGCTTTTACTATCAAAGACATGGGATTAGCACGCTTCTTCTTAGGCATGGAGATATCCAGGGATTCTACTGGTTTGTTCTTAAACCAGCGAAAATATATCACTGACATCCTTACTTCATCTAATATGCTTACTTGCAAGTCTAGTCCTTTCCCCATGCAAAGGAATCTTAAACTTACCCCTGATTCTGGTGCTTTATATGAGGATCCTGAAAGTTATAGACGTTTAGTTGGTCGTCTTCTGTACCTCACCCTCACTCGCCCAGATATATCTTACACAGTGCATCAACTCAGTCAGTTTTTGGCTTCTCCACGCCTCCCTCATTGGCATGTTGTCATTCATCTCTTAAGATATCTTCAAGGCACAATGCATCTTGCTTTATTCTACCCTGCTGATTTTGATTTGTCTCTCACTACTTACAGTGATGCTGATTGGGGTTCCTGTGCCTTTACATGCAAGTCCATCACTGGATATTGCTTATTCTTGGGTTCTTCTCTGGTTTTCTGGAAGAGTAAAAAGCAGAAGACCGTTTCTAAATCCTCTGCAGAAAGTGAATACCGAGCCATGTTTGCTACTGCCTCTAAAATAGTCTGGCTTGAAGGATTATTATCTGATTTTCAAATCATGGTTCCTCTTCCAATTCCTATGCACTGTGATAACAAAGATGCCCAGCATCTCACAGCCAATCCAGTTTTTCATAAACGTACCAAACACCTTCGCTTGGATTGTCACTACGTCAGAGATGAAGTTCAACAGGGATTCATTTCTACCTCACATGTTAGTTCTTCCTTGCAGCTAGCTGATGTGTTTACAAAGGCCTTAAAGGAACAACAACATCGATTTTTTACCACCAAGCTTGGACTCTTGTCTCCTCATCCAGCCAGGGCCGGCTCGATGGGGGTCCATAAGGTCCCTTCGAATAGGGCCCCCAAAATTTTGGGGCCCCAATGTATAAAAAAAGTTGAACATACGTTACAAAAATTGCTTAGTTTAGATGGTAACGTATCACTCTTTTTTTTGTTTTGGACGATTTCTTCATGGATTAAAAAAAATGTAAATGGCGTACTACATATAGATAATTTTTGATTTTTTTCCCCGCTTTTTAAGGGGCCTAATATTATTTTTTGAGAAGGGCCCCAAAAATGATTGGGACGGCCCTGCGTCCAGCTTGAGGGGGATATGGATAGAATATACATATTCATGTAATAAGGGGGTACATATATAAATAACTACAATAAGAAGGTGGTTTGTTAGAGTAAAGTACACGGGTATATACCCTAGAATGTAACAGAAATCGGTTAAGGCAATATACACAGTTAATTTCATCTCTCCATACTCTCTCTCTTCTACCTTCAGTGGTATGTCCCCACTCATCTTATTTACAATATTCATTTCTAATTTACAAATTTACAAAATCTTATTTCCTTAGATAATCCGGGTTTGTGAATTGTGATGTTGCCGTTAGAGGTAAAATGGCTTGATCTCCAAGGAATTGTCTCTGTTCTCCTTCACTGCCATTTTGAATCCTA
Organism: Fagopyrum esculentum; assembly: GCA_033239045.1. Classification (NCBI taxonomy): domain Eukaryota; kingdom Viridiplantae; phylum Streptophyta; class Magnoliopsida; order Caryophyllales; family Polygonaceae; genus Fagopyrum; species Fagopyrum esculentum. Next base: position 16,076,026 of record BSUD01000002.1, read on the forward strand.
TATAGATTTTACAGTTTAGATCCCTTGCTCTCATTGCACCCATTGCCCACACTCGATAATCTCATATTGTCGCTCAATCAATCTTCTCCCTAATCGATCATGGAATTCCAAGCGTTCGACTGCAACAGAACCCAGTTCTTCTGGGAAGTCGTAACTCATAACAGCAAAGAAATACATCCGATTTTGTGGTTGTAGTATGTGTAAGATTTTATTAAATCTTATTATTATTAATGGGCTTACATATTATAATAATCAATTATATTAGATGACTAAATATATTAGCGGGCTAATAAAAGTGATTCAATTGAGTAAAGCCCGTAGACTTTAATTAAGCGGTATGGGCTTAAAGGGTGGATACTAGACTTTGGTCCAATAGGCTTAATGAGATTCTATTAGGTCATTATATAAACGTTATTAGGTTATGGTTCCCAATACGTCAAATCAATCAGCCGTTTTCCATTCTCTACCCATCAAAGAGAAAACCTAAGGAAACCCTAAGGAGATTTGACTGAGGAAGACGATATACCTGTGACGCTTGCGCTATGGAACCAGGTATGTAAATTTTGATTCCTTAATAACTCTAGCATGATTTTGATCCTCGATGTTTACGGTTTTATGGTTTAGGGAATTTGATTATTCCAACAAGTGGTATCAGAGTCTTAATCATGTTATGTTATTTGGAAATATTCGATTTGATTATGGTTAAGTTTCATGTATGTCGGTGTATACTTACTTCGATGTGTGCTCTATTGGAACGTTTTGGTTATGCATGTCAAATTGCTTTAGTCTTCTATGACAGTAACGAATATGCACTTTGCCTATTATTTGTTTATTTTGTCAAAAAAAAAAAAGACTTATCTTCAGGCTTTGCTTATATTTGGGCCTATTGGGCTGCTTAATTAAAACTACCCGATTGTTGTGATGAATGTTTCCGATCTGTTTCACTTCCACCTTCACGGTTGAGATCAATCATATTGTGGTTGAGCAGTACACTTTCTATGTTATATTAATATTGATATTAAGTATTAATATGCTTCCTGCACAAAGTTCTCTTTTTCACTTGTAAAAAAAGATATTGTACGGATATGGATGCACAATGCGTATGTTTTATTTGGATGCTGCATCATTTTGGTCGGTTTTATATCTAGGTTGTTGATATTGGCAGCCATTTGAGATACATTGTTTATTAATTTTATAGTAATATATTAATATGTCTTGTGAGTTGGATTGAAAAGGGACTGTACATTGTATTGCTTTTCAAATCCAAGTATATTAATTTTAATTCCTTAATAACTATTTTGATCCTCGATGGTTACTGTTTTATGGCTTAGGGAATATGGTTACTGTTGTATTGCTTTTCAAATCCAAGTATATTAATTTAAGTTATATTTGTTTTGTTTTCTTCGAATATACTTTCTTTGGCTAGGCAGGGTGGTTGTTCGTACGAGCATAAAATTTTGGTCTTTTCCACTTTATTTTGTATCAATTACAGGTTATCGAGTGTAATATTTGGATTTTATTTACACGAGATATATTTAAGTATCTATATATTTAAAGTTTATTTTAAATTAAATTAATTGAAACAATATGCTACCAAAGTAGTCTATGTTGTGTAAATTATTTTAATTTAAAATTATAAGGTTAGTGTATCGTTTGTTTATGCGGATATCAATCGGCCTAAAGGAAGGTTGATATTTGGCCAAACATTAAATACACTAGTGATTATACTTGTTTATGCGAATATTGATCGGCCCAAAGGAAGATTAATATTTAACCATATAAAATCACACTTAGGGTAATATATTGATTAATCAATTGCACTTTCATTAATTATGCAGATATTGATTGGCCCAAAGGAAGGTCAATGTTTGGCCAAATAATGAAAGCGCATGCGACAATGAATAGAGATAAATATAAAGGTTATCCATGTGAATGATAGTCGGTCCAAAGAAAGGCTATTGTTTGACCGGAATTATTATCAATATTTGAGTGTTGCATTGAGAGTACTATTTACAATTGATATTTTGTGCAAACACTAAATGTCAAGTTGTGTTGGGTATCTTGTTTTAAAATTAATTGATTAATTGTGTTAATTCTTTGCTTTTATGTTCAGTTTCAGCAACTACTACTAATGTTTCTGCTCAAGTCAGTTCCATTCCAATGCTTAGTGGGACAAATTTTAAGGTCTGGAAGGAGAATGTGGAAATCGTTCTCGGATGTATGGATCTAGACCTTGCGTTAAGGACTGAACGACCCACTTTGGCCGAGAATAACTCCAATGAAGCGAAAGTAGAGAAGTGGGATCGCTCTAACCGCATGTGTCTTATGATCATGAAACGTTCCATTCCGGAAGCGTTTCGGGGCTCTATTTCTGAGAGCAAAGATGCTAAGGAATCCTTTGAGGTAATTCGGAAATATTTTGCCAAGAATGAGAAAGCAGAAACAAGCAACCATTTGGCTGCTCTGATTTCTATGAGGTACAAAGGAAAAGGAAACATATGGGAGTACATTATGGAAATGTCAAATCTTGCGGGAAAACTAAAGGCACTAAAGTTAGAGATAAATGATGATTTAGTCGTGCATTTAGTTCTACTGTCTCTTCCCACACAATTCAATCATTTTAAGGTGAGTTATAATACTCAGAAGGAGAAATGGACTCTTAACGAGCTCATTTTGCAATGTGTGCAAGAAGAGGACAGGATAAAAAGAGATAAGACAAAAAGTGCTCACTTTGCATCAAGCTCTCAAAACAAATCAAAGAAGAGGCCTAAGGATATTGCAGTTGGTACACATTTGCAGAAAAAGGCAAAGAAGCAAAGTGATGAACTCACTTGTTTTTTCTGCAAAAAGGAAGGACACATGAAGAAAGCATGTCCTAAGTACGCTGCTTGGCGTGAAAAGAAGGGTAAAGTTCTCACTCTAGTTTGTTTTGAGGCTAATTTAGCTTATGTACCTATTGACACATGGTGGGTAGATTCTGGTGCTACTACTCACATTTGTGTGTCAATGCAGGGTTGCCTTTGGAGTCGACCACCAAGTGATGCTGAAAGATTCATCTATGTTGGCGATGACAATAAAGTTCCTGTGGAAGCAATAGGGCATTTTAGATTAAATTTAAGTACTGGATGTTATTTGGATTTGAAGGATACTTTTGTTTCTCCGTTGTTTAAACGGAATTTAATTTCTACTTCATGTTTGGACAAAGGTGGATACCTTTGTAGTTTTGGAAATGGAAAATTCAGTATTTCCTTAAATTCAAATCTTGTTGGTACCGGTATCTTAATTGATCGTCTTTATATGCTAGAAACGGTTGCTTCCCATAATGAAATCTTGCACACAGGTTCTAGAGGTACAAAGCGAAAATTGGATGAAGATTCTGGATTCTTATGGCATAAGCGCTTAGGCCACATCTCTAAACAGAGAATTCAAAGGCTTGTGTCAGAAGGAATTCTTGATTCCCTTGATTTAACAAACTTTCAAGTTTGTGTTGAGTGCGTCAAGGGAAAGTTAACAAACATAAGAAAGTTAGGTGCCAACAGAAGTACAAAAGTCTTAGAACTAATACATACGGATATTTGTGGTCCATTCCCTACAGCTGCGTGGAATGGTCAACAATACTTTATTACATTCATAGATGACTACTTTAGATATGGGTACCTTTACTTGATACGTGAGAAATCACAATCTTTGGATGTTTTCAAGACTTACAAAGTTGAAGTTGAACTTCAACTTGGTAAGAATATTAAAGCCGTTAAATCTGACCGTGGTGGAGAATACTATGGGAGATATGATGCATCAGGAGAACAACGTCCAGGACCCTTTGCTAACTTCCTAAAAGAGTGTAGAATTGTCCCTCAATACACTATGCCGGGCAAACCCAGTATGAATGGTGTTGTTGAGAGGCGGAATAGAACACTATTGGATATGGTGAGAAGTATGATTAATCATTCTTCTTTACCTGAATCACTTTGGGGAGAAGCGCTAAAAACTGCAGTATATATCCTTAATAGAGTACCTAGCAAATCGGTAGCTGAAACCCTATATGAAATGTGGACTTGGAAAAAGCCCAGCATAAAACACTTACACATTTGGGGATGTCCAGCTGAAGCAAGGCCTTACAAGCCTAATGAAAGAAAGTTGGACTCTAAGACAACTAGCTGCTACTTTGTTGGATATGCTGAACGCTCTCGTGAGTTTAAATTTTATGATCCCGCTATCCGATCATTTTTTGAGTCGGGAAATGCCAGATTTCTTGAGGATGTAGAATTTGGAGGAGAAGGATTAAGGAACGTCACTCTTGACGAAGTTGTCCCTGAGGATGAGGAATTTATCTCTCTTCCCAATATTGTTATTGAAAGTGATCAAGATACAACTCTTGACACTCCTCAAGAAACAACTCCGGTTTTAGACAACAATGAAGTTCCTTCCATAGAGCAAATTCAACCACCTCAAGAAGTGCCTTTAAGGAGATCTGGTAGAGAAAGAAGATATGCAATTCCGGATGACTACATTGTATATCTAGTAGAACAAGAAGATCATGTGGGAGAGATACCAGATGATTACATCGCGTATCTTATGGAACAAGAAGATTCTGCAGGCATTGGAGAGGATGATCCAATCAATCTTCTTGAGGCCCTTCAAAGTTCTAGCTCTCAATACTGGATTAAAGCCATGCAAGAGGAGATGAAATCCATGAAGGATAATGACGTATGGGATCTTGTCGAGTTGCCAAAAGGTGCAAAACCCATTGGTTGTAAATGGATATTAAAACCAAAAGGGATGTAAAAGGCAATATCGAAAGATATAAGGCTCGTCTAGTTGAAAAGGGATTCACTCAAAAGGACGGTATTGACTTTAAAGAGACCTTTTCTCCGGTTTCATCTAAGGACTCTTTTAGGACAATAATGACACTAGTAGCTCATTTTGATCTAGAGTTACATCAGATGGATGTAAAAATAGCGTTTCTCAATGGAAACATTGATGAAACCTTTTATATGGTTCAACCAGAACATTTTGAATCCAAAGATTCAAAATCTATGGTTTGTAAATTAAAGAAATCCATCTATGGGCTTAAACAGGCATCAAGGCAATGGAATCATAAATTTCATCAAGTGATCACCTCCTTTGGATTTGAGGTGAATAAGGTTGAAGATTGTGTGTATCACAAATTCAGTGGGAGTAAATCTATCTTTCTGGTATTGTATGTTGATGACATACTATTGGCCTGTAACGATATAGGCTTATTGCACGAAACCAAGAAATTTCTCATTAGAAATTTTGAGATGAAAGATCTTGGGGACGCCTCTTTTGTCTTAGGAATTCAGATACTAAGAGATCGATCTCAAGGTATCCTCAGGTTATCACAAAAGGGCTATATCGAAAAGGTACTAAGCAGGTTTAACATGAAAGATTGCTCAGCTGGAGATACACCAATAGCTAAAGGAGACAAGTTTAGTCTCAAACAGTGTCCCAAAACAGATCTTGAAATAAAGGAGATGCAAAATGTTCTCTATTCCTCAATGGTAGGGAGTCTAATGTATGCTCAAGTTTGTACCCGTCCCGACATAGCTTTTATTGTGGGACTTTTGGGCAGATACTTAAGTAATCCTGCATCGGATCATTGGAAAGCAACAAAAAAGGGTTCTCCGGTATTTGCAAAGAACGAAGAACTACATGCTGACTTACAAGAAATCAGACAGATTGGAGATCGTTGGATATTTTGATTCTGATTTTGCCGGTTGTATTAATAGTAGACGATCCACCTCAGGCTATGTCTTCATGTTGGCTGAAGGAGCTATATCTTGGAAAAGTGCCAAACAAACACTTGTAGCTACCTCCACTATGGTTGTAGAGTTCATGGCTTGCTTCGGAGCATCCATTCATGGGATATGGTTGCGTAACTTTGTCACAGGCCTACGTGTGATTACTGGAATTGAAAGGCCATTGAAGTTATTTTGTGACAATAAGGCTGCAGTTTTGTTCTCCAATAACAACATAAGCTCTGTAAAGGAGAAACACATTGACATCAAGTTCTTGTCATTGAAGGAAAAAGTTCAAAGTGGGCAGATTTGTATAGAACACATAAGTACAAACTCCATGATTGCGGATCCGTTAACTAAGGGGTTGCCTCCTAAGGTTTTTCATGAGCACACTGCTCGTATGGGGCTTGACAGTTTTGTAATCCCTTGACTTAATGGGAGTTTGATTAGATGTTCTATATTTATAGTTTATGCATAATAAAGTTGCCGTCATTTACATTTTGAACTAAAGGTTGTTTTGGATTGATCTCCGATTAAAGAAGAACCAGTTGAAAATAGACATGTTTATGAGATCACATTTCATGTAATTTTCATGTCACTCATTCATACTTGATCTATGTCATCGAATATACTAATGTGGTGAACACGGAAGGTTTAGTCACGATGATGTGACAAAAGCCGCCGTGATCTCATATTGATATATGAGGTGGACCAGATTGATTAAAGAATAAGTCTACATAAAATTAGTCATTACGTGTACACATAAAGAATTTTGGATAATATAGTTGTTTATTTAATATGTAGCCCAAGTGGGAGATTGTAAGATTTTATTAAATCTTATTATTATTAATGAGCTTACATATTATTAATGTTTTATTTGGATGCTACATCATTTTGGTCGGTTTTATATCTAGGTTGTTGATATTGGCAGCCATTTGGGATACATTGTTTATTAATTTTATAGTAATATATTAATATGTCTTGTGAGTTGCATTGAAAAGGGACTGTACATTGTATTGCTTTTCAAATCCAAGTATATTAATTTTAATTCCTTAATAACTATTTTGATCCTCGATGGTTACTGTTTTATGGCTTAGGGAATATGATTATTCCAACAATATGTGGATAGAGAGTGTATGTGGCCACTGACAAGGGATATTTCCATCAATTTCGGTTGATTCCTCGCTATTTGCATTCAAAGACGATTCTGTACGGCGAAAGGTTAGCCGAGCGTTGTCCGTCGCCGGCGTGAACAAAGATCAGTGGAAAGACATCGCTGAAGAAGTGATGGAGGAAGGAATTGAGATGGTGAAGGGAAACATGAAAGTTTTCAAAGGACGGCACAGAGGTTCTTTTGCTATGAGGGGATAGGAGAATGCTAGGTAATTACTCAATTACTAGGTCAGGTCATTCAATTTGATGAATTTAGCAATGAATGTATGTGTATGTGTCTAGGGTTTATTTGGGTTGTTTGTGGTTGAGTGAAACTGTACAGATAGACATGATTTGTATTGATTGTAATAATTGTATACCAAAAATAATGCAAGCCTTGTGCATTTTTCTCGAGTTTTGTCCTATATCACTTTGTTTGAGTTTGATATGAATAGATCTGTACCCCTTATTGTCATTATGTTCAGTTCAAGAATCTTCAGATAGAATTTGTTTGTTTTGGTGTTTTCAGTTTTGCTTTACTGCTGAACTTCAGATGGAGTTTTCAATGAATTTCTATCTATATAAAAAATAGTAAGACTGAATTGAAAAGGCAATAACATTAGATTAAAGCTTGTAATTTTAGTTGGTTGAGCCACTGTACTTGCAAGTTTCAAAGTGGAAATTGAAGTATCTGATGTTTGAGTAATACTGTTTTAGCAGTTATTCCTCTTATGACATATAAAACTTCAAAGAAGATGAAAATCAATTCACTGCAAAGACGACAAAACTTACATCAACAAACTTGCACTTGAACAATCTTCCATGGTATTCAGCCAATGCGTGCTATTTGTGTCAAATTGACACAGAGAATTCCCCCAAACACTTGAACAGGAAAACCCTAGCTAGCAAATTGGGATGGTAGAAGTGTTTAAAGGAACCTCTGGGTTCACTGGCATGTACTTAGCTTCCATATTCTGACTCAGTCTGTTGTTGTTGTTGTAATGTTCTTTGATAAATTAGCAGAAGCAAAGAAGCACATTTACAGTCGAGGTATCACAAATCCGCACGCTTTCTCGCATACAGCTTGTACCTGGTTCTGGTTACTGGCTAGATGACCCCTTAGCATCCACAATCTTATCAGTTTCCGGCCTTTGAGATACGAAAGCTGTGCTGCATTTAGAAGCAAGCTATTCTCAGCCAAATTCCATGTGTAGAACTCCTAAATTTCCTAGTAATTCTTGGATTTTGTTATGCATAGTTGAATATATGTTGGTAGAGAGTCTTAGCAATGCAAAAAGGTTAAGGGTAGTGAGACATTCGAAAGTGACAGCTAAAACAGTAAAAGGTTAAAGCCTTAAAGGGCATTATGATGGATGACCACTTTGCTTTAAGTGAATGACCTTTTATTTTCTGCCTTTTTTCCTTAGCCATTCTCAGGGCAAGGTTCACCTTTGACTGGTTAAATTTGTTTCAGACATCTCAATATCCTATAATCCCCACTTTTCATGTTAGACCTCATTCAAGCTTTCGCTTCAAACCACTCGCACATTCATTCCATTAGTTGCACAACTGATGAAATTCGAACCCTTAAACAATTAGGGCCCGTTTGGTTCCAACTCTGAAAACGGAAACGAAATGGAAACGAATTTAGTCCATATATATAAATATATATATATACTTATTCATGAAATTATATGGAATCATTACTTATGATTTAATGCAAAATGCACTTGTTTATCCACATTTTGTTTAGATATCAAAAGTAATCAAACTCTACTTCAATTACTTCAAACCACAATGATTCCAAAAACTTTAATGAACATAGATATACGTATAGACTATATTCGTTTCCATTCCGTTTCTAATTCCGGAGTTAAAATCAAACGAGCCCTTAACTTCTTCCTCTTACTGACAGCAAACCACGGTATCCATTTTTCAGTGGTTTTACACCAGAAACCAGTCCATCCAACCCAGTATATTTAGAGTAAGTACTAAGTTGCGCATAACCCCTAACTGTCAGCTTCGATGATTAAGCTAGTCATGAAGGCATTTACATTTACTAGAGTAAGTTCTTGGCGCTGAACTGTGTTACATGCCCTGAAGCAGGCATTAGCTTCTGGTGGAGTTACCATGATCTCAGGTGAAGCAGTCAGTCAATGTTCGTTTGTATTGCAAATATATTGGTTTTTATATATGATTTATTCATATCTGGAGCAACAATTTGTCATCTATATACGAGTATCTGCACACATATATGAAGAGAAAAAAAAATGAAAATTTAATTTTCGTTCCTTACCCAAGAGAAAATTTAGTTTTGGTCCGGTCATAAACCATCATATCGAGTTATATGAACTCACCTTTAGTTATTATTTATCATATTCTACCTTGTATCGATTCTCGTTTAGCTTCCAGTAAGGCTCTAGTCTCATGTCATAAATATAATCATAAACAAGCAAATGCAATCCCCTATCCTACAAACTCATCATAAACAAAATCCATGATAAAAAAAATCAAAAGATATGTAGTATGCTTAGCTTTGAGATAACCTAGGTTGTTTTGTGTTGTCTGGATGAAGATGGAAATTAGGGTTTATAATCTGAGATGTCTGAGTGGAACTTGCACAAATCGCCATAGATTTTCCTTATCAGTTTGTTTAAATTCGATATGAATAGATCTCTACTACTTACTGTCATTATTGTGTTCTGATCAAGAATCTTTACTACTAGCAGCAAACAAATCTAGTTTCAGATCGATGTTAATCACTAATCAAAGGAAAACTATGACTTCAAATTCCAAACAAAATCAAAACTTACATTAACAACACAGCAGGTGATCAATCTTGGATGGCATGGTGCCAAAGTGACACCGAGAGTTCCCCCAAACACTTCAACACGGAAACCCTAGCTAGCAAACTGGGACGGTAGAAGTGTTTGAAGGAACCTCAGTGTTCACGGACACGTACTTAGCTTCCATATTCTGACTCAATCTCGTGTGTTTGTTGTTGTTGATGATGTTCTTGACGAATTACAAGAAATTAGCAAATGCAAACATTTATAGTCGCGTCACTCCATCACAAAGATACTTCTCATGTCATAGACAGGATAAGGTGGGAAGAAGATGCGTATTCGCGCCCGTACTGGTTGAACCTGGCTCGAGTTACAGGCTAGATGACTCCTCCATCCTCCATCTCATGACTTTTCCCTTGGACCGTTCTTTTTCAGCGGTTTAAACAAAAGCTGTTTGAAGTTAAGCAAGCCAAATGAATAGATGTTGCTAGCTAGTGAGTCACTGCAAAACACAAATACAAAGGCATTCATGTTGTTTTGTATAGAAAAATAACAAAGTATAGTATGAAAGACACATAAAAGGGAGTGAGTATGAAAAAAGTTAAGGGCATTATGATTGATGCCTGCCTTTTTCTTTTGGTATTAACCTAGCCCATTCTATTTGCAAGGTTCAATCTCACAAGGAACTCCACTTTCACTACTTTTCTTCTGCATCACGGTAAAAGTAGTTCACTGGGGGTATTTCTATGCTCTATCAAGATATGGTAAAATATGTCCACGTTGATTATGTAATAAAATAAATTTATGTGCACTCGACGTATGACTCAAGTCAATAGAGATAGCTAATCAAATAAAGGAATGGGAAAATGTCAGTTCAGTCTTGCCTAATAATAACACAAAATCTTTGAACGGAAGACTAAACTCGATCAAAGTTAATTTTGACGCCTAAAAAAAATTGTCTAATCAATTTACTTTTGGATTCATCATCAAAAATAATTTTGCAAAGACCTTTGTTATGGTATTGACAGATGCAATGCCAATTCCGATCATGAAGCGGAAATTTTTGCTCTCCGGGAGGGCCGTCAAAAGGCCATTAGCCTTGGGTTTTCAAAAATAGTAATTGAAGGTGACAACTTGATGCTCATTAATTCGTTCAACCACAGTTGGAAACCTCTATGGGAAGCTGACATGATCATATCGGACGCCTTTGTCTCGCTCTCTAGCTTTACCCATTACAGTGTTCACCGTATCTTTAGTGAAATCAATATTGTCGTTGACCGATGACATTGCTTGGATATATCTGGCGTTTTTGATGAAATGGGCCCTTTTGGATATAACACTTACTAAATTGGCCCCCACCTTTTTCATCTTTGTAATTTAGGCCCTAAAATAATCATTGTCACTAACTTTTACATCTCATCTGATTATACATATTTGACATTTGATATTTATCTCTACCTACTACACAAATGACAATTCTCAACATTCACACTTTCTCGCCTTCTACCCAAAAATTCATTTACCTAGAAACGTCACTGTCATACCCAAAATAATTCTGTCAAACTACACAAATATACTCGAAAACACACATACCCAAAACCCAAACATACCCCAAAAACTAAAATCTCATAAAACACCATACCCATAAATTGGGTAGTATTTTGTTTTGTAAAATATTCATACCCAATGTATACATGCTCAATCCATTTTTTCCTCTTCAATTTAAGTGGCATTTAATACTAAAAGCATACCCAATTTGAATTTGTCATACCCAAAATTTTACACAAATCGATATTGTACACAAACATCAATATCAATGTATACATACTCAATCCATTTTTTTCTCTTCAATTTAAGTCACCCTTTAGAGGGACCTAGTTTGTACCCATTTCTAACTTGACGCCTTTTTTATACTCATGGTTACAAAATCTACCTACTCTCCCATTTTACCCAAAGATTTTCTAAAATATATATATATATATATATATATATATTTTTTTTTTTATCTCGAAAAAATAAGTAGGTATTATTTTGTTTTGTAAAATATTCATACCCAATGTATACATGCTCAATCCATTTTTTCCTCTTCAATTTAAGTGGCATTTAATACTAAAAGCATACCCAATTTGAATTTGTCATACCCAAAATTTTACACAAATCGATATTGTACACAAACATCAATATCAATGTATACATACTCAATCCATTTTTTTCTCTTCAATTTAAGTCACCCTTTAGAGGGACCTAGTTTGTACCCATTTCTTACTTGACGCCTTTTTTATACTCATGGTTACAAAATCTACCTACTCTCCCATTTTACCCAAAGATTTTCTAAAATATATATATATATTTTTTTTTATCTCGAAAAAATAAGTAGGTATTTTTTATACTCATGGTTACAAAATCTACCTACTCTCCCATTTTACCCAAAGATTTTCTAATATATATATATATATATATATATATATATATATATATATATATATATATATATATATATATATTTTTTTTTTTCTAAAATATATTTAGAAAGATATTTTAAGAAAAATGATAGTTAGTCTACAAATGTTTTTAATCAAAAAAGTGTAAAAATGAAAATGTACAAAAAGGACATGTGGCAAAATACACAAAAAAACGACATATGGGGATAAGGAACAATTTTTTATTTAATATTAGTATACATATAAATAACAAATTTATCATAAAAATGTATATAACAATTATTTGGTGTATTACTTTTGTGAAGTGAGTTGGATGGGTCCGAAAAAGTAAATTATAGGAATTTTATTTTTGGTACCCTTAAATTTGGATTTTTTTTAATTCTCAAGTTTGGATTTTTTCTCTTGATATTCACAAATTTTGAAGTTTTTTCTTAGTACCATCATAGTTTAATTTGTTTCCTCTTTGAACTCTTCTTAATATATTTTATAAAAAGTTGGATGACAAGACATTTTTTTTTGATAACGGAAAGCGGTTCGATCTCATAGACGACGCGCCGACTATCGGATCGAAAGGCCGAAAAAAATCGGCAGACGGACTTACCGTCATGACAGACACAACAAATGAGAAAAAGAAAATACAAAAATAAATCATAAGAACCTGAAACAAGGACGTCTTCAGGGCAAAGCAGAATAATCCAGTCATCCGGAAACGACGACCATAAACGTTTATTTTCGAAGGAAGTACACAGTTAGAAAGCTCGTGTGTTTGTTTGGTCCATATCCAACATGGTTTCACACATTGTATAACAAAGTTCTCACTGCTCTTTCATGTCATAGACAAGATAAGGGAGAAGAAGATGTAAATTCTCTTGCTTTCCTACTAAAACTAGAACCTGACTTGACCTACAGACTGGATAAATGTATCATAAAATATGGGAGGGAATCAAACTTTTTTCTTCATCCTTTCTTTTGGGGTACGGTGCAAAAGTTGTGCTCATGTTTCTTAATTTATCTTCAATTATTTTGGGTGGCCCTTTTTTATGTTACGAATTTAGGCTATACTCTTTTTAGTATTATTCTATGCATACTTATTATTATCATGTAATCTAGTGACTCTAATCTTATGCTTCCACGTTAGGAGACTTGTCTTGTCGGCCTGAAGATGTTGCTCACATTGTTAGTAGACTTGGATCACGAAACCGGTGTTATTTCTACGGACACCGATTTACTCTTTACAACGCAATGTGTGTCGGTTGCGTGCAGCCAACGCAGAATCATCATGTGTGTCAACATCGAACCATTGAATTTAATCAATTTTAACCCACGTGTTACACAATGATCATATTATGAACGTTAAACTTTACATTAATATTAATTCACAAACTAATAGTGTTAGACTCGGTCTTGACACATAACTAGTACACACATCACGGTCAATAACAATGTGTAATCGGCTTGCACGTCGAGTTGTAAATGATAAATCGATGTCCATAAAACTAACAATCACGTTTACAAAAACGTTATAACTATAAACTAAATCAAGGATCTTGTACTAGCTATGGAATGAACTCCACTTATTGTATTGTGATTTTGTTTTAATTATTATGGAATAAATTCTACTTATAGTTTCATACTAATAATATTTATTTTGTCATAATGGAGGGTGTAGTGAGGTATATGTGAAGTGACAGGACAGAGTACCAAAAGATAGATGCATGACCACTTTGCTTTTACTGAAAGACTCGTTATTCTCTTGCTATTAACCTAGCCCATTCTCACGGCAAGGTTCAATCTCACATGGAATCTAACCAACTACTTTTCTTTTACATCAGAAAATATAAAATACACAGACAAATGAAGGCTTTATAGTAAAAGTTCAGACTGTTCAGTGACCCAAATTTATTATTCAGATGTTTATAGCAGCTTATGCTGACTTTGCTATTTTAATCATCCACAAAATCTTTTAATAATTTTCACAGTGGTTTCTTATTGTATGTCTTCCATTTAGATTTATATAAGAGGATAGATAAACTTGCAGCAGAAAGACAGAAACTTCCCCAGTATCACTTTGATCTCTCTTTCGTTTGTTTTGTTTTAGTCACTGTGGTTTGCACCTGGGTTAATAGCTAAAGAAAAGGCAGAGAATAAGAGGTCATCCATTATAATGCACTTAAGCTTTTACTGTTGTAGCTGTCATATTCAAATATCTCACTGCCCTCGACCCTTTGCATTGCTGAGAGACTCTACCAACATATATTCAACTTTGCTTAACAAAATTTTAGAGTTACTATGAAATTTAGCTGAGAATAGCTTGCTTAAAAATGCAGCACAGCTTTTGTATCTCAAACGCTGAAAACTGATAAGAGTGTGGATGCTAAGGGGTCATCTAGTCTGTAACTCGAACCAGGTTCAAGCTGTACGGGAGAAAGCGTGCGAATATGCATCTTCTTCCCACCTTATCCTGTCTATGACATGAGAAAGATAGATCTTTGTGATACCTTGACTATAAATGTGCTTCTTTGCTTCTGCTAATTTATCAAAGCAAATTATAACAACAGCAATAGACCGAGTCAGAATATTGCAGCTAAGTCTGTGTCAGTGAACCCTGAGGTTCCTTCAAACACTTCTACCATCCCAATTTGCTAACCAGCTAGGGTTTCTGCGTTGAAGTGTTTGGGGGAACTCTCGGTGTCACTATGACACAAATAGTGTGCATTGTAGGGATGGACACCAAGGAAGATTGATCATGAGCAAGGTTGTTAATGTAAGTTTTGTTCGCTTTTGCAGTGAATTGATTTTCGTCTTCTTTGGAGTTTTATGTCATAAGATGCCATTGTCTCATTAACTGCTATAACAATATTACTCAAACATCAGATACTTGAACCGAACATTGCCTTTCCAATTCAGGCTTACTATCTTTTATACAGATAGAAATTCATCCAAAATTCCATCTGAAGTTCAGCAGTGAAGCAAAACTGAAAACACCAAAACAAACAAATTCCAACTGAAGATTCTTGAACCGAACATAATGACAATAAGGGTACAGATCTATTCATATCAAACTCAAACAAAGTGATATAGGACAAAACTTGACAAAAATGCACAAGGCTTGCATTATGACTGCTTTTGTTATGGTCCAAGAGGACCCCTTTGTAAATCCTTTTTTCTGATATATACAATTAAAATTTCCAAATTTTTTTTTTTTTTATCTGTACAGTTTCAGTCATCCACAGATAAACCAAAAATCAGTCATCCACAGATAAACCAAAAAAACCCTAGAAACTATTTGATGATCTGAACTAGTAATCGAGTAATTACCTAATTTTCTCCTACTTCCTCATGGCAAACGAACCTCTTAGCCGTCACAACATCCACCACAACAGTATCAAGAACCCTAGAATCTCGTCCTTTGAAAACTTTCATGTTTCCTTTCACCATCTCAATTCCTTCCGACATCACTTTTTCAGCGATGTCTTTCCACAGATCTTTGTTCACGCCGGCGACGGACAACGCCTGGCTAACCTTTCGCCGTACAGAATCGTCTTTGAATGCAAATAGCGAGGAATCAACTGAAATTGATTTCGACCCCGTCCAAATTACTTGCTCATACGCTGGCTGGAAATCTCCATCATCGGTGGCCACATACAGCTCTTTACGCAACCGGTGGAGAACTATAACCTCGAAATCAGACGGAGTCGACAAAGCTGTTTTGTATTCCTTGCATTCTTCACTGTCGTTAGACACGACTTCCCAGAAAAACTGGGTTCCGACGCAGTCGAACACTTCAAATTCCATTATCGATTAGGGAGAAAATCGATTGAGCGAAAATATGAGATTATCGAGGGTTGGTAATGGGTGCAATGGGAGCCAGAGATCTGTAAAATCTATATAGGAATCAAAATTGGCAGTGGAAGAGAATAGAGATATTTCCTTGGAGATCAAGCAATTTTACCACCAACGGCAACATCACAAACCCAGATTATATAAGGAAATAAGATTGTGTAATTTTGTAAATTAGAAAAGATATTGTAAATATCTTTATCTTATCTTATATATATTAATAAAAATACCTTCTTTTGCACGTGTCCTCTCAGAATTTTTTTTCAGTCCAATCTTTTTTGATTCAGTAATTTAAATAATATTGTTATAGTGGAAAAGATTTTGTTCAATGTAACCCATACACTATCCATTTAAACCGATTTGTTTTAGTTTATTTAACAACCAAATTTTAAAAAATATTCAACTTTAAATTTATCATAAAAATTCAAAAATATTTGAAAATATAATATTTTATAGTTTCTACAACTTTTAAATCAAAATATTTTTTTGAAAAAAGAGAAGAAGACATAATCTTATGTAATAAAATTTTAAATCAATACTTTGAATATCAAGTCTTTAGTTTTAACCGTATTACTTTTTGTTTTATTTACTTTATTAATTAAATTCTTAATAATTCAATTTTAATTTTAATTCTTAATGAATTAGTTATCTATTGTTTTGCAATATCTGGAAATTTTCTTCCGTTTATTTCCGAGTAAAACCGGAAATTTGATCCGTTGACCTTTTTATGATACTTAACATTATGTTTCAACACTAATTCTATCATTTCATGTGAGTCTTTTAATCACATAAAATGGTGAAAATATTTCCAAACCCTAAGCTTACAACTTTAGTTATGCCTTTTGACAAGACCATTACGAGACCATGACAATTCCATCCGGACTAGTGCCAAACAACCCACTTCTCCCCTTGGCCTTTCACATGGACGGTTCCCCAGCCCATACATGGTCTTCTTCGGCCTTGAAGCGACTCCTCTCCAGCCCAGGAATGCGCAGCCCATGAAGACAACAACCCAGGGACGGCCAGACTCCTTCTCTCGCTCCACGTCAGCACAAAAGGATCAACTGCTCTCTCTCTCCTATCCCACGTAACAGCTGGAGGATTGATTGCTTCTTGTAACCACCTTGATATCACGCGATCGCCCTCCTTCCTTTCATAGCAGCGCCGGATCTGCGTGTATCCTCCCCAGCCTTCACTCCTACCTCCCGTACATCCAAATTAATCCCATCTCCTTTCCCGAATCACTCCTACCTCCTGCGCAGCCTCTTCACGCGAACCTGTAAGATTGACTCTCCTCCACAACAGGCGACAAGCAAGACCAGACGCTTATTCCTCCTTCTTCTTCATCACTAACGACAACTCCGACCTCCCAGATCTGCATATGACGCAACAACACTATTCAACAAATACTCCAATCGGGGCAACGTCCTTTCCCTCTTCATCTGCAGCGCCCAACAAGAACAAGCGTACGTGGCCGACAGCTACACCAAGATCTATCGACTATTGGGACACTGCAATCGAGTCTTCACCAACTTCCTGAGCACATATCCGCAAGCCAACCTTACCTTGTTCCTCCTCCCCGAGCCACCCTTTGAGCCGTCTACGTAGGTGAGATTGTGAGCCCTTTTGCTACCTACTTGTGTAAGGTTACAAGACTTCTGATGAATGCTTTCACTTTCCCAGTCTTGCACAGCAGCCAGGAGAAACAATAGGCATCTGTTCAGTTTTTTTGATCTGTAAAACTGTGTCGATCAACCAAGTTTGGGACCAGATTTAGGTATGATATACTCATTCTTTTTGGCTGAAATTTGGATATGATATAATTGGCATATTGTTGTAGAACATATTAAAATTTGGGAGGATCCAATAAGTGGTTTAGGAGTTATGATTTTTCGAAATTGGGACCTTGGATAGTTTTTCTGTTGTTGTTGAAATATTTTAAGTGTTGGAAAAACTATGTGTTAAAGCCATTTTTGGAGCTAGATTTGAATAAGTTAGATAATTCTGATGAACATGAAATTTTGATGTATTAGAGTTCATATAGTGTAGTTTATTTTGTAAAGTTTTGAGGATGATCCAACACTTAGTTTCGGACTTATGATGTTCCGAAGTAGGGTAGTAACACAGTTTTTGGGAAAAGAAGTGATTATTTGGCTAAGTATGAAACTTTTGGAGTGTCACATTGGGCTAGGATCTCACAATGGATCCTGACCCTAGCCTGACAACAAGTTCACTGGATCTTACAAAAAGGCACTGGTAGATTAAAACCAAATACATAAAAGCTGTATATGATACATCAAAAGAGTTTACAAACTTAGAGCCGAGTACAAAACATCAAACCACAACATCTGATACAAAAGATCTCATATCCCGCGCATCCTAATGTACAGAAGTCCTCGGCTGGCCACACCATCTGTCTCACCATGCAGTCTTCCTAACCTGCAGATCATCTACAACACGGTATGAAACCGTTAGCTACAGCAATGAAAAGCATGAAGGTAATAGCACAACCACACATCAACATCTCATACATGCAATGCCACACACATTCATTTATTATCTTTCATTACGTTATTCCATTATTAATTCAAATTCTTTTGTAACACGAGGAACCTAAAGAACCTCGTCCCTTTCCCCGTTAACACAAGGGTTTGCATTGGTGGTGATCGTCACTCGTCCCCCCTGTGGTACTGGCTTCCAGGCACCTCCTCCTAACCAGCAGGCGGAGACCGGTGGTTACCGCACGTTATAATACACTTGGGCCAAATAAATGTAATAAATGGTCATCCTAGTCCGGTTTAGGTTATAAATGCACAATCATATGAACACACACAACCATCACAATCATACAATCCACAACTGCACGCTAAGTAAGTCCTATGGACTTACCTGATATACTCGTAACCTGTACCACGTCACAGCTTCCCCTTGGGGAAGTAATCAACTCCTGCAATAGCAAGGCACACACAATCACATATTGGAAAGGTTAGGAGACTCGTCTCACTAACCACAACCAACCTATATCTCAAATCTAAACCTCAGATCCTCAACACATTCATAAATGCCTAAGGCATATCCTCAATATAACATCTCATCATACTCGTACACATACTAAACCTTAAAGCATTAACCGATATCCATAACATCATCATGATCCTCAACTCATTCTGAAACCTAACATGCATCTAATCAGTATTCCTCAAGCTCAAATTTAATCTTAATTTAATTAATTAACCTTTAATTAATTAAATTTCACAAGAATAACGTTTTGCCTGCAGACCATTTCTAAACCCACCTGTCATCACATTTCATCAAACAAACAACCCATAAACACCAGAATAATATAATGATCATAATGAAATCTCTAATTATCCATTTTGAAAAGTCTAAGGTCAAATTAGGCCAAATCGCAACACGGAAAATGAATAAATTCATAACTTATTCGTTACTAACCCGATTGACGATCTCAAAGAAGATTCGGAATCACAACGACACAGGCTACGCATGTACAACATCAAATTCACCGGAATCTGAGCGACGGAACTGTCCTGGTGACATATATGCTCGACCATGTCTTCATCTGCTCGGAAATGCAAAAACTTGGTACCGATATGAAGAGAATGAAGAGAGGAATCTAGAAACTCAAATGGAATTGAAATCGGATTAGAAATGGAGAGTAGATATGAGTTTGAAGTTTGAGAGAAATCGGAGCTTTTACGAGGAAACGTGAAAGGAAATGAATTAATAAACGATTTTCTGCTATTTATAGTGAAGTCGATAATTATCCTTTAGCGAAGTCGATAATTATCCTTTAACCGATCCAATGGCGGGTTGAACCCCCTTCTCCAAACTTCTCGAAATTGGAACAATAAATCTTGAATATTGTACGGATAATTATTCCACAATTGCCTCGGAAAACGTGTATTCCTAAGCCGTCTTTCTTAGCCGTTAAGAAACGAAATAATGACTCTTTTGGCCGTTTTTCCTTTCCATGTTATTTCATATCTAGGACATGTCCGATGTCCTGATCATTTCTCTCAACTACATTTTTATCAATTGGAGCTCCCAAATGCTCCAAATAATACCAGAGGATAAAAATAATTACCCGGGGAAAAAAGTGAAAATTTCACCATAAGCCCAAAATTACGCCAGGAACATAACGGTGGGACTTATATTCAACACTTACGCAATCTTTGCGAGTTATATGTCAATTACTATCACTGATTAAGTTAATCAACATTAATTAGAATTCGGAAATCCTAGCTATTACAACGATGTGTTGTTTGTTTAATAATTATCAAGTACATAGGACGACCTTTGTTATTTTTATGGCCCAAGTGTATGTATAACGGGCGGTGACATCACTGCCCAGCTCTGACATGAGACTGGGAGGTTCTCTATACCCAGACCATACAGGTACAAGGTGAGGTGCATCGGATCCATTCCTGATGGTTACACGGGGGCGGATGCGAGGTTTGTGAATCTCTCTTGTCACAAAATAAGTATCATTAGTAAGAGTGAATGACCTAAATTAAAGATAATAAAAACGGATTGTTTGAAAGCATGATGTGTGTTTAGTTTTGCTATTGTGTGTGTGTGTGCTATTTTTATTTGTCTAACGTTTAGATAGCTAGCTAATGGTTGATTTGTTTTGTTGTTTAGACTTACCACAAGTTAGAGCAGCAGCTGAGTGATCCGGAAATAGTGGTCAGCCGGGTCTTCGTACTCCCTAAAATGGGGTTGAGTTTTTATATTGATGTTTCCTTTATAGTATGATGACAGTTAGACTTCTAATATCTTAGGTACTTGTTGGTTGTTAGACGTATGTTGTTACATTCATATCATTTAAACCATCACTTTATGAATTTCGGTTTTCTTTATTTGTGTCTTGTTGTAAGATCCTAGTAAAGTTGTTGTCAAACTGAGGTCGGGACCCATTGTGAGGTCCTAACCATTAGCTGCCCGAGTTTTGAAAATTCGGGGTGTTATATGTTTTTATTGAAACTAATTATTAAAATAGACAAAATAAAGGTTATTTATTCAAAACCAAGATTATTTGTTAGGATTCGCTATCTTTAACAAAATTATATCTTTCATCGTAAGATGACTAGGTATATATATATACTTCACTGTTTCACTTATTAATCAATCACAAGGTACATTTTATTGGTCCAAGATATACACCTTTTATTAATTTAAAAACCAATATAATATATATGTTAAATACATTAAGTTTTTATTTTATTAAAGTTTGAAAAAGATTGTAACAATATTTAAAAAAATAATTGTGAAAAATATTTAATCAAAAAAATTGTAAAAAAAATATTTTTTTAAAAAAAAATTCGATTTCTTTGGAATATTTTTTGAAAACTTTTTTTGGTTTTTTTTCCTTCATTTATTTTAATAATTTTTAAATAAGTTGTTTTTAACATAATTGAAAAAAACATCTTTAAAAAAATGATTTATTTTTAATAATTATTTTATTTTATTTAATATAAATTTCTGAAAATAAATATGATAAAAAAATTAACAAAAATTTCCAAAAGTTTTTTTCGAAAAAATTAATTAATTTTTAAAAGATAACTTATTTAAATTTTTAGCATATTTAATATTATTTTAAAGTTTTAATTAATAAAATTCATATCACACAACTCATCCTAATTTTTGATGACTTGTAAGACATGTTTTGCCACATTATTGCCATAGATAAAAAAATTTTCGAAAAAAGACAACATTTTATATATGGTAAATACGTTTATAGGTTGTATTGCTCTTAATAATTTTCAAAGTTGGTATTATTTTGGATTTAATATTGATTGTTGATATTATTTTGGTTTATTTCGGTTTTAGAAGAAATGATAGATAAAGAAGAGCATGGGATCGACGTGGAAGTTACGACAGATAACCCTAGTGTTACTATCATCAGTAGCAGTGAAGCTGATGAGAATATGATGGAGAGCTCAAGAACCATCGTCAGCCGCAAGGCCACTTCACAGGGTATGTAAGTTAATGGTTTCCTCTTTTATTTCATTTTTATGATGAATATTCTCTTCTGGAATGTATTTGGAGCTTGCAAGAGCGGGTTTCAACGTGTTAAAGTACTTGTGTCGGCATCATAAAATGTATATATTAGCCATCTTTGAATCGAGAACGTCAGGAGCAAAAGCTCAAGAAATATGTGATCGACTGGGTTATTCAAACTGCTTTCGGGTTGAAGCGGTAGGGTTCGAAGGTGGACTTTGGCTTCTATGGAGGAAATAAAAGATTAATATTAGCATCATCACTAGCTGCAATGATTTCATTCATGCTAGGGTTAATAGTGATTCGGAATCTTTTAGCCTTATTGTTGTGTATGCCGCCCCTACTGTGACCCGAAGAAAGGATTTTTGGTTGGACATCGATAAGGTACTCGACACCATTACTGAGCATTTTTGGTGGAGACTTTAATGTGATACGCTTCGTTCATGAACGGAAAGGAGGGTTCGGAAAACTCCATCCAGACTCCAATATGTTCAACGATGTCATCCTCAAACACGGGTTGATTGACCTTGGCTACACAGGACCAGATTTTATGTTGGATGATGGAAAGTTTGCTAAAAGGAACATTTTCGAGAGACTTGACAGGATTCTTATGAATCTAGACGGCCGATTGAAATGGCCCATGCCCACCTCAGACACCTTTCCAGGTTCTCCTCTGATCACTCCCCTTTACTTCTCTCTTTAGATTCGGTTATCTATTGCATGAAAGAGAGAAGACCTTTCAGATTCGAGGCGGCTTGGATGACTCATAGCGATTTTCAACTTATGGTTGATATGTGTTGGTTCAATAATCCTGAGGTTGACTTAGCACTCCCTATTCTTAAAAACTCCCTTATTATTTAGAATAGAACTGTGTTTGGTAATATTTTCCGCAAGAAACACGAATCTATCGTTAAACTCAGCAAGGTCCAAGTTAGAAGAGGGATAAGTGACTCGACTAGACTCCAAGAAGAGGAGAGACTCTTACAGGAGGAAGTGGAGAGTATTCTTGAGCAGGAGGAGATTCCATGGCTCCAAAAATCTAGAGAACAATGGCTTGAATTAGAGGACCGCAACACATTCTTCTTCCACACTTCCACTATCATAAGAAGAACCCGTAACAGAGTGATGGGGCTTAAGTTGGATAATGATGTTTGGGTGGAAGATCCCACTTTGCTTGAACAACATGTTGTCAATTATTTCAAAGATCTATACAGCTTGGGGAACTCGAACATGGACTATAGTGGATCCCTTGATACTTTCATCTTCCCGATGGTGAACGATTCGGAGTGGCTCAAAATCACGAAACTAGTTGATATGTTCGAAGTCTAGAATACCACTAAGAGCATGGGAGCCTTCAAAACTCTTGAAATTGACAGCTTTCAACCGGTCTTTTACCATAAGATTTTGGGTATTGTGGGTCAATCCTTGAAAGAAGAAGTCTCCCGCTTTTTCATCACTTAGAAGCTCTATCCGAGGAGCAATGACACCCTTATTTCCCTCATCGCAAAAGTCGGAAAACCGGAGTATATCAGTCAGTTCAGACCCATTGCGCTCTGCAATGTCAGTTACAAGGTTATCTCTAAGGTCCTTGTTCAACGTATGCAGAGTATCATTGGAAAGCTTGTGGGACCGGTTCAAGGTAGATTTATCCCTGGCCATCTTATTCAGGATAATATTGTTCTTATGCAGGAGGTGATTCATTCCATGAGGAGGAAAAAAACTGGTAAGAAGTGGATGCTTCTTAAACTTGACCTTGAGAAGGCGTATGATCGGATTAGGTGGAATTTTATTGAAGATACGATCATCAAAGCGGGTTTTCCGATCGAATGGGGAAGGATGATTCAAGAGTGTATTAACTCTACTAGGATGCAAGTTATTTAAAACGGAGAAGTTAATGAGCAGTTTACGCCGGAAAGAGGTATTAGGCAAGGTGATCCGATTTCACCCTACCTCTTTGTTCTTTGCGTAGAGAGAATTAGTCACCTTATCCCGGAGTCCGTGGATAGAAGCAACTGGAAACCTATTACTCTTTCAAGAGGAGGCCCGCCCCTATCTCATCTCTTCTACGTCGATGACATCACTCTTTTTGCGGAAGCATCTCTCTCTCAAATTAGAGTCATTATGCAAGTCCTTAGGTGTGTTGCAAAGTTTCGGGGCAAAAGGTTAGCATCCAAAAATCCAAGTTTTTTTGTGTCCCCTAATGTTTCTAGTGAGCTATGCAGAGACATTGGTCGTACTAGCGGGGTGGAAGTCACCAAAAACCTATGTAATTACCTTGGCATACCCATTCTTCAAGGGAGAGTTGGTAGAGTCACGTTTACTAGCCTTCTGGACAGAATTAACGGCAAGTTGAATGGATGGAAAAGTAAGATGCTCGGTTTTTCCGGATGAGTCACGCTTACCAAGTCTGTCCTCAGCTCCTTGCCTATATACTCCCTGTCTAGTTTGACAGTTCCCGCTGGGGTGTGCAATGAGATCGGTAAGCTCTGCCGTAGATTTGTGTGGGGTGACTCAAAGGACCACAAAAGCATTCATACGATCAAATGAAGTGAATTATGTAAGCCTAAGGACAAAGGTGGACTGGGCATTCGATCTATGAAGAATATTAATAAAGCGTTGCTTGGAAGTCACGGCTGGAGGTTCATGAAAGATGCTGGTAGCTTGTGGGTGCAGGTGCTTAGAAGCAAGTATATTAGGGAGGGTAGAATGATCCAGAAACCGTCCTCGCACATCTGAAATGGTATACTGCTAGGCATTCGTCAAGTCGTTTGTAGAGGGGCCAAATGGAATCTGGGTGATGGCTCCTCCATCCTCTTCTATCTCGACTGCTAG
Source organism: Fagopyrum esculentum (assembly GCA_033239045.1). NCBI lineage: Eukaryota > Viridiplantae > Streptophyta > Magnoliopsida > Caryophyllales > Polygonaceae > Fagopyrum > Fagopyrum esculentum. The sequence goes on from BSUD01000002.1 coordinate 16,100,857, forward strand.
CTTATTTCAGAGCCTTTGATTAACGTTTCTCTATGCTTTCCTGATGATATAGAATCTATGGTGAAGGTGCGTCACTACTGGATAGAGAATGAGGGTTGGGATTGGAAAGGTCTGAGTGGTATGCTGCCTTTAACGGTCATGCTCAAACTTGCATCCATTACACCTTCTGATGTTGCTGCAGGGCACACACAGATACAATAAATTACACATGCAGAAGGATGAGATCGGATGGGGACCGTCGCAGGATGGAGGTTACTCCTCGGCCTCTGCGTATAGGATGTTGACGGGTATCGATGAGCTCCAACATTCTAAGGATCACATATATAAGTTGATATGGAAGCTTAGAATACAAGAGCACATTAAAGTTTTTATTTGGACACTCATGAAGGGGGGCATTTTGTGCAATACAAAGAGGAAGAGAAGACACCTGGCTTTAGATGATACTTGTGTATGTTGCACGCAACATCCAAAATCTCTCATACATCTCTTTAGGGACTGTCAAAAGACTCATACTCTTTGGAGAGCGTTGCATGCAAACTCGAGTGACGCCAACTTCTTCACTATGCCCTTTACGTCCTGGTTTAGAGGTAATATTTCTTCTAAAAAAAATTTCCGTCATAAATGCAGATGGAGTGAAGTTTTTGTAGTTAGCCTCTGGTAGACGTGGAAGTGGAGAAATGAGAAGACTTTCAAGAATTCAAGCCCGATTGGAAATAGAAGCTCTTTTGTACAAGCAAGGACGAAGGAATGTATCGGCGTTTGGAGCAAGAGAGGTCAAGGGAACAGGAGCCCCCCTCCTGAAGGCTTTATTAATGTTAATACAGATGGCGCAAAGAAGAAGGATGATCACTCTGCTGTTGCTGGTGTGATTAGGAATAGTGCATGTGAGTGGTTGAGTGGCTTTGGTATCAACTTAGGAATATGCTCGGTTCCCGTGGCTGAACTATGGGGACTTGTTCATGGTCATAAGATTGCTTAAGAATTGGAATACCGTTCGGTCATTATCGAAATTGACTCCTATTTGGTATCCGAACTCCTCAAGAGATACATTACCCTTCACCACCCCCTTGCCAGTTTGGTACTTACGTGCCAAGACTTTTGAAAAGAGACTGGATTATCCAGTGTCGTCATGCCTACCGCGAGGCGAATAGAGTAGCGGACTTTATTGCTAGTTTTTCTATAAACCTTTCTATTGGATTGAATATATTGAGTGATCCGCGAGAGGGTGTATTGATCTTTTACTTGATGATTTAAGGGGTCGGGCATTCCCCGTGTGATGACTACTTAGCCTTCTTTCCTATTAATAAAAGCGCGTTCAGATGCGCCGGAGACCACTCACTCTCCTTCCCACAAAAAAAAACTAGATTATTTAAGGAAATAACATTTTGTAATTTTGAAAATTAGAAAAGAATATTGTAAATATGATGAGTGGGGACATACATGAACTTGCATATGAATATGATGGGTTGGGCTCCATAAAATTGATTTTTAACTTTATTAATGAAGTTGACAAGATCTACCCTTAATTATAATCAATAGTTAAGATTAATGTAAGATCCCAGTTTTTGCCATCACTACTCCCGCGGTGAAGAGGGCCGCCCCTGCAGCTGATGTGATCCGTCCCTGTGGATGACGACAGATCGTGCCCGATCTTTCTTTCATTCTTTTTATCTTCCTTCCATAGATAGAATATCCGATATTCTATCTTATGGACCGGTTTCCGTATCTTCTTTCTAAACCCTAGACGCCTTTCCGTCTATCTTTTCAGCCCATACCTATATATTCCCGTCTTTTCTTCTTTTTTCCCGTTTCTTGCTTACGTCTTCTTCAACCCTAAGAGCTACACCCGTTCCCTTGCTTCCTGCAACCTTGCTGAACGTGTAAGTTCATCTCGCGCCTGCACAGAGCCACCCCTGCTGTAAGATCTGTCGAAGAGAAGTCTGATAACACGATTTATGATCTAGATTTAAGTAGTCATTTAGGTAGATTTCTCACTCATTCATGCACGGTTTAGCATTAGTTCAAGACGTTTTGCGCTCAAATCATGTACTTTGTCGAGATAGACGTCTACACGGACTTGTGTGCGTTTTGTAGGTATTTCGGGAAGTTTAGAGCTAAAACGATGTGTTTAAGGATCGTTCATTTAGATGACACACTCCCGGACGCATTAGGACACAAGCCAAGGGCTGAGGAGAACTCATGGAGCTTTACCAACACTAGCCATGCACCAAATCACAGCTTAATGATCCAAGGCGAAGTTTCTGCATAAAATCACGGTTCTCTGACGAACCACGGCCGTGGAAATGACCGTGGATTTTGCCAGATTCTCGTGACAACTGTGCCACGATTCTCATGGACAGCTCATGCAAGTTTGTTATAAAAGTGGTCCTTCATGGATTGTGAGAGGCAGCTGGGGTAGTTTGGGAGCAGCTCATCCATTATCCATTTCTCTCTAACAAAATATATTCTCAAAAGAAGATTTTTCTAGGAAGGAAAGTGCCAAAGAGAAGAAGAAAGGTTCCATGGAAGAGGAGAGAAGAACACACACCATAGCTTCTTGTATTTCGGATTTTATTTCTAGAGTTTTGTGAACCCTTGAACCTTCTTTTGGAAGGGTTGTAAGTTGTTCTAATTCCATTTTCAGATTGGTTTGTTTTTGAAGTTCACTTGTTCATCTCTTTTCTTTCATTATCTTGCAATGGATGTTATGATTTTATGTTTATTTGCTTTGATTTCCATTATGAATGTTGTAGGCTAAATTGATGTGGTTCTAGGGTAAGGAAAGGATGGTTATGGCTAGAGGTATGATGGGACGGACTTAGATTTACTTTTGGATGATTTTTGTTTATGAACGTACCTGCTGTTAGAAATCACGGGTAGTTCTTGAAGAACCACGGCCGTGGTTTAAGTAGAACAAACCGTGATTCTCCCTGGTTCGAAGGATCTTGCCTTAGACCTATAAAATGTTGAAACCCTAAGTGTTTGCTAAAGTTTAACCTACCCTAGGGTGATCTAGTGTAGTGACTAAGAGTTAGGAGAGACTTACCCGGTGATCCTTGCCCTTAGAATTTAAAATAGCAACCCTTAGGTAGTGGTGAGCCTAATAAGCCGCCATTGGATTAGATGTGCTAGGATAGTTGCTTAGGATCTCCCTTTCCAAGACTTACCCGGTAAGGATAGGTTAGATCCCTAATTAACAAATCCGGCTTGTGTAGAATTCCTAACCTTAGGTTCTTAGAGACTTAACCGGTAATGAGACCTTAGGTGTGGACTAGTTGGACCATGAGACCTACCCGGTAATTGATCCCAATTTAGAAACACTTAATCCCAACATATCATAGTGAAATCCAAAGAATGAATAGATAACTTGAGTTCTATGCCATAACCGGAATTTCCGACCCCTAGAATCTGTCTTTTCTTTCCTTGATCATTATCTCGTTTAGTTGTCCATTTGTGCTTACTTTTTGTTTGATTGTTTACTTTGCATGAATTGTGATATTTGATTGATCACCAAAAACCAACAAAAAACAATTGAGATTTTCCTTTCTTTATTTCTTTCTTTTCCTTCAACTAAGATCCTTACTAAACTCAATCACGATTTGAATCAATTTCACCTTAGTCTTCGAGTTCGACCTCGGAATACTTATCTTTCTACGAACGTCCCGTACACTGCGGGTTTCGCTAAGTAGTTAGGATTCAGTTCGAGTTATAAATTTAAAACCCATTTGCGCATCACAATCTTAGCGTAACAAGTTTTTGGCGCTGTTGCCGGGGACTAGGTCTAAATTGAGTCTATTTTGTGATTGTTTCTAGTGTAGATCTTTCTTGTTGCTTTTGATCTCTTTTTGGTTGGTGTCTTTGCTTTTCAGGACATCTATTACTCTTTAGGTGTATGCGAAGATCTCGTGGCAAGGATTTAGCTCCATTCGATCCCGAACCGGAGAGAACCCTTCGATCTAGATCCAAGAACATCCGAAAAGAGAAAGAGATGGCCGGTAGAAATCTTCAAGCTGAGTTGGATGAAGCCTTAAAACAAATAAGGCTAAGAGATGAGCTCTTGGAGGAAGAAAGGAGACTTGCCAATGAGAGGCAAGAGGAAACTAGGAGGGAGATTGAAGAGATTAGGCAAGCCCTTGTTCAAGGAGAGCTTAATCGCCGACAACCTCCACCTCCTCCACCACAACCGCAGCCGGCGGCCAATGTTAGGGTTGTTCCCATTGCTATCGAGGAGCCACAAACCCTAGGGAGGCGTATGGATCCGGCACAAAGAGCACACCGACCGGGTGTAAATCTAGGAGATCCCGCAACCCACAATTATGAGCTCCGCCCTCAAGTTCTACAAATGATCCGGCATAATCAATTTGGAGGGATGGAAGGAGAGTCTCCTCATCAACATTTAATGAACTATGAAATTTTGATGGAGACTCTTAGACCGCCAAGATTGGAGAGCAACAACCATAAGCTAAGAGCCTTTTCCTTCTCTCTTAAGGATAAGGCCTTGGCTTGGTATCAATTTATTCCACAAGGGCGAGTTGGTACTTGGGAGGAGATGACAACCGAGTTCTTGACCAAGTTCTTCCCACCTTCCAAGACCACCGAATTAAGAGGGAAGATCAATGCCTTCGTGATGAGGGATAGAGAAAGTTTGTTCAAGTCTTGGGAGAGGTTCAAAGATCTTCTCCTTGATTGTCCACATCATGGCATACCGAAAATTGAGCTATTGGAAATCTACTTCAAGGGACTTGATGAAGATAGCCAATTCAAGCTCCAATCTCTTTCCGGTGGGACCTTTATGGAAAAGCATGTAGATGAAGCTTGGGAGTTTGTGGAGAAGCAAGCTCTAGTAATTGAGAAGTACTCTCATAGGAAGAGTGAAGGAAGAAACGCTGGAGCATATGAGGTGAGTGAAGTCACCATGAGCAATTTCAAGCTTGACGCCATCAACAATGAGTTGAAATCCTTGAGGGAGTTGTGTGCTACAACTTTGAAGAACCAAGCAACCCCTCAAGTGCTTCCACAAGCCAACTTGTCTTCCAAGGAGGAGGATGTGAATTATATGGGAAGGGGCAACTTCAACAATTACCAAGGCCCAATGAGTTTCAACAACAACCGGCAATTCAACAATTACCGGCCCAACCACAATCATCCCGGATTTTCTTACTCTAATCCGGATGGAGCTTTGAACCCTCCCGCTTCCACAAGCTCAACTCTACCACCAAAAGCTTCACAAGAACCTCCACCCGGATTTACTCAACCTCCCAAGGATAGAACCGAAATGATGTTTGAGCAATTGCTAGGAAGGTTGAGTGGTCTTGAGAGCACCGTGACCTCAATCTCTAAGGCTCAAAAAGTCTTGGAAGCTCAAGTGTTCCAAAAAGCGGGTGAAGCCCATAGAGATCCGGGAAAGCTTCCCGGAAGGACCGAAGACAACCCAAGGGGCCAAGTGTTGGCTATCACAACAAGGAGTGGGTTGAGTATGAAGGATCCTTTGCCCAAGGACCAAGCTAAGGGAAAGCAAGTAGTGGTAGAAGAGGGAAGAAAGCAAGAAGATGGAGGCAAGAGCAAGGATGTAGAGCCAACCTATGTGGCACCGCCTCCATACAAGCCACCACTACCATTCCCACAATCAAGAGCGAGGGCTCGTTTAGACAATCATTTTGGTAAGTTCCTTGAACTAATGTCCAAGTTACATATTAACATTCCGTTCATGGATGCCATCTTAGGAATGCCGGCGTATGGCAAGTTTTTGAAAGAAATACTCTCCAACAAAAGGAAGTTGGAGGAGTATGGGGAGATAATGATGACCAAGAGATCCTCGGAGTTGATCCAAACGATGAAGGAGGAAATGCCTCCCAAGCTAAGAGATTCGGGCTCTTTTTGCGTTCCAATTGGAGTGGGAGACGTGAAGTACGAGGCCCTTTGTGATCTTGGGGCGAGTGTAAGCATCATACCGCTTGCACTTTGCAACAAGGTCGGGCTAGGAGAGCCAAAGCCGGTCAAGATGACCCTCTATATGGCGGACCGCTCTATCACTCATCCGGTTGGGATTCTAGAGGACATTCCGGTGCAGCTAGGAGGATTCTACGTGCCTATCGATTTTGTAGTGTTGGACATTCCGGCGGATTATCCGGTTCCTATCATCTTAGAAAGACCTTTCCTAGCCACTTCCGGATGCTTAGTGGATTGCAAGAACGGGACTCTCTCCTTCAACATTGGAGAAGAGAACATCAAGTTCAAGTTGTCCACCATGATGAAAGGGCCAACCCTTGATGAAGATATTTTCAACATAATCGAGCAAGAAGAATCTAGAGAAGTTGTGAGCTCGATCTTGATCAAGGATCCTTTGGAAAAGGTTCTTACCTTAAGCATGATGGAGGAAGATGATGAGGAGGCTTGCAATGAAGAGATCAAAGCCTTGGATGCATTGGAAGAGGAGCCAAGAGTTGGATTTGAAAGACACGAAGAAGTGTTGAACAACTGCAAGTTCCACGGTCGATATTTACAAACCACGGCCGTCAAACTTTCTGGGCAACTCCGAGAAGCAAGCTTGGCAAGAACCACGGTCGTGGAAAATGAGCAACCCGTGTTTCCAACCGTGGTTTTCCCTGAATCAGCTCTTGATGATGATCAAGCTTCTAGGAGCCATGGGGAGTCTTCATTCGCTTTGGATTCATCTCATCCAACCTTATTTGGATCATCTTCAACCGATAAAGGTCCTCCCTCACTTGAACTTAAACCCCTCCCCTCTCATTTAAAGTATGCATTTCTTGGTGATAATTCTACATACCCTGTGATTGTTAATGCATGCTTAAGTGATGATGAACTTGCTAAATTGCTGCATGAACTAAGATTGCATAGGAAAGCCATTGGTTATACTATTGATGATTTGGTCGGCATTAAGCCATCTTTGTGCATGCATAAGATAATGATGGAAGATAACCACAAACCCTCTATTGAACATCAAAGGAGATTGAATCCTATAATGAAAGAGGTGGTCAAAAAGGATATCATTAAGTTGCTAGATGCAGGAATTATCTACCCTATCTCGGATAGTAAGTGGGTTAGCCCCGTTCATGTAGTGCCTAAGAAGGGTGGGATGACGGTAGTAACTAATGAGAACAATGAACTAATCCCGACTAGGACGGTTACGGGGTGGAGAATGTGCATCGATTATAGAAAGTTGAACATGGCCTCTAGGAAAGATCACTTCCCTCTCCCCTTCATTGACCAAATGCTAGAAAGGTTAGCTCAACACTCTCATTTTTGCTATCTAGATGGCTATAGTGGATTCTTCCAAATCCCTATCCACCCCGATGACCAAGAGAAAACAACTTTTACATGTCCATGGGGTACCTTTGCATATAGGAGAATGCCATTTGGGTTGTGTAATGCACCCGCCACCTTCCAAAGGTGCATGATGGCTATCTTTTCGGAATACATAGAAAATATCATGGAAGTGTTCATGGATGATTTCTCTGTTTATGGTTCTTCTTTCGATGATTGCTTGGCTAACTTGTCATTAGTGTTGCAAAGATGTGAGGAGACAAATCTTGTCTTAAATTGGGAAAAATGCCACTTCATGGTAAGTGAAGGGATTGTGTTAGGGAACTTGGTGTCTAACCGTGGCATTGAGGTTGATAGGGCTAAGATTGAAACAATAGAGAAGTTGCCACCACCTACCTCGATGAAGGGGGTAAGGAGTTTCTTAGGGCATGCCGGTTTTTACCGGAGGTTCATTCAAGATTTCTCTAAAATTTCTAAGCCTCTCACTAACTTACTAATGAAAGATGTTGATTTTGTCTTTTCCAAAGATTGTCTTGAAGCGTTTTGTAGGTTGAAGAACGCCTTGATCTCCGCACCTATCATGCAACCTCCGGATTGGAGTCTACCATTTGAGAACATGTGTGATGCGAGCGATGTAGCCGTTGGGGCTGTTTTAGGGCAAAGGAAAGAAGGGCGTACTCATGCTATTTACTATGCTAGCAAGACGCTAGATGATGCCCAACTCAATTATGCTACCACCGAAAAAGAGTTGCTAGCGGTTGTGTATGCATTTGAGAAGTTCCGCTCGTACCTTGTTGGGGCGAAGGTCATAGTTTATACGGATCATGCGGCGATCCGTTATCTACTTACAAAGAAGGATGCCAAACCAAGGTTGATTCGGTGGATCCTTCTTCTTCAAGAGTTTGATTTGGAGATACGGGACAAGAAGGGATCCGAAAACTCCGTGGCGGATCACCTTAGTAGACTCCCACCATTGGAGCTTGGGAAAGACAACATCCCGATAGATGACTCATTCCGGGATGATCAATTGCAAATGGTGGAGGAATGCTTATTCCAAGTGGCTAGAGGAAATGAGCCATGGTACGCCGACATCGTGAACTACTTAGTGTGTGAGGAAGTGCCTCCCGGATTAACATATGCACAAAGGAAGAAGTTCTTTAACGATGTGAGGCATTACTATTGGAGTGAGCCACTTCTATTCAAGAGAGGCCCGGATGGGGTGCTTAGAAGATGCATACCGGAAGATGAAGTGGAGAGTGTGATCCGGCATTGTCACTCCTTACCATGCGGAGGCCATGCTAGCTCACACAAAACGTGTGCAAAGGTATTGCAATCCGGTTTTTATTGGCCTAACTTGTTTAGAGATGTGCAAGGTTTTGTAGCGGCATGTGATGCTTGCCAAAGGACGGGCAACATCTCAAGGAGGAATGAAATGCCCTTGAACAACATCCAAGAAGTTGAAATATTTGATGTGTGGGGTGTGGACTTCATGGGACCATTCCCTTCTTCATGTGGAAATCTCTACATCCTATTGGCGGTGGACTATGTGTCAAGATGGGTGGAGGCAATCGCCTCTCCTACAAATGATGCCAAGGTGGTGGTGCGGTTCTTCAACCGAGTGATCTTCCCTAGGTTTGGAACACCAAGGGTGATCATTAGTGATGGAGGGAAGCACTTCACAAATAGGAATTTTGGGGCACTTTTGGCTAAGTATGGGGTGACTCACAAGGTGGCAACAGCTTACCATCCCCAAAATAGTGGCCAAGTGGAGATCTCCAACCGAGAGATAAAGGTCATTCTTGAGAAGACGGTGTCTAGGACTAGAAAGGATTGGGCTATGAAGCTCAATGACGCATTGTGGGCATATAGAACCGCCTTCAAGACACCAATTGGCACCACTCCTTACAAGTTAGTCTATGGCAAATCTTGCCATCTTCCGGTGGAAATGGAGCATAGAGCTTATTGGGCCATTAAGTGGCTAAATTTTGACCTCAAGGAGGCGGGAGAGAAGAGGTTGCTTGATATAAACGCCCTTGAGGAACTCCGGTTAGAAGCCTATGAGAATGCCCGGATCTACAAGGAGAGAACCAAAAGATGGCATGACAAAAGGATTATCCCCAAGGAGTTGAGTGAAGGAGATCTTGTCCTTCTCTTCAACTCAAGGCTAAGGCTCTTTCCCGGAAAACTCAAATCAAGATGGACCGGGCCATATGTGGTGAAGAAGATCTTTCCCCATAGAGCTATTGAGATAGGAGGGGAGCATTGTGGAAATTTCAAAGTGAATGGGCATCGCTTGAAGAAGTATATTCCGGGAGCCCCGATAGACATGATTGCCCCGCTTCACCTTGAATAGACGCTCCCGAGTTTGGTCAAGCTAATGACCTTAAAGAAGCGCTTGGTGGGAGGCAACCCATCGGTAATATTTTTCCCTTTTCATTTTTCATTTTTGCTTAGATTTTTCTGTTTTTGTGTGCTTTGTGTGTTTTGTGTTTCGTGTGTATGCTAGAAGCATTAGTGGCTTTGGAAGCCTTTCTTGACATATGAACGATGATGATGAAACCCTCACCAATTATGGGTGGAGCGGACGCGGAACTTGGACGGCTAGCGGTGCCTAGCGCGGGTTTCGAAGCTTTGATGGATGCTTAGAGCTCTCTACCATGGTTGATAGGATCATCCAACATCAATTCACTTGAACAATCCCGAATACCATAGCAAACACTTTTACATTATGAGAACCTTCTTTCACTCTCTTTACTTGTATACCACATTGGGGACAATGTGTTTCTAAGTATGGGGTGGGGTTCGCATGATCCCTTGCATGATGAGCATCTAGGATAGCTTAAAATTCGCACATGTCTTGCATTGTACATACTTAAATCGAAAATCCCATAAAAATCAGAAAATTTAAAAAAATTTTTTGTGCTTTCTAGGCTTGGATATGATCCTAATGATGAAATCTTGTCTTGTGAATTGGCTATGAATGGCTTTATGTGTTGAATTGATAAATGCATATGTGGACTTGAACTACTTTCCTTGAATTCCATGAATGACTTGTGATTATGATGTTTGCCTAGAATGGATGGAGTATTTGAAAGTCGAAATTACATGATAGTTCTTGCATACCATCTAGGAATAAATGAGGCATTTCATCTTTCTCTACTTCTCATCTTGATCATGATTGCTTATGCACCTCAATTGATATAAAATTGACCTCTTTTAACCCATCCGGGAATAGAGCATGCTAGTATGTTGAAGTGTGCGAAAAGCAAGTGTGGGGTAAAGATATTGATGAAAGGAATGTCATGAATGAAAATGCTGAAATTATTGTGGAAGTATAGCCGACAATATAGGTTTGGGGGCGTTGGTTCAAATGACAAGTAACTCGGTACACTTCACATAATCGGGTGTTGGTGCCTTGTCAAAGTCAAATGAATCAATAGCCCTAACGAGTTTTGGTACGTGTGCCCGGTGTGGATGCACCTCGAAAAAATAGAAAAAGCCCGAGGATGGCTAATCACCGAGGTTTCGGCTATTGTACACCAATGCCATTGTCTCAAAAACAAGTCAAGAAAAAGAAAAGAAAGCAAGATAAGGAAAAATATACATTTGGGGGAAGTTGATCGAGGACAAGGAAATGAAGTTAGTTCCATTCCCGGATTAGCATCACATAACCTAGAAAATCCCCCACCCAATCACAACGTTTCTTGGCCTTTTATGTCACAAGACGTTATGACCTACTTGCATGTTTGTAAGACTTAGTAATCTAGATTGGATATACTCTTGATCTTCTTGACTTCTTTATCTTTACATCTCATGCATGTCTTTAAGTTAAGTACAATTGTTTTTCCATGCCTTCATTTGTTTGATACATAATTGCTTGTCCAATTGCCATGAAACATGACTATGAAGGTGATCCAATAGTAGAAGCACAAAACCCAAAAAGATTTTGCCATTTTTCTACATACATAAATCATGTCATCTCTTAGTCTATAGTTGGGAATTTGCTCGGGGACGAGCAAACCTTAAGTATGGGGTATTTTGATAACACGATTTATGATCTAGATTTAAGTAGTCATTTAGGTAGATTTCTCACTCATTCATGCACGGTTTAGCATTAGTTCAAGACGTTTTGCGCTCAAATCATGTACTTTGTCGAGATAGACGTCTACACGGACTTGTGTGCGTTTTGTAGGTATTTCGGGAAGTTTAGAGCTAAAACGATGCGTTTAAGGATCGTTCATTTAGATGACACACTCCCGGACGCATTAGGACACAAGCCAAGGGCTGAGGAGAACTCATGGAGCTTTACCAACACTAGCCATGCACCAAATCACAGCTTAATGATCCAAGGCGAAGTTTCTGCATAAAATCACGGTTCTCTAACGAACCACGGCCGTGGAAATGACCTTGGATTTTGCCAGATTCTCGTGACAGCTGTGCCACAATTCTCATGGACAGCTCATGCAAGTTTGTTATAAAAGTGGTCCTTCATGGATTGTGAGAGGCAGTTGGGGTAGTTTGGGAGCAGCTCATCCATTATCCATTTCTCTCTAACAAAATATATTCTCAAAAGAAGAAGATTTTTCTAGGAAGGAAAGTGCCAAAGAGAAGAAGAAAGGTTCCATGGAAGAGGAGAGAAGAACACACACCATAGCTTCTTGTATTTCGGATTTTATTTCTAGAGTTTTGTGAACCCTTGAACCTTCTTTTGGAAGGGTTGTAAGTTGTTCTAATTCCATTTTCAGATTGGTTTGTTTTTGAAGTTCACTTGTTCATCTCTTTTCTTTCATTATCTTGCAATGGATGTTATGATTTTATGTTTATTTGCTTTGATTTCCATTATGAATGTTGTAGGCTAAATTGATGTGGTTCTAGGGTAAGGAAAGGATGGTTATGGCTAGAGGTATGATGGGACGGACTTAGATTTACTTTTGGATGATTTTTGTTTATGAACGTACCTGCTGTTAGAAATCACGGGTAGTTCTTGAAGAACCACGGCCGTGGTTTAAGTAGAACAAACCGTGATTCTCCCTGGTTCGAAGGATCTTGCCTTAGACCTATAAAATGTTGAAACCCTAAGTGTTTGCTAAAGTTTAACCTACCCTAGGGTGATCTAGTGTAGTGACTAAGAGTTAGGAGAGACTTACCCGGTGATCCTTGCCCTTAGAATTTAAAATAGCAACCCTTAGGTAGTGGTGAGCCTAATAAGCCGCCATTGGATTAGATGTGCTAGGATAGTTGCTTAGGATCTCCCTTTCCAAGACTTACCCGGTAAGGATAGGTTAGATCCCTAATTAACAAATCCGGCTTGTGTAGAATTCCTAACCTTAGGTTCTTAGAGACTTAACCGGTAATGAGACCTTAGGTGTGGACTAGTTGGACCATGAGACCTACACGGTAATTGATCCCAATTTAGAAACACTTAATCCCAACATATCATAGTGAAATCCAAAGAATGAATAGATAACTTGAGTTCTATGCCATAACCGGAATTTCCGACCCCTAGAATCCGTCTTTTCTTTCCTTGATCATTATCTCGTTTAGTTGTCCATTTGTGCTTACTTTTTGTTTGATTGTTTACTTTGCATGAATTGTGATCTTTGATTGATCACCAAAAACCAACCAAAAACAATTGAGATTTTCCTTTCTTTATTTCTTTCTTTTCCTTCAACTTAGATCCTTACTAAACTCAATCACGATTTGAATCAATTTCACCTTAGTCTTCGAGTTCGACCTCGGAATACTTATCTTTCTACGAACGTCCCGTACACTGCGGGTTTCGCTAAGTAGTTAGGATTCAGTTCGAGTTATAAATTTAAAACCCATTTGCGCATCACAATCTTAGCGTAACAAAGTCCAACAGTAGCTTCTGACGAAGATTTGTCGAAGAGAAGCCCGACTGTAGCTTTTGACGTAGATCCACCCCCGCGCCTGCACAGAGCCACCCCTGCGCCTCTGTCACGTGCCGCCCCTGCGCCTCTGCCCAACCGCCCCTACGGTTTTCTCTGCAGTAACTCCCATCTTTGCTGAGTTGCTTCCTTCCTTCCTTTCCTCGTTCCTTTCTTGGTTCCTTGTGGTTGTTCCTTGTTCCCTGAGTTTCTGTAAGACTAAGGTCGAGCCCTTAGCTTGTGGAGATCTCTTAGAGATCGTTGAGACAAGAAGTTATAGACTTCTAGAAACCGTTTCGTTCCTGATCCGTGTTGCTTGTTCGTACAAGATTTCTTTGCTCCTTTCCTGAGGGAAACTGAGCTTTCTACTGAGTTGTGTTGAGCTTTGTGTTACCTTCGAGTGAGGTAAGTCCCTTGGACTTACTTAGCTTCATTCTGCTTATTAGTTGGATTGTATTGGCTTGCTTGTGTTGTTTATTATTGTTACAACGGATAAGTGGAAATAGAATTCACCCTTTTATGATCTTAACTTGACCAAGTGTATTATAACCGGGCGGTGACCACTTGTCTAGTTCTACATGAGACTATAATGTGCTCTTGTAACCCAGGCCCATAGGTAACGGATAGTACTGATCTATTCCTATTGGTAGACGGAAACGGATGCGAGTTTCGGGAGATTCTCGTGTGACAAACGAAGTTGAATTAGAAATGGATAACCTTAACAAAAGATAATAACCGGTTTTTGTGTGAGCATGCTATGTGTTTTCTTTACCTTATGTGTGTTTGTTCCATTACGCTCTTGCTAGTATCTAGAATGTTAGCTAACGGTTTATACCGTCGTTGTAGATGTTCCGCAGGTTCAGGATGCTGTAGAGTGATCCGGATGGCGTGGTCATCTGGGGTTCCCGTACATTATAGGACGAGATCGGGTTTTATTTCTTTTGTTGTTTTCCTTTTGTTTTGATCTCGGCCGTGAAGCTTTTGTGTTTCCTTTTGTTTAAACCTTTAGTTTTATATTGAGTTTTGGTTTTCTTTCGTCTGTGCCTTGTTGTAAGATCCGTTTGCTGTTGCTACTCTGAGGGTCGGGATCTATTGTGCGGTCCTAGCCCGTAGCGCTTCGAGTTCCTAGAACTTGGGGTGTTACAATATGGTATCAAAGCTCTAGGTTTGCAACAATGGCACTCGAAATCTTCTAAAGGTCAGATGGATAGAACCCGCAAGGGGTGTAACGTTTTCAAAAGGGGATTTTTGTTTTTAAACCGTCGGTCTGGGATAGATATACGGGTGACCACCACTACCTCCGCGGATCTCAACAGTGTAGTTTTCTTTGTGTTGGCCTTTATATGCTTTTCTTGAAGTTCTGCTTTAGCTGTAGCGTGGTCTTTTATATAGTTTCTTATACCTATCCTTATAGCAGATGACACGTACTAGAGGTACATCTGTTATGGGGCGAGGAAGGGGTCGACCACCACTTCCACATGCCGTCCGTGGACGAGGACGTGCAGGAAGACCTCCACCAGCTAGAGGTCGGGGCCAAGCCTCAATTGCTGATCCGCCTCGCGCTGAGGCATTTGCTGAGGAAGTTGTTGAGAGTGTTGTTCCTGAGGCTGGGAACGGGACCGCTGCTAGTTCTGGAGCAAAAAGAGCACCATAAACAAAGTCCGCACGAGTGTCTACCGGAGCTTCTGCATATCGCGACTATATGCAGAGAGTTGAGGAGGCTATCAAGACTGGAGGACCAGAACTAGTACCACCAGTTCCCGCGAGATCAGCTGAGGTTTTGCAGAGAGTTTCATAGGTTGTTGCCCCGCCTACTGGAGTTGTTGAGGTTTTTAGAGCGCCGGATGAGGAGAAGGAGCCGAAGCCCGACAATTGGTTGAAGGCTTTCGACCAGCCGAAGGTTACAACTTTCATGAGAAAGATTGGACTGGAAGTGGAGTAGTGGCTAGGACAGCTGGATACTGCTATGAAGGTTATCAGTTGCCCAGAGGGACATCGAGTTAATATAGCACAGACGCTGCTGAAGGATCAGGCTCATTCTTGGTGGAGGACCGTTCGTAGTAAGGTCACTAGTTATGAGCAAATGAAGACGGTGATCAGGGATCTCTTCTGCCCATCAACTATGAGGAGAGACCGTCTTCAGGATTTTCTTGAGGCTGAATTCGAGGATTTTCCTATTGCTGAGATCATCAACAAGTTTTAGGATGAGTTGTCGTTGCTGGGTCCGTTTGCACCAATTGAGGATCAACATGTTTACCCTTTCTCTCGGAGGTTGAGGGAGTCGACACGCTCTTATCTTGTTGGTTTCCGTTGTGACTCTTTGACGGACTATCAGGATAGAGCTTCTGCTTATGAGAGAGACCGACCGGGTCATAGGAGAGCTTCTCAGACAGGAGGTCCTGAGAAGAGACAGAAGACTGGATCCGCCAGTGCTGGAGCTGCAGCAGCTGGTTTTGGGCGTAGTCAGACGCCTGGACGTTATAGTTTTCAGCAGGGTTCTGATAGAGGACGGCAGTGTCATAACTGCGGAGTAGCTGGACACATCCGAGCTGATTGCAAGAAGCCAGTAGTGACTTGCTTTTCTTGTGGCAAGCCCAGACACAAAGTAGCGTTTTGCCGTCAGGGCAAGGCGCTATCTGATAGCATGAAATATGACCATATTTTAGGCACTTGTTTTGATTGTTTTTCCCTTTTAGTTGTTTACATGGATAAGAGTTTCAAGCATTTATGAGCACATTCACTTATTTTGTCGATATAGAGATCTACACAAGCTTTGTTGTGTTTTTAGGTGAATAAAGGCTTGGATTGGAGCATATATGAGAGAGTAGGAGTATTTGATCATGCTAGGCACCAAGAGGAAGCATTGGAGAAGCTAAGTAAGGAGCATGATTAAAGAACTTTACAAAACAAAGGCTTTTACAAAGGAATTTGAGAAATCACGGTCAAACCAAGAGAACCACGACCGTGGTTTTTGCATTGAGGGAGTGAAAAGTTATGTCGAGAGCAACAGAAAGGTTCCACCACCAGTTCCACGACCGTGGAAGTTTACACTAGACCGTGATTCTTATAACGGTTGCCACGTGTCATATTTGTCACGTCACCAGCGGTTATCGGGCTTTTCGTAACCCTACTTTTTCCATATAAGAAGGCTGAAGAAAGGAGAAATTAGAGACGGTTGCATACGCTACATACATCCCATACGGAGTGTATTTTGGAAGATTGCTTAGGAAGAGTCCATTGTGTACAGGGAAGATCCCGAGAAGGACGTATTTCGAGATTGTGTACTTAGAGAAGATCTTAGGGTTTACACAGTTGAAGGCGGATTGACATCCCGTTCTTCATTGTTCCTAGAGATTGTTGTGAGGATTTTTGTTCCCTATTCTGAATACATTGAACACATATACTTGTTGTTTATTTTCGATATTGACTATTTGGTTATTATTGAGTTTTTGAAATTTTACCCTTTTTCTCTTTTAAACTTGATTATTGATTCAATGACAATGATTGTTGGCTAAAACCCTTTAGCAATTCTAAGGTAAAAGGTTGATAGTTGTGGCATAGATAATGATAGATTGAACTTAAACAGACTGGACCCCGAGAGTTGCGAGAAACCTTGTCGTCGACATTTTCCACGGTCTATTCTTGAGTTCCACGGTCGTGGTTCTTCAAGATCCAGTCGTGGTTTCCTCTGCCGTACGTCCTTTGCTTTTGCTTTGATCCAAAGTTAAAGATTTGCTTTAACCTAGCCTTGGCTTACCTTTTCTAGGTATTAGTGAGACTCAACATCCTCTACTTTGGTTTCGAGTGTTACAACCTTAACCGTTTTGGCTTATCTTTGATTCCCTTGGGTTTGGGCATGGGTATTTGAGAATACCTTGAATTAGTTGCCACAATTGGATATCCAGATCTTTAGAATTGCTGTTTTCCTAATATTATTTGCAAAGCTTCTATATTTACTTGCTTGATAATTTGTGAACTGATTTTGTTCCCCCCAAATCCCTGAGTTTGATACTCTGGAATTCTTGCTTTATTACGCCGATCTGTACACTGCGGGTTTGCTTGCTTTAAATTCAGTTTTATAAATTTAAGATTTGCACGCACACTTTAGAGCGAACAAGTTTTTGACGCCGTTGCCGGGGATTTGGTTTAGGCCAAATTCGGCTCTCGGTTTTCGAGCTTGGGAGCTTTGCTCTAGTGATTTGATCTATCTACTTGAGTGATATTTGCAGGAATTTTCATTGGTATATGCGAAGGTCTAGATCCACCAAAGACCTCGTTCCTTTTGATCCTGAATTAGAGAAAACTTTGAGAAGAAAGCTAAGAGAGAAAAAGATGGCTGAAAATAATGAGAAGACCATCCAAGAGGAGTTGGATGAAACACGAGCTCAATTCCAATTGAGTGAGAAGGCTCGCTTAGAGGAAAAAGAGCGTAATCAGTTTCAAATAGATGAGCTTAGAGCTATGATTCTGGACATGAAATTGGAAAGGAAGCTAAGAAGAAGAAGGCTAAAGCGTCTAAAGCTGAATCATCCGATGATGATGATATGCCGGAGCTAGAGGATATACCACCATTTAATCCTCAGGCTCATGTTGATCCTCGCCCTCGTGCTAGAGAGGTGAGAGCTGCTGATGTCGTGGCTGAACCATGAACCCTTGGGCAACGAATGGACCCAATTCAACAACCATGCCGTCTAGGTGTGAATCTTGGAGAGCAAGATGATCATGACTTTGGGATGCGTCCATAAGTCATCACTATGATCCGCCAAAATCAATTTGGTGGAAGGGAAGCTGAATCTCCGCATGAACACTTGAAAATTTTGAGATTCTCATGGAAACTTTGAAACCTCAAAGGGTTAACAACAACAACTACAAGCTGAGACCGTTCTTCTTCTCTTTGAAGGACAAAGCTCTAGCTTGGTATTGTTACGCTAAGATCGTGTGATGTGCACGCAAAAAGCCTTAAATTTATAAACTCGATATATTTATCCTAACTCCTAGCGAACCCGCAGTGTACGGGACGTTCGTAGTAGGGATAGTATTCCGAGGTCGAACACAAAGACTAAGGTGAAATCGAGTCAAACAATGGTCATAGATAGTGTGGATCTAATCTAAGAGAAGAGAAAGTAATAAAGAAATGAAAATGATGATATTTTTGGTTGAGTTTTTGAGGTGATCACACAAGGATCACGAATCGAACAAGGTAATAAGACAAACTAACAACTCAAGCTAGCAAAACAAACAAGTAACACACAAACACACAAGTATATGATCACGAGAGAAAAGTGGATTCTAGAGGTCAAGATTTCCGGTTATGGCATTGGACTCAAGGTTCTAAGGATTCTAAGGACAAGCTGCGATGTTCGGGGAAGAGTGTTTCACTAATGGAAGCAATTACCGGGTAGGTCTCTCACTTCACTAATTCCGCATCAAACTCCTATTACCGGGTAGGTATCAAGGGGTTAGAATAAGGAATTCCACACAAACCGGATACTACTTAAGGGGTAACCCTCTTCTTACCGGGTAAGTCTCGGAATAGGGAAATCTCAAGTAATAATCCTAGCACACTCGATCCAATAGCGGCTTATGAGGCTCACTACTACCTAGAATTCATCATCTAAGGTATCTAAGATCGGAAATCATCGGGTAGATCTCTTCCCTCACTTAGGTTGATAGCATTAGGTGATCCTAAGCTGAATTAGGCTTAATAAACACTAGGATTTAACAACCTAACACCCCAATCATACAGATTCATCATTTAAAGAGCAACAGAGAAGGAAATCGGGTGGATCATGGGGGAAATCGGCCGATTTACCTGATGAACAGGCGGATTTTTTTCTTCTGTTGTGAGTTTCGTGCATACAAATCATCCTAAACTAACATATAAGCCCATCCTATCATCACCCAAGCCATAACCATCGATCCATCACTCCAGAATCACAATAAACTAGCCAATAATATGCATATTAAGATCCAAAATCATCACACAAGCATAGATGGTGTTCATAGATGGATAATGAAAGATAAGCAAGTGAAATCAATAAATCTCAACTGAATCCAAGTTGTAGCAAGACTCACTATCACCCCTAGAATGGTGTTCTTCTTCTTCCTTCAATCCTTGAGAGCTTTTCTTCTCCTCCCAATCTTGCCTCCAATGGATGAGCTGTGAATGAGAATATGGGAGAGGAGAGATCTCAGCAACAGCTTGCAGGACCACTTATATTCTCCACCAAGAGCAAGGCCGGATCAAGAGATCGTGGGACACGTGGCTTAAGCTGTTGAAGGCAGGAAAATCGACCCAGAGGATTAAATCGGCCGATTTATCTGCTAGTTGGTCCGATTTTCTTCAGCAGAAGCATGCTATGATCGTCTAGCCATGAGTTGCTCCATTGCTTGCACCAATAGTGGTCTTTGTGTCCTTTGTTGCTCCAATTATGCTCCTCCAAAGCTTTGGATGTGTACCATCATGAGGCTTGGCCTTCGAATGTATCGGTTAATGTCCAAAAGACCCCCGAAATACCTACAAAGCAACACACAAGTCCGTGTAGACGTCTATCTCGACAAAATACGTGAATTGAGTGCAAACATCGTGAATTAGTGCTAAACCATGCATGAATGAGTGAGAAATCTATCTATATGATTACCTAAACCTAAGTCATAAATTGTGTTATCAAAAATACCCCATACTTAAGGTTTGCTCGTCCTCGAGCAAATTCCCAACTATAGACTACAAGATAACATGATTTATGTATGCAGAAAAATGGCAAAATCTTTTTGGTTTTGTGCTTCTAATTTTGGATCACCTTCATAGTCATGTTTCATGGCAATGGACAAGCAATCATGTATCAAATAAATGAAAACATGAAAAGACAATTACACTCAACTTGATAGCATGCAATGAAATGTAAAGATGAAGAAGTCAAGATGATCATGAGTATATCCAATCTAAATCACTTAGTCTTACACACATGCAAGTAGGTCATAAGGACTTGTGAAATAGAAGGTCAAGAAACGTTGTGATTAGGCGGGAATTTTCTAGGCTATGTGATGTTAATCCGGGAAAGGAACTAAACAACCACAACTTCACATTTCTTATCAACTTCCCTCAAGTGTATATTTTTCTTCATTTTCTTTTCTTTCTTTTCTTTTATTTTTGAGACAATGGCATTGGTGTACAAAAGCCGAAACCTTGGTGATTAGCCGTCCTCGGGATTTTTCTATTTTTTCGAGGTGCATCCACACCGGGCACACATACCAAATCTCGTTAGGACTATCGGTTTATTTGACTTTGGCAAGGCACCAACACCCGATTATGTGAAGTGTACCGAGTTACTTGTCATTTAAACCAACGTCCCCAAGCCTATATTTTTGTCTACACTTTCACAACAATTTCAGCATTTCATTCACAACATTCTTTCATCAACAACTTCACCTCACACTTGCTTTTCACATACATCAACACACTATCATGCTCCTATTCCCGGATGGGTCAAAAGAGGTTAAATTTATCATCAATTGAGGTGCTCAAACAACATGGTAAAGATGAGAAGTAGAGAAAGATGAATTTCCTTAATTACTCCTAAATGATGTGCAAGAACTAGCATGCAATTTCGACTTTCAATACTCAATTCAATCAAGGCAAACATTCATGATCACAAATCATTCATGGGATTCAAGATAAGTACTTCAAGTCCACATATGCATCGTCTATTCAACACATGCGGCCATCCATAGCCAATTCACAAGACAATTTTATCATAAGGGTCATTCCCAAGCTTTAGAAGCACTAAAATTTTTAAAATTTTCTGAATTTTTTTGAATTTTTCGAAATATGTATGTACAATGCAAGACATAATGAAACATGTGACAAAAATTGAACTATCCTAGATGCTAATCATGCAAGTGATCATGAAAACCCCACCCCATACTTAGAAACACATTGTCCCTAATGTGGAAACTAAATAAAGAAGTGAAAGAGAGTTCTCACAATGTAAGATTGGTGATGCTTTGGTATTTCGGTTCACATCGAATGATGATGGTGGATGATCGATCAAGGATGATAGAGAGCTCTTGATGTTCGTTAAGAGGTTGGAACCCGCGCTTGGCACCGCAAGCCGTCCAAGTTCCTCGTCCGCTCCACCCATGCTTGATTGGAGATCATCACTTTCCTTTATACAGAGGAAAAATCGCCCCATAGCCCAGGAAAATCGGCCGATCTGTCTGAAGAACGGGCCGATTTTTCTGGGTGCTTTAATCCTCGTCCATGTGCTTGGATCTTGTACCTTCAACTGATCCATGAGGCTTTCACATGACTTCCAACATCTCATAACTCATGACAATCAACAAGATCTAGCACCCAAAAACACAAAAGAAAAACAAAGCACACCAAGAGTAAGATCAAGCAAAAGCAAGAAAAAGAAAGGGAAAAATATGTACCAATGGGTTGCCTCCCATTAAGCGCTTCTTTAAGGTCATTAGCTTGACCAAATTCAGGAGCGTTTCAATCAAGGTGAAGCGGGGCAATCACTTCCACCGGGGCTTCCGGGATGTACTTCTTCAAACGGTGCCCATTCACTTTGAAGTTACCACAATGATCTCCTCCTATCTCTACCGCTCCATGAGGGAAGATCTTCTTCACTACATATGGCCCGGTCCATCTTGATTTGAGCTTTCCGGGGAAGAGCCGCAGCCTCGAGTTGAAGAGAAGCACTAAGTCGCCTTCATTCAACTCCTTTGGGATGAGGCGCTTGTCATGCCAACGCTTGGTCCGCTCCTTGTAGATCCGGGCATTCTCATAAGCATCCAACCGGATCTCCTCAAGGGCGTTCATGTCTAGCAAACGCTTCTCACCGGCCTCCTTGAGGTCGAAATTCAACCACCTTATAGCCCAATATGCTCTATGATCCATCTCTACCGGAAGGTGGCAAGACTTGCCATAGACCAACTTGTAAGGAGTGGTGCCAATTGGTGTCTTGAAAGCGGTCCTATAAGCCCACAAAGCATCATCGAGCTTCATAGCCCAATCTTTTCTCGTCCTAGAGACCGTCTTCTCAAGTATCCCTTTTATCTCCCGGTTGGAGATCTCCACTTGGCCACTAGTTTGGGGATGGTAAGGTGTTGCCACCTTATGAGTCACCCCATACTTAGCCAAAAGTATCCCAAAGTTCCTATTGGTGAAGTGCTTCCCTCCATCACTTATGATCACCCTTGGTGTTCCAAACCTAGGGAAGATCACTCGGTTGAAGAACCGCACCACAACCTTGGCGTCATTTGTAGGAGAGGCGATTGCCTCCACCCATCTCGAAACGTAATCAACTGCCAATAGGATGTAGAGGTTGCCACATGAAGAAGGGAATGGTCCCATGAAGTCCACACCCCACACATCAAATATTTCCACTTCTTGGATGTTGTTCAAGGGCATCTCATTCCTTCTTGAGATGTTGCCCGTCCTTTGGCAAGCATCACAAGCTACCACAAAGCTTTGCACATCCTTGAACAAACTCGGCCAAAAGAAGCCCGATTGCAACACTTTCGCACATGTCTTGTGGGAGCTAGCATGCCCTCCACATGGCAAGGAGTGACAATGGCGGATCACACTCTCCACCTCATCCTCCGGTATGCATCTTCTAAACATTCCATCCGGCCCTCTCTTGAACAAAAGTGGTTCAATCCAATAGTAGTGCCTCACATCTTTGAAGAACTTCTTTCTTTGGGCATATGTCAATCCGGGAGGCACTTTCTCACACACAAGATAGTTCACAATGTCGGCATACCATGGCTCACTTCCTCTAGACACTTGGAACAAGCACTCCTCCACCATTTGCAATTGCTCATCCCGGAATGAGTCATCAATCGGGATGTCATCTTTCTCAATCTCTAAAGGAGGTAGTCTACTAAGGTGATCCGCCACGGAGTTCTCGGATCCCTTCTTGTCCCGGATTTCCAAATCAAATTCTTGAAGAAGAAGGATCCACCGAATCAACCTAGGTTTGGCATCCTTCTTTGTAAGGAGGTAACGGATCGCAGCATGATCCGTATAAACAATGACCTTCGCTCCAACAAGGTATGACCGAAACTTCTCAAAGGCATACACTACCGCTAGCAACTCTTTCTCGGTTGTGTCATAGTTAAGTTGGGCATCATCTAGCGTCTTGCTAGCGTAATAAATGGCATGAGTGCGCCCATCTTTCCTTTTCCCCAAAACAGCCCCAACGGCTACATCGCTTACATCACACATGATCTCAAACGGTAGGCTCCAATCCGGAGGTTGCATGATAGGTGCGGAGATCAAAGCGTTCTTCAACCTACAAAAAGCTTCAAGGCAATCTTTGGAGAAAACAAATTCAACATCCTTCATTAGTAGGTTAGTAAGAGGCTTAGAAATTTTAGAGAAGTCTTGAATAAACCTCCGGTAAAAACCGGCATGCCCTAAGAAACTCCTTACCCCTTTCACCGAGGTAGGTGGTGGCAACTTCTCTATCGTTTCAATCTTGGCTCTATCAACCTCAATGCCACGGCTAGACACCAAGTGTCCTAACACAATACCTTCACTTACCATGAAGTGGCATTTTTCCCAATTCAAGACAAGATTTGTCTCCTCACATCTTTGCAATACTAATGACAAGTTATTCAAGCAATTATCAAAGGAAGAACCATAAACAGAGAAATCATCCATGAATACTTCCATGATATTTTCAATGTATTCCGAAAAGATAGCCATCATACACCTTTGGAAGGTGGCGGGTGCATTACACAACCCAAATGGCATTCTCCTATATGCAAAAGTACCCCCATGGACATGTAAAGGTTGTTTTCTCTTGGTCATCGGGGTGGATAGGGATTTGGAAGAATCCACTATAGCCATCTAGGTAGCAAAAATGGGAATGTTGAGCTAACCTCTCTAGCATTTGGTCAATGAAAGGAAGAGGGAAGTGATCTTTCCTAGAGGCCATGTTAAGCTTCTTATAGTCAATGCACATCCTCCATCCCGTAACCGTTCTAGTGGGGATTAGTTCATTGTTCTCATTAGTCACTACGGTCATCCCACCCTTCTTAGGTACTACATGAACGGGACTAACCCACTTACTATCCGAGATAGGGTAGATAATCCCCGCATCTAGCAACTTAATGATCTCCTTCTTAACTACCTCTTTCATTATAGGATTCAACCTTCTTTGATGTTCAATAGAGGGTTTATGATTTTCTTCCATCATTATCTTATGCATGCACAAAGAGGGATTAATGCCAACAAGATCATCAATGGTGTATCCTATTGCCTTTCTATGCAGTTTCAATTCATTCAACAATCTATTAAGCTCATCATCATCAAAGATGCATTCATATTACCGGATAAGTAGAATTTGAACCAAGGAAAGCATACTTTAAATGAGAAGGAAGAGGTTTAAGATCAAGTTGAGGAGGACCTTTTTCGGTTGGAAACGATCCATACAATGTAGGTTGAGATGATTGCAAAGCCATGGAAGCCTCCTTGAAGTCCCTTGATGATTGCTCACATTCAAGTGGTTGGTGCTGAAAAGACTCAGGAAAATCGGCCCAGTCAGAAAAATCGGCCGATTTTCCTGAGGATGGGTCGATCTGAGTTTCTGTTTTTGCTGAACTGGCTGAAATTTCAGCACAAGGAGAAAAATCGGCCGATCTGGACCCTCCAGTCCGATTTTTCTGCCTGTTTCTCCCTTCTTCTAGCACTTCAAATCCAACACTTGGTAGCTCGTCCAATGCATTCAAGGCTTTGATTACTTCATTGCTACTCTCCTCAACTCCTTCCTCCATCAAGCTTGAGCTAAGAACCCTCTCAAGTGGATCCTTGAGCAAGATTGAGCTCACAACCTCTCTAGACTCCTCTTCTTCAACTATCTTGCATACATCTTCATCAAGGGTTGGTCCTTTCATCATTGTGGACAGCTTGAACTTGATGTTCTCTTCTCCAATGTTGAAGGAGAGAGTCCCATTCTTGCAATCTACTAGACATCCGGAAGTAGCTAGGAAAGGCCTCCCCAAGATGATAGGAACCGGATAGTCCGCCGGGATGTCCAAAACAACGAAGTCTATGGGCACATAGAACTTCCCTAGTTGCACCGGAATGTCTTCCAAGATTCCAACCGGATGAGTGATTGAGCGGTCCGCCATGTAAAGGGTCATCTTGACCGGCTTCGGCTCTCCTAGCCCAACCTTGTTGCAAAGTGCAAGCGGAATGATGCTTACACTTGCCCCAAGATCACATAGGGCGTCATACTTCACTTCTCCTACTCCGATTGGCACACAAAAGGATCCCGGATCCCTTAGCTTAGGAGGCATCTCCTCCTTCATCGTTTGAATCAACTCCGAGGATCTCTTAGTCATTCTTATCTCCCCATACTCCTCCAAATTCCTCTTGTTGGAGAGTATTTCCTTCAAGAACTTGTCATATGCCGGCATTCCTAAAATAGCATCCATGAACGGAATGTTAATATGCAATTTAGACATTAGTTCAAGGAACTTACCAAAGTGATTGTCCAAGCGGGCTCTTGCTCGTGATTGAGGGAACGGTAGTGGTGGTTTGTATGGAGGCGGTGCCACATAAGTTGGCTCTACATTCTTGCTCTTGCCTCCATCTTCTTGCAAAGTTTCTTCCTCTATCACCACTTGCTTCCCCTTAGCATTGTCCTTGGGCAAAGGCTCCTTCATACTCAACCCACTCCTTGTAGTGATAGCCAACACTTGGCCTCTTGGGTTGTCTTCGGTCCTTCCGGGAAGCTTCCCCGGATCTCTATGTGCTTCACCCGCCTTTTGGAACACTTGTGCTTCCAAAACCTTTTGAGCCTTGGAAATGGAAGTCACCGTGCTCTCAAGACCACTCAACCTTCCAAGCAATTGCTCAAACATCATTTCGGTTCTATCTTTTGGAGGTTGAGTAATTCCGGGTGGAGGTTCTTGTGAAGCTTTTGGTGGTGGAGTTGTGCTTGTGGAAGCGGGAGGGTTCAAGGCTCCATCCGGGTTTGAATAGGAGAACCCGGGATGGTTGTGGTTGGGCCGGTAATTGTTGAATTGCCGGTTGTTGTTGAAGTTCCTTGGGCCTTGATAGTTGTTGTAATTGCCCCTTCCCATGTAATTCACATCTTCCTCCTTGGAAGACAAATTAGCTTGTGGAAGCACTTGAGGAGTTGCTTGGTTCTTCAAAGTTGTAGCACACAACTCTCTCAAGGACTTCAATTCATTGTTGATGGCGTCAAGCTTGAAATTGCTCATGGTGACTTCACTCACCTCATATGCTCCCGCCTTTCTCCCTTCACTCTTTCTATGGGAGTATTTCTCAATCACTAGAGCTTGTTTCTCCACAAACTCCCAAGCATCATCCACATGCTTCTCCATGAAAGTCCCACCGGAAAGAGATTGAAGCTTGAATTGGCTATCTTCATCAAGTCCTTTAAAGTAGATCTCCAATAGCTCAATTTTTGGTATGCCATGGTGCGGACAATCTAGGAGAAGATCTTTAAATCTTTCCCAAGACTTGAACAAACTCTCTCTATCCTTCATCACGAAGGCATTGATCTTCCCTCTTAACTCGGTAGTCTTGGAAGGTGGGAAGAACTTAGTCAAAAACTCGGTTGTCATCTCCTCCCAAGTACTAACTCGCCCTTGTGGAATAGATTGATACCAAGCCAAGGCTTTGTCCTTAAGAGAGAAGGAAAAAGCCCTAAGCTTATGGTTGTTGCTCTCCAATCTTGGCGGTCTAAGAGTCTCCATCAAAATCTCGTAATTCATCAAGTGTTGATGAGGAGACTCTCCTTCCATCCCTCCAAATTGATTATGCCGGATCATTTGTAGAACTTGAGGGCGGAGCTCATAGTTGTGGGTTGCGGGATCTCCTAAGTTCACACCCGGACGGTGTGCTCTTTGTGCCGGATCCATACGTCTCCCTAATGTTTGTGGCTCTTCAATGGCAATGGGCACAACCCTATAAGTGGTCCTGCAAGCTGTTGTTGAGATCTCTAGAAGAGATCTCAGCAACAGCTTGCAGGACCACTTATATTCTCCACCAAGAGCAAGGCCGGATCAAGAGATCGTGGGACACGTGGCTTAAGCTGTTGAAGGCAGGAAAATCGACCCAGAGGATTAAATCGGCCGATTTATCTGCTAGTTGGTCCAATTTTCTTCACCAGAAGCATGCTATGATCGTCTAGCCATAAGTTGCTCCATTGCTTGCACCAATAGTGGTCTTTGTGTCCTTTGTTGCTCCAATTATGCTCCTCCAAAGCTTTGGATGTGTACCATCATGAGGCTTGGCCTTCGAATGTATCGGTTAATGTCCAAAAGACCCCCGAAATACCTACAAAGCAACGCACAAGTCCGTGTAGACGTCTATCTCGACAAAATACGTGAATTGAGTGCAAACGTCGTGAATTAGTGCTAAACCATGCATGAATGAGTGAGAAATCTATCTATATGATTACCTAAACCTAAGTCATAAATTGTGTTATCAGGTATCAAGCTCTTCCGGCTGCAAAGCTCAACACATGGGAGGACTTGACTTCGGAATTTATCACCAAGTTCTTTCAGCCATCCAAAACGGCGGAATTGAGAGGTAAGATAAATTCTTTTTTCTATGAAACCTAATGAAAGTTTGTTTCAATCTTGGGAAAGGTTTCAGGATCTTCTATTGGATTGCCCACACCATGGCGTTTCAAAGCTGGAATTATTGGAAATCTACTACAAGGGATTGGATGTAGAGACACAATTCAAACTCCAATCTCTTTCTTGTTGTACATTCATGGACATGAGAGAAGATGACGCTTGGGACTTCATTGAGAAGCAAGCCCAAGTAATTGAGAAGTATTCCCATAGGAAGATTGATGGTGGGAATCGAAATTATGGAGACCCAAGAGCAAAATTAACTCAAGCTGCACAAACTCAAATATTTTCCCTCAACAATGAGATCAAGGAGTTGAAGGAAGTCATAAGATCCGGCCTTCAAAAGACGAAGGAGCAAGATGTTGGCTACCTAGGAAGGGATAATAACCAAGGCAATAGGAACAACTACCGGAACAATAATTGGAACAAAAACAATAGGAACTCCAACAACAATTGGAGATCCGACCAACAAAATTCCGGTAATCCCTATTCATATGCTGAAAATACACTAAAATCTCCATCTTCTTCTACTCCTTTGAAAAGCCAGGGTCAATCTTAAAATAATTCAAGTAAACCGGAGAAGGATAAGCATGATGTTATGCTGGAGACAATCTTGGGGAAGCTCCAGGAACTAGAGAATCATATCACTTCGGTTGATAAAGCACAAAAGCTTTAGAAAACCAAGATTCAGCAAGGCTGGAGAAGTTCCTAGAGACCAAGGGAAGCTTCCCGGAAAGACGGAGGACAATCCGAAGGGAAGGGTGATGGCTATTACAACTAGAAGTGGTGTAACAACCACTGACCCGCAACCAAAGTTTGTCAAAGTCCCCGTTGAGAAAGAGAAAGAAATGGAGAAGGAGAAGGAAGATGTTCATATTCCTCCTCCAGCTTACAAACCTCCTCTACCATTCCCGCAATCTAGAGCAAGAGCGCGTCTAGACAAGCGATTCGGTAAGTTTATTGATCTAATGAGCAAACTGCATATTAACATACCTTTCATTGATGCAATTGTAGGTATGCCCGCTTACGGGAAGTTCTTAAAGGAGATCCTCTCTAACAAGAGGAAGCTGGAAGACTTTGGAGAAGTCAAGATGAGTTCAGAATCTTCGGAGCTCATCAAAACAATAACGGAGAAGATGCCCCCAAAGCTGCGAGATCCGGGGTCATTTTGCATACCAATAGGAGTTGGATAAGTAACATACGATGCTCTTTGTGATTTAGGAGCAAGCGTAAGCATCATTCCGCTTGCTTTGTGTAGGAAGGTCTGTTTAGGTGAACCTAAACCGGTAAAGATGACGTTGTACATGGCGGATCGATCCATAACTCGACCCGTAGAAATCATTGAAGACGTCCCGGTCAAGCTCGGTAAGTTCTATATTCCTATAGATTTTGTTGTGCTTGACTTTCCTGCAGATTGTCCAGTCCCGATCATACTCGGGAGACCTTTTCTTGCAACTTCCGGCTGTATGGTAGATTGCAAGAATGCTAGGCTAGCCTTCGATATAGGAGAAGAGAAGTTTGAATTTGTTCTCTCAACTTTGGCAAAAGCCCTGCACTTGGAGAAGATATGTTCAACCTCTACGCCGAAGAAGTATCTAGAGATGAAGTAAGCTCGATCTTGTTTAAAGATCCATTGCAAAAGGTCATAACCATGAGCATCACGGAAAGAGGAGATGAAGAGGATTGCAATGCTGAGGTTGATGCTTTGGAGGAGCTAGGAGAAGTGCAAACTGAAGAATTCGAAAAATTGTACGATGGCTCCGAAGACGTTAGAAACCACGGCCAATCGTGCTTTCCACGAGCGTGGTTTCACCTATTCCAGCCGTGAAAAGTTATGTCAAGAGCAAAGATTTAATTCAAACCACATTCCACGGCCTCCCAGATACAAACCACGGCCGTGGAAGTAACAGTGACACCGTGGTTTTGGAAAATGATGAAGACAACTCCGGTCTTTCTACAAACATTCATGATTCTTCTTCCAACACTTCCACACCCTTGGAGACTTCGAAGGAGACATCAACCAACCCTCAAGACACTCCAAAGGTATCAACAACCTTGGAATTGAAGCCACTTCCTACACATCTTAGGTATGCATTTCTTGGAACTAATTCTACGTTTCCCGTTATTGTTAGTTCCGATTTGAGTGAAGATGAACATGAGAAGCTTATGGTTGTTTTGAGGAAACATAGGAAAGCTCTAGGCTATACCATAGAGGATCTTGTAGGAATTAAACCATCTTTATGTATGCACAAGATTCTAATGGAAGAGGATTACAAGCCTTCACACCAACCTCAAAGACGGTTAAATCCGATCATGAAAGAGGTCGTGAAGAAGGAAATCCTTAAGTTACTTGACGCAGATATCATCTATCCTATCTCTGATATCAAGTGGGTGAGCCCAGTTCAAGTTGTCCCGAAGAAGGGAGGAATGACCGTTGTAACCAACAAGAACAACGAGCTCATTCCAACAAGAACGGTAACAGGATGGAGGATGTGCATCGATTACCGCAAGCTGAACAATGCGACGAGGAAGGAGCACTTCTCGCTACCATTCATCGATCAAATGCTTGAGAGGTTAGCACAACATTCCTATTTTTGTTACCTTTACGGTCATGGTGATTTCTTTCAGATCCCGATTCACCCGGATGATCAAGATAAGACCACATTCATGTGCCCATGGGGTACGTTTGCTTATAGGAGGATGCCATTCGGACTTTGCAACGCTCCAGCCACCTTTCAAAGGTGCATGATGGCCATCTTCTCGGAATACATTGAGGAAATTATGGAGGTTTTTTTGGATGACTTTTCAGTTTATAGTTCCTCATTTGACAATTGTCTTGCTAACCTTTCTCTTGTTTTGCAAAGATATGAGGACACTAACCTTGTTCTAAATTGGGAGAAGTGTCAATTT
Source organism: Fagopyrum esculentum (assembly GCA_033239045.1). Classification (NCBI taxonomy): domain Eukaryota; kingdom Viridiplantae; phylum Streptophyta; class Magnoliopsida; order Caryophyllales; family Polygonaceae; genus Fagopyrum; species Fagopyrum esculentum. The sequence continues at coordinate 16,131,564 of BSUD01000002.1, forward strand.
ATGGTTCGGGAAGGCATTGTGTTAGGATATTTGATCTCCAATAGAGGGATCGAAGTTGACAAGGCTAAGATCGAGACGATAGAGAAGCTTCCTCCTCCATCTTCAATGAAGGGGATAAGGAGTTTCCTAGGACACACAGGATTTTATAGGAGATTCATCAAAGATTTTTCGAAAATTTCTAAACCACTAACTAATCTATTGATGAAGGATACTGTTTTTGAATTTTTGCAGGAATGTTTGGATGCTTTCTATAAGATTAGAGAAGCCCTCATCTCAGCCCCAATAATCCAACCTCCGGACTGGAATCTCCCATTCGAGGTTATGTGTGATGCAAGTGACGTAGTTGTTGGGGCGGTGCTTGGACAAAAGAAAGAAGGACACACTCATGCCATCTACTATGCTAGCAAGACGCTAGATGAAGCGCATCTCAACTACGCCACAACAGAAAAGGAATTTCTTGCCGTTGTATATGCTTTTGAAAAGTTTCATTCTTATATTGTAGGAGCGAAGGTAATTGTATACACGGATCATTAAGCAATACGGTATTTGCTCGCCAAGAAAGATGCGAAGCCGAGGCTGATTAGATGGATTCTTCTTCTTCAAGAATTCGATCTAGAGATTCTCGACAAGAAAGGATCCGAAAACTCTATTGCGGATCACTTAAGTCGTCTACCACACACTACAAGTGACGAATTACCCATCGATGATTCCTTCCCGGACGAACAATTGCACATAATGGAAGAGTGTATGGATACGATTTCTAGAGATAACGAACCTTGGTTTGCTGATTTTGTAAATTATTTGGTTTGTCAAATATTACCTCCCGGATTATCCTACGCACAAAGAAAGAAGTTCTTTAGGGATGTCCGTCAATACTATTGGAATGAACCTCTACTCTTCAAGAGAAGTCCCGATGGCATCATTAGAAGATGTGTGCCGGAAGACGAAATGCAAAGTGTCATTCATCATTTTCATTCACTTCCTTGTGGAGGACACGCTAGTTCTCATAAAACTAGCGCTAAGGTATTGCAATCCGGATACTTTTGGCCTACTCTATTTAAGGATGTGCAAACCTTTGTTGCTTGTTGTGATGCTTGTCAAAGAACAGGGACTATTTCTAGGAGGAATGAGATGCCTATCAACAACATTTAAGAGTTAGAGATCTTTGACGTTTGGGGAGTCGATTTCATGGGACCATTCTCATCATCTTGTGGAAACCAATACATACTTCTAGCTACAGATTATGTTTCGAGATGGGTTGAAGCTATTGCCTCTTCAACTAACGATGCTATGGTGGTTGTCAAGTTCTTTAATAGAACTATTTTCCCAAGGTTTGGGACACCACGAACCATCATTAGTGACAGAGGTTCACACTTCATAGCCCGACGATTCGAAGCTCTACTAGCTAAGTATGGGGTGACTCACAAGATCACCACACCCTATCATCCACAAATAAGTGGACAAGTGGAGATTTTAAATAGAGAAATCAAAGGAATCCTTGAGAAAACGGTATCAAAAATAAGGAAGGATTAGTCATTGAAGCTGGATGACGCATTGTGAGCGTATAGGACAGCATACAAGACTCCCATCGGCACAACACCATACAACCTTGTGTATGGGAAGTCTTGATATCTTCTGGTAGAGCTGGAACATAAGGTGTATTGGGTTGTAAAGTGGTTGAACTTCAGCATGAAGGAAGCAGGCGAGAAGCGCCTCTTGGACCTTAACGGGCTAGAAGAACTCCGCTTGAACGCCTACGAGAACGCCAAGATCTACAAAGAAAGAGCGAAGAGTTGGCATGATAAGCATATCATTCCAAAGGATCTCAAAGAAGGAGACCTTGTTCTTCTCTTTAATTCTAAACTTCGGCTCTTTCCAAGTAAGCTTAAATCTCATTGGACAGGACCTTATGTGATTAAACGTGTATTTCCCCATGGTGCAGTTGATGTATGGGGTGAGAAGTGAGGAAGTTTCAAGGTGAACGGTCAACGACTCTAGAAATACTCACCGGAGCTCCAAGCTGAGGAAATCACTCCGATTGTCCTCACTTAAACAAAGGAACGGTCTAGCTACGGACCCAAAACAAAGCGCTTCTTGGGAGGCAACCCAAGGTATAGCATTCTCGTTTTTGTTTTTGTTTCTTTCTTAGATTAGATTAGTTTAGATGTTTTTGTTTGTTTTTCTTCGATACCTTCTGGTATGTTTGTGTCTTTGGATGCCAAGAATAAGGAATGAGCAAAAGAAGAGAGGAAAAGCCGAAAGAATGATGAAACTTGGATTCTTGGCGAGAACAGAGGATTCCACGGCCAAAAAGGCAAAACCACGGTCGTGGTTTGCTAAATTAGGCCGTGGAAAACAAGGTCGTAGCTAAAGAAAATAAAAACGCCAAAAACCACGGGTTCCGTACAAAACCACGGCCGTGGAACACCCCAACTGGCCGTGGTTTTCAAAATTTTTACGGCCACTATATAACTCCTCCTCATTCACAAAATTCACATCTTCAACCCCTTTCACGCCCCAAACCACGCCGAAACAACCCTACCCTCGCAATTCTTCATCCGGTAACCGATTCGAGCAATTCTTCTGCCCATTGTGAAGCAAATCAAATTCTCTACAAGATTCCAACAACAAACTGAACAAACAATCGACAATCGGAAAGGGATTTTGATTTTCTCAAATCCAAACCCTAGGTTTTCTCTCTATCTCTTCTTGGTTAAATTTGTTCGTTTTCTTACAAATTTCTAGGAGAACTGGACGAAATTGGACTTAAAAATAGTTTAGGATTGTTGTTGTTGATTTTGTTGTGGATTTGCTGAGTTCTTGAGCGAAATCGAACAATTCCACGAAATATGTACAGTTCCACGGCCGTGGTTTCTGAAGAACGGGCCATAGTTTCTGCTGAGTTGTGAGAAAATATTCGGGACTAGCAAAATCAAACAGAACCAAGAAGCAAAAGGGTGATGGGTCTTCTTCCCAACCCCCTCCTGTAGAACCACCAACCCCTAGAGTCCCCACTATCCATAACGATTACCTTAGAGTCATGGAAAATATTTCTAAGCGGAATGTGATAGCTCCTAGGTTTATTGTCATGGAGGAGCTTCAAGAACTGAATGTGGTTAAGGATTTGACTTGGTTGCTTGATAGGGATGGATTAATTATATTCTCCGCCACTAGGGAGGATGCATATGAGGAGATCACTAGGAAGTTCATTACTTCCTTTGAGCATAGCGCCGTTAACCAAACGGTATCTTTTAGATTGATGGATCGCAACTACAATTTCTCCATTGTGCAGTTTGGGACGATGTTTGGGTTCCATGAGACATTCAATTGAACGTATCCTAGAGGAGTCAAGGCTAAGGAGTTTTGTAAAGAGATAGCTATGATAGTCGGTCATGAGGATCGTTGGCAACCGGCCGATCTGAAGGCCAAGCTCATCTACCATCTAGCTATTAAGATAGCCCATATGATCCTATCAGAATGCCTATTCCCGAGGACCGAGACCCCTCAAAAGGTCAAGGCCGATGAGCTCTTTATCTTGTATTGCATGATTTCCGGTCACTCTACGGATTGTGCAACCTTGCTCGCCTCCACCCTTAGTAAAGTAAAGAATAAATCAACAGGAAATATAGGATATGGAGGCATGGTTACACATATTGCAAACCAGCTAGGGGTTAATTATTCCGCTTGTACGAGGGCAGCTGTTGCGAGACCTTTGGGGCTCAATGGTCTCATGACTAGAGGGCTTTTATTTCCTCGCCACCGTGGTCCACCTACCGCATCCATGCCTTGGGAGGATAGAGGTGGTAGAGGCATTCCATGGCTCTTGTAGTACTGTCTTAGGCTTAGCCGGGAGAACCGGAAGGAGACCTTTGTTCCTATGCATGCTAACAGGTTAGGAGCTCCTCCTTACATTCCAAATGAGGTTCAAGTTGCAGCTGCAGTTGACGAGGACGAGGAGATGGGAGGAGGTGACTTCCCGGATGTAGGAGGGGATGAGCAGGACTTTGGATCATTCCTGGAGCAGCCAGCTGACATGCCGGAGCCACCTAGGAGATCCACTTACCAGCCGAGGCCTTCCGCTTCTTCCTCCTCTCACCGAGCTAGTGTTAGTGAGCGTCCCACATGGATGAGTAGTGCACCGGATTGGTACGCCCAGCAGCCGGCTTGGATGGGAGCTCATCCACCTTGCTACCAGCAGTTCCTACATGGACTCAGCAGCCGCCGGAGTGGGTACAACAGTCTCCTTCTTGGTATGAACAGCAGCCAGTATGGGCGGGTGATATTTCTAAGAGGATGGACGACTTAGAGACCCGCCAGGAGCATGATGTAGAGAGGCAAGAGAATACAAGGATCCTTCGTGATGTCTATCGCCAGCAGTTTGGGCGACCTTTCAGTTCCGACTTCTTTCCTTATCCACCACCACCGCAGTCGCCTCAGCAGTGATTGACTATGGATGTTTCGAGCTACTCCACCGCCTTAGTGAGTTTTCTTATTTCCTTTTTTTTTCTTTATTTTTTCCTAAACATTGAGGACAATGTGTATGTTAAGTATGGGGTGGGGTGTGACTCTCGTTTATGAAATAACTCGGTACACTTGCTTTGCCTTATTTCCATGAACACTTGCATCTTTCTTTTATTGTCACACATTTCTTTATTGCATTACATTAAAAAGCTTTGAAAAACCCATAAAATTTTTTGAAAATTATTGTGCTTCTAAGATTGGAGATGAATTCTATGATGAATCTGGATTAAATTTTGATGACTTTTATGTGCTTAAGTTGAAATGTGAATTGTGAAGAAATTGAGTATGTTGTTTAACCTTTCTTGCAAGTTTCATAATGTGAAAGTTTTATCTAAATCATATTGAGAAATAGAGATTGAAATCACAATATAAGTTCTTGCACTTCTTTTTGAAATGATTAAGGCACCTCGATTTTTCTTGCTTCTTTCCTTAATCACCTAGCCCCTCAATGAAAATATTTGCCTTCTTTACCTATCCGGGAATTAGGAAGAGTTGAATTTTGGCATGTTTGATGTGGGAGGGCCATGAAAGAAATTTTGTGAATTCAAAGTGTAGAAAAATAGATTTGGGGAATTTAATCATGATGATGAGTAACTCGACACCATTCACATAGTCGGGTGTTTGTGTCTTGCCAAAGTCGGATTGAGCGATATTCCTAATAGATTATGGTATGTGCATCAAGGGTTTGAGGCATCTTGAAATTGAGAATCGTCAATCTCCTAGGCTTCGGTTTTTGTGCACCGCTGTCCATATTTTTAAAAAGTAAAGTCGAAAAATTATGTGCTAAAATAAGGAGCAAAGCTCTATATTGGTGGTTGGTTCAAATTGCAAAAAGAAACGAAAAAAAAGGTTGTGTTGTTCCTTCTTCCCGGATTTATACACCACATTCCATTATAAGTTTCCTACTCATTCACGTTTCATGACCTTACTTGAAAGTCCTTGAGATCATAAGAATGTTGTTTGACTTGGTGATCTAAATTGATGTTTCACATGTTTGATTATGACATTGCTTGAAGGTTATGATGTTTGTCTTGAAGTTTATGCAATATATGATGTTTCCTTTGCTTGACGTTTTTTTTATTTATGTACATGGATGTTTTCAAGGAGGAATGAAGTAAGATTTGAGAATGATCTATTGATTAGAATCAAAATACCAAAAAGATTGTTTGTACCTTGTTTTGCATTTATATTTCATCCTACCTTGTATTCTAAGCTTTTGAAAACCTTGCTTGGGGACAAGCAAGCGACAAGTATGGGGTATTTTGATAGCATGAAATATGACCATATTTCAGGCACTTGTTTTGATTGTTTTTCCCTTTTTCGTGTACATGGATAAGAGTTTGAAGCATTTATGAGCACATTCACCTATTTTGTCGATATAGAGATCTACACAAGCCTTGTTGTGTTTTTAGGTGAATAAAGGCTTGGATTGGAGCATATATGAGAGTAGGAGGATTATTTGATCATGTTAGGCATCAAGAGGATGCATTGGAGAAGCTAAGGAAGGAGCATGATTAGAGAACTTTACGAAACAAAGGCTTTTACAAAGGAATTTGAGAAATCACGGCCAAACCAAGAGAACCACGACCGTGGTTTTGGCATTGAGGGCGTGGAAAGTTATGTCAAGAGCAACAGAAAGGTTCCACGACCAGTTCCACGACCGTGGAAGTTTAAACTAGACCGTGATTCTTATAACGGTTGTCACGTGTCATATTTGCCACGTCAGCAGCGATTATCGGGCTTTTCGTAACCCTATTTTTTCCCTATAAGAAGGCTGAAGAAAGGAGAAATTAGAGACGGCTGCATACGCTAAATGCATCCCATACGGAGTTTATTTTGGAAGATTGCTTAGGAAGATTCCATTGCGTACAGGGAAGATCCCGAGAAGGACGCATTTCGAGATTGCGTACTTAGAGAAGAACTTAGGGTTTACATTTGAAGGCGGATTGACATCCCGTTCTTCATTGTTCCTAGAGATTGTTGCGAGGATTTCCGTTTCCTATTCTGAATACATTGAACACATATACTTGTTGTTTGTTTTCGAGATTGACTATTTGGGTATTATTGAGTTTTTTGAGATTTTACCCTTTTCTCTTTTAAACTTGATTATTGATTCAATGACAATGATTATTGGCTAAAATCCTTTAGCAATTCTAAGGTGAAGGGTTGACAGTTGTGGCTTAGACAATGACAGATTGAACTTAAACAGATTGGACCCTGAGAGTTGCAAAAAACCTTGTCATCGACATTTTCCACGGTCTGTTCTTGAGTTCCACGGCCGTGGTTCTTCAAGATCCAACCGTGGTTTCCTCTGTCGTACGTCCTTTGATTTTGCTTTGATCCAAAGTTAAAGATTTTCTTTAACCTAGCCTTGGCTTACCTTTTCTAGGTAGTAGTGAGACTCAACATCCTCTACTTCGGTTTCGAGTGTCAGAACTATTCGCTCCAAACGGTGTGTGCAAGCTTTAAATTTATAACCCTAGACTTAAGCTTAAAACAAGGATGCGAACCCGCAGTGTACGGGTCAATCGTAGTAAAAGCAAGAAAATTCCAGGGGTCGATCACAGGGACTTGGTGAAACAAAGTCCAATACGGTGGGCTAATGTCAATGCTAACCACAAGAGCAATCAATACAATCAAAGATGAATAAGATGTCAAATAAAGCAAACATGCAATTCTAGGGATTAAAGCATCTAATTGTGGTTCCAACTCAAGATCAATAGATAAGCGGACAAAGCTGAGATTTTTGCATGGGGAAGGTGTTACTAAAGTGGAGTAGATCACCGGGTAAGTCTCACTACACACTAATCCTAAACCGTAACTCCTATTACCGGGTAAGTCTCAAGGAATTAAGATAAAGAACTATAACCTCAAACTAACACACCATCTAAGGGAATAGAATCAACCTTTACCGGGTAAGTCTCAGGCTAACTCACAAAGATGGGATGGAAGCACACTCAAACCCCAATAAAGGACAAACCTTTATTACCTACACTTATGATCGTTGGTACACAAACTAAGGAATTACCGGGTAAGTCTCATCCTAAGCTTGCTTTGAACCAGAAAGGTGTAATAAGAATAGGATTTGGCAAACTCTAACACTTAACTCTCAGTTTAGGATAGGATAAGTCACCTCGGTCAGAAGAATTCCACCCCGGCCGAGATGTTCATCAACCGAACGAGATGCTTAGGGTTAAGGTTAAAGACTCGAACTTTCAGGATCCTACTGGAATCTAAGACTTTTCTATCATTGTTTTTCCCACAACCTTCAGCCAATCACCCTAGAATCACACAAGGAAATTAGCCACTCATCATCATTATGAAAGTATTAAATATATGGGAAGAAGGTGAATATTTGAACAAGAAGAATTTAATGAAAAGACTTCAATAACTGAATCAAATATCACAAACAAAGCGTTCCTTGGATAGCAATCCAACAAGACAAGACAATCAAGGAAGGAATTGAAGACAATCTTACAAAACCCTTCAAAAAGCTATAAAAAGCTATGATCTTCAACCTTCCTTCAACCTTCAAAAAGGTTCTTCAAATCTCTCCCAAATTGGAGTAGACTGCGCTGCTGCGTGAATTCCGCTGTCTTCGGATTGTATGCGGCCTGTATTTTGGTGTAGGCGGGGTTATCGAATTGTGGAAATCCAACCCTTTTTATAGGAAAAATAAACCTCCAAAGATAAAGTATCTTAGAAAGATATATTCCCATAAAAATAGGTAAAATATATGATTCTGCATATCTCCTTCCTTCCAGAAGCTCAGCCCAAAAATATAAGATCACTTTCCAAAATTAAAAGATCTCTTCCAAGAATAAAATATTCTCGCCGCGTCCTAGGTATTCGCCTCGGTCGAGTCGGTGTCTCTGGATCGCCTCGGTCGAGGTGAACCTCTGGTCAACCGAGGTGATCAGAATGTGAAATCTCTCGAATTTGCTCCAAAGTAAATCTTTAATCCATGGCTATGCTTCCTGGATGTAGCTCCAAATGACTCTTGACTCCTTTTGCTCCTTTTTGATGCAAAACGTACCATATTACCTGCAATTACAACGAAACTAGGTGTAGACCTCGATTCTCGCAAAGGTAGATGAAATGGTAGTAAAATCACATAATGTACATACAAACATGCAGATTATGAAAGATAAAACGTCCAAACAAACCCTAAAATATAGACTATAATTCATGCTATCAAAATACCCCATACTTAGCCCTTGCTTGTCCCCAAGCAAGTTCCTCACATAGAAGACAAGATAGAATGGATTATAAGTCAAGAAAATCAATGAAAAGTCCTTCAAAAACATTTTATGGTGTGCAACCATCATAGATCACTCTAAGAGAGTACTTCCTGGAATTTAAAAACTCAATATGCTCAAAACATTTTATAAATATAAGAAAGTTGTTCATCTTTGCATAAAGTCATAGAATGCATAATAAATCATAATTATCAAAATTAATCATGTATAATCCAGTTTAAACCGCTAAGTCAATCAACAAGCTCAAGGTCTCAAGGGCTTCCCAAAAGAAAAGGTCAAGAAACGTGTAGGGTAGGGATGTATGTAAGGTAATGTGGTGCTAGAATCCGGGAAAAGGATGTACTTCACTTTCACTTTGACTTGCAACACCTTCCACCAATAAGCTTTGCTTATTTCACACTTTTTCTTTTTCTCTTACTTTTTTACTTTACTTTTTGGGATGCATGGACAGAGGTGCACAATAACCGAAGCCTAGGAAATCTGCAATCATCAATTTCTCGAGATGCATCAAACCCTTGATGCACATACCATGACCCGTTAGGAATATCGCTCAATCCGACTTTGGCAAGACACAAACACCCGGCTATGTGAATGGTGCTGAGTTACTCATCTTCATGATTGACTTCCCCAAACCTAAAATTACTTTCTAACACTTTCACTTTCAGCCACCTTCAACTTTAACTTGCTTTCACCACTTTGCTTGCTTCCAAATTCCCGGATAGGTAAAGGGAGGCAAAATGTATATGAGGGGCTAAGCATGATCAAGAAGAAGAAGAAAAAGAATGAAATGCCTTGGTCTTTCCAAGATGAATGTGAGAGAACTTATGCTGCGGTGTCAACCTTCAAATTCAACATAATTTGGATAAAAACAAAGTATTAAACATGCCAATAATTTCAAACAAAGCATTTAGCAACTTAAACATATTATAAAACCTTTCAAACATATAAAGAATTTAAAACCAGTCAGTAAACAAGATCTTCACTGAGATCATATCTAGATAAGTAACACAAAATCGTTTTTGAAAACTCTCAGTTAACCCACCTCGGTCGAGATGTTCTTGGTTCAACCGAGGTGAAACACCTCGTTTCGCCAGAACTGTCCCGGTCGAGGTCGAAAAATTTTTTTTTTTTTTTTAAAACCATTTTTTTTTTCGGTTTCGACGTTTTTCTCAATCAAATAACCTGTAAGTATGCATGCAATCTCAGATAAACATATAAATGCAGAATGAAGCATAAATATGAAAATATCCGATATAATACATCAAAAGTCAAATAATACATCGAAGTCATCACGTAGTCAAATAAGTACATCAAATACCCCATACTTGAGACACACTGTCCCAGTGGGTATAATAAAAGTCTAAATGAAAGAGGACTCACCGGATAAAGAGCCGAACTGCATAAAAATATAATAAATAAAACTCTGCAGCTCCTCAGTAGTCTCGATCCGGTGGTGGTGGTGGAATGTAGGGGAACTGAGCAGGATCATAGGGATAGCCCATGACATGCTGGAACTGTAGCTGAGCCATCATGTGCTGATGATGCTGCCGCTCCTGCATCTCCCGGATATCTAATGAAAGTGCAGCATAAGTGTCAATAACCTGATCCGTCAGGTCATCGATCCGTCGGTGTGCTGCTCTATCCCTAACTCTCTGTCTCTTGCGCCTAGCGGGCCTGACTGGAGAAGTCTCAGCTGGCGCCGGCTCAGTGTCCTCCTCATCCTCATCTAAATCAATAATGGGAGGCGCGCTCATCCCAGCAGTATCTGTCCCTGTGTCCATCGGGACGCCGCCTCCTCTCTCATCAACAGTCTCGTCGTCGTCATCATCCTCATCAGCAGCCTCCTCAGCCTCAGCAGCAGCAGCTGCTCCCTCTCTGTAATCCTCCATAAGCGGAGCCCATGCTGTCTGCCAAAAATGTGGGTCGTAGACAGAGAACTGCGCAGACCATCTGATGCCCTGAGGTGCAGTCCGCTCCCATGGCATGGCGACGTATGGAGTGGTCAACCCACGGGGAACTAGAATCCTCCGCGTGATCATCTCCTGCAGACCCAGCGGCTTCGGAGCCGCCGCTAATGTGCACACGCTGAGGTCCATCCCATGGTAAGTGGCGATGTGGGTGACTAGACCTCCACAGCAAATATCCCCCTTCCCTTTGGCCTTGATCTTGTGCAGATCCTCTGCCAAGAGCAAGCCAAAGTCGGGGAAACCTCCTGTGACCATGCAGTAAAGCGAAAAGAGCTCCCCCTGTCTGATCTTCTGGGGCGTCTCAGTACGCGCCAGAAGCATCTCACTAAAAATCCGGTGGGCAAGTCTGAAGGCCGGGTGAAAGATGACCTTCTCCCTGGAATCTCCAGGGCGCCATCTGTCTGCATGTGTGGTGATGTGGGCTATCTGTCCCCAGAACTCCCTAGCTACTGATCGGGAGGGGAAGTCTACAGCGGTGGGGGCAGGAAAGCCAAATATCTCTCTCCAGATCTCTAATGGAACTATGAAGTTCCGGCTCATCAGCCGGTACTTCACAGATCCGTCTGTGGGAAGGTAGGAGAAGGAGCTAACAAACTCTAGTGTCAGCTCTATGTAGGCTGGGGCTCGGATCTCAGTAAACTGATCCAGCCCGACTGTGGCAATCATCCTCCTAAGGTCAGCATCTAACCCTAGGCAGTCAAAAGCGGACACCTCCAGAAATCGTGGTGCGATAACTGGACGGCCCGCTATCCTCTCATAGTCTACCCGGCATCTCTCGTGGATAACCGGGCGGTAGGGACGGGATGAGGAAGGAGGAGGGGAAGGGGAAGATCTATCTCTAAGGGCTAAACGGCGATCGGAACTCATCTTCACAAACACACTGTCAGACCACCTCGGTTGCTGACAAGCCTCAGAAATCACCTCGGTCGAGATGCAGTTCGACCGGACCGAGGCGTAACAGTTGCGATTCCAATTCTCGGATTTTCAGTTCTTTTCCCCCTAAAATCACTACAATTGCTTCCTAAGGGGTACTTATGGATTTCCTCAGCAAAATCAAGGGCAACCAAAGCCCAATAAGCAGTAACGAGTGGGTTAGGGTTTTCGAACCTTTTGCACCTCGTTTCGGTCGAAAACACTCAATCTTCTCGCAGATCCGTAGTTGCAATCGATTCCTCTTCCCTTTAATTGCAATTTGGAAGGAGAAATCGTCGAAAACGAGCGAGAAACGGAGGAGAACGAGGTATGCTGTCGCCGCGGTCGAAATGGGGTAAAAAGTGAAAACTGTAAATTTTTTTTCTTTTTATACTGTCACGAGGTCTGCTGTCACCTCGGTCGAGATGGTCTCGACTGGACCGAGGTGGTACGGACCGAGGCGGTTCTGCAGAAACCCTAGTCGCCTCGGTTGCTTCAAGAATCAACTCGGTCGAGGTGTTCTGACAGTGACCGAGGTGCCTCTTTCTTCTCAGAATCTCGAACTTCTGTCCATCCAGATGTGCTCCTTCCTGTTGTCTGTCTAGAACGCCAAAAACAAGGCAAAGCAAAGCAAAAACAAAAACTATCTAAACTAGACTAGAAAACGGGAAAGAAAGCAATACCTTGGGTTGCCTCCCAAGAAGCGCTTGATTTAAGGTCGCTAGCTGGACCATGATGCGTCTCAAACGAGGTAGGAGGTTCCTTCACCCCATACTTCACCTCCATCGTGGGGTGAAGTAAGTAGATCCATCAAACGCTCCAAGACGTGTAAGTGCTCGTCGGGGAATGAATCGTCTATGGGTGGGCTATCCGTCTCGCGGGAGGATTCCGGTAGCCGGCTGAGGTGATCCGCAACTGAATTCTCGGATCCCTTCTTATCGCGGATCTCTAGGTCAAACTCTTGAAGCAAGAGAATCCATCGAATAAGGCGCGGCTTTGCATCTTTCTTAGCCAACAAGTAACGAATGGCTGCATGGTCGGTGTAGACAATGACTTTCGCCCCTACTAGATAGGAACGAAACTTCTCGAAGGCATATACAACCGCCAATAATTCTTTCTCGGTGGTAGCGTAGTTGCGTTGTGCTTCATCTAGCGTCTTGCTAGCATAATAAATGGCGGTGGTCCGTCCATCTTTCTTCTGCCTGAGCACCGCTCCTACGGCTACATCGCTAGCGTCACACATGACTTCAAAGGGCAAGGTCCAATCAGGAGGTTGGATAATGGGAGCGGAGATCAACGCTTCCTTAATCCTGTAAAAAGCATCAAGACACTCCTGCGAAAACTCAAAAACAACATCTTTATTCAAGAGGTTAGTTAGAGGTTTAGAAATCTTGGAGAAGTCCTTGATGAATCTCCTGTAGAAACCTGCATGCCCGAGAAAACTCCTCACACCTTTAACAGAACAAGGAGGAGGGAGTTTCTCAATAGTCTCGATCTTAGCTCGATCGACCTCAATACCTCGATTAGAAACGAGGTGTCCTAGCACAATGCCTTCATTAACCATAAAATGACACTTCTCCCAATTCAAAACAAGGTTAGTGTCTTCACATCTTTTAAGCACTAGAGAAAGGTTAGATAGGCAATCATCAAAAGAGGAACCATATACAGAAAAATCATCCATAAATACCTCCATGATCTCCTCTATGTACTCGGAAAAGATAGCCATCATGCATCGCTGGAAGGTAGCTGGTGCATTGCACAATCCAAATGGCATCCTCCGATAGGCAAACGTCCCCCATGGACAAGTGAAAGTGGTCTTCTCCTGATCATCCGGATGGATAGGAATCTGGAAGAATCCACTATAGCCGTCCAAGTAGCAAAAGTGTGAATGCTGGGCCAACCGTTCGAGCATTTGATCAATAAAAGGAAGCGGAAAATGATCCTTCCGAGTAGCCGTGTTCAGCTTCCTATAGTCGATGCAAACTCTCCAGCCCGTAACGGTCCTTGTTGGGATCAACTCGTTGTTCTTATTCGTCACAACGGTCATCCCTCCTTTCTTCGGAACGACATGCACCGGGCTAACCCACTTGCTGTCCGAGATAGGATAAATAATACCTGCATCCAACAACTTAAGAACTTCCTTCTTCACAACCTCTTTCATGATCGGATTTAACCGTCTTTGAGGTTCCCGTGAAGTCTTATGATTATCCTCCATTAGAATTCTATGCATGCAGAAAGAAGGTTTAATGCCAATAAGATCATCCGTGGTGTAACCTATGGCTTTTCGATGCTTTCTCAGGACATGCAATAGCTTAGTTAATTCAGAATCGGAAAGGGAAGCACTAACAATAACGGGATAAGTAGAATCCGGCCCAAGAAAGATATACCTCAAGTGACTAGGGAGTTGTTTAAGCTCCACAACTGGGGGTGCTTTCTGAGAGGGATCTGTGCTTCCTCTTTCCAGTGGAGTGGTGTCAGAAACTGGACTGGATGCAGTCTCAGTTTGAATCGTCTCGCTGTCGACCTCGGTCGAGGCGCAAAGGCGTTGACCGAGGTGTTCTTCAGACGCCTCGCTCTGTCCAGAAAGTGCCTCGGTCGAGGTACTGCTACTGGATCCGAGGCTGGAAATCTTCGTTTCCTGGACTAGCTTCTCAGTTTCAGCTCCTGGGTCCTCTTCCAGTGCCTTCAAGCTCCGTATATCTGCATCACAAGAAGCATCTATACCTTCCTCCATTAAACTGAAGCTAATAACTCTTTCGAGTGGATCGTTAATAAGGATAGAGCTCACCAATTCTCTTGACTCTTCTTCATCGTAGATGTTGAAGATATCATCAGTTAGTTGCTCCCCTTTCATGGCTGCAAGTAGTGCGAACTCCACCTCATCGCCACCAACGTTGAATTTCAACTTGGCGTTCTTGCAATCCACATTGCAACCCGAAGTTGCTAGAAATGGCCTCCCGAGAATGATAGGAACAGGATAATCTGCGGGAATGTCAAGTACGACAAAATCTATAGGTAGATAGAAGTTACCTAACTTGACCGGAACGTCCTCCAAAATGCCCACGGGATGGGTGATGGAGCGATCCGCCATGTAGAGTCGGAACTTAACCGGTTTGGGCTCTCCAAGACCGATCTTAATGCATAGCTCCAGCGGGATGATGCTCACGCTGGCTCCTAGATCGCAAAGGGCTTCACAAGTGACATCCCCAACTTGAATGGGAATGCAAAATGAGCCGGGATCTCTCAACTTAGGTGGCATCTTCTCCTTCATGATCTTTATGAGCTCCGAAGACTTAGATGTCATCCTAACTTCACCAACATCCTCGAGCTTCCTTTTCCTTGATAAGATTTCTTTCAAGAACTTCCCATAGGCGGGCATACCGTTGTTTTGGTTATTCGCCCTCCAATTGTTGCTATTGGATCCTCTATTGTTGTTGTAGTTGTTGTTTCGGGGTCCGTTGTTGTTGTTACGGTACCCGTTGTTGTTGTTGTTGTTGTTCCTTTGCCCTTGCTCTTCCTTCTTAGTTTGAGCCATCAATAGCTCCTTCAATTGCTTCACGTCGTTCTTCAAGGACGTGAGTTGGTTGTTGTTGGGTTGAGTCTCTTGAAAGTTGACTCTTTTAACTCCACCTTCAGCTCCTTGGTGGGTGTACTTCTCCATGTGCAAGGCTTGCTTCTCAATGAAGTCCCAAGCCTCGTCAACCGCCATATCCATGAATGTACCGGCGGAGAGTAGTTGGAGATTGAACTGGGTGTTTCCGTCCAGCCCTTTGAAGTAGATCTCCAACAACTCGATCTTTGGAATCCCATGATGTGGGCAATCCAAAAGGATATCCTTGAATCGCTCCCAAGATTTGGACAAGCTCTCCTTGTCCTTCATGATGAAAGCATTGATCTTCCCTCTCATTTCAGCAGTTTTTGAGGGGGGAAAGAATTTGGTCAAGAATTCCGTAGTCATCTCTTCCCATGTGCTGATCTTTCCTGCAGGAAGAGATTGATACCAAGTAAGAGCTCTATCTTTAAGAGAAAAGTAGAAAGGTCTTAGCTTGTAGTTGTTATTTTCAATTCTGGGAGGTCGCAAGGTCTCCATCAAGATCTCGTAGTTTTGAAGATGTTGATGCGGCGATTCCTTCTCTAGCCCTCCGAATTGACATTGGCGAATCATGGCTAGAACTTGCGGTCGAAGTTCGTAGTCATGATCCGCTGGATCTCCTAGGTTCACTCCTGGACGCCTCAGCTGTTGATTAGGGTCCATCCTTTGACCTAGGGTTTGTGGAATTCCTGCAAGAAGAACATCTCGGATTGGCATCCGAAGCGGATGCACATCGGCCGGGGCGTTGGGTACTGGATTCTGCCTCGGTCGAGGATCAACTACTGGATCCTGCATCGGTCGAGGTTGAATCTGGTTCCGAATCTCAGCTTCGATTGCTGCAGTCCTGGCTTGATTCTCCTCTTTCTCTTGCCTTAGCTCTTCCTGACTGAGACGTAGCAACTCCTGCGTCTCTCTCAACTGAGCCGCAAGATCGTGATCGTCTTGTTGGGCCATCTTCGCTTCTCTTAAGCGTCTCTTGTATGTCTTTTCTGGTTCGGGATCGTAAGGAACGATTTCCTTCCCAGTGCGGGTTCTTCGCATATACCTAAGAAAGAACCTGCGAAAGTCACTCAAGTAGAGTGGTTAGACAAAAAGGGGGCAAATGCCCCAAGAGCAAACCGTACCGGCTCGGTCTAGACCAAGTCCCCGGCAACGGCGCCAAAAACTTGTTCGCTCCAAACGGTGTGTGCAAGCTTTAAATTTATAACCCTAGACTTAAGCTTAAAACAAGGATGCGAACCCGCAGTGTACGGGTCAATCGTAGTAAAAGCAAGAAAATTCCAGGGGTCGATCACAGGGACTTGGTGAAACAAAGTCCAACACGGTGTGCTAATGTCAATGCTAACCACAAAAACGAGTAATACAATCAAAGATGAATAAGATGTCAAATAAGCAAACATGCAATTCTAGGGATTAAAGCATCTAATTGTGGTTCCAACTCAAGATCAATAGATAAGCGGACAAAGCTGAGATTTTTGCATGGGGAAGGTGTTACTAAAGTGGAGTAGATCACCGGGTAAGTCTCACTACACACTAATCCTAAACCGTAACTCCTATTACCGGGTAAGTCTCAAGGAATCAAGATAAAGAATTATAACCTCAAACTAACACACCATCTAAGGGAATAGAATCAACCTTTACCGGGTAAGTCTCAGGCTAACTCACAAAGATGGGATGGAAGCACACTCAAACCCCAATAAAGGACAAACCTTTATTACCTACACTTATGATCGTTGGTACACAAACTAAGGAATTACCGGGTAAGTCTCATCCTAAGCTTGCTTTGAACCAGAAAGGTGTAATAAGAATAGGATTTGGCAAACTCTAACACTTAACTCTCAGTTTAGGATAGGATAAGTCACCTCGGTCAGAAGAATTCCACCCCGGCCGAGATGTTCATCAACCGAACGAGATGCTTAGGGTTAAGGTTAAAGACTCGAACTTTCAGGATCCTACTGGAATCTAAGACTTTTCTATCATTGTTTTTCCCACAACCTTCAGCCAATCACCCTAGAATCACACAAGGAAATTAGCCACTCATCATCATTATGAAAGTATTAAATATATGGGAAGAAGGTGAATATTTGAACAAGAAGAATTTAATGAAAAGACTTCAATAACTGAATCAAATATCACAAACAAAGCGTTCCTTGGATAGCAATCCAACAAGACAAGACAATCAAGGAAGGAATTGAAGACAATCTTACAAAACCCTTCAAAAAGCTATAAAAAGCTATGATCTTCAACCTTCCTTCAACCTTCAAAAAGGTTCTTCAAATCTCTCCCAAATTGGAGTAGACTGCGCTGCTGCGTGAATTCCGCTGTCTTCGGATTGTATGCGGCCTGTATTTCGGTGTAGGCGGGGTTATCGAATTGTGGAAATCCAACCCTTTTTATAGGAAAAATAAACCTCCAAAGATAAAGTATCTTAGAAAGATATATTCCCATAAAAATAGGTAAAATATATGATTCTGCATATCTCCTTCCTTCCAGAAGCTCAGCCCAAAAATATAAGATCACTTTCCAAAATTAAAAGATCTCTTCCAAGAATAAAATATTCTCGCCGCGTCCTAGGTATTCGCCTCGGTCGAGTCGGTGTCTCTGGATCGCCTCGGTCGAGGTGAACCTCTGGTCAACCGAGGTGATCAGAATGTGAAATCTCTCGAATTTGCTCCAAAGTAAATCTTTAATCCATGGCTATGCTTCCTGGATGTAGCTCCAAATGACTCTTGACTCCTTTTGCTCCTTTTTGATGCAAAACGTACCATATTACCTGCAATTACAACGAAACTAGGTGTAGACCTCGATTCTCGCAAAGGTAGATGAAATGGTAGTAAAATCACATAATGTACATACAAACATGCAGATTATGAAAGATAAAACGTCCAAACAAACCCCAAAATATAGACTATAATTCATGCTATCAAAATATGAAAATATCCGGTACATCATAAGTCAAATAAGTCAGATAATACATCAACTACCCCATACTTGAGACACACTGTCCCAGTGGGTGTAATAAAAGTCTGAAAGAAAGGAGGACTCACCGGATAAAGAGCCGAACTGCATAAAAATATAATAAATAAAACCCTGCAGCTCCTCAGTAGTCTCGATCCGGTGGTGGTGGTGGAATGTAGGGGAACTGAGCAGGATCATAGGGATAGCCCATGACATGCTGGAACTGTAGCTGAGCCATCATGTGCTGATGATGCTGCCGCTCCTGCATCTCCCGGATATCCAAAGAAAGTGCAGCATAAGTGTCGATAACCTGATCCGTCAGGTCATCGATCCGTCGGTGTGCTGCTCTGTCTCTAAGGGCTAGTATCCTATCTGAACTCATCTCGTTTCGGTCGAAAACACTCAATCTTCTCGCAGATCCGTAGTTGCAATCGATTCCTCTTCCCTTTAATTGCAATTTGGAAGCAGAAATCGTCGAAAACGAGCGAGAAACGGAGGAGAACGAGGTATGCTGTCGCCGCGGTCGAAATGGGTGTAAAAAGTGAAAACTGTAAATTTTTTTTCTTTTTATACTGTCACGAGGTCTGCTGTCACCTCGGTCGAGATGGTCTCGACTGGACCGAGGTGGTACGGACCGAGGCGGTTCTGCAGAAACCCTAGTCGCCTCGGTTGCTTCAAGAATCAACTCGGTCGAGGTGTTCTGACAGTGACCGAGGTGCCTCTTTCTTCTCAGAATCTCGAACTTCTGTCCATCCAGATGTGCTCCTTCCTGTTGTCTGTCTAGAACGCCAAAAACAAGGCAAAGCAAAGCAAAAACAAAAACTATCTAAACTAGACTAGAAAACGGGAAAGAAAGCAATACCTTGGGTTGCCTCCCAAGAAGCGCTTGATTTAAGGTCGCTAGCTGGACCATGATGCGTCTCAAACGAGGTAGGAGGTTCCTTCACCCCATACTTCACCTCCATCGTGGGGTGAAGTAAGTAGATCCATCAAACGCTCCAAGACGTGTAAGTGCTCGTCGGGGAATGAATCGTCTATGGGTGGGCTATCCGTCTCGCGGGAGGATTCCGGTAGCCGGCTGAGGTGATCCGCAACTGAATTCTCGGATCCCTTCTTATCGCGGATCTCTAGGTCAAACTCTTGAAGCAAGAGAATCCATCGAATAAGGCGCGGCTTTGCATCTTTCTTAGCCAACAAGTAACGAATGGCTGCATGGTCGGTGTAGACAATGACTTTCGCCCCTACTAGATAGGAACGAAACTTCTCGAAGGCATATACAACCGCCAATAATTCTTTCTCGGTGGTAGCGTAGTTGCGTTGTGCTTCATCTAGCGTCTTGCTAGCATAATAAATGGCGGTGGTCCGTCCATCTTTCTTCTGCCTGAGCACCGCTCCTACGGCTACATCGCTAGCGTCACACATGACTTCAAAGGGCAAGGTCCAATCAGGAGGTTGGATAATGGGAGCGGAGATCAACGCTTCCTTAATCCTGTAAAAAGCATCAAGACACTCCTGCGAAAACTCAAAAACAACATCTTTATTCAAGAGGTTAGTTAGAGGTTTAGAAATCTTGGAGAAGTCCTTGATGAATCTCCTGTAGAAACCTGCATGCCCGAGAAAACTCCTCACACCTTTAACAGAACAAGGAGGAGGGAGTTTCTCAATAGTCTCGATCTTAGCTCGATCGACCTCAATACCTCGATTAGAAACGAGGTGTCCTAGCACAATGCCTTCATTAACCATAAAATGACACTTCTCCCAATTCAAAACAAGGTTAGTGTCTTCACATCTTTTAAGCACTAGAGAAAGGTTAGATAGGCAATCATCAAAAGAGGAACCATATACAGAAAAATCATCCATAAATACCTCCATGATCTCCTCTATGTACTCGGAAAAGATAGCCATCATGCATCGCTGGAAGGTAGCTGGTGCATTGCACAATCCAAATGGCATCCTCCGATAGGCAAACGTCCCCCATGGACAAGTGAAAGTGGTCTTCTCCTGATCATCCGGATGGATAGGAATCTGGAAGAATCCACTATAGCCGTCCAAGTAGCAAAAGTGTGAATGCTGGGCCAACCGTTCGAGCATTTGATCAATAAAAGGAAGCGGAAAATGATCCTTCCTAGTAGCCGTGTTCAGCTTCCTATAGTCGATGCAAACTCTCCAGCCCGTAACGGTCCTCGTTGGGATCAACTCGTTGTTCTTATTCGTCACAACGGTCATCCCTCCTTTCTTCGGAACGACATGCACCGGGCTAACCCACTTGCTGTCCGAGATAGGATAAATAATACCTGCATCCTACAACTTAAGAACTTCCTTCTTCACAACCTCTTTCATGATCGGATTTAACCGTCTTTGAGGTTCCCGTGAAGTCTTATGATTATCCTCCATTAGAATTCTATGCATGCAGAAAGAAGGTTTAATGCCAATAAGATCATCCGTGGTGTAACCTATGGCTTTTCGATGCTTTCTCAGGACATGCAATAGCTTAGTTAATTCAGAATCGGAAAGGGAAGCACTAACAATAACGGGATAAGTAGAATCCGGCCCAAGAAAGATATACCTCAAGTGACTAGGGAGTTGTTTAAGCTCCACAACTGGGGGTGCTTTCTGAGAGGGATCTGTGCTTCCTTTTTCCAGTGGAGTGGTGTCAGAAACTGGACTAGATGCAGTCTCAGTTTGAATCGTCTCGCTGTTGACCTCGGTCGAGGCGCAAAGGCGTTGACCGAGGTGTTCTTCAGACGCCTCGCTCTGTCCAGAAAGTGCCTCGGTCGAGGTACTGCTACTGGATCCGAGGCTGGAAATCTTCGTTTCCTGGACTAGCTTCTCAGTTTCAGCTCCTGGGTCCTCTTCCAGTGCCTTCAAGCTCCGTATATCTGCATCACAAGAAGCATCTATACCTTCCTCCATTAAACTGAAGCTAATAACTCTTTCGAGTGGATCGTTAATAAGGATAGAGCTCACCAATTCTCTTGACTCTTCTTCATCGTAGATGTTGAAGATATCATCAGTTAGTTGCTCCCCTTTCATGGCTGCAAGTAGTGCGAACTCCACCTCATCGCCACCAACGTTGAATTTCAACTTGGCGTTCTTGCAATCCACATTGCAACCCGAAGTTGCTAGAAATGGCCTCCCGAGAATGATAGGAACAGGATAATCTGCGGGAATGTCAAGCACGACAAAATCTATAGGTAGATAGAAGTTACCTAACTTGACCGGAACGTCCTCCAAAATGCCCACGGGATGGGTGATGGAGCGATCCGCCATGTAGAGTCGGAACTTGACCGGTTTGGGCTCTCCAAGACCGATCTTAGTGCATAGCTCCAGCGGGATGATGCTCACGCTGGCTCCTAGATCGCAAAGGGCTTCACAAGTAACATCCCCAACTTGAATGGGAATGCAAAATGAGCCGGGATCTCTCAATTTAGGTGGCATCTTCTCCTTCATGATCTTTATGAGCTCCGAAGACTTAGATGTCATCCTAACTTCACCAACATCCTCGAGCTTCCTTTTCCTTGATAAGATTTCTTTCAAGAACTTCCCATAGGCGGGCATACCTAGAATAGCATCAAGGAAAGGAATATTAATATGGAGCTTATTCATCAAGTCAAGGAACTTACCAAAGTGCTTGTCAAGATGTGCTCTGGCTCTGGACTGGGGGAATGGAAGTGGTGGTTTATATGCAGGAGGTGGAACATAAGCTTCTGTCGTTCCTCCTGCTTTCTGTTGTGCCGCCTCGGTTGGCATCTCGGTCGAGGTGTTCTTCGACTGGATCTGGACCGAGGTGGTCTGCGTCGAGCGAGGTACTGGATCTGCAGTTTTGAGTCCACTCCTCGTCGTGATGGCCATGCACTGGCCCTTAGGGTTAGTTTCCGTCTTTGCTGGAAGCTTCCCTGGATCTCTTGGCGCTTCATTCGCCCTATTAGCAAGTTGTTGTTCGAAGGACTTTTGGGCCCTCGAAAATGAAGTCATAGAATTCTCCATAGCACTAAGCTTGATCAAGATTGCCTCCAGGACTGCGTCCTTCTTTTCCGGCTGAGACGAACTTGATCCTTGCCCTTGGCTCTTCAATGGAGTAGAAGAAGAAGAAGGAGAAGAGAGGAAAGGGTTAGAGGAATCATTAGAGTTGGAGTTTGAACGATTGTTACCGTTGTTTTGGTTATTCGCCCTCCAATTGTTGCTATTGGATCCTCTATTGTTGTTGTAGTTGTTGTTTCGGGGTCCGTTGTTGTTGTTACGGTACCCGTTGTTGTTGTTGTTGTTGTTCCTTTGCCCTTGCTCTTCCTTCTTAGTTTGAGCCATCAATAGCTCCTTCAATTGCTTCACGTCGTTCTTCAAGGACGTGAGTTGGTTGTTGTTGGGTTGAGTCTCTTGAAAGTTGACTCTTTTAACTCCACCTTCAGCTCCTTGGTGGGTATACTTCTCCATATGTAAGGCTTGCTTCTCAATGGAGTCCCAAGCCTCGTCAACCGCCATATCCATGAATGTACCGGCGGAGAGTAGTTGGAGATTGAACTGGGTGTTTCCGTCCAGCCCTTTGAAGTAGATCTCCAACAACTCGATCTTTGGAATCCCATGATGTGGGCAATCCAAAAGGATATCCTTGAATCGCTCCCAAGATTTGGACAAGCTCTCCTTGTCCTTCATGATGAAAGCATTGATCTTCCCTCTCATTTCAGCAGTTTTTGAGGGGGGAAAGAATTTGGTCAAGAATTCCGTAGTCATCTCTTCCCATGTGCTGATCTTTCCTGCAGGAAGAGATTGATACCAAGTAAGAGCTCTATCTTTAAGAGAAAAGTAGAAAGGTCTTAGCTTGTAGTTGTTATTTTCAATTCTGGGAGGTCGCAAGGTCTCCATCAAGATCTCGTAGTTTTGAAGATGTTGATGCGGCGATTCCTTCTCTAGCCCTCCGAATTGACATTGGCGAATCATGGCTAGCACTTGCGGTCGAAGTTCGTAGTCATGATCCGCTGGATCTCCTAGGTTCACTCCTGGACGCCTCAGCTGTTGATTAGGGTCCATCCTTTGACCTAGGGTTTGCGGGATTTCTGCAAGAAGAACACCTCGGACTGGTATCCGAGGTTGATGTACATCGACCGGGGCGTCAGGTGCTGGAATCTGCCTCGGTCGAGGATCGACTACTGGATCCTGCATCGGTCGAGGATCAACTACTGGATCCTGCATCGGTCGAAGTAGAATCTGGTTCCGAATGGCTGCAATCTCAGCTTCGATTGCTGCAGTCCTGGCTTGATTCTCTTCTTTCTCTTGCCTTAGCTCTTCTTTACTGAGACGTAGCAGCTCCTGCGTCTCTCTCAACTGGGCCGCAAGATCGTGATCGTCTTGTTGGGCCATTTTCGCTTCTCTTAAGCGTCTCTTGTATGTCTTTTCTGGTTCGGGATCGTAAGGAACGATTTCCTTCCCAGTGCGGGTTCTTCGCATATACCTAAGAAAGAACCTGCGAAAGTCACTCAAGTAGAGTGGTTAGACAAAAAGGGGGCAAATGCCCCAAGAGCAAACCGTACCGGCTCGGTCTAGACCAAGTCCCCGGCAACGGCGCCAAAAACTTGTTCGCTCCAAACGGTGTGTGCAAGCTTTAAATTTATAACCCTAGACTTAAGCTTAAAACAAGGATGCGAACCCGCAGTGTACGGGTCAATCGTAGTAAAAGCAAGAAAATTCCAGGGGTCGATCACAGGGACTTGGTGAAACAAAGTCCAATACAGTGTGCTAATGTCAATGCTAACCATAAGAGCAATCAATACAATCAAAGATGAATAAGATGTCAAATAAAGCAAACATGCAATTCTAGGGATTAAAGCATCTAATTGTGGTTCCAACTCAAGATCAATAGATAAGCGGACAAAGCTGAGATTTTTGCATGGGGAAGGTGTTACTAAAGTGGAGTAGATCACCGGGTAAGTCTCACTACACACTAATCCTAAACCGTAACTCCTATTACCGGGTAAGTCTCAAGGAATTAAGATAAAGAACTATAACCTCAAACTAACACACCATCTAAGGGAATAGAATCAACCTTTGCCGGGTAAGTCTCAGGCTAACTCACAAAGATGGGATGGAAGCACACTCAAACCCCAATAAAGGACAAACCTTTATTACCTACACTTATGATCGTTGGTACACAAACTAAGGAATTACCGGGTAAGTCTCATCCTAAGCTTGCTTTGAACCAGAAAGGTGTAATAAGAATAGGATTTGGCAAACTCTAACACTTAACTCTCAGTTTAGGATAGGATAAGTCACCTCGGTCAGAAGAATTCCACCCCGGCCGAGATGTTCATCAACCGAACGAGATGCTTAGGGTTAAGGTTAAAGACTCGAACTTTCAGGATCCTACTGGAATCTAAGACTTTTCTATCATTGTTTTTCCCACAACCTTCAGCCAATCACCCTAGAATCACACAAGGAAATTAGCCACTCATCATCATTATGAAAGTATTAAATATATGGGAAGAAGGTGAATATTTGAACAAGAAGAATTTAATGAAAAGACTTCAATAACTGAATCAAATATCACAAACAAAGCGTTCCTTGGATAGCAATCCAACAAGACAAGACAATCAAGGAAGGAATTGAAGACAATCTTACAAAACCCTTCAAAAAGCTATAAAAAGCTATGATCTTCAACCTTCCTTCAACCTTCAAAAAGGTTCTTCAAATCTCTCCCAAATTGGAGTAGACTGCGCTGCTGCGTGAATTCCGCTGTCTTCGGATTGTATGCGGCCTGTATTTCGGTGTAGGCGGGGTTATCGAATTGTGGAAATCCAACCCTTTTTATAGGAAAAATAAACCTCCAAAGATAAAGTATCTTAGAAAGATATATTCCCATAAAAATAGGTAAAATATATGATTCTGCATATCTCCTTCCTTCCAGAAGCTCAGCCCAAAAATATAAGATCACTTTCCAAAATTAAAAGATCTCTTCCAAGAATAAAATATTCTCGCCGCGTCCTAGGTATTCGCCTCGGTCGAGTCGGTGTCTCTGGATCGCCTCGGTCGAGGTGAACCTCTGGTCAACCGAGGTGATCAGAATGTGAAATCTCTCGAATTTGCTCCAAAGTAAATCTTTAATCCATGGCTATGCTTCCTGGATGTAGCTCCAAATGACTCTTGACTCCTTTTGCTCCTTTTTGATGCAAAACGTACCATATTACCTGCAATTACAACGAAACTAGGTGTAGACCTCGATTCTCGCAAAGGTAGATGAAATGGTAGTAAAATCACATAATGTACATACAAACATGCAGATTATGAAAGATAAAACGTCCAAACAAACCCTAAAATATAGACTATAATTCATGCTATCAAGAACCTTAACCGTTTTGGTTTATCTTTGATTCCCTTGGGTTTGGGCATGGGTATTTGAGAGTATATCTTATCCTTTGATCCTTTCTATACTGCAGCCTCAGCAACCTTTATAGAGAGAGCCTTTGGATGAGACAATTGGGTTTTGGAACTTCGCCCTACAATTCCCTACATTAGTTATACCTTTGCAATCCCGACTCTGTCCTTATATCTTAAGAATATCTTAAATATGTTGCCACAATTGGATATCCGGATCTTTAGAATTGTTGTTTTCCCAATATTATTTGCAAAGCTTCTATATTTACTTGCTTGACAATTTGTGAACTGATTTTGTTCCCCCCAAATCCCTGAGTTCGATACTCTGTTTTCTTGCTTTACTACGCCGATCCGTACATTGCGAGTTCGCTTGGTTTAATTTCAGTTATATAAATTTAAGATTTGCACGCACACTTTAGAGCGAACACTATCTCAGCAGGGTTCTTCACCTGCCAGTGTTGCTAGAGGAGGACAGAGATCTCAGTACCACCAACAGCAGTAGAGAGTTTTTGGTTCTACTGCTCCTCAGGGTTCCACTCCGGGATAGGGGAGAGGTAGAGGACGTGTTGGTAATTTGCAGACACCAGAGATGCATCAGCCAGAGTGTACGAGTTGAGGAATGTTGTAGAGCCGACAACGCCAACAACCACAGGTACCATTCACATTAATGGTTTTCCTGTCAAAGTTCTTTTCGATACTAGTGCTACGCATTCTTTTATATCTGATGCATGTGTAGATAGATTAGCCTTAGTTACTATAGAAGGTAGACCCTTCTTTATAGGATTACCCGATGGGGGTAAGATTTGAGGTACATGAGAGGTCCGCAATTGCCCTATCAGATTGGGAGGTCGCGATTGGCCAGCTTACTTCTTCGTCAAGTACTTAGTACATGAAGAAGTTATTCTGGGCATGGATTGGATGGATCGACATCGAGCAGTTCTGGACATCGGCAAGAGGACAATGACACTAACTACAGATTAAGGCCATGTTGAGATCTTCCGAGGATGGGATCTTGGGAAGACTGGTACAGTCATCAACGCAGTTCGAGCTGCGAGACTTATCAGTCAGGGATGTGAGGCTTTTTGGTGCTATGTCATGAAGGATAGTACGAGTCTGACTTTGGAGGAGATTCCAGTAGCTTGCGAGTTTGTTGACGTCTTTGGAGAGCCATCAGGATTACCTCCACAAAGGAATGTAGATTTTGGCATTGATCTAGAGCCCGGAACGAGACCAATCTATAAGGCTCCCTATCGTATGGCGCCTATCGAGATGCTTGAGTTGAAGAAGCAGCTCGAGGAGTTAGTAGAGAAGGGCTTCGTCCGCCCTAGTATATCTCCTTGGGGCACACCAGTTCTCTTCCTCAGGAAGAAAGACGGGTCAATGAGGTTATGTATCGACTACCGAGAGCTGACAAGGTGACAATCAAGAGCAAGTACCCATTGCCCCGTATCGATGATCTTTTGGATCAGCTGCATGGAGCTTCAGTGTTTTCGAGGATCGATCTAAGATTTGGATATCACCAGCAGAGGGTGAGAGATCAGGACGTAGCCAAGGCGATATTTCGGACCAGATATGGACACTACGAGTTTGTAGTGATGCCATTCGGGCTCACGAATGCGCCAATAGTCTTCATGGAGTTGATGAACAACATCTTCATCGACTTTCTAGACCAGTTTGTAGTTGTCTTCATCGACGACATTCTGGTTTACTCTCGCAGTAGAGAGGAGCATGTAGGATACTTGAGGATCGTTCTTCAAGGATAGAGAGCTCTATGTCAAGCTCTCTAAGTGCGAGTTTTGGATATCCGAGGTAGCATTCCTTGGTCACATTTTTTCAACTGAAGGGATCAAGGTAGATCCGGCGAAGATTGCGTCAGTAGCATCTTGGCCGCCTCCTAAGAACGTCAAGGAGGTACGCAGCTTCTTAGGATTGGCGGTCAACTACCGGCGTCTTTTTAAGGGTTTTTCAGTTATCGCCCGACCGCTCACTTCCTTGTTGCGGAAGTCTACGAGGTTCGTATGGTCTTAGCCGTTCCTGCAAAGCTTCGAGGAGCTGAAGAAGAGGTTGACCTCTGCTTCTATCCTAGCTCATCCAGAAGGAATTAAGGATTTTGTGGTTTACAGCGACGCATCCAAGCATGGATTGGGATGTGTTCCGATGCAGAGGGGAAAGGTGATTCCTTATGCGTCTAGACAACTGAAGACGTACGAGGAGAATTACCCTACCCATGACCTTGAGTTGGCTGTTGTGGTTCATGCTTTGAAGATTTGGAGACATTATCTGTACGGCAAAGACCATAAGAGTCTGAAGTACATGTTCACTCAGCGGGAGTTGAATAACCGCCAGCGCAGATGGTTGGAGTTGATCAAGGACTTTGATCTTGAGATCTTATACCACCTGGGGAAGGCTAACGTGGTAGCAGATGCCCTTAGTAGGAAGACTCCCCGAGAGATGACGATCGCTAGACTTACAGCTCAGCCACAATTACAGCGAGACCTTGCATGGCTAGAGATGGATATCCACTTTCCGGATTCCGACAGTCAGTTGTCCACCTTGGAGATAGTACCTAATTTGTTGGTTAAAATCCGACAAAAGCAGGAGAGTTGCCCCGCTTTGACACAGATCCAAGACCGAATGTCTCGAGAAGAGGCACCAGAGTTTGCAGTTGGTGCTGATGGAGTTTTGAGACGCTAGAAGCGTGTTTGTGCGCCCTTAGATCGAGAGTTGAGACAGAGGACCCTTCAGGAGGCTCACTCTTCACCTTACTCAGTACATCCCGGTGCGAGTAAGATGTATCAGGATATCAAACGCTCTTTTTGGTGGGGAGGTCTGAAGCCAAACGTCACGAGATATGTAGCTCAGTGTGCGACCTGTCAGCAGGTTAAGATCGAGAATCATAGACTTGGAGGCGAGCTACACCCACTTCCCGTCCCTCAATGAAAGTAGGAAGACATCGCTATGGATTTTGTTACCGGTTTGAGACCGAGTCGAGGCTTTGATGCTATCTGGTTCATAGTAGATCGACTGACGAAGACCGCACGTTTCATTCTGATCAAGGAAACGTGGCCGGTGAGTCGATTGGCAGAGGAGTTCACGAGACAGATAGTGAGACTTCATGGAGTACCTAGGATTATAGTCTCTGATAGAGACAAAAGGTTCACTTCTAGGTCCTAGCAGCAAGTTCATGCCGCCCTAGGTACGAGTCTGCAGTTCACGACTGCTTATCATCCTCAGACCAATGGTCAATCTGAGTGGACCATCCAGACTTTGGAGGACATGTTGCGAGCCTATGTGTTAGACTGGGGACAGCTGTTGCCAGATCACCTTCCCTTAATGGAGTTTTCGTACAGCAACAGTTGACATGCATCGATCAGGATGGCTCCTTATGAGGCTTTATATGGACAGAGATGACGTACACCGCTGTGTTGGGGTGAGCCGAGAAGTGCTCGCGGAGTAGCACCTGAACGGATTCAGGACGACATAGCTCGAGTAGTAGTGATCCCAGAGCGGATGTTAGCAGCACAGAATCGACAGAAGTCTTATGCAGATAAGAGGCGCAGACCTGTGGAGTTTAGAGTTGGAGCTCAGGTTTGGTTGAGAGTATCCCCGACATGAGGCGTAAGACGTTTTGGTGTCAAGGAGAAGTTGAGCCCCAGATACGTTGGACCGTTCGAGATTCTTGAGCAAGTTGGGGAGGCAGCATATAGACTTGTGTTGCCACCGAGACTCGAGGATGTTCACCCAGTCTTCCATGTATCTCAGCTACGGGAGTACATACCAGACCTGAGACACATCGTCACTCATGACCCGAGAGTACATACCAGACCGTTCGAGATTCTTGACCCGAGACACATCGAGCCAGATCACACATTCGTAGAGCACCCGGTGGCTGTCTTAGAGCGTAGTACGAGACGCTTGCGTTCGAAGGACATCCCGATGTTGAAGATCCAGTGGTCGATGCGAGGAGCTGATGAGGCAACTTGGGAGACAGAGGATAGTATCCAGAGAAACTATCCGGAGTTTTAAGCTGAGTTGGATGCACCTTTAGCATAGTCGTTCGGTTTCGGTTTTTCCTTTTGTTGTGTTGCGTACGCTTGTTGTGACGTTTTGTGTTACGTGGCCCGAGTGGGAATATATGAGTTCAGTTCTGTTTCTGTGTTTTGTTGTGATCGTTGGGCTTTTGCATGTTTTAGGACGAAACTTCTTTTTAGGGGGATCTGATGTAAGATCCCAGTTTTTGCCTTCACCGCCCCTGCGGTGAAGAGGGCCGCCCCTGCGGCTCATGTGATCCGCCCCTACGGATGACGACAGATCGTGCCCAATCTTTCTTCTGTTCTTTTTATCTTCCTTCCATAGATAGAATATCCGATATTCTATCTTATGGGCCGGTTTCCTTATCTTCTTTCTAAACTCTAGACGCATTTCCGTCTATCTTTTCAGCCCATCCCTATATATTCCCGTCTTTTCCTCTTTTTCCCATTTCTTGCTTACGTCTTCTTCAACCCTAAGAACTGCAGTCGTTCCCTTGCTTCCTACAACCTTGCTGAACGTGTAATTTCATCTCTTATGTTTTCTTCCTCACGTTCTTACTGTTGTTGCATGCCTTCTCCTTCTGTTTCAATTTCTTCTTTGTTCTTCCCTTTTCTTCTTCTCCAAGAATCAAGTTTGATCCTTGATTCTTGTGGAACATTCCGTTGATCCTTTGTTGTTCTCAGGCTCTCTGAAGTTGAGTCTTGACGTGTTGGAACAAAAAGTGCAAACTTTGGTTGCCCCTGTTGTAAGATTTGTCGAAGAGAAGCCCGACAGTAGCTTTTGATGAAGATCCGCCCCCGCGCCTGCACAGAGCCGCCCCTGCGCCTCTGTCACGTGCCGCCCCTGCGCCTCTGCCCAACCGCCCCTACGGTTTTCTCTGCAGTAACTCCTGTCTTTGGTGAGTTGCTTCCTTCCTTCCTTTCCTCGTTCCTTCTTGGTTCCTTGTGGTTGTTCCTTGTTCCCTGAGTTGCTGTAAGACTAAGGTCAATCCCTTAGCTTGTGGAGATCTCTTAAAGATCGTTGAGACTAGAAGTTATAGACTTTTAGCAACCGTTTCGTTCCTGATCCGTGTTGCTTGTTCGTACAGGCTTTCTTTGCTCCTTTCATGAGGGAAACTCAGCTTTCTCCTAAGTTGTTCCTGAGTTGTGTTGAGGTTTGTGTTACCTTCGAGTGAGGTAAGTCTCTTGGACTTACTTAGCTTCATTCCACGTATTAGTTGGATTGTATTGGCTTGTTTGTGTTGTTTATTATTGTTAGAACGGATAACTGGAAATAGGATTCACCCTTTTATGATCTTAACTGGCCCAAGTGTATTATAACCGGGCGGTGACCACTTGTCTAGTTCTACAGGAGACTAGAATGTGCTCTTGCAACCCAGGCCCGTAGGTAACGGATAGTACTGATTTATTCCTATTGGTAGACGGAAGCGGAGGCGAGTTTTGGGAGATTCTCTTGTGACAAAATAAGTTGAATTAGAAATGGATAACCTTAATGAAAGATAATAACCGGTTGATGTGTGAGCATGCTATGTGTTTTCTTTACCTTATGTGTGTTTGTGCCATTACGCTCTTGCTAGTATCTAGAATGTTAGCTAACGGTTTATACCATCGTTGTAGATGTTCCGCAGGTTCAAGATGCTGCTGAGTGATCTGGATGACGTGGTCAGCCGGGGTTCCCGTACATTATAGGACGGGATCGGGTTTTGTTTCTTTTGTTGTTTTCCTTTTGTTTTAAACTCAGCTATGAAGCTTTTGTGTTTCCTTTTGTTTAAACCTTTGGTTTTATATTGAGTTTTGGTTTTCTTTCGTTTGTGCCTTATTGTAATATCCGTTTGATGTTGCTACTCTAAGGGTCGGGACCCATTGTGCGGTCATACCCCGTAACGCTTCGAGTTCCTAGAACTTGGAGTGTTACAATTAAATTTTATAAAATATAAAAGGCAAATATATATTTTCAAATCATCCAAAATAAATCTTTAAAAAATTTGATAAGATATACACCCTTTTATTATAATCTTATTATAATAATGGCCGTAGATTTTTTCTTTCATTTTCTGAACTTTTTATTTTATTTTTGAATTATCAAATAGTTAAATTTATAATATTTTTCTTTGATACATGAATTAATTTATTTTCTGAATTTTTTCTAGTACATGACAAAATGTGTTTTAAGAAAGCTTAAAATAAATTCCATTTTATTTATATTTTACAAGTTGAGTACTAAAAATTTTTCAATCTACAACTATGTTGTAAACAAATAGTGAAAAAGTAAAATAATACATACATATTACAAGTGGTTTTGAATAATTTGATAGAATTGATTCCAATTTTAATTTGAATATAATATAAAGCATTGAGTTAGTATAACACATGTCTAAAATTTTTATGACATACTATAATTTGCTAGTTATAAGTCAATAGTTTAAATTACATCATATTTCTTTGGTATCATATTTATTGTAATTAATTATAAAATTAAAAAAAAATATATGTTTTGTAATTAAAGAATATTGCAACTGAAAGTCTACATAAGTTTTGAAAAACTTAATAAGTGTAATTGGAGAATAAATTGATTTTTATTTGGATGATTTGAAAAATATATGCTTGCCTTTTTTTATATTTTATAGACAAATCTCAACCTTTGATTACAGTGTAGATCTTATCAACTTTATAGTGAAGTTAAAAATCAACTTTATAGGAACCAACCCCCTCTAGTAGAGTCATAAGCTGGATTGGATCTACTGTTGGATTTTCGGTGTCCGGTTTTAGACCAAAGGGTCGTACTCTCGCTTATATGAGTAGACGGTTCTCCCAATTGCCAATCAAACTAATATAATTATCTTGAACTGAAAACAAGTTATTTACCAAGGGTTTGTAATCTCCAAAAAGGAGTAGACAAAACCTAACCAATAGTTGTAATCTCCACAAAGGAATAGACAAAACCCAATCAAGAGTTTGTTGTCTCCAAAGGAGTAGACAAAACCCAACCAAGAGTTTGTAATCTCCAAAGGAGTAGACAAAACTCAACCAAGAGTTTGTAATCTCCAAAAAGGAGTGGACAAAACTCTAATAGAAGTTAATTTCAATTGCAAGTATTATAAACCGGTTGTTATATATTAAAACCATTGACGTGGATTATGTAATGAGTCATTCATAAATGAATTTTCCTTCTAAGTGTATTCTCCCCTCCACCGGGAATATCAAAATACCTTAGTGGGATAAAACGTTACACGTTACAAAGACTAAGTAAGAGACTTACTTGTCTTACTTTGTAGAAAGGGTATTCCTAGGTTTTGCCAATACAAAACCAAACTAAGATGGATGCCTATCCTTTGTCAATACAAAGAAACTATATTGGTCTTTCGAGTTTTGCAAACAAACTTACAAGAAGGCCTATTCAATGTCAATACAATGGAACTAAAAGCTTTATTATTGCAAAAACGAATGTGAGTTCAAGTGCAAATGGATCTCCCTTTTATAGGCATGGGGGACACGGTTTTGGGGAGTTATAACCGCCAAAAATCTGTTAAAATCGGTTATGAAAGTTACGTGTAAGTTACTTGGAAGATGGGCCTTGAAGCCTTAGAAAGCCCGAGGCCCGAGGCCCAAGGCCCACATAGAGAGCCCAAAACCGCTCCCCGGAGTTAGCTTAGAGCTAACTTATTTTTCTTGATCCAAACACTTCCAATGAGCTTCATTCACTTTAATATAGCTAGGGTAAGTTCCAAGATCCACAAATACTCAATATTTTAGCTCAAGCTAGTGTAGCTCCTAAAGAAGCTCACTAACTGCTTCATTGACATTCACTAAGCATTTGAGCTTGGATTGCTCCCAATTTTTAACCACATATTCTTTAGCCAATATAAGGCCTAAGAACCAAAGGTGTGCCGATAAAATGTGGCTAAAAAGCCCCAAACGCCGGCCTTCTTAAATCTAGCACAAGTTGATCTTGTCGTGAATCACCTTTCTTTGATCCGACTCCCCTTACAATACTAGTTGCTCTTAGTGCCGGTCACTTGGCTTGCCTCCCGCAACCCGGACCATAGTGACATACATGTGAACAACTCATTGCACCTTGTCTCAAGACAAGCTCAGTTGTTACAATGAAGACTTAGCCCAAATCTCCAACATTCCTCCCCTATTTGAGCAAAGTCAAGAAACTTTTAATAGACATACATCCAAACAAACTATTTGCATAATCATAAATATCTTTCGATTGAATTTATTGAATTAGTATAATTACACATTCTGCACTAAAGAATTGTGGTGTCCTAATGGATTGAACCACTTACATTGTTTAAGTACATGAAGACAACATACACAAAATTTGCATTTCCTTTACAAATAAATGACACATTTAAAGGCTATTGTGTCATAATCCTCTAATGAACATATAGGCGAGTCAACCATCTACCCCCTTGAAGAAGCCTTGACACTTCACGTTCACGTAGCCAACTCTCTTTTGATCTTGGACCTATAATTGCAATTTTTCAAAAGTGTTGTTAAAAAATTACATATTTCAAACTATAAATAATATATAGACATAGAGCATTACCTTGGATGGACATTTATGCTCACAACTTGTTAGAATGGGCTTTCCTCATTGAATTCGGCTAAGGCATCAAGCCATTGGCGAATTGGGTGTCCCACGACAAGTCGTTTTCAATTTAGGTCGTTAATCCCATCCCCTTGGCTGACTTTTGAACTAAGTCCCTAGCCAAGGTCTTGGTTAAGTGATCGGCTAGATTCTTGTGTATTCTCACAAAATCAACCGATATTATACCATGAGTTATGAGCTCTCTAACCGAACTATGCATCACACCAAGATGTCTTGATTTCCCATTGTACGTTTGGCTATAAGCTTTACCCAACGTAGTTGCACTATCACAATGAATTGAGATAGGAGAAACCGGTTTTGGTCATAGAGGAATTTCTAGAACCAAATTTCTTAGCCATTCAGCTTCCTTGCCGGAAGCGGCAAGTGCAACAAACTCGGACTCCATGGTCGAGGTTGTGATGCATGTTTGCTTCTTTGAAGCCCACGAAATGGCACCAACACCTAACAAGAAAACCCATCATGTGGTGGGTGAGCGATCATCTAGATTAGTGATCCATGACGCATCCAAGTAGCCTTCTATCACCGAAGGATACTTACTGTACAAGATGCCAAAACCCATGGTCCCCTTGAGGTACCTAAGCACACGTCTTAGTTCCTTCTAATGTTGTGAGCTAGGACAAATCGTGTACCTACTCAATTAACCAATAGCAAAAGCAATATCTGGCCTAGTGTTAGTCATTGCATACATGCAACATCCTATTGCTTATGCATACTCAAGTTGTTGAGAGACAATTGATCCTTGGTTAGGCATCAACTTCTCACGTGAGTCCATAGGAGTACTAACAATTGTACTTTTATCACACTGGAAGCATTTGGCAATCTTCTCAATGTAGTGTGATTGTGTGAGGCTTAAGCCTTTAGCATCACTTTTGATTCTTATGCCTAGAGTCATATCCGGCTCTCCTAAGTCTTTCATAGAAAACTTAGTGGATAAGAAATCCTTAGTGAGATCTACTTGTCTTTGGTTTGTTCCAAATATTAACATGTCATCAACATATAAGCATATGATCACACCTTGACCGGTATGATCAAACTTACTATAGACACACTTGCCAGCTTGATTTATCTTAAATCCATTTGACAATACGACATCATCAAACTTTTGATGCCATTATTTTGGAGCTTGCTTTAGTCCATAAAAGGATTTGACCAATCGACACACTTTGCGCTCTTGTCCTTTTAAAACAAACCGTTCAAGTTCTCTCATATACACTTCCTCATCTAGATCACCATTAAGGAATGCCGTCTTGACATCCATTTGGTGAATCACTAGATTGTGTATAACCGTCATAGTTATTAATAATCTAATGGTTGTAATCCTAGCCACTGGAGCACATGTGTCAAAGTAATCGATACCTTCCCTTTGTCTAAAGCCTTGGATGACCAAGCGTGCTTTAAACTTGTCAATGGAACCATCAACTTTCATCTTCCTCTTGAAGATCCATTTGCATCCCAAAGGTTTGCAACCGGAAGGAAGGTTGACTAACTCCCATGTATGGTTGCCCATAATGGAGTCCATCTCCTCTTGATTGCTTCCTTCCAAAAGGCAATATTTTGAGACTTCATGGCCTCGTCAAATGTCTTTGGATCCTCATCTATATGAAAGTAAGAGTAACGATCCATTTCATTATCCCTTGACCCTTCAACCAAGACCACTTGGGAAATTGATTTTTAGGACAAATTAGTGCTCATGGGAGCAATCTTTGGCAAGTCAAGCCCATGGGACACTTTCCATGATTCATCTTGAATCCTACAATGCTTCTTTGGGTGTTCCTCATCTAAGGTGATGTTGATCACTCCCCTAGGCATGGGAGCCGAGGTGAAGCGATCTTCATCAAAGATGGCATCCTTAGACTCTATTACGGTATTAGCCGAGATGAAGTCATTTGGTTCTATCACATAAAACCTATAAGCTTTTGAGTGTTCGGCATAGCCAATAAGCACACACTCAACACCTCTTTCACCTAAAGTCTTATGTTTTTTTGTCATTGAGCGTTACTATGGCTCGACATCCCCAAACTCGTAAATAATGTAGGTTTGGCTTCCTTTTGAACCATAGTTTGTAAGGCGTCTTCTTGCTTCTTTTGTTTGGCACATGATTAAGCAAATAGTTTTCCGTGAGCATAGCTTCACCCCAAAACGAATTATTAAGACCCGAGTAAGACAACATGGCATTGATCATCTCTTTAAGCACTCGATTCTTTCGTTTGGCCACACCATTTGATTGTGGTGTGTAAGGTGTCGTGATCTCATGTACGATCCCGACACTCTCAAAGTATTCCTTATCCATAAATTCACCACCACGATTCGTGCGTAGTCTTTTTATTAAGGTACCTTGTTTCAACTCAGATTCACTCTTGAATACATAGAATTTGTCTAAGGCATCACTCTTTGCAAAGAGTAGATACACGTAACACTACCTAGAGTAATCATCTATGAATGATACGTAATACTTCTTCTTTCCTAATGAAGGAGTAGAGTTCAAGTCGCCTAGATCCGAGTAGACTAAGCCGAACATTGATTGTTCTCTTTCAACTCTAGGAAATGAAAGTCTTGTTATCTTGTTCAACATGCACGTGTTACACTTGTCTTTTGGCAAGTCAAGTTTAGGTAAAATACCATCCTTAGTCATGTCATTCATACGCTTAAAATGAACATGTCCAAGTTGTGCATGTCATTTAACAAAATCAAAATTGGAAGAAGACAATGTAAACAAACTATTCTTGTTGATATTAGTATTAGAAAGTTTATTACATAAAAAGAGAAGAAACATATTGTTGTTCCAATGGCCAAAGCCCACAAATGTTTCTCTCCTAGATAAAACATAGCGGTCGGCTTCTATGACTTGTTTCAAGCCAAGCCTATTGATTACACCACCAGAAACCACATTCTTTCTAATGACCGGTGCATATAGTACATTTGACAAGACTAGAGTCTTGCCACTTGTGAAGTATAGATCAACCCGCCCTCTTTCTAGAACGGGGGTGGTAGACTCGTTTCCAGTATGTATGAGTGCTCCATCGTTAGCAACAACGTATGTCTTGAACCAACGCCGATCTTTGCAAATGTGAGTTGTTGCACCCGAGTCCACCCACCATCCAAAGTCATCACCATGGATGGACAAACATTTAAAAGTCAATGACACATAATTCAAATCAGAATTTATATCAAAGTTAGAATCAAGACTCATAAGTGAGTCACCTTAGTTTTTTTTTGGGGGGGGGGGGGGGGGGGGG
>BSUD01000002.1:16169029-16217368 GCA_033239045.1 Fagopyrum esculentum
GGGGGGGGGGGGGGGGGGAGGTTGGCCACTTTGGCCTCCACCCTTGGATCCATCGCCCTTAACCTTGCAATCCCACTTGAAGTGACCAGTCTTGCCACACTTCCAACAAGAACCTTTTGGTTTCGTATCAACATTATCCTTCTTGGACTTATTCCCTTGTCTTTGTCTGTGTCCTTGTCTTTGTCCTTTCCTTTGAACCTCTTCCTTTTGCCCTTGCCATCCATCATGTTGGCCTCGTGGGAAGTAGAAGTTTTATCCTCCTTCTTGAGTCCCCCTCTTGTGCCCTAAGTCCTTGTTCAATTTGAAGGTGAGAGCCAAGTTCCACCAACGTGAGTTCTTCCTTCTTGTGCTTTAGCACATGGCGGAAATCCTTCCACGAAGGGGGGACCTTATCCATTAGACGAAACCATAATGGCCTCATCCATATGCATGGCATGTTGAGTGAAACTCCCAAGAATCCGGAGCAATTCAATGTATTGTTCCATTACCAGCCTTGAGTCTACCATTTTATATGAGTTAGAATCCGAGACCAAGAATTTGCGAGATGAAGCATCCTCCGCCATGTACTTAGACTCCAGTTGATCCCACATTGACATTGATAACTCTACACTTTGGTAGAAATCAAACAATGCATCACTCATTCCATTAAGAATATGACCACAACATATGTAGTAATCATTATTCCATTTGCTCCTTTGTCGGACAGCCTCTATTTCCTCCATCATATCATCAACCGGCTCGGCCGATCTAGGTGTAGTGAGTACATAAGCGACTTTTAGTGTACTCAAGAGGAAGTACATTTTCTTTTTCCACCTCCTAAAGTCTACACCCTCAAACTTATCCAACTTCCCAAAACGAGAAGTTATTTCTGTCATTAACGTCTTACTCATTACTGACCAATCCAATCCTACCAAAACAATTAACAATAAATACACTTAGAAGATTGTTGGATTTTCGGTGTCCGGTTTTAGACCAAAGGGTCGTAGTCTCACTTATGTGAGTAGATGGTTCTCCCAATTGTCAATCAAATTAATATAATTATCTTGAACTGAAAACAAGTTATTAACCAAGGGTTTGTAATCTCCATAAAGGAGTAGACAAAACCCTACCAAGAGTTTGTAATCTTCACAAAGGAGTAGACAAAACTCAATCAAGAGTTTGTAGTCTCCAAAGGAGTAGACAAAACCCAACCAGAAGTTTGTAACCTCCAAAGGAGTAGACAAAACTCAACCAAGAGTTTGTAATCTCCAAAAAGGAGTAGACAAAACTCTAATAGAAATTAAGTTCAATTGCAAGTCTTATAAACCGGTTGTTATATGTTAAAACTATTGACTTGGATTACGTAATGAGTCATTCATAAATGAATTTTCCTTCTAAGTGTATTCTCCCCTACACCGGGAATATCCAAATACCTTAGTGGGATAAAACGTTACACGTTACAAAGACTAAGTAAGAGACTTACTTATCTTACTTTGTAGAAAGGGTATTCCTAGGTTTTGTCAATACAAAACCAAACTAAGATGGATGTTTATGCTTTGTCAATACAAAAGAACTATACTGGTCTTTCGAGTTTTGCAAACAAATTTATAAGAAGGTCTATCCAATGTCAATACAATGGAACTAAAAGCTTTATTGTTGCAAAAATGAATGTGAAAATCAAGGGCAAATGGCTCTCCCTTTTATAGGCATAGGGGGCACAGTTTTGGGGAGTTATAACCGCCAAAATTTGGTTAAAATCGGTTATGGAAGTTACGTGGAAGTTACTTGGAAGATGGGCCTTGAAGCCCTAGAAAGCCCGAGGTCCAAGGCCCACATAGGGAGCCCAAATTAAACCTGCTCCCCGGAGCTGGCTTAGAGCTAGCTTATTTTTCTTGGTCCAAACACTTCCAATGAGCTTCATTATAATATAGTTAGGGTAAGCTCCAAGATCCACAAATACTCAATACCTTAACTCAAGCTAGTGTAGCTCCTAAAGAAGCTCACTAATTGCTTCATTGACATTCACTAAGCATTTGAGCTTGGATTGCTCCCAATTTTTAACCACATAATCTTTAGCCAATATAAGGCCTAAGAACCAAAGGTGTGCCGATAAAATGTGGCTAAAAATCCCCAAACGTCGGCCTTCTAAAATCTAGCACAAGTTGACCTTGTCGTGAATCACCTTGCTTTGATTCGACTCCCCTTACAATACTAGTTGCTCATAGTGCCGGTCACTTGGCTTGCCTCCCGCAACCCGGACCATAGTGACACACATGTGAACAACTCATTGCATCTTGTCTCAAGACAAGCTCAATAGTTACATCCAACGTCTACTGCTTAACCAAATGAGTCCTCTTTGGGAGGTAGTATAGACTTTTGGACATGAAGACGCATCTGGGTATGCCTCATATGCCTTTGGCAAAGTCGAATCCGCTATCTCCTTCGCCGGAGACTTCAAATGATGGGAATCCTATCGATAAAAAAGAGGCATAGGCATCACCTCTCGATCCAATCCCATCTTCCATAGAGAAGAGATCTAAAGTATGGGTCCTATCGATCACCCTTCCCTTGAACTAGAGAGATTAACCCGCACCACATTTTATAACATTCGAACTGAAAGCCCAACTAGAGATGAAATTCAAGACCCTAAACAACTCAGTTGAGAGCTCCGTAGCCGGTTCAAGGGCCAATAATTGACTCAAGTTTCGATAACAAATGGGTCTAGTCCCGAGACAAAAGTCATTTAACATCCCCGAGTTTGTAATTTGTGGTTTAACATGTAAAATAAAAATATATTGTGCGAACACAACATTTGTAATCTGTAGTTATATAATTTGGGATTTTTGTTGTTCTTCTCGCGCCTTACTCAATCTTATGGATGATTTTGATTTCATTAGCTTTTAAACATAAGTGTACATGACTTTGCTTAAGATACTATTTGAATTGCTTCATAAGGTGTGTTTTATTGGATAATGTGGAGTAAAATTGTTTCGATTTCCCTCTTAAAAATTAGGGTTCTTGATGCCAAAATTTAAAATCGAAAAAAGTGAATCGATTTATTTGAAGTTGATATTGCTAATTATGTGTTTAACGCGTTATTATTTGAATTTACCATGCCCATATGCAAATTCACAATTGATTCTACATAATGGTTCATCATAACTGGTGTGTGACTTTTGCATCTCAACCGAGTAACATTAGGGTGAAGGGTATAAGCATCACGACTCGGGAGAAAGAATAGGAATAAGGTGTTTTTGTTTATTTTTACGTCATTCTCCCATTTTTTTTTAAATAAATTATATTCTTAGCTCAAAACTTATCTTTAACTAGTTTATAGCCCGCACCTTGTGCGGGTTTGTTAATAAAATAGCTTATCATATTACGTTTTTTTACTATATTATATGTTGTTAACTTTATTAGTTATATGTTATGAGCTCGTATAAATAACGCGTCAAGTGTTACATAGTAAATGAGATCACGTAGCCCATGTTTTAATCATTAATTAGTTTTATGCTAATAAAAAAAAATCTTAATCTAATTTATTATTTAATAAATAATATTTTAAATAAAAAAACATAATCATATAATTTAAAATACCATAATCTGATATGAAATCAATTAGTAAAAAGAGATTAGTTGGCTTAATTTGTGATTTAATAAAAGATTTAATTTGAAAAAAAACGTAGGAGCGCCACGTCAATATTAATTTCGTATGTTTTAGTAAATTGTATAGATGTATATTTAGTATATTGATAAAATAAGAATTACGAATTTAATAGTTCAATTGTCCACAAATCAGGTTACAACAACCCACAAATTAGTAGATCACAAGGACCCACAAGGGCACAACGACCCACAAATCATTAGGTCACAACGACCCAAAAATCATTAGGTCACAATGATTACATACAAATACTATTTCGATATGAATAAGTATTATTTTTGATTCTGACCAAAAGGTTCAGAAATGTATGAATTTTATAATCCTCAAACACTCTAAATCTATTTATACATGTTTTCAAAGTGTCATCCTTTCCTCATAATCGATGTGAGAGAACAAAAATCATATTTTACAAAATAATTATGGTTTAGTTAAAAAAAGATTTATTAGCTTAATTCGTGATTTAGTAAAAAGTTTAATCCGAGAAAAAACGTGTGGGCGCCACGTCAGAATTAGTGTCTTTTGTTTTAATAAAGTATATAGAATATATATGTATATTTAGTATATTGATAAAAAAAAGAATTACAAATTTAATAGTTCAACGGTCCACAAATTAGTAGGTCACAAACGACCCACAAATTAGTAGGTCACAAATGACACACAAATCAGTAGGCCACAACGACCCACAAATTAGTAGGTCATAATGACTCACAAATCAGTTTGTCACAACGACCCACGAATCAGTAGGTCACAACGACCCACGAATCAGTAGGTCACAACGACCCACGAATCAATAGGTCACAATTACCCACAAATCAATAGGTTACAACGATCCACAAATTCATAGGTCACAACGACCCACGAATCAATAGGTCACAACGACCCACGAATCAATAGGTCACAACGACCCACGAATCAATAGGTCACAACGACCCACGAATTAATAGGTCACAACGAACCACAAATCAATAGGTCACAACGACCCACGAATCAATAGGTCACAACGACCCACGAATCAATAGGTCACAACGACCCACAAATTCATAGGTCACAACGAGCCACAAATTCATGGGTCACAACGACTCACAAATCAGTAGGTCACAACGATCTAAAAATCCATAGGTCAAAACGACCCAAAAATCATTAGATCAAAACAACCCAAAAATCATTAGATCAAAACGACCCACAAATCATTAGGTTAAAATGACCTACAAATTCGTATGTCACAATAATTTACATACAAATACTAATCTGATATGAATAAGTATTATACTTGATTTTGACCAAAAGGTCCAGAAATGTATGATTTGTGTAATCTTTAAACCTTCTAGGTCTATTTATACATGTTGTCAAAGTGTTATCCTTATCTGATAACCGATGTGAGATAACAAAATTCATATTTTACAAAATAATTAAGGTTTAGTAAAAAAAAATTATTGGCTTAATTCGAGATTTAGTAAAAGATTTAATCCGATAAAAATGTGGAGTCTGTATTTTTTTTTTACAAAATATCAAAGATTCTGGCTATCTTTTAAACAATTTTTTTAAAAACATAAAAGAAGCCTCCATTTTTTTAAAATATTCTTAATTATTTGTGCCTGATAATCTTTAATATTTATTTAGTAATTCGGCATCTATTTTTTAAGAATAGAAATATAGTAATCTATCATAAATTTTTTAGGAGTGGCATTTCAGTAAATATTTTACAAAAATGTTGAGGTGGCATCCCTCGTTGATTGACACGTGGCATTAGTGTCCTTTGTTTTAGTAAGTTATATAGATTGCTAAGTTAACACTTTGACTGGAATTTTAGTAAAAGACTACATCAAATTGGTTTAATTTTTCATATATTTGTATATAATTTAGTATTTGTTTAAGTGTATTATTTTTTTTCAAATTTTTTTATTCACTAGTGGTAGTTTATGTTATTTTTGGTTCACTAGTGATATGATGAGATTTATATATAACCACTAATTAATGAAATATTATATATTACCATACTAATACGGTGAATAAAGTTGTTCCTTAATCAGATAACCATACAATTATTATCGGTATCATATATTCGCCGGTAAATCGTTTTCGGTCCTTTTCTCGGAATTGAGTTCTTGGGGGCAACAACACCATAAATGTGTGTTTATTCTTGAGTAATATGTTACGTGAACATTTTGTATTCGTGTAGAACAATTTGAACATAGGAATTAATTTAGGGTAAAATGGTTAAGTAGGTAGTTTTTGTATTGCTGTGTATAAAGTAAGCACTTGTGTGTTGTTGTTGACAAACTAGGCCCCTTCATTAAAAAAAAGAGATTTATTATGGAGGTAAAAAGGATTCCGTGATTTTTCTCTCTGCTAATTAGTATTATTTATTTCCTTTATTAATTATGTTAATTGATCTTATTAACCGTTTAAAAGGACGTGTTGTTTTTGTTACCCTGTGCTCGATATCCGTCATTCAGACAAGGCAAATTGATCGAGACTTGCAGTGTTCGAGTAGACAAATCAGCGAATAAACGGTAATTTTTATTTCGGAAAATTTGAAGGATTTGATATTTCTTCAATTTTAACTGCTTCAATGGTGTATGGTTGTCAAATATGTGGTTTACATAAATGATTTGGAAACGATACATAACGGCATTCCTGTGTACATATTATATTGATAAGCGTTTGCCAAAAACTCTGCACAAATTGTTTTCGACTTATTTATGAGATTTCAAATGTATTGTTGAGTATACGTTTATATAAATATCTACGTAGAATTTTTTTTTTTTTATGTACACATTGTCACATTGATTGTGTTGTTGACTTCAGTTTATGTTTATGTAATTATATATGGGTGATTGTTAAAAGTTATGTAAACGCTTGCTTATGTATGTTACATATGTAATCGATTATACTATTGTATGTACATATAATGTAGATTATCTTGGCATGGTAATTCAAATGAACCTACTATTGTTTAGTTTGTGTACATTTTACTTGTTGATTATTAACAAATATGTACATAAATAGAGAAAATCTTCCATTGGTAATTCAAATGTACCTACAACTGTGTAGTTTGTGTATATTTTACTTGGTTATTAT
Organism: Fagopyrum esculentum; assembly: GCA_033239045.1. Lineage (NCBI taxonomy): Eukaryota > Viridiplantae > Streptophyta > Magnoliopsida > Caryophyllales > Polygonaceae > Fagopyrum > Fagopyrum esculentum. The sequence continues at coordinate 16,175,754 of BSUD01000002.1, forward strand.
TAATACATATGTATTTACAATCGTGCACATATATGTAGAAATATTCTTGTGTACATTTATGTATCTAGTTACCCGTATTACTAGGGCCTGAATATTACGTTTTTTGAGTGACCAAATCGGCAGTTGAAGACTCGAAGAACCGACAATGGTGACATTTGAAGAATCGTTGAAGACTTCAAGAAAAGGATAATGACACCTTTGAAGAATGGTAAAAAATGGGGAGGACAACTTAAATAAACGGCCTTTTGAGTGATCAAATATTTCGGAATTCAGTTTACGTTTGATATGATGACTCAAAGATTTCCAGAATCTTTGATATACTGTTTCCAAATTTATTTAAGCGGTTTTCTAAATTTTGGCCGTTTTTAACTGAGCAATTTAAATAAACGGCCTTAACTTCCATCCTTAAGTTCAGCCATTTATTTAGTTTATTTTAATTTTTAAATGGAAATTCTCTAGGGTGATTCTCAATAAACAAAAACTAACCTATTGACTAAATATTTTCATTATTTTATCCGTGTAGTTAATTAAACATGCAATTTCAATATCAATACAAATCTTTCTTATTTGTGTAGATAAACGTGAATATAAATTTATAATAATCTTCTATATACACGTACAAGTAGTAGTGTTTGTGCAAATTTAAACGTGCAGGGAACTTGAACCTTCATTTTAACTATAAAAGAAATTATGCAGTGCTGTGTAGCACGAGTTGGTGCATTCTAATGTAGTCATGCGTGTAGCACGACTTGTTGCATTCTACTGGAGTCATGCAAGTGCAGTAGAGTAAGTGTAATATCAGTAGTGCATGTTGTTACACGTGTAACAATTTTAGTCGTGCATGTGTGACGGCTAAGATGCTTCGCGATGCACCCTTAATTATCATATGCACATTAATTATGTATAATAAAATATACATCGCCATATTCTTGTATGACTATGAATCGCAACCATTCATGCTTTAATATAATGATATATAGTTGTTATTATTTCTTACCGTAAAATATTTTTTTACTGAACTTAACTAACTAATTAACTAAATTTATATGTGTATCTGAAAAATGAAGTTTTATTCCAAAGTAAGTTAAAGAGTAGAAAATACGTACTTTTGTATTTAAAACATGTACAAGAGGAGGGTGGTCTAGTGGAGGGTCTCGTGCAGTGGACGTCGTCAAGATGTACAAATGACCAAGATTAGTGATCATGAATGCTATGATATAGTAGCTTGTACGTGCGTCCATTCCCTAGACGAGACTTTTGGATTGACGGAATCTGGGACAATTGTATGGTTTGAACATATCCAAACTGCCGTACGAAGTGATCCGACATGTACGCCTCATCGATATCAGATATGCGTATAAAGCCCCAATACCACAAAATGACATGCTCTCCTTCAAACTAAAAACACTGATACGACATGAACTTTACATTATCAACCTTCATCTCGTCCAATTATTCATGTAAGTGATGAATTCTCTACAAAATAATTGTGGGTGCCTTTGAGACGACAAGTTTTGAAGACTATCGTGAGTGCCCGTGCAGGGGCGGAGCCAGAAAATTTATAAGGGTGAGCTATATTTAAAGTTAAAATAATAATAAATTTATAAACTATTTAGTTATAATATATATTGCAACAAATATTTAAAATTTTCAAGCACATTAAAATGAAAATTAAAATGAACTCAACAATATGGTAGCGATTTTGACCAGTATAACTTTGTTAATAAACAATTTTTTTTAATCAATTTTAATAGTAAAATATCTCTAATTTATAAAAAGAATAAGTGCCCGTTTAGTTGAAGCGGTGGAATGGAAACGGAATGGAATCGAATAAGGGTTGAGAAAGGAAATGGAATGGATGAAATTACTTTTGTGTGTTAAAAACCTCTAACCAAACATAGTTTTTATTGATTGGGAATCATTCCGTTATCGGGAATGATTCCCGGTGCTTCCAAACGAGCCCAAAAGTTGAATCAAGTGAAAGTAAAGAAACTAAAAAAATTGTATTTATATATATTACTTATCTAATTAACTTTAATAACGTATTTATTTTAAATATTGATTACTTTATTACTAAATTTTATAATTTAATTTTTTATTAAATTTAATTAGTAAAGGCAAAATACTGATAAAAACAATGAAGAAAGAAAATCTTAGAAAAATATTAATGATTGGAGTGTGCACTGTGCAGTAACTTGCGAGGGGACCACCTGTACAACTTGACCTAATTAACACAAAAGGCAATTTTACAACATACTTTTTTCTTTCTACGGTATTTGAACTTTGGGCCTAAAATTTATTTTTGGGTTGGGGTGGGCGACGGCCCAGTCAAGCCCACCCCTGTCTCCCCACTGTGCCCGTGCATTCTTGCATCTTCTATGACCACATACCTAGCTAGGGGAAGTGCACATATACCCAAAACTGCATACAAATAATTTAATACCAAATCAACATATAATTACGCGGAAGTTTAATAGGAACATGTGAAAACATACTTGTAGAAATGTTGTATAGCCTATCATCATCTCCACGCCCTTCCTCAACGTATCCTCTAATGTCCATCCAAACACTAAGACATCCGTCGATCTTAAATATTGTGGATCTACATCTTAGATGTTCCGATCCATTCTCATAATTGAATTTGAAAAAAAATTTTTAAAAAAAAAGTGGTGTTTGCTTCAGTTTTTTTGCTCTCGCTGCCAATCACTTTTTTTTTTTAGCAGGAGGGCGACCCGAAATTGTAGGGTTAGACCACGGTGCACTCGTTGTGCGGCTGTGCGCCCACGGGATGCTAACCAATTACGCCTACGCGGCTAGGCCTCATGTCCATAGCCCGGCCCCGTAGTCACAAATTGCTGATACGTGGTCACCATTTGCAAAGTATGGTTATCTATTTGAGCTTGCTTCGACTCGGCCCTTTAGTAACAAATTTGAGGCCTTTGGGCTTCCTTGTGATCCAAGATTCATCATTGTTACTTTTTCCTATACCACAAACAAACGACCAAATGCGCATTATCCGATAACATTTCTCTAAGCATTCAGACCGAACATTCGGCAAAGATTGCCCAACTTTACGTTCTAACTAAAACTAAAGAATGTTTGCATGTGCATGATCACAACCTTGCAAACTCCCAACTACGTACGTAGCTAGCCCGCCATGCACGTGAATACCTACTTGACGTCGACATGAACCTGATACAGTTTCATACTTCCCCCCACGTAACTAACTAGCAACTGAAAACTTTTAACTCTAACGCAACTTCTTATTCACCCTATAAATAACACAAGAAGTTGAACCTAAATAGAGCATCAAGAAGCTAAAACACACACAACGTTATACAAGAATCATGGAGCAAACATGGGTGAACAAAGCGTTCTTGCTATTCCTCTTCGGCATTGCTTTTGGTATGATTCTCCGTCTCTCTCTCTCTGTGTATATATATGGTTAGGTTGAGATGAGGTTTAGTGCCCGTTTGATTGAAGCGGTGAAATAAAAACGGAATGGATTTGGAAAAGGGTAAGGAAAAGAAATGAAAATGATAGAATTACTTTCATGTGTTAAAAGATATCTAAAGAAACATAGTTTTTTATTGATTCGGAATCATTCTGTTACCGTGAATGATTCTTAGCGTTTCCAAATGAGCACTTAATATATTACAATACAGGAACATTCTTCACAAATCAAGGAGGAGTTGAAGCACGTACGATGAATATGGTTGATGAAGGAAGCGACGCATGGGCTCCGCTTCCACCACATCCACCACATCCACCGCATTTTCCCCCATTGCCACCTAAGTCTCCACCAAGCGGTCATCTTCATGAGAACGATGCTCAATCACCAATGATGATGAGCAAGCCCCCTGTCCCAACCCCGGCTCCATCTCCCCACAAAAGTGTTTTGATGCACGAAGGAGCCGGCGCTCCTCATATACCTGTTTCTTCAGTCCCTGGCCCTCATGCAGCAGTTCCTGGCCCTCATGCAGCAGTTCCTGGCCCTCATGCATCAGCTTCTCGCCCTTGTGCAGGAGTTCCTGGTCCTTATGCTGCAGTAAATGAACGATCTTGATTGGATCATTAATAAAAATATATAGATTGATGTATCAGTCTTTGCTGTAGTTTCAACAGCAAAGCTAAATATTAAGTTGCCAATGTACTTGGCTAGCTATATAAACGTGAATAATGAAACATGCAAATGTAACAGATACTTCATGTATATTGATGAATATGATTAAATTGATTGCTTATAGCTATGAACCTGCCCGGAAATGTGGGCTTCAGATCAGAATTCTTCATACTTATTCTTTACGAAGAGGGTGTGTCGTGGGAGAATCTGTCAATAAAGGTTCGAGCCTCTTTTGGGACCAAATTGGCAAATGTCAGACTCTTTTATAGATTCTTTTGCATTAATCTAACTCTTTGGTGTGACCAGGTTCAGCTATTTCAGGTCAAACATGAAATCCTGAAGCATAGCAAAAAGTCTTTCAGATTTTACTATAAATATGTGAATCACCTTGAACAGAAGCAATTACAACAAGCCTTAATAAATGAAGATGTCATCTAGAGTTCCCTGAACATTTCAACCAGGAATACAGCTAAAGGCTTACTAACTTTGCTGAAGTGTTTGGGGGAACTCCTGATGTCATTTTTGATAATCAACCACAGACATGAAGCCTCAGTGTAACCAAAGAATTCTTCAGTGAATGTAGAGATAAGTTCTTTCTGTTTTTATTATATATTAAAGCTTTTATTTTTCTTTAAAATACCTCTTGCATGGATCCTTATATTGCACTATAATTTGGTAACTCATGAAGTGTTTTCTACATCACATAAGCCATAGTACCCAAGGTTCTGAAAATTTTTATGGGGAAAAACTAAACCAAAAACTGAACTGACAGGCAACCACATGAACTTTACCTAATGGTTGCTAATTGTCAAGAAACAAGAACATGTTCATCACTACCAGAAAACATGACATATTTCAACGCTTTTATGAGCCAACTTCCTGCAAAAAAGTTAAAAAATTTCACGGATGAGATTTGTCGACGTGTATTTCTGTCAAAAGTCAAAACATAATGTGACGCTTTCAGGAGTAAAAAGAATATGGACGCTTTGTGCTGCACATTTTTGCAGTTTCTGGATCTTCTGCAATGTGCTGCAGATTTATAGACAGATTTCCTGTAAGCAGGCGCAAGGCAATTTGGAATGGATTTTCGGGGAGTTAATCTTAATTGCTCTAAGTCAATGCCACTTTGTTGCTTATACAATTCACATAGTATAAAAACATATGAGATGTACAGTACTGAATTAATGTTATTTCCCATCAACCACAGCCATGGAATGGATTTTCGGGGAGTTATTATTTTGTTTCATAGCGGTTTGATGTACTACTGGTGGCCAAGAAGACTATAATACATGTCATGATCTCTAACATGTATTAAAAACATTTTTTTTATCTTCATTTGCATATTGTATAGTGCAACACAGTATTTCTTTTGTAAATGTATATAGAGATGAGTTCTTAGAGAATGCTAAATAACAATAATTGCAGCTTTGTTTTCTCATTAAATGACTCTTGAATGGAAACTTTTAGTAGGCTTGCAATAAGACTATTCGTAGATAAAGCTCTTCATCACATAAGAGGCCCATAGAGTCCAAGTTTCTGATGAATTCAACGACCGAGCCTGTTACGTCGAATACGAGAAAGAATACTAGTTCAACAAATAGAGAAGAATCAAACGATAAAACCAATTATAATGGTTTGCTCAATATTGATTACGTCCCCTTAGAAGAATTTTATTGACAAGTTCATATTACAAAGAATACATATTTATAGTGGTCCACACGATATTTTAGAAGAAGGCCTCAAAATATAGGGGCCCAATATATACTAACATGATAGTATATGGGCTCTCGGACGGGTCTAGTATATAAGGTCGGTCGGGTAGTCTTCTTATTACCAATTGATTTTAGGATGAAATCCATTGGACTTCCGTATTGGACTTGGACCCAATACGCATATGCACTCGGATGCTGGACCCCACGTCATATATGACCCAACGGAATCCTTCGATTATATCTCCTGATTGAGAGTATATATAGTAGACTGTAAATTGAGGAAATGTATATCCATGCACTAGAAGTTGTAAATGTAATAGGTGTAATATTAATAAATCTAACATACATAAGAAAGCTCATATAGATCAGATATAGAGTGATCTGATCTAAGAACAAACTGAACAAGGTGTTTGTTTACGAGGTTCGGATTAAAAGTCCTATATATCCCAGGATCTAAAGAAGATCCAATCCACTGTCGTCTCAACAACAAAACTAACAATCAGAAATTACAAGAGTAAAAGTATGAAAGAAATCCTTAAGAAAAGTAAGAGTAGAACGATAAAAGATACAAATCACACGAGTCTGAAGATCCAAAGATCTTCTCCATGCCCACAACTGTGGTTGAAACCCGTTCAAGCTTCACATAGAAAAGCACTGGATCTCACTATCGGAAGTGGAGAACTTTTAGAGAGAAGAAGAGTAGCATAGACTCAATCTTTCTTTCCTCTTTTGAACCCGGTTCGATCCGTTCATCAGATTAGAGGAGTGTGGGCTTGTGGGCTTCTCAGGCGAAGACCCACTTCACGTGATCTCTTCAATCTTAGCAGGCCAACAACAAGCCCAACCTCTCTTCCCTAGAATTGGATCGGAGCATTCCGAAGAAGAGTAATCTGTATTGTAAGATCTTCATCATATATAGCCCAGGTTCATGACTCACGACACAACACAAGGATTACTCTACAGCAAAGGAATGTACAAAATTGATTACAAAACATAGAGCTTTGTGTAAGGATAAAAGACGCTGCAGGGAAAAATCCATAGTTAAAATGCAATATGACCATTATACCTGTTTAAATCCTGGCAGTCCATCCGAAAAAACGTTCGGGTATGAGCATGGGAACAAGTCCGTGTGGGCTGAAAAGTTCGGCCCGCCAAGCCAGACGGGTCGGATCTGGACAAGACTCTAGGCCCGTCAGTCCGGGTAAAAAAAAATATAAATAAAAAATAAAAATATTATACGATAATTATTATAAATATTAAGTATTGATATAAAATATATAATATAATTAAAATAAATTTAATATATTGTACATAAAATATCTTAAATATAATTTTTTTAAAAACAAATTAAAATCAATTTTTAAAAAAAAAAATTTTAAATTTAAAAAACGGGTACCCGTGTGCCCGGGCGGGCGGGTACGACACCCATCCTAGGCCCGGTAGGCAGGCCGAGTCCGGCTAAACGGGCTCAATATTTTATAAAGCCCGACCCGAGCGCAGCCGAACCGGATATGAACAGGTCTAATGACCATGTAGAAAGATAAAGTTATTCAGCAAATTGCAACTTAGTTAAGAATTTGAATGTTATATATATACACAACTCAGACCGATGGATCAACCATGCATTTTCAACGCCTCGTCTTGATAATTAAATGGTATGCTCACAAATTTGCTAAGGTTTGTGTATCAGTTCATACTCTTTTGCAGTGAACTCTTTGAAGAGTACCGAGTTTTCTGAGGTAAGTAATGTGAGTTGATAATGAGGACCAAATTCATTGCTCAATGTAGCCATGAACCTAGCCGGAAATGTGAGTTTTGGAACTAAGAGTAATATAAGAATAATGCTTTGACATTGTCTGCACTCTGCAGTCGACAAAGTCAGAATATGATATTCTCTTGATTATGATCTCTTCAACTATTCTGGCTCTTCAGTTTATTATTGGCCATGCTACTTCAATTCCTTACACCTTTAAGGATCTTGTCAATAAAGGCTTGAGCCTTTCCAGATTCTTTTCATTAATCTAACCCATTGTTGTGGCCAGGTTCAACTACTTATCAGTATATATATGATTGCCAAGCTCCCAAAAGAATAGCAATTGCAACAAACAATCAAGATTAAATCAAGATGTCGTCTAGAGTTTCCTCACAACACTTCAACCAGGAACTAAGCCTCTCAAGCTTGTCCGAAACCGGCTGAAGTGTTTGGGGGAACTCTTGGTGTCACTTGATGATCCAGCTACCCTTGAAAAGTTGTTTGTTTTAACATTGTAGGAGAAGACTAAATATACACATTGTGATATTTGTCTTATATTTGAAATATCTTGATTTCAACTTTTGTTTTCTTCATGGAAATGACTCTTCGAGATAGATAATGGATAAAGGTCAATATATACATAATACATAATGTTACAGTTTATATCTGCTAACAAGCTTTGTTTAGGTTTGTGATTTGAGACTCTTAGCAGAACAAGAGATATACAGTACTTGTACTTTGCTGATAGCTTTGAACTTGCTGGATAAATGGGTTTTAGAGGTTGGGAGAATATAAGAATAATGTGCTTGCGGACCAAATGGGAATATAATAGAACCCATTGTTGTGGACGGTGGGCCTGTGGTAACTCCCAACACATTTTAGATTCTTTTTCATTAATGGAATCCATTGTTGTGGCCAGATTCAGTTACTGTTCCATGATCACTTTCGTTGACGAAGAACGGAGATGTACTGAATCACTGTCGTTTCATGGAAGTTCATGTACTACTGTTTTCAGCTTAACATGCATGTGCTAATTAACAAAACATAGATTTCTTCAAATAAGTTCTTTTTAAGTGCTGAATCACTGTAATGAGGTAAATAAGTATGATAGGGCTAAAACCTATGTTGCAGGGTCCGGTCCAGACCGTTTGAACAGCCTCATTTTCAAAATCTGACTGAACTTTAGCATGGACTGCTTATTGTGACTGCCAACAACATTCTCTTCATGCAATTCTTACAATTAAGGATAGATTGAAAGGAAACCTTATAGATTAAGACCAGATATGAGAGATCCTATTTTAAGTGGTTATGAATCTCTCAACAACATACAAATCAAGACAGAAGGCTTGGTCTTCGATCTATAGATGTTTGATCTCTTCTATAGTTGTTCCATCCTAAACCAGTTAATCCTTTATTAATGACGTAGGAATATTAATCATCCACATTTGGTCTCAAGCAGCCGGTTCCATCCTAAAACCAATTGACAACAGGAGGAGTAACTGACCTACCGTATATACTAGGTTTGGAATGTTCCCACTTTCAATGATAACTTATTATCTCCAACATAAACCCTAACATATACCATCACCATATCTACCCGCGGTGAAAACACAGCCAACCTGACCTTATCCATGGCCGAAGGGTTGCCTCTCCCAATTTTTCTTTTTTGGTGAAAGAGAGTCAGGGTTCTCTGCGTAAGAACGCGATTTTATTATGAAGAAAAAAACAGATTACAAACGAGTCATACGGGGTAGAACAACTCCCCTAATATCCTCTAATAGGATGCAGTCAGGACCCGGTGGAGGTGAGTCGAAGATGTGCAGTCCTATCGGAAGAGAGAATGCAACATTGGCTAGCGAGTCCGCTAGCCTATGGTGGACTCATCATGCAAATATAATAGAATTTTGATTAGAAATGAATTATTATGGTGGACTCATCATCACATATTTCTCTGGGAAATGCTATTCAAGATATATTTTTTTTATAGAATTGGTTACTAGGAATGGAAATAGAACACTTTTTAGACTCATAGATGGATAATGGAGAGTAATAGTCAAGCTTGACCAGGGATGTTGGGTTTATCCCTTTTGTGTTTACTAATGAACCTGACCAGGAATGTGGGTTTAGGAAGTTTGAAGAATCTTAGAATGATAATAATGTGTTTGACATTTTCAGGCAGCTCATCAAATGAAGATATAATATTTGATTGAATATGCTAATCTGATCTTCTCTTTCAACTCTTCTAGCCCTTCTATTCGTTACCAAAACGAGCGTCTTTGGGAGATGTTGTCAATCATCAATAATGGTTGAAACCTTTTTCCAGATTCTTTTGAATTCATCTAATCCATTGTTGTGTCCAGATTCAGCGCCAACATTTTAAATCTTGTAAAGAGTTTACTTTTGCATACATATATATGTGAAGCACCTTGAACAGAAGCAATTACAGCAGACCATCTTAAATCAAGATGTCTTCTAGAGTTCCCCTTGAACACTTCAATGTCGATTAAAGCGTGTCGAGCTTCACCAAACCTTGCTCAACTGTCTGGGATTTCCTGGTGTCACATTATAAGGGGCTTTAACCTTGTTTTCAATATTATTTATCAGCAAGGTTTTTCATTTCTGAATGTGCATACATTTTCAGGAGCTCATATCAATGACAGTCATGGATCTCCAGGAGTTTGTATTTCGCTTCACAGCAGTTCAATGTATTTATTGGTGGAAGAGAAGACACATTTTCATCCGTGTCTTGAAATTTGTATGCTCTTGATTTGCCTAATGTAATGATAAGTTATTTCTTGATGCTAAATATTGAAATAATTCGCATTATTGTTTTATCATTAAAAATGACTCGGTGGTGGAAATGTATTATGGTTGTGCTCATGCAAATGGAACTTGAATCCAAAACCTAAATGTTACACCTTTAAACAAAATGACTCGACTCGAGTTACATGATGGTTTCTATGGTCTTGGAGCGAGTAAACCAAAATGGTATGCACCTTTGGACAAAGGTCGAGCAAAGCTGAGTCATGTAACTCGCGCTTGAACTGAATCACTAAGAGGTACATGGTCATCGTACAACCCCGTGCAGCTCGATCGTGTAACTAGATGATATCACGACAACTTCCATGTTACTTGTTGTTATTTCGTTTTCACACATGCGTGACGCGATTTAGGTCAGATTTTGCATAAAAAACACAAGCAAAAACGGATCTACATCGATCTCGTTCCAAAGAAAAAAAACACGAGATTGACAATCTCAAGAGAGACCCGGTGTGCACCGAACTATATAAATCGAAAGAAAACCGCACAAAAAATCGACAATACAAACAAAAACCGAAAGAATAGAAAAACTCCCTGAGATTTGTCAAGTAGTGGATACACTCAACCCTTCTCTTTTGCTTTTTTTTTTCTTCATAATAGTTCTTGAAGTGGTTCTAGAACTCAGACATTTTCCTCTTCGATTTGATGTAAGTTCTTTCATTAGGTATTTTCTCCTCATCAAGATCAGTTAAAAAACAAACATCATTTTCCTTTTCTTATCGATCATCTCCAATTCGAGTGAAGTTGCTTATGCAAGTGAACTTTCTAACACATTTTGAGAACAAGTCTTTTAACACATGGTTAAGAAAACAAATAAAACTTATAATTCTCTATTCAAAATATATGACCGTGTCATAAAGAGATTTCAACTACTAATGTTTGAAAATACAATATTTTGTCTGATACATCGAATAAGGCATAACGATTCTTTATATTTTGTGATTGAAGTATACATCAACTACTAAAGTTCCTTATTTACTTTACAACCCGCCTTCATATTAATACCGAAAAACAAAAATAAAAAATGATCAACATATTTGGTAAAAAATAAGAACTCAATCTCAATCAAGATAAACAACTTAACAAGAAATACTCAACAATTAAGATTTGTCACAACTTAATTATGAAATGGTTGTGCATCATTTGTAAATGTTATTTTAATATTGTAAACTTTTATCAAGACATTTAGATTACCTAAATTATTTTTCAATCCTAGCTTACCGTGTCATAGAGAGACTCAAAATACTAATGTTTAAGAAGACAATGTTGTGTCTGATACTTTGAATATGGCAAAAAGACTTTTTGTATTTTGTGATTGAAGTATACAACAACTAAAGTTCAATGTTTACTTTACAACTAAGATTCATACTAAAGTTCAATGTTTACACTTGTTCCAAGGTCACATAGGGCCTCATATTGTACCTCTCCAACTTCAATTGGCACACAAAACAACCCCGGATCTCTCAGCTTAGGCGGCATCTCCTCTCTCATGGTTTGTATCAACTCGGAAGACCTCTTTGTCATCCTCACTTCTCCATACTCCTCCAACTTCCTCTTGTTGGAGAGTATCTCCTTCAAAAACTTTCCACATGCCGGCATACCTAGAATTGCATTCATGAACGGAATGTTAATATGCAATTTAGACATGAGTTCAAGGAATTTACCGAAATGTTTATCCAAGCGAGCTATTGCTCGTGATTATGGAAATGGTAGTGGTGACTTGTATGGAGGAGGTGTCACATATGTTGGCTCATCATCTTTGCTCTTGCCTCCTTCTTCTTGCAATGGTTCTTCTTCCACCACTACTTGCTTCCCCTTGTCATTCTCACTTGGTGGGGGATCTTTCATGCTCGGCCCACTCCTTGTGGTAATGGGGTGGGGTTTTGTGGTGATCAAGCAAAGATCACAAATCATGCAATATTATTAATCAAACTAGCAACACAAACAAACAACACAAGAACAAGATATGTAATCAAAGAGAGAAAAGCGGATTCTAGGGGATAGGACTTTCGGTTATGGCATTGGACTCAAGCTTCTAATCAACCTTGGACAAGCTACGGTATGTTGGGAAAGGGTGTTTCTCCAATGGGATCAATCACCGGGTAGGTCTCATGGTCCACTAATCCTGCATCTAAGGTCCTATTACCGGGTAAGTCTCTAGGAACCTAAAGTTGGGAATTCTACACAAACCGGATTGCTATCTAGGGGTCAAACCTCTCCTTACCGGGTAAATCTCGGGAAGGCAAGTCCTAAGCGGCAATCCTAGCACACTCAGACTCCATAATCGAAGAATTTGAATCATATGTGGAATCAAACATAAGCAACTCAGCAGGGTAATTAAGATCAGATTTCAAGATAGAAGAAACTTCATTCTCATTTTTATGCATACCATCAGCTTTCTTTTTCTTACCATCTCTTATGAAATGGCCAATCTTATCACAATAAAAACACTTTTTATTATTTTCGTTAGATTACCTTTTCATTTTATTAGCTTTAGAGTTTCCCTCAACATGCATGATATAATTAGTTTTATAATTTTCAACATAATTCTCAGATTTAGCATGCTTAAACACTTTAAAGATCTCATTCTTCTCAATAACAGATTCCATGATTTTAGTCTTAGATAATTCATCTCTACCAAATTAAATGACATCTTTAAATCCATCAAATTCAGCAGGTAAAGAATTCAAAAGAATCACAGGTTGATGAGAATCAACAATTTTATCACCACATCTTTCAAGGTCTTGAGTCATTTTCAAAAATTTATCATGATTAGCATGTAATGACAAGGAAACATCCATTTTAAAGATAAACAAACAACATAGAAAAGAAATATGAGTAGGCATGAATTTAATAAGATATAATTGTTCTTAACTTTCCCATAAAAGTTTAGAGTTATTAATACTTACAACCTGACGAGCTAACTCGTTAGAAAGTCGAATCATTATTTCCGAATGTGCTTGTTCATCTAGTTCCTTTTTTCATCCTCCTTAATTGTTCCCGGGAACTCTCCTTTCACACATTTCCAACACTTCTCTTTGATCAATACAACTTTCATTTTGACTTGCCACATTGCAAAGTCCGTTGAGCCATCAAATGGCTTAACCAAATTGCTATTTCCTGCGGAAAAAAATTTCCCGTAGATAAGTTTTATCAAAATAACCGAGATTGTCAAGAACACGCATCCCTAATAGCATACTCCAAAAATGCAAAAAACGAATCCAGAAATCAAAACTTGCTCTTATATGACATATGTAGCGGAAGCAAGAACATATCAATAAAAGCAACAAATCCGAACAATATATGCACTGGACCAATAGATCCGAAAAAGACAACAGATCCGGAAAATGTATTATACAACAGATATGAAAAACGCAACCGATCTAACAAAATCAAACAAGAAACCTTGTTCTAATACCATTTTGTTATTTTGTTTTCACACATACGCGATTTAGGTCAGATTTCGCATAAAAAACACAAGCAAGAATGGATCTAGATCGATCATGTTCCAAAGCAAACAAACACGAGATTGGCCTCAAGAAAGACCCGGTGTGCACCGAACTATATAAATCGAAAGAAAATCGCACAACAAATCGACTATACACAGAAAAACCGAAAGAATAGAAAAACTCCCTGAGATTTGTAGGTGATGGGGAACGTATAGTACATGCTACTATGTGTCGCTCGACCTCTTCTGTCACACATAACTAAATTTATTTAACTTGTGATCAACAAAATAGCATTTTCATCTTGTTATCAATTTGCTTCTCTCTTTTTTCTTTCTTTACAGAATAGCGCTCTCTTAATTAGTGCTATTACATGAATAGTTAAGTGGTTCTCTTTTCTAGATTTCTGCAACTTCATATACAACAATGAATTTGAATGCACGATGCGGATAAAAGGCTAAATTTCCCAATAAGATATAAGATGTAGTTTAATAACGAGGGAAATAGTATAAGCCTAAGATATAGTTGTTAATGCCTCGTCTGTTAGAAAAAGATAATTGGCCATAATGTATGTAACACCGCATAAAATTATCATCCTGCATCATTTGAATGGGGATTTATAGTTAACTTATAAGGATGAATTGTTACTCATGTCAACAAGAATTCTTCTTTTCCAGTGCTAAGTGAGGACAAAGAACTCTGGAGTTAAGTGTGGTCGTGCGCAAGCAATTTCAGGATGGGTGACCATGGTATCAGAGCTAACTCTGAGTTACGAGTGTGCTCGCCTTAGTAGGATGTCGGTATTTTAAGTGGGGGAGATTGTAACACCCCGTAAAATTATCATCCCACATTATTTGAATGGGGTTTTGTGGTTAATTTATAAGGATGTATTGATACCAATCTTAACAAGAATTAATCTTTTCCAGTGGTTGAGTGAGGACAAAGAACTCTGGAGTTATGTGTGCTCGTTCTGGAGTAATTTCAGGATGGGTGACCTCTTGAAAAGTTTTTGTGCAAACATTGTTGGAATAAGGACATCGTCCGTAAGACCTTGGGTCTTACAATTTAAGTTTTTAAGCAATCATCCATTGATAACCACTGACTTATTACTATGTTAATTGGCTAAACGTGTACACTCTTTCAATTCATCTCTAGTTCTAAACAATATATCATCATCAACAATATCACGTCTGATACAAAAAATAGTTTCATAGTGAGAAGTCAGTGACATAATTATATAGTTTGTCTATCATTATATAATTTTTGTAAAGTCTTGGTCAACTTAATTTGCATTGAAAATTCTTTTTGTATTAGTTAATTATTATAATTTGTTTTCATATGCTTAAAGTCGATCACTCTTTTGTATGTAGCATTAATTTGCATTGAAATTTCCTTGTTAAAAAAAATAAAACACCAATAGGTTCCAACAAACACAAGCTAGATAAATCAGTACATTCCAACTGGAAAAAAAAAAAATGACTTCACTACAATAATAATAGGCGAGAACTGACTTAAATAATGAAACTGGAAATTGAAAAAATCAACACCAAAGACAATGGAACAAGAAGCTTATAACAAATTTTAAAAGGCTTCATCAATACAACAGTCACCAATTTTAGTAATACAAAACAAAAAGTAATCAAAGGCAATATGAAAGTTCATTTATATATCAATAAACAATTTACATAAAAACCCATCAGTAGTAAACAAATCCCAAATTCTTACAACAAAACCTAAACTCTAACTTATAAATCACGCACAAATCCAATTACTTACATAACCACAACTACTAAATCACGCATTAACCTAATAAGCATATCTACCACAACTTACAACCACCAAATTCTAATTAGAAAACCTTAAACAAAACAGACCTGAAATTGTAATTGTCGTAAACAAGAGAGGACATCATTAAATCTTTATCTGAGACATAACAATAATTTTAATAACAAACATACATTTGGGGTCAATGGAATGACTAAATTGGTATCCATCCATGGACCATACCTATAAATTTAAGGCAAAAATTAACTTCTCAATAATAACAAACATACATTAGGAGCAACAATTTCATAATATTGATATTTATGCTAAACATTTAGCAAAGCCTACCATTCAACAAGACATATAGCAAAAATATAGAATGTTTCAACAATGAAGCAACAATTTCAGCAAAATATTGAACTAATAAACATCTAGTAACAACACTTTCAACAAGACTACACGTGCAACTCTGCACCAACTTTGTGTATTTCCGTTACTCTTCTTCCTTTCTAAGAAATTACAGTAGTAAAAGTGAACAATAAATAAAATTAAATAAATAGTAAGAGTGAACATAGCTGATTATCATAATACAAACTTTACCTTCTATCATTTTATCTATTACTTATAAACATTCATTGTCATCATTTTCACGAGTTCCTCTATTTGTACAAATTCAATCTTGTGTTCAAATGAGTACTTCAAGCATCTAAAATATGTAAAGATAAGAATAATATATATATATATATATATATATATATATATATATATATATATATATATATATGAAAGTTTTAAAAATAATTATAATAATACAAACAAACAAATGAAAATAATGATACCTTACTAGATAAAGAACTTCGAAATAGATCACTAGTACATCCTCTGATACTAAAGAGAAATTTAGATAGAACCGTATTAACCGGAATGACTAAAATATCACGAATTATTTGTGCAAGAATTGGAAACCTAATTCATTCAGTTTCCACCATCAATATCTCAGGTATCTCACATGAACTCGTTAACTCATGAAAATACCTATTAAACTCACTTGTGAACGCACCATTAGACTCCCCTAGCATGTTCAGTCTAGCACATTGGTTTACCATGTAACTAGGAGCATCCGCTTTCGTGTGTCTTAGATTCCAAGAACTTGTTTTATCTACTCAACTTCTCCCCAATACTTATCAAATTTGACTTTTATATCAGTAACCAGTGATTGACATAATGCATCACAACTTCCTAATCTTTCTTTAAACCGACAGTGACAATCAGATTAGCAATATGTACAATACAACTTATAGGCATAAATTTTACTTTCTTAATACTACCACCATTTGTTAACATTTTTTGTATCAAATGCACACAATCAACATCATTTGCACTTGCATTATCTACAATCACTATAAATAACTTATCACATAAATTTCAAGGTATCAGACATCTTTGATCAATTTAGCGATATCTTCACCATTACGACTCACTATTATGCAACCTCTAATCACTATCAACAAAATGCGCAATCAAACACATATAATTCACTGTTTGAATAGAGTTTTATGTATCTGTGGTTAAACAAACTCTTTGACAACTGTTTCTTATAAAACCCTACAATTTCTACTTTTCATTAAAAAAAAACTAAAAACATGACATATAGATGTCATGAAATCCTTAAAAAAACGGCTTCTCTACAAACATAAAGGGAAACTCTCCAACCAATACCGTTTTACTCAATGACTTTCTACCATCAATTATATTAAACGCCTAGTTTTCATTATAAAAATGGAAACTTCACTTCTCAAAAGTATGAGTAGATGGTGTATTTTTATTGTACTTTTATGGATGCTCTAAATATCTTATTTATTATTTGTTCTAATTTTTTTTATACCATTAAGGTCGGTTAGGATTAGATGTAAAAGTTGTCAAGTAGTGGATACACTCAACCCTTCTCTTTTGCTTTTTTTTCTTCATAATAGTTCTTGTAGTGGTTCCAGAACTCGGACATTTTTTTCTTCGGTTTGATGTAAGTTCTTTCATTAGGTATATTCTCCTCATCAAGATCAGTTAAAAAACAAACATCATTTTCCTTTTTTTATCGATCATCTCCAATTTGGGTAAAGTTGTTGATGCAAGTGAACTTGCTAACACATTTTGAGAACAAGTCTCTTAACACATGGTTAAGAAAACAAATAAAACTTATAATTCTCTATTCAAAATATATGACCGTGTCATAAAGAGATTCCAACTACTAATGTTTGAAAAAGACAATATTTTGTCTGATACATTGAATAAGGCATAACGACTCTTTATATTTTGTGATTGAAATATACATCAACTACTAAAGTTCTTTATTTACTTTACAACCCGCCTTCATATTAATACCGAAAAACAAAAATGAAAAATGATCAACATATTTGGTAAAAAATAAGAACTCAATCTCAATGAACATAAACAACTTAACAAGAAATACTCAACAATTAAGATTTGTGACAAATTAATTGTGAAATGGTTGTGAATCATTTGTAAATGTTATTTTAATGGTGTAAACTTTTATCAAGACATTTAGATTACCTAAATTACTTTTCAATCCTAGCTTACCGTGTCATAGAGAGCCTCAAAATACTAATGTTTAAAAATACAATGTTGTATCTGATACTTTGAATATGGCAAAAAGACTCTTTGTATTTTGTGATTGAAATATACAACAAATAAAGTTCAATGTTTACTTTACAACTAACATTCTACTAAAGTTCAATGTTTACACTTGCTCCAAGGTCACATAGGGCCTCATATTGTACCTCTCCAACTTCAATTGGCACACAAAACGACCCCGTATCTCTCAACTTAGGCGGCATCTCCTCCCTCATGGTTTGTATCAACTCGGAAGACCTCTTTGTCATCCTCACTTCTTCATACTCCTCCAACTTCCTCTTGTTGGAGAGTATCTCCTTCAAAAACTTTCCATAGGCCGGCATACCTAAAATTGCATCCATAAACGGAATGTTAATATGCAATTTAGACATGAGTTCAAGGAATTTACCGAAATGTTTATCCAAGCGAGCTCTTGCTCGTGATTGTGGAAATGGTAGTGGTGCTTTATATGGAGGAGGTGCCACATATGTTGGCTCATCATCTTTGCTCTTGCCTCCTTCTTCTTGCAATGGTTCTTCTTCCACCACTACTTGCTTCCCCTTGTCATTCTCCCTTGGTGAGGGATCTTTCATGCTCAGCCCACTTCTTGTGGTAATGGGGTGGAGTTTTGTGGTGATCAAGCAAATATCACAAATCATGCAATATTATAAATCAAACTAACAACACAAACAAACAACACAAGAACAAGATATGTAATCAAAGAGAGAAAAGCGGATTCTAGGGGTTAGGATTTCCGGTTATGGCATTGGACTCAAGCTTCTAATCAACCTTGGACAAGCTACGGTATGTTGGGAAAGGGTGTTTTTCCAATGGGATCAATCACCGGGTAGGTCTCATGGTCCACTAATCCCGCATCTAAGGTCCTATTACCGGGTAAGTCTCTAGGAACCTAAAGTTGGGAATTCTACATAAACCGGATTGCTATCTAGGGGTCAAACCTCTCCTTACCGGGTAAGTCTCGGGAAGGAAAGTCCTAAGCAACAATGTTAGCACACTCAGTCCAATAGCGGCTTGTGAGGCTTACTACTACCTAGAGTTCATCATCTTTGGTATCTAAGATCGGGAATTACCGGGTAAGTCTCTTCCCTCACTTAGTTTGCTAGCATTAGGTCACCTTAGGCTATATAAGGCTTAACAAACACTAGGATTTCAACAATCTAACATCCTAACATTCAGATTCATCAATATAAGCACAATAGAGAAAACCACGGGCTGATCATGAGAAACCACGGTCTAGATTTTAGATGAACATGCCGTGGTTCTGTCAGGGGTTAGATTTAGAGCAAGCAAATCATTTAAAGGTACATTCAAGTCTATTCTATCATAGTTCAAGCCATAACCATCATTCCATCACCCTAGAATCACAACTACTTAGCCAACAACATGCATTTTAAGATTCAAACTCAACCTGTAAGCATTCATGGCTTCCATAGCAAGAAAATGAAATAAGAGTGAAAAGAAACAAGTAATCTTAGCTAAATATGAGATTAAACAAGACTTGAAACCCTTCAAACACAGCTCCAAAACGTTCCTTACAATGCTTTCAAAAGTTCTTCAACAAAAATCACTAAAAACTCACTCAAAAGTTCACTCTAAATCTAAGTTTTGATGTTGTTGTTCTTCTTCCCCCAAATGAGAGTGTTTTCCTCTTCTCCAAGTTTATCCGAATGAGAGAGAGTATGTGTGAGAGTGTCCACTAGCCAGCCTGCAGGACCACCTCTTTTCTCATCCAATGAGCAAGGGTCGGACAAAGAGATCGTGGGACAAGTGTCACAGCTGTCCAGAAGAAACCATGGCCAAAACCACGGTCTAGATTTTCCTCTGGGCCGTGGTTCTCACGAGAAACTCTCCCTGGATCACCAAGTCAGGAGTTGGTGCAAGGCATGCACCAACAAGGTCCTATGTGTTCTCCTTTGCTCCTAGCTAGCTCCATAATAAGTCCGGAAGTGTGTCATCACGAGGAATGATCCTCGAATGTGTCGATTAAGTTTAAGAGCTCCCCAAAATACCTACAAAAACCGACAAGGAGCTCGTGTAGATGTCTATTTTGACAATGTGGATGAATTAAGCGTAAACACCACGAACTAATGCCAAACCATGCATGAATAAAGGGAAAAAATATCTAAATGCATGCCTAAAATAACGTCATAAATCATGTCACCGCCCCTGCGGTAGGGCAAACCGCCCCTGAGTTTTCTCCCCAGATCGCGCCGATCTGTTTTTCGTTCGTTTTATTTCTTTCCATAGATAGAAGATCCGATCTTATATCTTATGGGACGGCTTTCCTATCATGTTCTTAACCCTAGAATGTTCTTCCATCTATCGTTTTATTTATTCCTTCTTTGTTTCTTCCTCATGTTCATGTGTTGCTGCATGCCGTTTCCCTTCTGTCTCGCTTTCTCCTTTTGTTCTTCATTTTCTTCTTCTCCAAGAATCAAGTTTGAACCTTGATTCTTGTTGGCATCCCCGTTGTTAATTCGTTGTTGTTCACAGGCTCCCTTGGTTGAGTTGTGGCGTATGTGTGTGTTGAGAGAGGCAAGCTTTGACCTTTGCTGGATTTCTTATTGTCAAAGGAGTCGACAACAACTTCTGCACCGTAACCACCCCTGTGCCTCTGTCGTGCCGCCCCCGCGGATCCTGCCCAGCGCCGACCCTGCAAAGTTGTCCAGCTGCCCCTGCATTTTCCTCTACAGTCTCCCGTATTTCGTGAGCTGCTTCCTTCCTTGATTTCCTCGTTCCTTCCCTTGGGTTATGTTGATGATTTTAGCCCATCCTGATCTGTAAGACTAAGGTTGAGACCTTAGCTTGTGAAGATCTTTTAGAGATCATTGAGATTAGAAGTTATAGACTTCTAGCAACCGTTTCGTTCCTGATTTGTGATGCCTTGTTGAGCAGGCTTTCCGTTCTTCTTTCCTGAGGGAAACTGAGTTGGTTGTTGACCCTTTGTGTTACCTTCAAGTGAGGTAAGTCTCTTGGACTTACTGAGCTTCATTCCGTATATTGGTTTGAGTGTATTGGCTTGTTTGTATTGTTGTTGTTATAACGGATAACCGGACTAGGATTGAACTTTTGTAATCGTAATTGGCCCAGGTGTATGATAATTGAGCGGTGACCACTTGTCTAGTTCTATAGGAGACTAGGAGGTGCTCTTGCAATCCAAGCCTGCAGGTAACGGATAGTACTGATCTATTCATGTTGGTACACGGAAGCGGAGGCGAGTTTTGTGAGATTCTCGTGTGACAAAAGAAGTTGAATTAGTAATTAAGTTAATGAAAGATAATAACCGGTTGAGTGCAAGCATGCTATATGTTTATATTACCTTATGTGTGTTTGCACCTTTACTATCTTTCTGATATCTAGAATGTTAGATAATAGTTTAGACCGAGTTGCGAGGATCAGTCGGGCTTTTGGTTTTGGGCGCAGTTAGACGTTGGGACGCTCCGGTTTCCAGCAGAATTCCGATAGAAGACGGCAATGTCATAAATGCGGAGGTGTCGGACACCTCCGAACTTATTGTAAGAAGACTGCGGTGACTTGCTATTCTTGTTGCAAGCCCGGACATAGAGTTGCGTTCTTCCGTCAGGGCAAGACTCTATCACAACTGTGTTTTTCACCTTCTAGTGTTGTAGGAGGTGGACAGAGACCTCAGTATCAGCCCCAGCAGCAGAAGAGAGTTCCTAGTTCTACCGCTCCTCAGGGTTCCACCCCAGGTCAGGGCAGAGGACGAGGAGGTGGTACACTTGACACTAGAGGTACCTCATCTAGAGTTTATGAGCTGAGGAGTACAATGGAGTAGACCGCTCCAACGAACACAAGTATCATTCATGTTAATGGTTTTCCTGTCAGAGTTCTTTTCGATACCGGTACTACGTATTCTTTTATATTTGATGCATGTGTAGATAGATTGGCCTTAGTTACCGTAGAGGGGAAACCCTTCTTTATATGATTACCCGATGGGGGTAAGATTAGAGGTACACGAGAGGTTCATGATTGCCTTATTAGACTGGGAGGTCGCGATTGGATGGCTGACTTCTTCGTCATGTACTTAGTACATGAATAAGTTATTCTGGGCATGGATTGGATGGATCGGCATCGAGCAGTTCTGGACATCGGCAAGAGGACAGTGACGGTAACTATAGAGTCTGGCCATATGTAGAAATTTTTTGATGATGGGATCTCGAAAAGACCGGTACAGTCATCAGTGCAATGCGAGTTGCGAGGCTTATCGGTCAAGGTTGCGAGACTTTTTGGTGCTATACCATGAAGGATAGTACGAGCCTAGCTTTGGATGAAATTCCGGTAGCGTATGAGTTTACCGACGTTTTTGGAGAGCCATCAGGTTTACCTCCACAGAGCAGTGTAGACTTTGACATTGATCTAGAGTCCGGGACGAGACCTATCTCTAAGGCTCCTTACCGTATGACGCCTATCGAGATGCTTGAGCTTAAGAAGCAGCTCGAGGAGTTAGTTGAGAAAGGCTTCATCCGCCCTAGTGTATCTCCTTCGGACGCACCAGTACTCTTCGTCAGGAAGAAAGACGGTCGATGAGGTTATGTATCGACTATTGAGAGCTTAACAAGGTGACGATCAAGAATAAGTACCCATTTCCCCGTATCGATGACCTTTTGGACCAGCTACATGGAGCCTCAGTATTTTCACGGATCGATCTGAGATCTGGATACCACAAGCTGAGGGTGAGAGAGTAGGACATAACCATGACGATATTTTTGACTAGGTATGGCCACTACGAGTTTGTAGTGATTCCATTCGGGCTCAAGAATGCGCTCGTAATTTTCATGGAGTTGATGAACAGCATCTTCATCGACTTCCTAGACCAATTTGTAGTTATCTTCATAGATGACATTCTGGTATACTCTCACAGTAGAGAGGAGCATGCTGGACTCTTAAGGATCGTACTCCAAGTCCTACAGGATAGAGAGCTTTACACCAAGCTCTCTAAGTGTGAGTTTTGGATGTCCATGGTAGCATTCATTGGTCACATCATGTCAGCTGATTTGATCAAGGTAGATCCGGAGAAGATCGAGTCACTAGCATCATGGCCACCTCCTAAGAACGTCAAGGAGGTACACAGCTTCTTATGATTGGTGGACTACTACCGGCGTTTTGTGGAGGGCTTTTCGGTTATTGCCCGGCCTCTCACTCCCTTGTTGAGGAAGTCTACGAGATTTGTATGATTCAAGCTGTGCATGTAGAGCTTCGAGGAGCTGAAGAAGAGGTTGACCTCTGCTCATATCTTAACTCAGCCAGAGGGCATTGAGGACTTTGTGGTTTACAACGATGCATCCAAGCTAGGCTTGGGATGTGTTCTGATGCAGAGGGGTAAGGTGATTGCTTACGCGTCGAGACAATTGAATACGTACGAGGAGAATTACCCTACTCATGATCGGGAGTTAGCTGATGTCGTTCATACTTTGAAAATTTGGAGGCATTATCTGTACGGAGCTACGTGTCAGATTTTCACAGACTATAAGAGTCTGAAGTACATATTCACTCAGCATGAGTTGAATAACCGCTGGAGGAGATGCTTGGAGTTGATCAAGGACTTTGAACTTCAGATCTTATACCACCCGGGGAAGACAAATGTGGTAGCTGATGCCCTCAGTATGAAGACTCCCCGGAGATGGAGATCGCTAGGCTGACAGATCAACCGCAACTTCTTCCCCCGTACCCGCCCCAACGCCTCTGTCGTGCCGCCCCGCGGATCCTGCCTAGCGCCGCCCCTACAATATTGTCAATCCGCCCCTACGGTTTCCTTTGTAGTCTCCCGTCTTTGGTGAGCTGCTTCCTTCCTTGATTTCCTCGTTCCTGCCCTTGGTTTGTGTTGATGTTGTTAGCACTTCCTGATTTGTAAGACTAAGGTTGAGACTTTAGCTTGTGGAGATCTCTTAGAGATCATTGAGACTAGAAGTTATAGACTTATAGCGACCGTTTCGTTCCTGATTCGTGATGCCTTGTTGAGCAGGCTTTCCATTCTTCTTTCTTGAGGGAAACCAAGTTGGTTGTGACCCTTTGTGCTACCTTCGAGTGAGGTAAGTCCCTTGGACTTACTTAACTTCATTCTGTATATTGGTTTGAGTGTATTGGCTTGTTTGTGTTGTTGTTGTTGTTGTTATAACGGATAACCGGACTAGGATTGCCATTTATAACCGTAATTGGCCCAAGTGTATGATAATCGGGCGGTGACCACTTGTCTAGTTCTATAGGAGACTAGGAGGTGCTCTTGCAACCCAGGCATGCAGGTAACGGATAGTACTGATCTATTCCTGTTGGTAGACGGAAGTGGAAGCGAGTTTTGGGAGATTCTTGTGACAAAAGAAGTTGAATTAGTAATGGATAACTTAATGAAAGATAATAACCGGTTGAGTGCAAGCATGCTATATGTTTATATTACCTTATGTATGTTTGTGCCTTTACTATCTTTATGATATCTAGAATGTTAGCCAACGGTTTATACCGATGTTGTAGATGTTCCGCATGTTAGGGATGCTGCTGAGTGATCCGAACGGTGTGGTCAACCGGGGTTCCCGTACATTATAAGATGAGATTGGGTTTTATATTTCTGTTGTTGCTTTCCCTTTTGTTTTGAACTCGGTTGCAAGTCTCTTACGCTTCCTTTGTTTAAACCTTTGGTTTTATTATAAGTTTTGGTTTTCTTTTATTTGTGCCTTGTTGTAAGATCCATTGTGTCGTTGCTACTCTGAGAGTCGGAACACATTGTGAGGTCCTATCCCGTAACGCTTCGAGTTCTCAAAACTTGGGGTATTACATAAATGCTATAATATTGGCCTTATTTTCATAACTTTTACAGAAATGCTATTATTGAAATTATCTCCATAGCATTTATGAAAACAATATTACTTACCCTATTGTCATAGCATTTATGGAAACACAATAATATTGGGATTATTTCCATAACGTTTGTGAAAATGCTATTATTTGCCCTATTTTCGTAGTGTTTGCAGAAATGCTATTGACCTTATCTTTTCTATAAAGTATAAACGCTATGCTTGTATCACTTTTTATAGTGGTTGCAAAAATGCTATAAATAATTGTAAACCTATTATAGCAAATTCTAACATAGCGTTTATAAATACGATATGAGTCCATATTATAGAGTTTTCCAATCACTATTTATAATGTTAAATGGTGCAGTGTTAGCCAATTCCAATATAACTAAGTATTTAATTTTAAAAATATCCTCTAGTTTGAAGCAATCCAAGTGAAATACACAATAGAAGTGAGAGCAAGAATCATTGGTGGAAAATGATGCTCTTCCGTCGAACATATTTCTTTTTACATCTCATTATACCACAGATCATACCACAAGTTAGCTTCATATTAGTAAAAGAGGTAAGAGACAACGATTAATTTATACATTTAATGTGATTTTGGGGAATAAAAGAGCACTTTTTATACTCGAAAACTCTTTAATTTTAGTATATTAGAGCTAAAGGAAGAGACTAAATTTCTCATTACCAAAAAAAAAGAGACTAAATTTCTTTTTGTTATATCAATTATAAATTCTCATATTTAGTGAGATTCTACTATTTGTTGTTCCTTTAGAGATATTGTGTCGTTTATTTCATTTGGTCAACAAATTCTACTATATGGGTTTCATAGATTAAAACAATAAAGCCTTGTATTTTTAGGAATCGGTCAAGTTGTGGGAATGCATACTTGAATATGCTTTGATCATCTCTTCCACTCTTTTTGACTATCTCTTTACACCTCTTGTTATTTTTGTTGACCCTTCTCAACTTGATAAGCCTTACTAAAAAAGAGGTACTTTTGAGAGATCCTTTCAATAAAGATTTGTACATTTGGACCCAATTTGGTACTTAACTTTTTCTTTCAAGATTCATTGTTAGACATTCATCTAACTCATTATTGTGGTTAGGTTCAACCACTTCAAATACATCTTTGTAATCCCGTATCAACATAGATTTGTACAGGAATGATATATGAGTACCACCAAATCTTTGTCATTTTTCATCAACTACAATTAGATGCAACATTGGAGGCTCATTTAGTTGTGGATTCATTTATGTATGGTATCTATGAAATTCATGTTAAATTACTTATCTAGGATTGCTAACTTTTCTTTTAATAAAAACGCGTCCAGATGTGTCGGAGACCAATGATTCCCCTTCCCACAAAAAAAAATAAAAAAAATAATGCATTTCTTTGAAGTCTCAACAACAATCGATTGTTGTACTTCCATCCATTGAGTTGAATATGTGGTAACTACTAAAGTTGTTATAGAAGTTATGTGGTTACAAGGAATTATCAAATACATTACAAATAAAACTTACATAACCCCATTTTATACAAACCGAAGTGCTCTATACTTTTGTCAAAATATCTTGCATATCATGAAAAAGACTAAGCATATGGATGTTGGATTTTATTACATCCGACTAAAAATTAAAAATAAATATTTGATTGCACATAAGATCAATGGTTATCTAAATCTGTAGTATTTGGTACTAAGATCGTTACTACTTACACGTTTGTTCTCTACAAGAATTTACTTTATTTACATGGAATCAGTTAGCTGCCTCAAGAAAAACTGGATCGATGATGAATATCCATTTCTACTATAAATTCTAGAAACAAAAAACCTATGAGGGTGAACTGTAAAGTCTAATTCTATGTGATGGGTTGATTGTTGGTGTGATGACTTGAAGTTACGATGTGTTGGTTTCATGCTCTTGTTTTCATCTATCTGAGGTGAAGCTTGAGTTTGGATCCTTTCATTGGCCCAAGAGTTGTCTCTTTGAGCATCGAGCTTGAACTAGCCAAGACGTCCTTGGATCGGCCTATTATCACAATCAATATAAATAAAGAGATTGAATTGGGTTTGATGATATAATGAAGAAACCGAGTTGATCAAGGTCTTCCCTAATCTATATGATATCGCTTGGAGTTACTAGTTCGGGTATAAAGGTTAGTTGGTGGTCCTTTAAAACCCTAATTTATTCATTCTTCCTCTGTCGATAGTCTCTTCTCCTCTCATCTTCTTAGGGAGTTCTTTCCTTTGTTAGTGTTGATCTCTAGGATCTTCTCCGAGAAGCGAGATATATTGAGTGCACCTCCTATGCTTGTTTGAATGTTTTCTAGAACTGTCATTTGTATAGATACAAAGAAAGTCTTTGAACTTTCAAACTCGTGTGATTATATTATTTATTTTCTTTTTATGTTTTCTACTCTTGTATCTTGTGTAAGACTCGAGGTCTTACGCACGATGAAACTTTTCAGGAGTTCTAGAGTTCTTTGTCCTCACTCGTGATAGTTTATGTAAATATTGTAAATATAGGGTGCCCTTATGTAATTATGTAAACTCCGCTTGTTATTAATATGAGCCGTCTGATGAAGAAAACCCTAAGGGGAATTCATTCTAAATCTCACATGGTATCAGACTTCTCATTTCTCTAACCCTCTTCCGCTCCTATCTCAAACGTACGGCCGTCCCATCCAACGCCGCTTTTTCCCGTTTGCTTTCCCCTTCTCAACATTCCTCAATGGCTGCAGAACGGAAACCCTCCTTCCATTCCGCCCTCGGAATCTCCAACATCAAGAATAACATCGCCCTCGTCCTTGACCATGACACTCCGTATGCTTCTTGGGTCACCCTTTTTCGCGTCACTGCGAAAGCACACAATGTCCTCGATCATATCGATGACAAGGTTCCCAAACCAACGGATATTGATGATTCCCTATGGCTTCAAGTTGACGCTGCGGTTCTTCAATGGATCTACAATACGGTTTCACGCGATATTTTGTTGCAAATTCTAGACTTTGACGACACTGCGCTTCACGCATGGAATCGAATAAGAGACATTTTTCAAGATAACAAAAATACACGTGCCGTCTATCTCGAACATGAGTTCTCGAATTGTAAGTTATCTGGTTTCTCGTCAGTTAATGCTTATTGTCTTCAACTCAAGTCTCTAGCAGATCAACTCAAAGGAGTTGGCTCTCCGATTCCTGAAACTCGTCTTGTTCTTCAACTTATTTCGGGATTGCCGGCTGAGTACAATGTTGCGGTGAGTTTCATTCAACAGACCGAACCAATTCCAAGTTTCACCAAGGCTCTTTCCTAGTTGATCCTCGAAGAAACCCGTTTGACAGCCCAATCGACTACCGGAAACACCTCAGCCGCCCTCACGGCTGATGCTCGTGGACAATCCTCCGGCTCACCGTCACAGCCCTCCTCTGGCTCGTCTGCCCAGCACCGGACTGGATCCACCACTGGAGCGTCGGAGCCGTCGCAGAACCGGCGTGGTCGGGGCCGGAAAAACAACAAACGCAACCCCAGCGGCGCCAGGGTCGCCTGGCATCCCCAGCTCGGTTGGGTGAGCATCTCCCAATCTCCCTCAGGCCCGCCTCCTACTGGTTGGGTTGCGGCCCAATCTCCCTCAGGCCCAGTTCAGCCATCTTATTTCTTTCCTACACAGCCTCAGCACGCTCAGCAAACTCCGGCCCAGTTCGGCCCAGTTCCGCCAGCTCAGCAGGCCCATTTTGCTGTATCTCCTCAGCCCACTGCTCTAGATCAGTCTTTCGCTTCCATGACGCTCAATCCGGCGGACAATTTTTGGTACATGGACACGGGCGCCACCTCACATATGACGAACTCATCAGGTTCTCTCTCGTCTTTTTCACATAATGGTTCATTAAATTCGATAATTGTCGAAAATGGCATGCGTGTTCCTTCTACAGGTATTGGAGATACTACTATCCCAACCACAACCAAACCTCTACATCTTTCCAATGTCCTCATTGCACCACAAATCGTTAAAAATCTTGTCTCTGTTCGACGTTTTACAACTGATAACAGTGCATCGGTAGAATTTGACCCTTTTGGTTTTTCTGTGAAGGATCTACACACGGGGATCACACGTCTGAGGTGTAACAGCTCCGGGGAACTCTATCCAGTCACACGTCCTTCTTCTCGTCCGCATCATGCTCTTTCTGTCGAGTCCTCCAGTCTTTGACATGCCCGTCTAGGTCACCCAGGCTCTCCAGTTTTAGATTTTCTTCGCAAATCGTCTTTCATTAAGTGTAATAAGGCACATGTCACCCCTCTTTGTCATGCTTGCCAATTGGGTAAACATCATAGATTAGCTTTTGATCGTTCTACAACTCATTTTGTTGCTCCTTTTGACATTATTCATAGTGATCTATGGACATCACCTATCCCAAGTCGGGACGGTTTTAAATACTACTTATTTTTCCTTGATGACTTCTCCCATTTCCTATGGATTTTTCCGCTCAAGTTTAAGTCTCAAGTATTTGATCTTTTTGTTCAATTTCACAAATTTGTCAAAACTCAATTTAATTTACCCATTAAAAGTTTTCAATGTGACATGGGTGGGGAGTTTAACAACACCAACTTTCATAAGTTATTTGTTGACCATGGGATAGTCTTTCGCTTTTCTTGTCCTCACACGTCTCCCCAAAATGGTAAAGCCGAACGAATAATTTGAACTATCAATAACATGATGCGTTCGCTTTTATTTCATGCTTCCATTCCAATCTCTTATTGGCCTCATGCCGTAGAGATTCCGTGCTATCTTCTAAACATTCTTCCTTCCTCCTCCATTCAAAACAACTCTCCCACTCAAGTGCTATACCGCACTACCCCGTCTCTCGATCATCTAAGGGTCTTTGGTTGCCTTTGTTATCCAAATCAAAGTGCTACTATTTCCCACAAGCTCCAACACCGCACTACTCCGTGCGTCTTTCTAGGATATCATAAACACCATAGGGGTTTCAAATGTTTGGATCTAGCCACAAATAAACTGATCATCTCTCGTCATGTCACTTTTGATGAATCCGTGTTTCCTTTTGCTACCCATTCCCGCGTCACCCCGGATATTATTACACCTCATATCGATGATGATTTCTCGCCATATTTTATGGCTGGTTTAAATCACCCAGCAGTGAATACCAATTTAAATTCACCGGTGCACTCCAACCCTTTAATTTCATCCGGCCCAGGTCCTTCTTTCAGCTCCTCCAGCCCACCAGTGGGACACATCCCTCAGCCCAGCCCCTCCGGCCCATCAGTAGGACATCTCCCTCAGCCCAACTCATCCGGCCCACCAGTGGGACACATCCCTCAGCCCACTCCCTTGCCGCCCCAGCCTGCTAATACGCATCAACTCCCTCTGACCGGCCCAAATCTCATAGCTGCCATCCCACATCATTCCCATTCGCTACCTATAACATCCAGCTCCACTTTAAATGAGCCGATCCAGCCAGCTCCACCCACACCACTTCCGACCCGTCCTCAAACTCGGAGTCAATCCGGCATCGTTAAACCCAAACCTATTTTTGACCTTTCCGTTTCCACCACTAGCTTATCCCTAATTCCCAAATCCCACAATGTAGCTCTTCAAGACCCGTGTTGGACCGCTGCCATGCTCGATGAGTATCGAGCTCTTATGCGAAATAAGACTTGGGTCCTGATTCCTCGTCCTAATGATGCTAATATTGTGAGATGCATGTGGATTTTTAAGCACAAGTACAGGTCTTATGGTTCCCTGGAGCGATACAAGGCACGCTTAGTTGCTAACGGCTGTTCTCAGCAGGTTGGAATTGATTATGATGAGACTTTCAGTCCTGTTGTTAAGCCAACGACCATCCGTATGGTTCTCAGCATTGCAGTATCCCACTCTTGGTCCATTCATCAGTTGGATGTTCAGAATGCTTTCCTTCACGGTCATCTGAACGAAACGGTGTATATGTTTTAACCACCAGGCTTCCGCGACCCCTCCAAACCCAATCATGTTTGCCTTTTACAGAAGTCTCTATATGGTCTGAAGTAGGCTCCCCGGGCATGGTTTCAACGCTTTGCAGACTTTCTACATCGCATCGGATTTATTAGCAGTAAGAGTGACTCCTCCCTTTTTATTTATAATCAAGGATCTGACACTGCCTATATGCTTCTGTATGTCGATGACATTGTACTTACGGCTTCTTCTGACGCCCTGCGCAAGCATCTGATCAAGCTTCTGAGTAAGGAATTTGCTCTGAAAGATTTAGGCCCCTTGTCATATTTCTTGGGCATTTCTGTTCGTCGGACATCCACTGGCTTATTCCTGTCCCAGGATAAATATGCTCGCGAAATTGTTGAAAGAGCAAAGATGTCTAACTGCAAACCCTCTGCTACCCCGGCTGAGACATCTGTCAACTTAAGTGCTTCATCCAGCCCTGCTATTAGTGATCCGACACTTTATCATAGTCTTGCCGGGGCACTGTAGTACCTCACCTTCACCCGGCCTGACATCAGTTTTGCAGTACAACAGGTGTGCCTTTTTATGCACGATCCCAGGGAAGCTCATTTTGCAGCTCTCAAGCGCATTATCCGCTACATTTCTGGGACGTCTTCGTTAGGTATCACCATCTCCTCTTCTCCAAAATCGGATCTTATTGCCTACACAGATGCTGATTGGGCAGGATGCCCTGATACACGCCGCTCGACGTCAGGTTATTGTGTCTTCTTCAATGACACTTTAATCTCATGGTCAGCCAAACGGCAATCTGTCGTCTCTAGATCCAGTGCAGAAGCAGAATATAGAGGAGTCGCCAATGTTGTTTCCGAATGTTCTTGGTTGCGTAACCTCCTACTGGAGTACATTGTCCTCTTGCCAAGGCTTCCATTGTCTACACGGACAACATTTCTGCTACTTATCTAGCTAGCAACCCGGTTCAGCACCAACGGACTAAGCATATTGAAATCGACATTCATTTCGTCCGCGACAAGGTTGCCCGTGGTCACGTTAGAGTTCTTCATGTACCTTCGGCTTTTCAGTACGCAGACATTTTTACAAAGGGTCTTCCTCGACAATTATTTATAGACTTTAGATCCAGTCTCACTGTTCAGCCTCCTCCAGTTTCGACTGCGGGGGTATGATAGTTTATGTAAATATTGTAAATATAGGGTGCCCTTATGTAATTATGTAAACTCCGCTTGTTATTAATATGAGCCGTCTGATGACGGAAACCCTAAGGGGAATTCATTCTAAATCTCACAACTCGTTGGAAAAGAATAATTTTTATTGACATGAGTAGCAACTCATCCTTATAAATCCTTATAAGTTAACCATAAATCCTCTTCCATATGATGCGAAGTGATAATTTTACGGGTTATTACATCTTGTTCTTTGATCTTTTACGCTTTATTTTCTCCTCTCTAATCTATTTATATTTTTAGTTTTTAGACTTGTAACATATTCGATCTTCTTGAGATCCCGAGATCATAGGAATTAATTTCCCAATATTATAAATAAACAACTTTTCTTTGCCTTGAAATCGACCGCTCTAAACCGATTTTATATGAGACTTTGGTAGAACATTGTTCCTAATTTTATCCTAAATGAAGTTATATCATGAACCTGGAAAAAATGATATGGGTTGAGAATGCATCTAAATGGAAATATAATAATCGAGTGAGTATGTTTAGAATGCATCTGCCTTTGTTACTCGCAATCTTTATTTCTTTCCAAAAGGGTTGTGCCTTTGAGAGATATTGTCAATAGAATTTTAAGACTTTATATATTCTTTCCAATTTATCTAACCCGTTGTTGTAGCCAAGTTTAGTAACTTTAGACCCAATATGAATATCGGGTGTTGTTCAGGTAAGACACATTATTCCGGTAGGACCGTGCGACTGAACGTAGAGTTGACACGTGTCCCAAATTTTTTATTTTTTCTAGAAACGAGTGAAAGTAAAAGTTCAAAACTTATTAAGGAATAATTCATAACTTATAAAGGATAGTTCATGAATTATAATAGAATAGTTCATAGTGCAAAATTTATAAAGGAGTGAAAGTAATAGTTCAAAACTTATTAAGAGATAGTTCATAACTTATAAAAGGATAGTTCATGAATTATAATAGAATAGTTCAAAGTGCAAATTTTATAAAGGATAGTGAATAACTTATAAAATGATAGTTCATGAATTACAATTGAATAGTTCATAACATATAAACGATTAATTTATAAATAATTTGATATAATATATTAAAAAGTAATACTTCATGAATTATATGGGAATAGTTCAAAGTTTATAGAAGAATAGTGCAGAAATTATAACATGGTAGTTCAAAAAAAATTTCATTCGTTTCTGAAAAAAAATAAAATAAAATAAAATCAATCGTTTCTGGAAGAAGAAAAATAATCGTTCAGCCGCACGGCCGTACCGTAAATTAGCAACCGCAGCTAAACAGTGTTCTATGAATATCTTGTAAGATTTTACTATATATGTATACTACCTAAGCTACCAAGATCAAATTAATTACAACATACTTGCTTAAATGAAGGTGTTGTCTAGAGCTCCCTCGAACACTTCAACGTGGAATAAAAACTCTCGAGATTCGTCAAACCTTATTAAGTGTTTAGAGAAAATTCTGGTATCATTTGATTATTTAAACTTGGAATGTTGACGTGTTTTACCCTAACTTCAAGCAATATCATATACTATTTCGTTATTTTTATCTTAGTTAGTAGTTTCATCCATCATTTAGGCATCTACACAAGGAAAACATGTGAGAAATATTAAAACTATTTGACAACTAACAATTTTACATTCCAAGAACTCGGTGTTCCATGAATGTGTTGGGAATAATCCCACTTTCGCGTTGATCGGATGGAAATACGGAACTAGTTGAGTCGAATTGTCTTTCAATTGATGATTACAAATGACATGTCTATCTCTAATTTATAGGGGAGACCACCTCTCATTCGTGTAACTCCATCAAGAAGAGTGTAATAAAGGCTTTTAAAAAGAGCTTGAAAGTGAGGTTGGTGTACAAGTGTGAGTGCGCAACAAAACACCCGTTTATACATACTCGGTGTGAGTCGGGAACGCGGAGTTTTCCCCAACAACTAGTATCAGAGCCGAGGTTACGGTGGTGTTCGGGTAAAGTTTGTTGTTTATTGAATCTCATGATTGGCGCGATGGCGGCCGAGGCGATGAGGGCGTTCGAGATTCCACTCTTTGATGGGAAGATCAACTTCACTTTGTGGCAGAGTACGATTCAAGACTTCTTGGTGCAGCACGGTCTTGACCAAGCTCTGAAGGAGGAGAAGCTTGGATCGATGAGCGAGGAGAAGTGGCGAAGCATCCAGAGGAAGGCGGTGAGTACAATTCGGTTGGCGTAGGCTCCCGAGATTAAGTACGGTGTGTTGAAGGAAACCACACCGAAGGCATTGTGGGAGAAGCTCGAGAGCATCTACGCGTCGAAGTCGTTGACCAACCGTTTGTGCTTGAAGATGGAGCTTTACTCGCTCAAGATGGAGGAAGGAGGTAATATTCATGACCACATTAACTCGTTTAATCAACTAGTATGTCAATTGTTGAATGTTGATGACAAGATTGGAGAAGAGGAGCAAGCGTTGTTGTTGCTAGCATCATTGCCGAAATCCTACAAGTCCTTGGTGCAGACGTTACTTGTAGGAAGAAAGTCTCTCACTCTAGATGAGGTGACCGTTGCTTTGCGGGAGAGTGAGAGGATGATGAAGAATGATGCTACCGACAAAGGAGAAGATCTCATACTAGTTGCGGGGGAGCGAGAACGAGGGCGGAGTCAATGGAAGAGGCATGATGACCAGAGGCAGAGATCAGGCTCGCGACGAGATTGGAGTGAGGTCGAGTGCTTCTACTGCGGAGAGAAGGGTCACATGCAAATCCGGTGTCCTCAGATGAGGGAGGACTTAAAGAAGTTGAGAGAGATTTCGCCGGAAAAGAAGAGAGAGAGGACTCCCGTATAAATGTGGTCAGTGAAGTTGGTGAAATTGATTATGGAGATGTTTACTTGGCGACGGGTGAGGAGACCGCCAAGTCAGAGTGGGTGATGGATAGTGCCGCCTCGATGCATGTTTGTAGAGACCAAGTTTTATTTGACACCTTGAAGATTGGTGGAGAGGGTCACTTCAACTCGGTGAGTGGTGAGAAGTTGAAGGTAGAAGGTACCGGAAGCGTGAGGATGAGGCTTCATAACGGCACAAGCCACACTCTACACAATGTGAGGTACGTGCCATCGGCGAACGTGAATGTCATCTCGTTGGGTGCGATGACGATGGAGGGGTATAAGTTCGTCGGCACGAGAAGATGGTGCAAGGTGTTCAAGGGGAGACGCTCGGTGATGCGAGGCCGGAAGGATGAGAAGAATATTTGCTTCTTAGATGGAAGAGTGGTGCGAAAAGGATGTAGTGGCACCGGAACTAAGAAGTAGACGAAGGTGAGATTTTCGGATGTTGTGGAGATATTTGGAAATATGAATTAAGGGAGGAATTGTTAGGCTAATTCATATTTTCAAATATAAATGTTGTGATAATGGGTCACTCCGGAAGGTGAAGGAACATTCTGGAAGAAAGCGGAATATTCCGGAAGAAGGCGGAATATTTCGGAAGGTGATGGAACATTCCGGAATATGGTGGAACCTTCTGGAATGAAGTGGGATACTCTGGATGGTGACGGAACTTTCCGGAAGGAGGCGGAAGATGATGGAGACATCTAGAGCTCGACGGAACCATGTAGACTAGATTAGAAATCTAGGGAGAGTTTTAGACTTGTATAAGATTGTGTGAGAAGGCTCCAGAATGATCTAGGAGAATCGAGTTCCGGAACCTTCCAGTAGAGGAGGTGACAATGTCTATATATAGGGGAGACCGCCACTCATTCGTGTAACTCCATCAAGAAGAGTGTAATAAAGGCTTTTAAAAAGAGCTTGAAAGTGAGATTGGTGTACAAGTGTGAGTGCGCAACAAAACACCCGTTTATACACACTCGGTGTGAGTCGGGAATGCGGAGTTTTCCCCATGAACAAAGCATATAGAGTAATTTTGTAGCTAGTTCGGGTGAAGTTATGAATGAGAATCTTCAACAAGACATTTCATTCGAGGTTGGAACGTGTAACATGATCTTGTATACCTATTTTATGTAATATAGATCTAATTTTAGGATAGAAGTTTGAGTGTGTGTCTATATATAGCAAGAAAAATACTTTTCCCTCACAAGCTTTTCATAGTCGCTTTCATTTCCCATCAACTACAAACATGGAGCCTTAGGAGTTAGTATTTTGTTTCGTGATGGTTCAATATATGTAGAGAGAAGTTCTTTCTTAATGGTGATTTAGATAAACTACAACTTTGGTGTTCACTAAAATGACTCTTGGATGAAATCTTTATCAATGATTGAACTAATAATTGAAAACTGGCATAGGCATACACTTGTTACTTTCAAAATGTCAGAGGAACAAGAACATGTTACATGGTCATGTTTTGTGTAAACTTCATCACTTTTAAAATGACTTAAATACCAATTAAGATGACGGTCAATCATGTGCAAATTAGCACATGTAGATGACCATATTGGTAAAGGTATTATTTTCCGTAAAGGATAGAAAGCTTGAAGTATGTGAATCGGCAACTACGACTTCTACTGGATTCATTAATGTTATGATAATTAATTTAGTCATATATTAAGAAAACATATTTAAAAGCTAAGATAGCACACATGCACGCGAGTAATAGGTGCATGACCGAGCACGAGGATTCACCGGCGTTCTTCCTTATATCTTCTTTGTTTGAGCGTTTTTCTTGTTTAAAAACGGATGAATGAGATGATTTTTGAGAAGTAGAAAAATGATAAAAATAAAGGGTAAATTTGAGATATGAAGAGCAAGATTGTTCGGCCTCTCACTTTAGATCTTCTCAACTCGAGCTTCTCTCCCTCATAATCTCACTTTGAGAAAGAAAACTCATTCGTTCTTGAAGTCTCTCACCTCAAGAACACTTCTAAGCATTTCACCTACAAGGGTGAAAACTAAGCTTCGCACGTACATTTCGAATTTTGTTTATGAGCAAACAACACTATGAAAGCACAAAGGCTAAATTTACTTTATTGATCTTGGATTATAAAATAGGTGTGTACAGGGGTGTCAAGGCTTCCTTCGTAGGAAATGGCTAGTCCAACTCCGTCACATCTTTCGCTAAGCAAACTACGTTGCTGATCATCTGGCTGCTATTGCTTCTGATTATCCTATAGGTTTTTTTACGTTAGTTGATCCACCATCTTCTATTGTTCATTTGCAAAAAAACGATGCCCGTGGAGTTGCGAATCATCGGCTTGTCAAATGTTAGCTTTTTTATTCGTATTTAATAAGCATGCGGCTGGCACTTAGTGCCAACGCGTGACCAAAAAAACAATTAAATAGTCAATATTGGTTTAATTTTGAAACGACTCTTGATGTTTCGTCATTCAAGATTGGATGACTCATCAAGGATGAGAGATGAAAGGTGGACGACCATTTGTCTTGCATAGCCATTTAGCATGGCTTATGCATGGTGCAAGCATTGTCGGTTTGATTTCGATCTTTACATAGTTTTGATCATGTCGGGGAGGATCACATCATGAAGGGGGTGCCGATCGTGCCCGTTTATAAATGGGTATCTTCCATGCATACAAGGTGCATGATCATGTTCATTGCTAGACGATTGTGCATCATGAACAACACGATCGTTGATCGTGGAAGTTTTAACCGAATGGTTAACAACAACCTCCGCCGCGAGTGTTACAGAATCGTATGTAGCATATTCGGATATCAAATTCTCAAGGACCGCGTCATATTTAATGGATACTAATAATTAATTATTTTAAGTAAAAATAAAGCAACAAAGCAACAAGTGGTAACATGCAAAAACAATAATAATTGTAGCCAGGTATATGATGAAAGCAAGCTAAGGAAACAAAAATTCTCACTATAATGAATTAAGATATTGTCGCATATATATATGACTCATAAAAATTGATATATAAATAATGTAGGTAACCATCTAAAATAGCATTTGGCATAGACAAACAAAGACCGTGCTTTTCAACTCGCGTAGCTCTCAATCCAACAGTTCGGAAAGTATAGAAAAATCCATTAAAACTTAGAAATCTGGAAAAGACTAAGAAAAACCTTCAATTTTGGATCTTTAGCTAGAAAATGGTACAAAGACTGAAACTTTCTACGACAATTAGAAATTCTCGAAGCTTTGATAAACTAGTACTCTCAAAACCAAGTTTTTTTTCAATAAATCCAATAAAATGTTCTTCGCTTGTAGCTCTTCGGTTGTTTTAATTATCTAAACCAATTATAAACGCCACTTCTTTCGAAGGTAAATAAGAGGTAGGAATTAAACGCTTTGAAAAATAAACAATATCACAATCTCAATCATATATATGCAAACAATAAATAAACCATTATAGGGATCATTCAATCTTTAGATTAGGAGGGAGATTAGTCACGCATTATCAAATATAAAGCAAAGACAATATATATATATAATAAAAAAAGACATAAACTTCCAAGAGTTGGTTCCAGTAGGGTGAACCATCAATCTTACAACTACTTGACGGCTATGGTAAGGAGAAATCTAAGTAATGACAATTTTATATAGATGTTCATTAATGCTTGATCTTATTTTGAATGTCGGATACTAGATTAAACATAATCTAGATTGTTCCCTTAACACATTATATATTTTAATTATGAATGAATGTTTGGATGAATTGATCATCTTAGATGAGACATATAAGTACTTAGAAGATGATTATGCAATGTTTGATG
This sequence comes from Fagopyrum esculentum, assembly GCA_033239045.1. Lineage (NCBI taxonomy): Eukaryota > Viridiplantae > Streptophyta > Magnoliopsida > Caryophyllales > Polygonaceae > Fagopyrum > Fagopyrum esculentum. Next base: position 16,214,663 of record BSUD01000002.1, read on the forward strand.
CCTATTATGCTTGAATGATGCTAGTTATGGCCGAAAGGATGTCTAAGCACATTTGTCTTGTGAATGTACAACTATGGATATGTTGAATTATGTAAGCAAATAGGAAACACCATGTGATGCTTGCATAGTCCAATATAGTCATAAGTAAGTCGTAGAGAAGCTTATCAACTAATGAGTAAATAGCAAACACCATGTGATACTCATATGTTGAATAAATCAAGTGTCTTGACAAAGCATACATATATCATGCTACATTAGTATTTATGACTCAAACTCTCTTGTTTTATCAAGCACAACATGATCATAGATGTCCCTAGGTATGGTTTGGATGAATATCCCAACTCCTAGTATTTTTTCCATAGATATTTGATAGTTGATACTTGTTACCAAAACCTCAAGCATCGTGATCACATGTCGTTCATTTTATATTTTACTAGTCGAACACTGCACGCGAAGCGCGCGGTCGGATTGGACGATCGTGAAATATGATGTAACAAATTAGTTCAACCATTTCGTTGAGACTAAATCAAAAACCAATATTTTAATACAAATTTGCTACTAAAATTTGTTTAGTTTATTTATGAGTATCTAAAAACTTCGAAATTAAAACCAAATTACATAAAATAATATTGAGGTTGAAATCAAAAGCAAAACTTATGTTGACATCAAGATGGATAAATTCATCAACATTCACAATCCCTCGATCCAACTAACAAACTTTGTCGCTCACACTTGGGTCTCTCGAGTCCTTCAAGCTCTTACGGAACGCTCTCGCTCCACATTGTACTTCAAGACCCTGACTTATAAGGTCCATGGCAGTTGATGAGATCATGGGTTTTGGTGGAAACTTCATATCAACTTGCACAATCCTGCACCACATGGACAATTAAATAATGGAATTTCTTATTTTCTTCTTCCTTGTAAATTCAGTGACCATTCATCACATCATTCAACATTCGAAGTGCAAAATTAAATGTAAAACCTAAGAAGAACAAAAGGCTTTTCAAGCTCACCTTTTATATGTGTCAGAGTGTTCATCTGCCTCGAAAGGAGGGACACCGTATAGAAACTCATAGCATAGAATGTCCAAGCTCCATATAGCCACACTTGCATCGTGTTCCACACTTTCAATTGCCAGCAAAGGATTTGATTATGGATTATGTCATCTTATGATTTTGAAGTTGTGGAAACAAGTATAAGCAAACTTTCAACTGCCATTACAGGAGAGGATTATGTATAATATTGTTTTATGACTTCGAAGAATTAGAAACAGATATAATCAAACTTTCAACCGGCATCAAAGGATATTGATTTCGAAACATCAAAAGCCAAAATTGCATATGTCTATTGTAATCAAATAACATGAACTTAACTTTACAATGGAGTTGATAATGTTAAACTACCTGGCTTTGCTTGTTATATGATTCTTGTATAAATCAAGATTGAAAAAATATGACAACTAAAGCAAAATAATATTGATTATAATGAACACGTATCAATTTAAGAATAGAGAGCAAGAAGGTGATAACTCTTTTCATCATCGACCATGTCAAGAGCACCAATCACATTGGCATTTGAGGATCCAACAGTCGAAGATGAACCCACATCATCAAACATATTGCCTTCATTTTCCTCTTCACCTTACAAAATGAAATCATTAAATAAATTAGAATGGACATAATAGTTGTAACTTGGAATAATAGTGGGAGAATTTGACATACGAGGCTTTTTTGAGTTTTTGTTTAAGAAAGTGTACCCCAAATTTTTTACCACTTTCATTTAATAGTAGGTAAAAATTATTAACCCTTCTATTTAGAAAGAAAGGAATAAATGATGTTTGTTATATGTTATATAAGTATAAGTTTTAATTTTTTATTACTGAATTTGTTTTTTTTATTTATTATTTTTCTTGTTTTTTTTTATTATTTCTTTTTTATTTTCTGGACTAAATTTCCCATACCGGAATTTCTCATACCAGAATTTCACATACCAGAAATTTCATACCAGAAATTTCATACCATAAATTTCATACCATAAATTTCACACCAGAAATTTCATACCAGAAATTATCATACGAAAAGTTCGTACCAGAAATTTCATACCATAATTTTTCATACCATAATTTAAATACCAGAAATTTCATACCATAAATTTCATACCAGAAGTTTCATACCATAAAATTACATTTTATCATACCAGAATTTTTACACTAGATTTTCATACCATAAAATTACATACCATAAAACTACATACCATAAAATTACATTTTGTCATACTAGAATTTTGTTACACCGGATTTTCATACCATATAATTACATACCACAAAACTGCATACCATAAAACTACATATCAGAAATTTTTCATACCAAAAAACTCATAACAAAATTTTCTGGTAAGAATTTTACATACCAGAAAATTCTGGTATGAGTTTTTTGGTATGAATTTCGTACCAGAAATTCGTACCAGAGATTTTGGTATGAAATTCATACCTAAAAACTTGTACCAGAAAATTCACAAAATTTCAGTCATACCGAAAACCGAAAACTAGCAGATTGTAAAGCACAAGCAAATTCCAACTTACATGCCTAACGCCCTACACACATATAGAAACCAGAAAGGAATCCCCTCACCACCCACCCACCCACACAAACACCGTAGCTTCCACTCTTTACTTTCATACAAACTCAGCACAACCCAGCACAACCC
>BSUD01000002.1:16217610-16302624 GCA_033239045.1 Fagopyrum esculentum
CGTTTCATACAAACTTATTTCGCTTCAGTTTTATACGAACCCAAACATCCAGCACACAACACGAATCTGAAAATAATACCTTATAAAATGATTAAGGGACTAATCAAACCTTTCGATTCCTACAGTGCCAACGTACAAACCAGTCGCAGTCGGATTTCTGGAATATCCAGTGGAATCGAAGCTCTTTTCGACTTTCCGATCGAGGTCGAGGCTGAATTGTGGTTAATCGAGTAGCTATTCCGGTGTGAATATCCGAAATTACGCCGGCTGTGAGGAGATTGCGGATTTTGATCGGAATCGCAGTCGGATTCCGAGAACATCGCTTCCGATTGCAGGAACTATGCTTGCCATTTGCGGCTACGAGGGAGAGAGATAGGGAAGAGAGAAGAGGATAGGATAGTTAGGGTTCACGGTTAAAAAAGAGGTTTGGGGTACACTTACTAACTCAAAAATACTAAAAGGCCTATTTACTAATCTAATTCTCAAAACAGCCTAGTTACCTAATTAGCCCAATAATAGTCCAGATATTCGATATCGATTACGAGCATTTTAAAGCGGATGACAACACCTTTGTTGAGTGCATTGGATGGCTGATTACGAAGCTCAAGGAAGATAAAGTGGTCAAATTTGCTTCAGTTGCGCCATTTGATAGCTCTGATGTGTAAAAATATTATCTAGCTCTTTGGAGCAAGTATTGAAATGCTATATACTATGTTAAAATTCAACTTTATGCTTATGATAGTAGCACAACCGTTGATGAGTTCATTGGTTTCTACAAGAAGCAGAGGTGAAACTACAAAGGTGTATACAAATTGCAGAAAACTACAAAATAACAAAGTAATTGAGAAAGAAATTGTTCAAAGCAGTAAAAAATTAGAGGGCTTCTATTGTTAGAACATGTGGCCAATTTCATCATACAATTTCTTCAAATATAAGAGAAATTCCCCTTGGTTATTTGTTACACATTATTGTAAATTTTTGAAATGATTTCATGGAGAATGTACAGGGGCTCTTGTATTTTTGCATCTGAAACAAGCTGTGGAAAATTTTGCTTTCAGCAGAGAATTGAGAGAAATTAAGGAGTTCGATAGAGACGAAGGAGAACAATATAACCATGCATCACATACTGAAAAATATGTAGTGTTCATTCAAACAACTATTAAAAGAACCTCATAATCCATTTTATCTAAACCCACACGATCATCTAAGATTCTAAATCATTATCTAAAACCATATATATATATATATATATATATATATATATATATATATATATATATATATATATATATATATATATATCCTTTTATGAACACACAGAAGAAACATATAGATTGGATTTAAACAAATCGGTAAGGATTCATTTTTCACACAAGAGTGTTGGCCAAACCAAAAATAATCCAACATGTACTCGTTATATGAAAGAACCCCTTTTGGTTTCAAAACTTGGCAAACTAAAAACTGAAACAACGATGCCCAACAGAAGAAAGTAGTAGGAAAGCAATTGAGATACACAGGTTTCAAACCTTGGCAAACTAAAAATTGAAGGGATACTGGATTCCATAATCAAAGACAATCAGGGGAAAAGGTCCTCGATCCAAATTGTTCTCACGTGTCAGCCACACCTAAATGGACAAATAAACAGAGATGAGAAACCGTAGGCCAGAAAAACAACCAGAAAATAAACAGATATGAGTCTTGTGGAATCTTGAACAACACTAAATTTCACACAAGTCAGACAAACAAGAAGTTGTCATAAACCTTGGGAATCAAACTGGCAGAAGACGAAGAGACCTTGAAGTAGATAAAAATCAATGGCCGAGAGAGGAAACGAACTTGGAATAGTGGCTTCTGTCACAGGTATTTAAAAGAAGTCGATCAGTGTGTGTATGAACCACACGCGAAAAACAAAGACAACGTCAATAGGGAGAAAGAGGAGGTGAAATCTCAAAGAATAGGACATTCAAAGTAGAACAACATGTCAAAAGGTGAACAAGAATGAAACAAAAATAAAAACAAACAAAGAAAGAAACACGAACCTGATGTGAAGACAAAGATACCATGGCGACGGTGAGTATCATCCGGCGGCGGAAGAGAAAACTCAGCACCGAATTCCTGCAGAAGATATTAACACTCAGGCTAACAGAAGAAGAAAGAAGCGACGGCATGGAAGGAAACACGAGAGGAGATTGAAGAGCATGTTGAATAAGAGATCTCTGCCAAAACCAACGTACTTTATTCAATGATAGATCTCAGCTTAAATAGATTACAAAGCTAAACTACTATTCCTTGATTCTAGCTTAAGAAACTGAATTTAAGAAAAAACCCACCACTATTCCTACGTGATATAGTGGCTGACAAATAGGTACTGAAAACAAACTAATTGAACTTAATTAACTCAACTAAACATCATAATAATTCCTCTCCTAAACTAAGCCATAGGCTTAGTTTATTTCAGAAACGTGACAGACTCCAAGTTTCTTCCTAAATTCCTGAAAGGTCTCCAACTTGAGTGGTTTCGTGAAGACATTTGCTATGTGTTGTGTGGTGCCACAGAACTTCAGCTGAAGTATTCCATCATTCACTAAGTTGCGAAGAAAATGGAAACGTACATCGATGTGTTTACTCCTTCCATGCAATACTGGATTCTTGGACAATTTGATTGTCGAGTTGTTGTCACAATAGATCACTGGAGTTGTATTGCTGTTGTAGCCAAGCTTCTCAAGTATCCTCTGCATCCAAATCATCTGGCATGAGCAGGCTGTTGCAGCTACGAACTCCGCTTTAGTTGTGCTCAAGGTGACTATGGGCTGCTTCTTGGATGCCCAGGCTACAACAGCACCACTCAGGAGGAAAGCATAGCCCGACGTGCTCTTCCTGTCTTCTATGCTGCCAGCATAGTCGCTGTATGTGAAGCCTACTATCTCCTTGTTGCCTTCCTTCCGATAAAGAATCTCATAGTTGATTGTACCTTGCAAGTAACGCAAGATCTGCAAACATGACATCTGGCCTTGTGGTGGTTAGATACATCATGCTGCCCACCAATTGCTTATAGAGTGAACAATTGACTTTTACTCCGTCAGTATCCTTATGGATTTTGCAGCCGGGCACCATGGAATTTAAAACTGAATTGCACTCTTCCATCCCAAAGTTCTGTAGTACTTCCTTAACATACTTTCTCTGGCTGATGAACACACCATTTTCAGATTGTGTTACCTCTATACCCAGGAAGTATTTCATTTCTCCCAAGTCAGACATCTCGAACTCCCTCATCATAGACTGTTTGAACTCATAAAGCATTGCTTTATCACTGCCTGCATAGATCAGATCATCCACATACAAACTTATAATCAATATTTCACCTTGCTGACTGACCTTGGTGAACAATGTTTGTTCACTTCCATCCTTATCAAATCCCATAGCTGTGAAGTAGGACTCAATTCGGCTTAACCAAGCTCTTGGAGCTTGCTTGAGCCCATACAAGGCTTTATTCAGTTTGTACACCTTGTGTGTGGCATTCTTCTCCTCGTATCCTCTTGGTTGCTCAACATACACCTCTTCGGATAAATCCCCTTGCAAAAAGGATGACTTAACATCGAGTTGGTAGACGGTCCAACTCCTTTAAGCAGCCAAAACTAGTATCATCCTCACTGTATCCATATGTGCTACTGGGGCATATACTTCTTCAAAATCGACACCGTGCTTTTGAGCATATCCCTTCGCCACTAACCGAGCTTTATACTTCTCAATCTCTCCAAATTGATTCAACTTGGTTTTGTAAACCCACTTGACTCCTATGCTTTGAGCTCCCTTTGGTAAATTAGTGAGTTGCCACGTATTATTTCTCTTGATACTACTGATTTCAGCATCCATCGCTTGCTTCCATTGGTTACTAGTTATGGCTTCTTCAAAGCTGACCGGATCAACATTCGCAAACAAAGCAAACAAGCCTGCTTGTTCTTCGTTGACGCTCTATGTACCACCAACATAATCTGCCATCCAGAGTGGTGCTCTCCGCTGTCTAATTCCTCTTGCACTGGGTTGCTCCGGAATAACAGAATTTGGTTGTGATGGTGATGATGATAAGTCAACCGATGGCGAAGTGACATGTGGAGATGGTGCTTGTGGTGAAGCATTAATGGGCTCAATTTCCTCTCCTGCTGCTGAACCACCAAGGACATGGGCATCATCAACCCTTGCTTGTGGACTTTCTTCATTCTCAGCAGCCTGGTGCGTAGTTGAACTATCATCCCACTCTAAATCTAGCTCAAGAAATTCAGCATAACCTTTGTCCCAATCCCATTGCTTGTCCTCTTCGAATACCACATCTTTGCTGACGATGATCCTTTGGCTCAGTGGATCATACAATTTGTATCCCTTTGATTCTGCACTCATACCAAACAGAATACACAGCCTGCTCTTGTCGTCTAATTTTGTTCTCCTAGTATCTGGAATGTGGACATGGGCTATGCAACCGAACACCCTGAAATGATCGACAAAGGGTTTGATCCCACTCCATGCTTCTTCCGGGGTTTTGTCTTTGAGAGATGAAGTAGGGCTTCTATTGAGCACATAAAATGCCCAATTCACCGCTTCTGGCAAGAAATTCTTAGGTATGTTCTTCTCAATCAGCAAGCTCCGCACCATATTCATCACGGTTCTATTCTTCCACTCTGCAACCCCATTTTGCTGAGGTGTGAAGGTTGTTGTTAACTGCCTCTTGATGCCATTATCTCTACAAAAATCATTGAACTCAGTGGATGTAAATTCACCTCCTCTATCTGTTCTCAAGCATTTTATAGACAAATCAGACTCCTTTTCTACCATGCTTTTGAATTGCTTGAAAACAGCAAATGCATCTGACTTGTAAACCAGAAAATATACCCATGCTTTTCTACTAAGATCATCAATGAAGCATAATAGATACCTCTTCTTCCCATTTGATTGAGGAGTTATGGATCCACAAATGTCCACGTGGATGAGTTGAAGCTTCTCAGATGCTCTCCATGTGGAGTGCTTGGGAATGATTTCTCGATGTTGCTTGCCTTTTAAGCACACATCACATACTATTGGAGTCTCAGTGAACAATGGTATACCTCGTACCATCTCCTTTTTCTGCATATCCAGCAGCCCAGTGTAGCCAGTGGCGGAGCCAGAAATTTTTGGTTGGAGGGGCAAAAAAAAAAATTTTTATAAGGAAAGTCGAATATTAAGCTTGAAATTAGACAATAAAATATATAAATTAAATAAATAAATAAAAGTTTATTTAAATTTTGTACTATAAATTTGAGCTTCAAATTTATTTTTTTACTTAAAATTTAAAATTATTTTATATATTTAGTTTCTTTTATAAATATATTGTCATATAAATTAGATAGTTGTTGATGAATTATTGTATTAAAAATTATATGAATTTTATTAAATTTATTTTTTTTACTTGGATAAAATTTTATTAAGTTTATTGTATTAAAAATTATTGTATTAAATTTATTTTTTTACTTAGATAAAATTTAAATTATTTTATATATTTAGTTTCTTTTATAAATATATTGTCATATAAATTAGATAGTTGTTGATGAATTATTGTATTAAAAATTATATTAATTTTATTGTATTAGTTAGGAATTAAAGAAATAATTACTAAATATCATTTAATCTCTCCATCTAAACATATTGTAATTTGTTTAAAATAAATCCATAAATAAAAAGGAACTTTTTGCTACTCCCATAACTCGAACCCACGACTTCATGTAACTCCTTCCCTTCCTCTACCAGATGAGCTAGTAGAACAGTATGTAACATAGTTCGTTTTAAGGAGGTTTTTTCCTTCTTTTTTTCCTTCCTAAGGCAAAACGACGTCGCAAGCCGGGGCACCGTACCACCCGTTACCCCCCTTGGATCCGCCACTGAGTGTAGCCCAAATGTCCGAATCTACGGTGCCATAGATGCGCTTGATCTTCAATGTTAGCTTGCAAGCAGTCTGCTGGGGAGTCTTGCCTTGAACTTGCTCTAGCAAATAGGATAAACATCCGATTAGCTGTCATTGTACTCTGAATGATCAAACCCTTCGTGTCGTGATAGATGCGACACTGATTATCTTTCATTAAGACAGCTAATCCTCTTTCCTGGAGTTGCCCAACACTGAGGAGATTGTTCTTCAAGTCCAGAACAAAGAACACATCTCTTACAATATGAGTGACACCATTAAAAACCAGTTGAACACTTCCTTTGCCTTCAACACGCATGGTAGTGTGGTTGCCAAGTCAAACATTCCTTTGAAATCCCTTTCGAAATTCACAGAATAGAGAAGGATCTCCGCACATATGATTGCTACACCCGGAGTCAAGGAACCATACCTCTTTTCTTTGCAGTCCCTGAGCCTCAACTTGTCCCATAAGCAGCATATCTTCCGTTTCATCCAATTCTGCAAAATTGGCTTGCTTGGGCGTACTTGAGCATTCTTATTGGTAATGACCAAGTTGATGACATCGGTAGCACTCAACTGTGGCTTTGTTGAAGCTAGAGCGGGTCCTTCCTCTGCCTCGCCCTCCTCTGAAATTTACTAATCCCCGACCCCGACCTCGACCACCGGAGTCTTCAGATTGAGTCACTGTGAGAGCATGCTCGTCAGTGATCTCTCTTTTGAATTTTTGCTCGTGAACCAGAAGTGAGCTCTGTAGGGCATTGACAGAGAGTGTATCGATATCCTTCGCTTCTTCGATACAACACACAATATAATTCCATCTATCGGTCAAAGTTCGTAGAATCTTTTCTACAATCTTGACATCAGCTAATTCCTCTCCATAATTGCGCATCTCATTCGCAATTATCATCACCCGACCGAAGTAGTCGGTGATTGATTCTCCTTGCTTCATGACCAGAACCTCAAAATCTCGTCGGAGACGATTGAGTTGGGCCCTCTTCACTCAAGCGTCTCCTTGGCACCTCATTTTCATCGAGTCCCATAGCTGCTTGGACGTATCCTTCTGCTGAATGGTCTTTAGAATTGTTTTGTCCAAAGATTGGAACAAATAATTCTTAGCCTTCAAATCCTTGAGTTGTAGTTCTTCCAATGTCTTCTTTTGTGCCTGCGTGAGTGTTGTTCCTTCAGCGGGTAACTGGTACCCTGTTTCGACGACGATCCAATACTCCTTGGATCGGAGAAGGTTCTCCATGACCAAACTCCAATGGTCATAATCCCCATCATATTTGGGAATTGAGGGCTGTGAAAAATTTCCACCATTACTGTCCGACATTTTCTCAGACTTCTCTCTGCTCACAATCTCTCTCAAACCCGCCCTGTGTTTTGAGTGTTTGTGAATAGATAGTTGGTTCTTTGCTCTGATACCAGATGTTGAATAAGAGATCTCTGCCAAAATCAACGTACTTTATTCAATGATAGATCTCAGCTTAAATAGATTACAAAGCTAAACTACTATTCCTTGATTCTAGCTTAAGAAACTGAATTTAAGAAAAAACCCACCACTATTCCTACGTGATATAGTGGTTGACAAATAGGTACTGAAAACAAACTAATTGAACTTAATTAACTCAACTAAACATCATAATAGAGCAAACCTGGATCGAGAGCCAGAGAAGCCAATTATGACGATAATGAAAGTGGTAAACTGGAGATACGGAACGAGCGACACCAGAAAGCGGCAAAGAAGAGCAGAAGATGACAGATGACTCGTTGCAGAAGATGACAACGCGACTCCTTGTGAAACGTCGCATACAAGCGTAAAAAAAAGTCCAGGTAAATACAAACGGGCGGCCTAATAGAAGGAAGTCCGTTATTGTACCAAACCCTCAACTCAAACTTATATTGTATAAAGGATTTTACTCTCTCTTTTCTTTACTAGTTGGATTTGAGACAAAGTCGATATATACATAGTCTCTTGGAATTTTGACATTTATGTTATATAATATACTTACATTAATACGGTCGTATATTTGTGCTTTACATTACTTATTTAATTCATCTATGGTACTTGGCTGTGTATAAATGCATGTGGCATATTTGATGGAACATATACATACATACATACATACATACATACATACATACATACATACATACATACATACATACATACATACATACATACATAAATACATACATACATACATACATACATACATACATACATACATACATACATACATACATACATACATACATACATACATACATACATACATACATACATACATACATACATATATATATATATATATATATCATATGAAAAAAGGCTTATCGTGTAATCATGAGAACATGTCTTATTGTTTAATATATTATTCGTAGTTAATATTAGTTTTGTTACAAAGGTGTCATATCTATGTATTATTCGTAGTTATTGTTGGTTGAATGAATTATATATATATATATATATATATATATATATATATATATATATATATATATATATATATATATATATATATATATATATATATATATATATATATATATATATTTTAGTTCAAGTGAGGAGAGAGTTTGTAGATAAGACTTAGGAGGGTTGTAAGCCATTGGGTGAATTTTAAATCTCACACGCTCATCATTAATGACATTTTTGTAAATTGACTTAAAATCTGGAAAAATACCCTTACGTTCAAAATAGTCATCGGTGTTCATACTTTTATATGTCATTGTTCAAGTTTTTATACATCGGTGTTCATAGTATTTTTATTCATCAAAGTGTCATGTCCATTTATTCTTTTGTGTTCATTTTATAATGCATAGATGTTCATTTATAGGATATAACCACAAAAAATAAAAACTCATAACAAAACGTTAAAAGATGATCATAATATGTTATGTATGTATCAAAGTTATAGATAAGTCATCGACGTTCATACTTTTATACGTCATTGTTCATGTTTTTATTCGTCAGTGTTCATACTTTTTATGTCATTGTTCCTATAAATATTATAAACTATTTTTCAATAAGGCATTTTGCCGAACAGTTTGCGTGCACACTAAAAGGAGCATATAAATTATTTAATTGGAGCTATTAGACCAACTCAACATATGTATATACATGTATTTTCTCAATCAAACTTATTAAACACAAAATGATTCAAACAAATTTGATTTCGAACACAAACATCAATCATAATGAAACGTAAACCTTAAGAATGGAAATCTAAACAATGAGAGTAGAAATTCGAAGAAACAAAACCTGAATCGTCTTGTATTCTCTTTGATTTCACAATTTTTTATGTAATCGATCTCTGAATATTATAAACACTTTTTGAAAGAAAAGTATAATTTTCAAAAATTTGAGCAGCATATTATAAACACCATAACTGTAAAAAAAATTGAATACATACTTGTAAGAAAAATGAACATCATATTTTATTAACACGATTGAAAGAATAATCTCAAAAAAAATCCAAGAAAAATGTTTTTAAAAAAATACAAAAATAAACAATTAATGTTAAAAAATGTACAGTTAGTGTTGGGAAAAAATGAACATTTATTGATAAAACATGAACAATGACTCTTTTAAAAATGAACACATACTTATAAAAATATGAACACCAATTTTTATTTACAAAAAGAAAATCTGGAAAGAAAAAAAAAGGTGACGTGACATGCCACATGTCACCATCCCGGCTCTCCTCATTCCTATCTACAAGGGTCCTCCTCACCGGAATCGGACCCTATATATATATATATATATATATATATATATATATATATATATATATATATATATATATATAAAAAAGCAGCAGAGAATGATTAAAATTTCATGTATTTGCATAATTTATGAAGTAGAGTCTCTAATATTGTGCTTCTCATGAGGGATCTATCTTGTATTGTTTAGTGGTCTTCAAATCTATCGATGAGATTGTGAGGGATTCTATCATTTTTAGCAGGTGCGAACCTAGCCTGAAATGTGGGTTTTAGAAGCATGAATAATATAAGAATAATGTGTTGACATTTTCATGCAGCTGACAAAGTGAGAATATCAAACTTGAATATTCTATAATCACCTCTCCATCCCTTAAGAATTCCTCATCGGAAATGGGCGTCGTGGGGAGATGTTGTCAACAAATTAAAGGTTTGAGCTTTTGAATTGGTCCCTTTCTTGATTCTTTTCCATTCATCTAACCCATTCATGTGGCCAGGTTCACCTCTACTTCATCCCAACATTTTTACTATATATATATGCCAACCAAGAACGGAAGCAATCACAAGTCACAACAAACGAGCTTAAATCAATATGTCGTCTAGAGCTCCCTCGAACACTTCAACGACTCGAGCTTCACAAAACTCGCTGAAGTGTTTGGGGGAACTCCGGGCGCCAGTTGATAACTGAAACTGAATTTTTGTTTGTTTTCAATGTTATTTAGTGTCTTACTTATTGCTTCTTTATATCTAAATCATTAACACTTTGTTCCTTGTACCATCTTCACAGGAAAATCATGTCGGTCTGCTAGGTACATTGCCAACAATCCGGTTTTTCATGAACTCGCAATAGGTTGACTACTTCTAGTTCGGGATGAAGTTGAGAAAGGGCATGTTCAGCTGGAGCATACACATCTATCGGATTAACCTGCTGATATCTGTAATATAAAATGAGCTAGAATATATGAGCTTTTCCTATGCGCATTAGATATCTTGTTTCATGATATATTTTTTATGTTGTGAATGTATATTGGAATTTTATGGAATTAATAAAGCTAGAAAAGTATTTTCCTCTTACATAACTGTTGGGTTTTAGTGAATCAATGGAGTGTTAGTTTGATAGGAACTCACATGTTACTAACGATAAGCAAACCCTTATAACATGGAAAAGGGACGAGATTGCTGGAGATAACAAGTTGTATAAATTCTCCTATTGTCAATTAATTTTAGGATGGAACTGTTGGACCGTATGTGCGCTTGTATACACACGACCCTTGTTATACGGTCCGTCTGTATCGAACTTTGACAAAGACTCATCAAAGCCATGAGGCGAAGCCAATGTTGACGCTTGTGGGCACCGCATGCAATTATACATAGTCTCATTTCGCATTGGACCTAAATTTCGGACCTATACCGAAAAACTATTGTTCTATGGACTTGACAGGATATCTAAGTCCGAACCGGTCCGTCATATTTTTAACGGTATGCCCAAAAATATTTATAGTAAAAATTTGTTCCATCGGTCCAGATTGGAATTGAATATCCGATCTAATAGAAACTTTTCGACTAATGACCGATGAACAACCACTTAAGGTGTTATTAACAAATAATTGAGTTTCAAAAGGACTAAAGCTTGAGAACACGAGCAAAAAATGAAAAACAATTGGGTATAATATGAAAACGGTAGATGATCGTCATAATTTTTGCAGTTAAAATCCTAATATCCATATACGTAGAGGTGAATTTTGAGAGTAAATTGATTGATTGTCTTATATATCTAAATATGGATTTCATGGAGGCAAAATTTGACGGTCCAGTTCATCAGTTTTCGTTCATCATCTGTATCTTACGTGGAAGTTAAATATCCTCATTTTGAGGACAAAAGTTGATCAGAATCAACGTTATTTCTCGTCCACCAAAACCATGGAGCCTCAGGAGTTCTTCATCTGTCATATATTTGAAATACTTACGATGATTTGCCTATTATAAGTTGTAATTGTTGGAACCAATATTTTGGACAAATTTTTGGAAGGCTTCGACCATCGTCAACGTCGAAAAACGGAAGTATTGACTTCGTCTCCGCCAGCATTAAATCGTGGTTGTGAATTAAGATAATTTTGTGATTTGAACGAGTTAATCAATGGAATAGCGAGTGAAGATAGAACATTTTTTTGGTTTTGTTGCATGGAACTTGCAGCTAGGGCTTTCAATATAATTTTGTTGATTAAAAGGAATATAACCCTATGTATTTAATTTATAGTCCAATAGATAGAATCCGTACCGCGGGGGTGAAACCCCCCTCACCTCCCTGTCGACCCGAGCCCATTAAATCATGGGTCCAATACATGTTTTCTCCGTACCCGGCTAAGGACCGAGCGAGACGAGCAAGACGAGTTCCTCCTGTGCCGAAGGCCCATGAAGAGCTCGTCTACCTCGGACCTCGGTGCTTGACCCATCGCATCAATCTACCTAGATTCATTGTCTTATTACAACAGATAATGATGTCCGAAATTACGTGTACGAAATACAAAACTTGAAAAAAATGAACAAAAATCTGGTTATCCCACGTCGACCAAAAAAAGTGAAATATGTATAGTATATTAGAAGAAAAAACGCTTAAAGATCGTGGCATTTGGATCACTATCGATTTTCAATTGGGAGCGGGAATTTATAAGTTTGTCTTTTGTCGAATGCAAGCCAAAAAGGTAGAGTTGATGCATTTGATACACATATTTTTCTTCCCAATCTAGTCGCGAACAAGTATATCATTGCTGATAGGTTTGAACCTAGTCACGAATGTGGTTTCATAACTTGTAACTATAACGTCTTGCATTTCTAAAGTTGTGGCATTTCTAAAGTTGTGCGAATACATAGTTGAATATGCTTTGATCATCTTGTAAACTTTGTTGCCCCTTCTGAACTTGAGAGATCCTTTGAATAAAGCTAAGGTGTCTACCTTTGGGACCAATTTGGCAATGAACTTCCCACCTCCCTTACAACATTCATTATCCTTCATTCATCTAACTCATTCTTGTGGCTACATTCACCCATATCAACACATGATCTAGGATATACTTGTATATATATATCACAAGCTTCCACAACAAAGGTAAATATCACAACAACAACCCTTGTTGAATCAAGATGTCCTCTAGAGTTCCCCTTGAACACTTCAACAAAGAAGTCACAAACCTTGCTGAAGTGTTTGGGGGAACTGTTGATGTCACCCTTGAACACATATTTTACCATTTTCATTATTTACTATTTTTAGGGCTGAGCATCAGTTCAAAATCGCAAAACGTAAACCGAATCGAACTGCAAACCGCAATCCCAGAAAACGTGAACCGCACGGTTGGGGTTCGGTTGCAGTTTGAACCGCAATGAACCGCATTTTTGGGTTTGGTTGCGGTTTTGCGTTTTTTTCGGATTGTTTTGCGATTTTTTCGGTTTTTTATGGATTTTTTGCGGTTCAGTTGCGAACCGCAAACCGAACCGATTACTGCATCTCTAACCTGACTCTTAACTGTATTGCAGTGCCATTTGGTGAAACATAAATCTACAGGCTATAAAGTTCCAAGCTTTTGAAGGAATCAAAGAGTGGCACAGACACAATAGCCATGTGAAATACTTACCTAATAGTAGGTAATTGTCTAGGGCCAAGAACATGGCCATTCTGTCATAACACTTAAAGTGACTCATACAAGTTATCCTCTTCATGTCACATGAAAAAATTACTCATTTTTGGACATTATATTTTTACTATGTATAAAAAAAATGCTTATTTGTTCATATAATTATGTAGAGTAAAGTTTTGGGCACATCGGGGAGCTAAGTGCATCAAATATACGTGTTTCTGAAGTTGAGAATAAATATCTCCTTTGTAGTGTGCAGAGGAAGGACTTTTTTTAAAAATAAATGGAAAAAATATGTAAAGGAAAGATCCCTTGAGCCGTGAGGAGCCCTGGACAATTTTGATAACTAAGCCTTTTTTAAAAACTATAGTATTAAATATACCTAATCTTTTGTATTTATTCTCAAACTTTACACACTCTTCTCTCAAGAGGTACATTTACTAAACATAAAACTAGAAAAAACCTAGTAAACCTAATTGTTTCAACAAAAAAATTACGTTAACTACTTGAGAATGGTATAAAGACAAAATATTTACTAGTATAAAATATTTACACTAATTTAACAAAAATATTGAATTATTTTGAACTAAAAATATAATAACTATATTTTTTGTTGCAAAAAATTATTGGGCAAATTTGCTAACTAGGCTTTATTAAGAAATAGGGATACGAAGTAGGCTTTTTCATATTTTCCATCAACAAAATATACCCAAAACCATATTTACCGTTCAAGGATAATTAATTACCATAATAATCAGGTAAATCCCCAAATTCTCTCTCTTTTCTGTTACAAGCAAAGAAACCAAATCTGGTTTCTTCTCCTCCTCTCTAGATCTCGATCTCGATCTCAAAATTCACTCTTCTCCTCTTCTCGATCTCGATTTCAGAATCCAATATTCTCCTCCTTCGATCTCGCCCTTCTCGCAAGCTTCTCTGGTATCACAATTACTTTCTCTCTTATCTCTCACAATCGACATCGATCGAGTAATCTTCTCTCGTATCAATCAATCAAACACCATAAACGAATACAACGCAATCGATTTGGGATCCAAGACTTCAAATACCAGAATTCGCTTCGATCTAACAGGTATCTCTTTAACAATATTCTACTCTCTCTCTCTCGACATCTTCTTCAGTATTATTCTGGTATTTTGTTCACCATTGTGACATTTTAATCAGATTCTTGTATTTCTGGTATAAGGTATTGACAGATTTGATTTTGTTTTAAATTATGTTTCTAGTATGTTTCTGGTATGAATGAGTGTGTTACGATTCTGGTATGATCATTGTTGTTAGTTTGTTTTCTTAATTCTAATATGAAAAAATGAGTTCTGGTATCATTAATTCTTTGGTATTTGTCGAGTTGTGCATAATTATGGTATACTTGAACGTCTGGTATACAAGATCTTCTGGTATTTATGTTCTTGTGCATAATTCTGGTTTACTTCAACGTCTGGTATACTTGAAATTCTGGTATTTGTGGTGTTGTGCATAATTCTGGTATGAATTAATGAGTTCTGGTATAATCTCCTTTGTAGTATGATAATTATCTTTCTGGTATCATTAATTCTGGTATCAATCAATGAGTTCTGGTATACTCTCTTTTGTAGTATGATAAATGTTTTTCTGGTATCATTAATACTCTGGTATTTGTGTGTTATGAATAATTCTGGTATGAATTAATGAGTTCTGGTATAATTTCTGGTATACTTTAACTTCTGGTATACTTTAACTTCTGGTATTTATGGTGTTGTGCATAATTCTGGTATACTTTAATTTCTGGTATTTGTGATGTTGTGCATAATTTGGTATACTTTTAACTTTTGGTATACTTATACTAGTTTTTTTCTGGTATATACAGAACTTGTTAGCCATGGCTCAGTTACAAGTTGTAGTTTATTGTGGAGGAGAGTGGAAATCTGTGGGAAATGAATGGACATATTTAGGGGATAAAGTAGTGTGCAAACCCATAACTGTGGGAGATCCAGTTAGCATACCAGAAATTAGGATGTTGATTGCCAAACGTTTTCAAGTAGATGAGACACTGAACAAATTGGAACTTACATACAAGAATACCTTAAATAAAGCGTTGCAACCGTTTGATATTGAGACAGTAGAAGATTTCGAGGATTTTGTTGAAGTTAATCAAATGACTCAACCATGCTGGAGTGTGCCATTGTGTGTGAGATTAAAGTCTACAATTATTATACCAGAAATTGAAGAAATTAATGAATATCATCCACACACTGCCATTGTTCCTGCTCCTAGTGTGACTGAAATAGAAACAGAGAATAGCTATGCAATCACTGAAGTTGAACCTGAAGAAACTCAATGGGGTCTTAAGCTTGGACAAAAGTTCAAGGATAAAAACGCAGTGAAAAGTGCATTGTGTTTGAATGCTGTTGCCGAATGTACACAATACAGAATAACAAAGTCTATCAAGCTTGCTATTCTTGCGCGATGTCTGGATAAAGATTGTAAGTGGCGTGTGCGGTTCTCAAAAATCAAGAAATCGAAAGTGTTTACACTAACAAAGTATACTAGAGAGCACACTTGTTCATTCCATACCAGAAGAAATTATCGCAGAAAGGTCTCATATCCTGTCATTGCTGAAATAGTTGTAAAAATGTAAGTCCATTCCTTATTATCACATATAATATTCAATTCTATATTTTTTTCTTCCATTCTGGTATGTAATACATTCAAATCATATTGTTTATGTTATTCAGGTATGCTAATACACATAAACTCCCCGAGCCTAAGACAATTATTGGAATTTTGAGAAACGAGCATTGCTTAGAAGCTAGCTACTGGAAATGCTGGATGGCACAAGAGGCTGTCAAGGACAATATAAGAGGAACAAATGAAGAGAACTACAAGGGTGTGCCAGTGTACTTACATCGATTGCAAGAGGCAAATCCGAACACTATTGTAGCACTGCAATTGGATGATGAAAACAAATTCAAGTATGTCTTCTTTGCTTTGGGACAATCAATCAAAGGATATTCAGTAATGAGAAAGGTATTATCCTTCTTCTGGTATGTAATAAAGTTATGCCTCTGGTATTATAAATTATGCATAGATGATATAGATTCTGGTAGTTATGTTGTGTTTCTGGTAAGCAGTAGAATTATCGTTCTGGTATGCTCTTTTCTGGTTTGTATAACCAGTGTCTGGTATTGTTAGATTCTGGTAAGTAGTAGAATTATCTTTCTGGTATGCTCTTTTCTGGTTTGTATAACCAGTGTCTGGTATTGTTAGATTCTGGTAGTTATGTTGTGTTTCTGGTAAGCAGTAGAATTATCTTTCTGGTATGCTCTTTTCTGGTATAGTATTATATATATTTGAACAATTAAGTGTCTGGTATGACTATTATCAATTTCTGGTATACCAGAAAACTAATTGATTTTTGGTTGTTGTTGTTTAAGGTCATATCAGTTGACGGAACATTTTTAAAAGGACGATATGGTGGGGTGCTATTGCTTGCAACAGCACAAGATGCAAACCAACAAATATACCCCCTAGCATTTGCAATTGTTGACCGTGAATCTGATGACTCGTATGATTTCTTCTTTTATCATATACACAAGTTTGTCCCTGATACCGAGGAACAACTATTTATATCAGACAGACACATGTCAATCAAGAATGGTATTGCTAAGCACTACACAAAAGCATCTCATGGAGTTTGCATGTACCACTTGAAAGGGAACATCAAGAAAAAATCAACCAAGAATATAGTTCAACAAATGTTCGTGGATGCGGCTAGGTGCTACAGAAAGGATAAGTGTCTTCAACTGTTTGAAAATATAAAGATGGTATGCTTATTCTGGTTTTTATTATTTTCTGGTATGCAATCACATTATGCTTCTGGTATTTCAATTCTGGTGGTTTATTTTATTTCTGGTATTGTCCTTTATCTCTCATTTATAGTGTTTCTGGTATGAATGTTTCTGGTATGAACGCAGATTAGGTTTGTCGTATGAAAATTATAGTTTCTGGTATTAAATTTAATCTCTAGTATGAATTCTGGTATGCTTTTTGTGATTGTTTCTGGTATCATACATGATATGTTTCTGGTATTCAACAATATTATTGATGATCAATGATTATGGTATTACCTTTTTCTGGTATTGAAACATGTTAGATGTATGGTATGTTTTTTTTGGTATTGTATATAACTTCATGTGTACCTGCTAATGTTTGTAGGAGAAGGTAGTAGTTGCACAGCTATTGGAAGAAATTGGATTTGCTGCTTGGTCCCGAGCTTTTTGCAACGCAAAACGTTACAACATTATGACAAGCAACAATGCAGAATGTATAAATAGTGTATTGTGTGATGCAAGAGATTATCCAGTGCTTGCCCTCATTGATGTTATCAGACAGACAGTGGGTAGATGGTTTGCAACGCGAAGGCAAAGTGCTGAATCATGTACAGAAATGACAACACCAAACGTTGATGCACTGATACAAGCTAAATATGGAGAGGCAACAAAGTATGGATGCTATGTGCTTGATGTGAAAAGGCTGTTGTTTGAGATACAATGGAACCAGGAAAGGGAAGTTGTGTGTTTAGTGGATAGGAGTTGCACTTGCAAGGAATTTGATATTGAGGAAATACCATGTGTTCATGCAATAGCTGCAACAAAGATGGCGAAAATGAATCCGGCTTCTCTGGTAAGTAAATATTACAGCACTGAATATTGGAACACTGCATATGAGGAGACAATATACCCAATTGTAGATCATGAGCATTGTGAGATTCCAAGTTGCATTACATCTATTGAATGCAACCCTCCAATAAAGAGGAAGAGAATAGGAAGATTGCCTAAAGCTAGGATACGGGGATCAATGGAAGGAAGCAAGAAGAAGAAATGCAGCTGTTGTGGCAGGATAGGCCATGACAAAAAAACTTGCCGAAATCAACCAATGGAGAAAGAATGAAGACACATACCAGAAATACTAATTTTGCTTATTTGTCATTATCAGATATGTAGAAAACAGTTACTATATAACTATATGTTTGTTTTATGTGTAAATGTCCACTTACCAGAATCAAAACAATAGGTAATAACAAAAACTAAATAAAAAAACTCATACCAGAATTAAATAAAAGTATACCATTAGGCTATTTACATGAATACCAGAAAGCATAGGAAAGAAAATCACAAATTGAATGTTTCTGGTAAACAAATAATCATACCAGAATCAAATATATGAAACAAACTACAAGAAACACATACTAGAAACACATACCAGAAATACAAAAGCAATATATCATACCAGAAAATCACAAAATAAACGTTTCTGGTAAACAATTACTCATACCAGAGGCACATATGTGAAAAACAATCATACCAGAAGCATAAAAAATAACAAAGAAATACCAGATATAATCATACCAGAGGGACTTAAATGAAATACCAGAATCCAAAATAGCAACATAAACACTTCTGGTAAAGAAACTATATTAACATAAACACTTCTGGTAAATAGCAACATAAAAACTTCTGGTAAATTATATTACAAAAGAGTTAATATATTACAACAGAGTTAGTCAATACCAAAGTACAAGTTTAGCAAGAGTCAAATACATCATTTTGGACATATTAAGTTTCAAAGGGACTCGTGGGGTTTCACCCACTCCCTATGGTACAAAATAGAACAGAATTGTTCCCTGAAAGCTGGAACCCATTCTTGACATATGTTTGACAAATCAGTTCGTCCAGACGACAAATACTGAATGTGCTTGATTGTGAATACACCACAGCTTCCACTGCAATTGTAGACAAAATATTATATATGTGTTTTTCCAAAACATCATACTAATGAACATACCAGAAACATATGACTAGTATTGTAAAAATCACCTTGGATTGTTCTGTGGAACTTCTTTGGCTGTCTTTCGAACATAATCCAATGGCTTATCAAGATTGTCCCTTAACCTCCCAAATTCTCCATTAAGTTTCAGAATATAAGGAAACATAACAAGGAATGGGGTGAGCAAAGCTTTCAAGTCCCCATCAGACATACAGTCCACAATTGAGTCATATACAACAACACACCATTTAAGTAAATCAATTTGTAGTGCTATCCAGTGTTTACCACAGGTGTTGATGGCAGTGTATATTGTATCGACTTCAAAAAAGCTCTTGCTAAAAAAGGGAGGATCAAGTCCAAGTATATAACATGCAATTTCTTCACCGTAATTAAAAGTCCCTGTTTCTTTCAACTCTAAGAATTGTTTATAACGCACATCGTTGAAGTAGTCGACGAAGGGTACAGGAACAATGGTAATACGGCGATAAACCTCTGGATACTCAATTACAGCTTTTCGGAGGTATGTAATCATTTCATCCAGTTGCTGTAAAGTAGGGAAAAAAACTAATAATTCAATACCAGAGCAAGTATGAGAATAATACCAGAAAAACATAAAAAGTTCATACCAGAATTCAAGACATGATAACCATCAGACAAGATACAAATACATGAAAACACATCATACCAGAAACACAAAAAATAAACAAATACCAGAAGGCTCAAGTAATAAATCATCTAAGGAAGTCAAATGATAGTTTACGGCAAAATGAAAGAATTACATACCATAAAACTAATGAAATACATAATACCAGAAAAAAGAAGCAAAAATACAATCATACCAGACTCTTATACAAGTAGCTAATACTAGAAAGCAGTACAACACAGCATACCAGAAATTGTAAAAACAAAATGTACAAACAACATCTTACCAGAAACACATCAGTAGCTAGTTTCAGAAAGTCATACCAGAAAACACAATACCAGAAATTATTAACTTAAACAAAAGTAAGGTTAGTGTTAACTTACATAATCCCACAACCAGCCAGTTTTTTGGAGTAAGAGCTTGAAGTGTTCTTTATTTGCTTCATGTTGAAATCCAGTAATAAGGTCTTTTTTAGTCTTCGGGTTAAGGTACCAAGCATAAAAAGCATCTCTATCTTTCTTGCTCAAGAAACAATGCTTGGGGGGCTTGGGGATTTTTACTGGGACAACATACGGTGATACAACAAGGTCGCTGGGTTTCTTTTCACGTAAACCCATTCTCCTCGGTCCTCTGGTTTTAACTTTCCCTTTCCCTTTCACATCTACCTCTGGTAGTGGTTTCTGTACCAGAACAACAACATAACACAAACATTAATAAATATACACAGAAACAAAACACATGAAGAATAGTAGTGTATTATACCTCTTCCACAGCTTCTTCCTTTGGCTGATCAACTTCAGCTTCCTCCTTGGGCTCAGGCTGGGACTAAGGCTGGGGCATTGGCTTTTCTATAGATACCGTCTCTTCAGAACTTGAAGAAACCCCAAGAACTTCTAACTTAGGAGCATCAGCTAGAGGTTGGGAGGCCGGTTTTCTAGAGGCTTTGGTACCTTTAGAAGAACCGGCCAACCTTTGAACATTAGTGATGAGCCTGAAACATTGACTTTCTATTCTGTGTTCTGTCATCGTTTGTGCCTTCTGCCTCATAACAACTTGGTTGATAGTGGCATCTTGTTGCTCAACCTTCTTGACCAACTCAGAAAGCAATTGATTTTGGGCTTGTAGTTGTTTCTTTAAGTCTTCAACCCAATCAGGCACACTATACATTAACATAATAAAAGATTAAAAATGCGATATCAAATAAGCATTTGAAACTAATAAATTATGGTATGTAAAATATCAACTACATTTTTGTGGTAGAAATAGTGGAGGTTGTGGGATCAGATACAGGTGGTGAAACCACAGCTTCTGTGTTGGAAGAGGTCGGATCAGGGACAGGTGGTTCAACCACAGCTTCAGAATTGGAGGTGGTGGGATCAGGCAGAGGTGGTGCAACCAAAGCATCTGTAGGGACTATGCTATCCATTTCTGGAGCAACAACAATCCCAACAGTGCTAGAAGGTGCAACAACAACAACTGGAGGTGTAGCCACTGCCAACATGTCTTCTTCAGGGCTAAAACAATAGAATAAATTTTGTAAATATTAAGTATTCTGGTATGATAATATAAATACATATTCAACTTCAGTTTACCATGATACTTCCTCTACAATCTGTTCTCTCTTAGGCTTCTTAGATGCAGCCCTACATTAGGAAAAACAAACATTATTAAGTAAATCAATAACATACCAGAAACAAAAACCAAATAAAACATAACAATGTACACAGGAAACAAAGATTAAAAATATCATACCAGAAAACATATTAAATCTAATACAAGAATGTAAGGAAAAAAGTATACCAGAATTAACATAAAACAAAAACTAGAAACAAAAAGACACATACCAGAAAGTAACAAAGCATGTATACCAGAAAAATAAAGCAGAAACTAATACCAGAAGTTATATTATAAGCATACCAGAAACTAACAGGCACAGACCAGAAAGCAAAAAAGCAGTCATACAATAAAACTAAAGAAACTAGTATAATAGAAACTAATGCAACATTATTAAAATATAGATTGAGTATGAAATGTATTGAGATATCTTTTACTTCCCTCTTTAATTTTCCTTTTCTTTGGGACATCTTCTTTCTTAACAACCTTTTGTGGTCTTGGCAACCTCAAAATATGACGAGGAGGAGGAGGAGGAGGAGTAGCAAAGTCATCACTCTCGGATTCCTCCTTCTTTGGGACTTCCTTGATAGCCTTGACATTATGCCCTCCAGGCCTGAATACACGTACATCGTGGAACCCTACTTTGAAAAGATGACAAAGATAGCCAGTTGGGTCCAAAACTTCATCCCCCCACCATTTGCAGTCATCCTCGGTTTCTGGGTCTTCTAGGTTGAGGGGGATAGTTTTGATGTCATCTTGAGCCACCGATGACGCTGTATCCTTTATTGTCTGGAAGCTGCATTTCATCTTCCCCTTTGTTGATGAAACCCACTTAAGACAAAGTGGGGTTGCTTCTTCATTAACACATGTGGCAAACAAAGATGCCAGTGTGGGGAGAGAGTCAAGGATGAAAACCTGCATAATATAGACAGGAAAACAAATGAATAAACCATACCAGAAACTCAAACCAATAAATAATATAATACTAATAAAATAATATCATACCAGAAAATGAAACCACAAATGCATATCAGAAAACCAGAAATCAAGTAAACTCAATTATAAAACACAAACTAGAAAGATATACTAGAAATGCTATTGAAATAAAGCATATCATAAATCACAAACTTAATATTTCTGGTAGCTAATTGCTCATACCAGAAAGCAAGTAAACTCATACCAGAAAGTATAAAATTCAGAACATACCAGAAACAAAACAATACTTCACAGAACTCAATTATACAACATACACAATCATACCAGAATCTAATAAATTAAAACAAAATACAAGAATCAAAAACCAGAAACAAAAACCAGAAATGCTAATGCAATAAAGCATACCATAAAATCACAAAAGTATCATTTCTGGTAACTAATTACTTATACCAGAGGAAAATGAATGAATAACAAGCATACCAGAGACGTAAACCATAACAAAAATAACAAATATAAACATACCAGAGGCACATAAATGGAAAACCAGAAGCATACCTGGAATGCCAAAGGGAAACCAGAAAGGCAGTAATTTCCGGATGCCCTATACTTTGTTGGCTCGCAATCCCTCAGGTTGTCAAGTGTCTTATTAAAGACAAGGCGCCCCCATGAATAAGAATTAAAGGCATCCATGTCCTTCAGAAGCGATAGAGGAAGATTGGAGACGAACTTCTTCTTGTCATTGCCAAGCAAAACAAATTCAATAAACAGCAACAGAGCCATCTTGAATTTCCTTTCATCATTTTTTTTCAGCTTTGAATATTTTTCCTCCAATTGATCCAATTTGCACTTGGGCATGCCGAACAACTCCTTCATGTCGACATTTTCTTCTTCGTTGTACACATGGAACCGACACTCAAGGCCGGTAATTTCTGAAAACTCGCTTAAGCCAAACCTTATGAACAAAAATACGCAACAAAAAAAGATAGAAACACATTAACAATAGAAAGTAGAATAGAGGTAACAATCTGAACTGAAAAGGTTAGGTGTATAGTTAATATATACCTAAGCAAGGTTTTGTTGATTGCAAACCACATTGAGTGTTTGCGGTCAGTTTGAACCTCATGCAGAAGCATGAAGTGTGGTTTGAAGGTTTAAGATTGGTACAGAGGGAGATGACAGATGAAAAAATAGAGTTTTTGAACATTTCTTGCCCATTGGCATCCAACCCTTCAAGTAAAAATTTAACCATGTTGACACGAGACAAGACAGTTATACGTGTTGCCTCGTATTGTGGGTTTTCATCAAATCTGTACATTAACTAGTAAAGGAAATAAGATTGTTAATACAAGAAAAACAGTCAAGAACAAACCAGAAACTCATATCAGCCATTCAACTTACATTGGACTCTTCATGTCCATAACTAACGCTTTCCTCAGCAGCCTGTGTAAACATACCAGAAAATAATGTCAATATATAAATCAACATGAAATACCAGAAAGTAATATAAAAACCTCATATGAACAAATACAAGAAAACATTAATAAATAAAACAAATACCAGAAACCCTAACTAGAACATCTAATACCAGAAACAAATAACATACCAGAATAACATACCAGAACTTCGAATACCAGAAAACATTAAACATCATATGAACAAATCACAGAAACTTACCAGAAACTTAAAATTACCAGAATAACATACCAGAACTTCTAATAAACACTTACCAGAAACTTAAACTAAAGCAAAGACCAGAAAAATTGAAACCAATAACATACCAGAAAATGTAATAACATACAAACATACCAGAAAAGTCATGCAAATATAAAGACGAAACAAACATAGAACAAACCATATCAAAACAGATACCAGAAACGATGATTAAACTTACAAACCCTAATATGAACAATCACCAGAAACTATAATACCATAAAACCTGAAAGAGTATCAAAGCAATACTAACCATAGGTATATCGACTGGTCGAGGACCACCAGATACTACAATCTGAAGGCATGATTCATCATGAGAGACAGCAGAATCATCGCCTTCGTTTGGTGTGGCATCTTCAACAGGTAAAGGAGGCGTAGGAGTCAGAAGGTTGAAGGTAGGAGCATCACAAGACGATTTGTTGGCAGCAACCTTTGATCGAGTCGACATTTTCAATTTCTTAGGGTTTACAAAAACTCGAAAGGATTGTGGTGTGTTTGGGGTAAAAACGAAGACGAAACACAGGTGACAAGTGAGGAGATGGCCGGAAAGTGACGAAGAATGAATCAGAGATGAAGAAAATGTAGATTACGAGAGAGATTACGAGAGAGATTACGAGAGATGATGAACCAGACATTGAAGAAGTTGAGGAGTCGAACAGGCGAACGGTATGGAGAAGTGCTTTTCTCTGGTAGTTAAGTGATGAATGAGCGGATAGTTTGTTTGGGTAAATTAGTAAGGTAAACTAATTAGGTAAAATAAGGTCAATTAACAGTAATTAAATTAGGGGTATAGTTTCTTTTATAAAAACTTAAAAAAGCCTAGTATATCAAAATTTGCCAAAATTATTTGATAAAATCAATAAATTTATTAGAATATATTTTTTTCATCTAGCATGTACTAGTTTATATTCAAAAAATATGAACGTTTAGTTTATATTTTATAAACTAATGGTTAATAGTTTATTAACTAAAATTTACATTTAGTAATGTATAATTCATGTGTATGTAATTCAATACTTAAAGGAATAATTTTATTTGAGTAAATCCAAAATAATATAAAATTTCTAATAAAATATTACAAAGATAAAACTGTATAAATATTCATTATAGGATAAAAAAAAATCATTATTTAAAAAAAATAAAAAAATAAAAAAACTATGAGTTATATTAAACGCCTCAAATTCTGGGTCCATCCGTTCCACGTGCTTTATAGGTTGTCACTTGCCACATCACCTTCAGCCATATCTTGAAGCATATAAATTATACTTATTTATAGTAGTTCATATTTTAATATACAACTGCATCTACAAACTACGCCTATACGTACGCCTTCAGTAATCACCGCATTTTTTGCTCAATTTTTTTTTTATTGGATAATAGACTATCAAATTTTATTTTATTAACAGCTAAGTAATATATGACAAACATTTACAAAAATAACATCATGGAACTTGACCTTATCATTTTGAATATATCAAATATTTTGATTAATTTTCAGCAGGTTAGGATTCATCACGTCTTTATGAAAGTCAATTGTGTCGCCGATAAGCTCGCAGAATTGGGACACGGTTCCCCATTTGGTTGTTCACCGACACCTCCTCAGGTGGTCGAGCTCATTCGAAAGAATACTCTATGTTGGAGAGTCTCGTGAAGATAATCTAGTCTAACTGTTTACAGTATAATTTAAAAAAAAGAGGGAAAAAAAATAACATAAGTAACATTTTATATTATAAAATTGTTGTCCTTTGTGACAGAGAATCTTGTAATTGCAAGTTGGTGAAAGCAAATCATGAGTTGGATGCCAACTTTTGGTAGCTTTTAAAGTTGTGTGTTTGCCCCCATATCGTACAATAATTCATCCTATATAGTGTAATCCTATGTGATTTCATACCAAATATGCCTACTCTTACTACACGTTAAACCACATAATAGGAAATTTTGTGTCAAATTCTATGGACAAAATCTACTTATTAGCATCATACCTCCAAATAAATGCACCTCTTCTGCTATTAGACAAATCCCCACCGACAATTGTAATTATCTTAACCTAATCAACCACTAATTCTAATAAACAATAATTGTTTGATTTATATTAAGGATCATTTCATTGAGGTTTATTATGATTTACTGACTAACCGTCGTAAATCAAACCGTGGGAATCTAAATTGGCGGTTTATGTTAAAGCTAAATCGTTGGTTTGGTCCCTTAAGAAAAAATAATCAAACTGACGGTTTGATTAGACGGTTTAACTTTCTCGAAAAGAGCAATCTATACCTAAACCGTCAACCTTTGGTCAAACCGGAAAACCCAAACTGTCTGTTTGGACCGATTTGACGGTTTAACCCAAACCGGACTCATGTCTAAACCGTCGCCAATGAACATCAATGTAAATGTTAATGTAGGGTGCGTAGCAGGAGATAATGCCTCCATCCAAGGCCTACATACTTGACTCTGTCATTGTGTTCAGCTGACAGATTGGCAACCACTTCTCTGTACTATGTTTTGTATCTTTCCAGCCACCTCCACTATCTCCCACTTTTCTCCCTTTACATAAATACTTAGAATTTTTTTGCAATCGTTTTGGATCTCTATGCATGGGAGCCCTTTCATAATCTCTCACTTCTCTTCTATCTTTAGGGGACCCTTTCTATCTCTCTCTCTGTCATTCTTTCTATTCTCTCATCAGTAAATGAATGCAAGAAAGTTGTTCAGAAATTAATGCCTTCTCATACCAAACAACAACCATCCTTCTCCTTCTTCACTCTTCTCTCTCTCCTTAGATTAATGTGCAGGTTTGTATGTGATTTTTGACAATACCCAGGTGACATTCTTCCTTCTTTTCTCTACAACTTGCAATTTTTCATCTGGGTTTTTTCTATTGATCAAAAAGATTCAATCTTTCTAGTGGAATTTCAAAATGTACAAATATGGGTTCTACTTCTATTTGTTCTGTCAAGCACTTGTTGTAGTTCAGTTTAGAGGATCACATGCACAGTTGAGTACTTCAGAGTCAAGGATTCTCCTTCAAATCCAAAAGCATCTTGAATACCCAGAAGCCCTAAAGGGATGGAACAGGTGGACTAACTTCTGTTACCTCCCTTCATCTTCTTATGTAGTTGTGGTTTGTTCAGGAAACCATGTAACTGAGTTAACTGTAATTGGAACCAAGAACTCCTCTCAAACCCTAAAACAAGATGGAAACTTTCTTGTTTCTAAGGAATCTCTATCTAGTTCCTTCTCTATTGACTCTCTATTCACTGGTGTAACAAAGCTTACAGGGTTAAAAAAGCTCTCTTTTGTGTCATTAGGCTTGTGGGGCCCTATTCCTTCAAAGATTAGCAGACTTCATTCTCTTGAAGTGCTTAATATCAGCTCAAATTTCATATATGGTAGCATCCCACCTTCCATTGCATCCTTAACAAGCCTCAAAAGCCTTGTACTATCTAATAACTTGATCAATGGGAGTGTTCCTGATCTAAGTGGTTTTGAATTACTCCAAGAGCTTGATCTTGGAAACAACAAAATCGGACCCGAATTCCCATCACTAGGAAGCAATCTTGTTTATGTTAAATTGAATAACAATTCCTTTAGAACTGATGTTTCTTCTCATTTCAAAAACTTTTATCTTCTCCAATGGCTAGATGTGTCATCTAATCATCTTGTTGGCCCAGTCCCATCCTTCATATTCTCGTTACCGGCATTATGGTATCTCAATTTGGCTGGTAATCAGCTCACAGGAGCTATCCCGAAGGCGACAACCTGTGGCGGAAAATTATGGATTGTTGATATTTCAAACAATTTGTTGATGGGAAACCTTCCAACCTGTATAAAGTCAATGTCTTTAAACAAAAATGTGTTTACTTCTTGGAATTGTCTTTCGGGTTCCAAGTATCAACATCCTTTGTCCTACTGTCAAAGACAAGCACTGGCTGTTAAGCCTCCTAGCAAGCAGAATACTAAGAAGAATGAGAACCAGCCAGATTCAACAGTTAAACTAGGAATTGTGGTAGCCATTACTGCAGGCATTGTCATAGTTGTTGGTGTTGGTATTGGAGTTCTAGTTTGGTTCATCTGTAGGAAGAGAGTATCCACAGATTCTAGAAAAATTGAACTGAAGACGTCTGCTCGCACATCAGCACCTTCTGTAAATTCAAGTAAGGAGACTCTAACTGAACTGAAGTAATTAGTTTTTCCAGAATCTTGAATGTGGGTGTGTTTTTGGTTGCAGAATATATGCAAAGGACATTGCGGATGCCGGCTCTTAGCCTCCCGACGTTCCATGATTTCACATTGGAAGAGTTGGAGGAAGCTACCAACAGCTTTGACCCGGATAATCTTGTGAGTGATGAAGGGTCTCAAGGACAGGTAAATTAAGTTTACCCTGAACTCAATTATTTTTGACAGATTGATTTTCGAATGATATGAAGCAAGAAGTTAACTTTTGTTCTATTTTAACAGACTTACAAGGGAATGCTTGGAAGTGGAGCAGTAGTGTTGATCAAGAGCATAAAACTGAAGCAGAAGTATTCAGCCAAAACACTAAAGCAACACATGGAAGTTATATCACAACTAAGGCACCAAAACCTGGTCAGCGTCGTTGGCCATTGCGTGGTGACGTCTCAGGACCGAAACAACAAGGGAAGCACTATATTTGTTGTTCTTGAACATGTGGCCAATGGATCATTGAAAGATCACCTTACAGGTACAAAAAAAATTGCAACCAAAAGAAATAATTCTTGTTTGACTGCAAACTGAACTAAATTCAGGGTTTTGCTTGATTGACAGATTGGAGAAGGAAAGAAGGGTTGAAATGGCCTCAAAGAATGACAATCTCCATGGGAATCGCAAGAGGTGTTCACTTCTTGCACACCGGAGTGACGCCCCCAAACTATGGAAATGATCTTAAGATTGGCAATATTATGTTGGATGAAAGCCTCACTCCTAAATTGATCAACTACAAAATCCCTTTACCATCTAAGGTAAAAAATGGACAAATTATAGATCCTTGTTTGAATGAATGTATTTTCCTTCCAAATCTCATTCAATTGCCTTTTGTTTGTATCCAATTGTTCTAGGAATCCAAAGAAGGTCCCACGGATAATCTCAATGCAGAGAAAGATGATATTCACAAACTCGGAGCGATTCTGATTGAATTGCTTACAGGGAAGCAAGTCGCATCAGAAACCGAACTAGATGAACTCAAGCAAGAGGTAACTGAATTGTGTATGAAGTTAACTTTCTCCCATTAGCTCTGTAGATTACTCAAAACAGTTATATTGTTTTTGAACTTCTTTCACAGCTCGAGAGTAGCTTAGGCGAACCTGCCGCTGTACTACTGCAAGCAGTGGACTCTTCTCTAAGAGGTACTTTTGCATACCAGTCGCTTAGGACTGCAGTCGAGATCACCATCAACTGCCTTAACAAAGACCCGAGCAGGCGCCCTTCAATGGAGGACGTTCTATGGTACCTGCAATACTCGATTCAGGTTCAACAAACATGGACGAGCAGTGGAAACCTCGGTTTGAACAGTGGTAATCTCGGCATGAATTTGCAGAAGTGAAATCCAACATGATGTAAATTACATTCTGGTTTTGGATTTCAACATTCTATGTGATGGATGCCTCATAAATATGTGAATAATTACTGCTTGTAATAGAAGAGAAATTTGAGCTAAATAAAAAGGCCATAACAAATCATCAAAAAACTTGCATAAAATCTTCACATTAAGCTTAGTGCAAATGGAGCAATACAAGGCCATAACAAATCATCAAAAAACTTGCATAAAGATCATTCATCATAAGTGTTGAAATTTAGAGTATATTTCTGCATTGAAGTTACTATGGAGGCAAACTATATAGGCAAGATTGTCTAGACAAGTATGAACCATAAAGCCGTAATGGCTTAATGTTCGACAAGTTTCAACACTTGTGAAAGGGAAAGCTTGGAGACAGACAGACAGACAAAATCCTTCCAAAACAAGCTATAATGGTAAACTAGGGCCACGATTGCCGATCCGAACAGGATAAGATCCGAACAGGATAAGAACATGCAAAGAAAGCTAATATTGAAAACCCTGCAAGCAACACTCGACATTCTTAATGCACACTGAAACTTGCATGAATGCAAAGCCAGGTTCTTTGTTTACAGAAATTAAACCATCCACAAACTACTTTTACATCCAAAGGTTTTTCAAAGCAATTTGGACCTTTCCGCTTATCAGAATGTTATTACCAGATGACAATCGGTCCTTGAAGACTAATCTTCATACACAGTTTTTGAAGATACAAATTAGTCGGCAGTCCAGCTCTGCTCAACAACCTCACGGACCTTTCTGTTGTAGTCACGCTTGTTTTCGCTATACATCCGTGCAGCCTCTGAGTTAGCTGGAGAGTTTGGGTTGGGATCACACAGCAGTGACTGCGACAATCACAAGGATGATTAAACAGAGCAGGACATTAAAATTAAACTGGCAACAAGATGGGCACACTCAATAGATGGATAATAAAACAAGGCAACAAAAAACTGAAGTATCATCTATGTGTGCAAAATTGAAGTCATAATTGACAACAGTAAAAATAAATAGAGATAAATAGGATGGAAACGAACACTTGGAACCTCTTATGATTCAAATACACATCACAATAATTAAAAACTCTGGAAGAAAACCAAGTACCTGAATTGAAGTAAGTATAGCAGCTACATCATATATAGGGCTCCACTGATTTTGAAGGATGTCCAAGCAAATACTTCCATCAGCATAGACTTCCCAATAGAAAAAAGTGAACGAACAAAGAAAGTTAAGAAATAATCAAAATTAACGGCAAGTGAATGCCAAAAGCCAAATGCACTTATAAAACATAATTGAGTGGTGACACAATGGAGAAACTTGAGACAACCAAAGCCGACGCCCAACACTGACATGGATGGGTATAAGCAAAGATATCAAAAGCATAGCATTATATAATAGATTCAAATTTTTAACTTCTTTATCCTCAAAATCAACAGAAATATTACAAAACTTTCCACCAGATAACAACTAGCACTCACAAACAAACAAATGAAAACATTTTTGTTCTAAAAACTCAATCAATCAGTAATCTTCATGCATGGCTACATCAATTCAAATATTAGCCCTGCTCATGCAGCTGCTGCTGCAACCCAAATACTCCGTCAACATCTCTATGACAAATGATCTTTACAGCAAGGACCTACGACGAAACACTACAGGGACAAGAATGATGACTCGGGCCACATCCTTTTCTATACCAATTCACTGCAAAGACAAGAATGATGACTTCGGGGTGCACCTGATCCACGTGGATCAGGTGTGCCGTGAATTCATAATTCTTACCCTTACAGTGTATTTGGATGGATTCTTTCCCATAAGATCAATTGGCATAGCGATGATGACAGAGTAGGTTTGTCGCAGCAGCATGAAGAGGGTTAACATTGAAATTGATACCCCTGCGTGTGAAGGTTGAAGATGATTGACTGAGTAATTTTTATATTTTGTTTCTGTGCTTGTTTGTGTGTGATGAAGCAACCATAATTATAATACATGAGAGGATCTTTGTGCATAGCTTGAAGTATAGTAATAAGGATAAGTAATTGGGTCTAAGGGTCTATTGTATCATCTAAAATCAAAATCGGTAATATTTCCAGGTGGGCCTGTGAGAGAAGAAAGACTAATGCCACCAGTAGGTGACTGTGAGAGATTTCTAGTAATAAATAAGCATATGATATGATCTATCAATTTAAAGCTTTCTAGCTACTAGGGCTTAATCCTCAAATCTGTTCATTGTTTACTGATCGTGTGTGTATTTGTGATTTGATCTTCCTCACTCCAACAGAAAATGTTAGCCATGCCATCTAGTATTTTTTTTTATCGTCTCTTTTAAGGGAAATTTTACAAAGGTAAGTACTAAGGTAGCACAACTGGTTGTACAACAATTTTTCATATGGCATGTGCATGATAATCCAGTTTGTCTTGGTTTAGTTGTCACATCGCTGGGATTGATGTAAAGGCGGGTTCTAAACACTGATCAGCATAAGATCCAGTTATATGGGATGGGAGCCTCACGATTTAGAACTTACTATTTGGATGGAACATCCGAGAGACAAAGTGAACTCTTGGTGGCTTATTTGGATAATCCTCGCTGAATTGAAGAGTCAATTTGAAGGTACCTGACAGCAAAAATACAAAATCAAATGAGTGTGAGATACAACAGTGCAAGATGAAACAAATAAACATACAAGCATCAAAATTTTGTTGGACACATTGCATATATTTGATCGGAAATCATGATGACATAATTTAAAAAAATAAATAGGAAAAAAACCCATTAAGGTTAATGGGTTTACGTAAATTTCACATAGGAGTACGGTGGTTTGGGTACTAAGTTATATACATTGATATTTCGTACTTCTTCTATAAGCGGACACTGAAACACAGTTCCTCATCTTGACCACTTTTATAATTTCCTTCTCACTCAATACCACCAATAATCAGTTACTCCTTGTCATTATCCCTTTGTTCTCTCAAACTTTTTTACCACTACCATTACCATATTTATGATCCCTAGTAGGAAACAGTTTACAGCCGCATCATATATATATGGAATTATGCGAACTGTGGAATTAATCCAATTAAATAGTAAAAAACTGCAATTCACGAGGGCATAGGTTGTTTCCCTCTATAAAACGGAAGCTAACAGTAGATATAGTATACAAACAGTATATAAATGGATATTTCGTGATTCTTCTATAAGCGGACACTGAATAACACAGTTCCTTATCTTTTCCACTTTTGTTACTTCCTTCTCACTCAATACCACCAATGATCACTTGCTCCTTTTCATTATACCTTCGTTCTCTCAACCTTTTTGACCCCTACTGTTACCATTTTTATGATCACTTAAGTGGGAAAAAGTTTACAGCTGCATGGTATATAAATGGAATTACACAAACTGTGGAATTAATCCAGATAAACGATAAACAAAAATTGCAATTCACGAGGGCATACGGAAACCAAAAATAGATAAAGTATATAAATATGGAAAAAGACGACAACAGTATCAAGCAAAGAAAGATGCAAAGGCGATAACGTGATGAGATGGGGTCATAGTAATAAAAAACTTCATTAAATTTTGTAAGTTGAACATTACCACCATCCCAAGGAGTATCATCCGGACTGCAATTAAACCAAAGAATGAACCAAATTAGTCAAAAGGATACTTTTACGAATATATCCAAAGGAAATGAACAAATATCCGTTACCACTCCAAGCAGACCAAACCTACCCAAATATAACAGCATTCCAGTTCATGATGTTATTATCCTGAGGAGCACCACTAATTCCTGCAGGTGGATCTTGTTGCAGCCTCTTGAAATCCCGCATCAACCTTTTCCTTGCAGGAGTCGACATGCTTCTTCCTCCAACCTAAAACAAGCTGGACAAAGTTATCAAACCCAGAACCAGATATCTAGCCAAACAAAGCTCCATAATTACCCAATTCTGACGAAGTTACTTTCTAGCTCAAAGTTCAAAACTCATAATCTTCAAATGATTAACCTTTAGTCAAACAAATTCCATTTGCAATTTTTCATATGCTTTACTAATGGGCCCGATAAATTTTGCTTAAATAAGCTTGTAATAAGGATCGTAGAGGACGGAGCTGAAAGTCCCCGGTTGCAAAAGCATCATTTTGAAGCGGGACAAACCCTAGATCTAACAAAAGCATCATACTTCTAGAAACCCCCAAAAAAAACACATGAACGAACCCCCCAGCAAAATTCAAAAAGAACAACAAAATTAGGTTACGAAACCTAACTAAATAGATTCGGTCACCTAAACAGCGCAAGAAACAAAGAACATCGTAGTCATCAATTCATCGTCAACAACAAAGGTGATTTACCGTGAACCAAACAAAAGAAGGCTAATTGAAGAATCTGGCAAAACTAGAAAGAAAAGAATAAGAAATAGAAAGGTGTACCGAAAGCCCTAGCTTAGTCGCCGGGGATGGGAAACCTGTTGTTGGAGAGATTGAACAGCGCTTGAGAAAGGGAGAGAAGCTGGAGGTGAGAAATGAGGAAGAAAAAGGAGGTGCTATTTGAGAATTCCTTTTGGAGATGGATTGGTTGGATTTGGAGCGAGAGAGAATATTTGTGGTCCCACTAGTTTGAGGGAAACGGCAAAAATCTGAGGGTTAGAGAGAGAGCGCAAGTTGATGGAGCGTTTTACATGTCATGTCGAAGCAGCATAGCTAACGGAGGTAAACATACATCAGTGGGACCCACATTTATTCCCTTATTTTCCTCTTTTAGAATAAAATTACAAAGCATCACCTTTAATTTATTTGTTTTCTCACCTCAACCCTCTCTTATAAATTAATTATTTTTCGATTACAAATCTCGGCCGTGAGGCTCTTAAAATAAAAAAAATTAAATGAATTTTATTTGCCTTATTCTCCTAAGGTAGGCGACATAATCCGGTCCGTAATTACCAATCTCACGCAAAAATAAAAAATAGTGAAAACTAACGAATAATATCTTAATTATCAGATTAAAAATTATAATATTGTGATGCTAACAAATACCTTAAGATTATACTTAATTGTTCAGATTTGTAATTTTGATATTTTTTCGTAAGCTTTCTTCGTCCCACCAATTCTCACTATAAATATATGTTCGTATAATACATTGTTTTTACTCACTCTCTTTGTTAGGTTTTATAATGTCATATCGTTCAATGCCCTCCTTCATTTCAAACATGTGTAGTTTCGTCGGATAGCCTAATGCCCTCAATCATTCGCTCGACTCTTGTATTAATAATAATGTCACAATCACTTACTCACCAACTTCTTTTTCTATCAAGGATATCCAAACCACAACCACATCATAGAGGGTCCAGCTAAACATGGGTTATATGAAGTGCACCACAAAAATCTTAGTCTTAAAGTCTACAATAATGCTTGTAATGTTATTGCATGACATCCGTCCAACAAAGTCTTTCTTCAATTAGCATTGTTGTGGGGTATGTGTACTACCTCAAAACCACATATTACCCCAAGTATATGTGTAAAAGATAGGATTTTTAAATTCTAATTAATGATGATTAATGTTGATTAACTTAATTATTGATAGTATTTGACACATAACTCTCGAAGAGTGCGTAAGTGATGAGTATGAGTCCCACCGTTATTTTCATGGCGCAATTTTGGACTTATGGGAAAATTTTTCACTTTTTCCCTGGATAATTATTTTTACCCTCTAGTGTTATTTGGAGCATTTGGAAGCTTCAATTTATAAAAATACAGTTGAGAGAAATGATCAGAACATCGGACATGTCCTAGATAAATAACGTGGAAAGGCATAAATGTCAAAATAGTTGTTATTTCGTTTCCTAGCGGCTAAGAAATACGGCTTAGGAATACGCATTTTCCGAGGCAGTTGCGGAATAATTATCCCTATAATATTCCAGATTTATTATTCCAATTTCGAGAACTTTGGAGAAGGGGGTTCAACCCGCCTTTGGATCGGTTATAGGATAATTATCGACTTCGCTAAAGGATAATTATCGTCTTTCGCTATAAATAGCGGAAAATCGTTTATTACTTCATTTCCTTTCACGTTTACTCGTAAAAGCTCTGATTTCTCTCAACCTATAAACTTAGATCTACACTTTGTTTCTAATCCGATTTCAATTCCGTTTGAGCTTTTGGATTCCTCTCTTCATTCTCTTCATTTTGGTACCGGTTTTTTGCGTTTCCGAACTAATGAAGATCTAGTTGAGCATATATGTCACCAGGCCGGTTCCGTCGCTTAGATTCCGATGAATTTGATCTTGTCCAAGCGTAGCCTGCGTCGTTGTGATTCCGAATCTTCTTTCAGATCGTCAATCGGGTTAGTAACAAATAAGTTATGAATTTATTCATTTTCCGTATTGCGATTTGGCCTAAATTGACCTTAGGCTTGTCAAAATGGATAATTGGAAATTTCGTTATGCTCGTTATATTATTCTGGTGATCATGGGTTGTTTGTTTGATGAAATCTGATGACAAGTGAGTTCAGAAATTGCGTACGGGCAAAACGTTATTCTAGTGAAAGTTAATTTAATTAATTAAAGGTTAATTAATAAAATTAGGATTAGAATTGAGATTGAGGAATGTTGATTATATGATACCTTGAGAGGTTTGAAGAATTGTGAGATGTTGAGTTTATTAAATTGATAGTTATGATCTTTGAGGATATTGATATAGTGGAATGTATTATGGTTATGATCTTGCGAGATTTTGAAGACTAGGAGGTGTAATCTCCTAGCGTGTGGATAGTGATTGATATTTGTGTGCCTTGTTTATACCGACACTAATCGTTTCCTTGAGGGGAAACCGTGACCACTGCTTAGGACTATCTTGTGACAGGTAAGTCTTTCGGGCTTACTTAGCTAGCGTTTATGGGTTTGAGTGATTGTGATAATGGTGTTTGTGCATATGAATGTTGCATTGATAACCTAGCCGGACTAGGACGATCATATATGCATATTAAATGGCCCAAGCGCATTATAACAGGTCGTGACAACTTGCTTGAAGCTCGTCGAGAGTGTGAAGGTTATCTGCGACCGGTACTCCAGGTGAGGAGGCTTGATCCCCGATTCCAAACATGTGTGAAAGGGGACAAAGGCGAGGTTTCGGGTGTTCCTCGTGTCACAAAATAAGTTGAATTAGTAATGATATAACGTAATGAAGATAATAAACGGATATGTGTGTGAGCATTGCATATTGTGATGTGATGATGTGTTGTATGTGTTATTGCTATTATTCTTATTCATGAACTGTTAGCTAACGGTTTTATACCGTGTTGTAGATATTCTGCAGGATAGGAAGATTGTGCAGTGATGTAGATGGGTGATCAGCCGAGGGTTACCGTACATTAGGATGTGTGGGTTTTGGGATGTTTATGTACACAGATGTTTATGTTGTTGCCGTTTTGTACTCGGTTGTGGTTTTGTATGTATTTTTGAGATATGATTCTACAGTTTTATGTATTTGGTTTTATATTTATTTGTGTCTTGTTGTAAGATCCAATGAATTTGTTGTCAGGCTAGGGTCAAGATCCATTGTGAGATCCTAGCCCGTAGCGCTCCGAGTCTCGCGGATTCAAGGTGTTACAAAGTTGGTATCAGAGCCTTAGGTTGACAACAACGGCACTTGCAATCTACAATAAAGGCCGAATAGATAACAAACAGAACCCGAAGGGGTCTGACTTTCCCAAAAGATTTTGGTTTTGAAATATATATAGTGATTTGGGATGAAATGTACCATCACCCCTTTTGATGATCTCAGAGGTATATATATATACATATCATGTGTTGGCCTGTGCATGCTTGTATGGATTTGAGTATTATATATATGTATACATATGGCATTATATAGCCTTTTACATAGTTATGATATTATCGCTGATGGCTCAGACTAGAGCTACATCAGCTATAGGACGGGGAAGAGGTAGACCACCTCTATCTCCGGTAATCGTAAGTCGTGAACGAGTTGGTGGATCTCCAGTCGCGAGAGGTCGGGGTTAAGTTCCCATTGTTGATTCGCTAGAGGCGGAAGACCAAGTTATGGAAGATGTTGATAATGTAATTTCCAAGACTGTCGGTATGGATCACAGTAAGGAGATAGTTACCCTACTTAGATTTTAGAGTACCCAAGTGGAAGATTCAAGTTGCGCCTCGATAAAGTAACAAGTTTGAGAAGACGTCTAGCGTGTAACAGAAGTGGCGAAGAAGGAAAGATGTGTTCCATATCCTTCGGCATCACTAGATCCATTGAGGTGTTGTAAAATGTGATTTTGGTGTTAGTTACACCAAAGAGGATGGCTAAGGTTGTTAAGGCTCAAGAGAAGCCAGGAACACCGACGATGTACGATTGAAGATTTAAAATTACTAGAGATTATTGGTATGAAAATGTAGAGACATCATTGGAGTCGATCCGTCATCCAAGGGATCAACGGTTTGAGTTGATGTGAAGTTGATTAGACAAGATTGTGACATCTTCGGGTGCAACGTTAGAGGACATTTTGTTGTATGCGAGTTGGTGGAACTGTTTGATAAGCCATACAGTCTATTTCCACTAAAGAGCGTGGATTTTGGCATTGAGTTAGAGCCGGGGATGAGACCGATTTTGAAAGCACCATTTCATATGGCGCTATTAGAATTGAAGCAGCAACTCGAGGAGTTAGCAAAGAAGGGCTTCATACGCTCTAGCGTTTTCCCATTGGGTGCACCGATGTTTGTCGTGCGGAGGAACAAATCGATGAGGTTGTGCATGGATTATTAAGAGTTAAACAAGATGATAATCAAGAACGAGTAGTCATTTCCCTGCAATAATGATCAATTGGATTTGTTGCAGGAAACTTTAGTGTATTTCTAGATAGATTTGAGATCCGAGTATCACCCGATGAAGGTGAGAGAGAGTAGGATGTGCCCAAAACGGCATTTTGGACTTGGTATGGCCACTACCAGTTTCTAGTGATGTCATACGGACTCACGAATGCGCTTTTCGTCTTTAAGGAGTTATGAATAGCATCTTTATCGACTTTCTGGATCAGTTTATGGTGGTCTTCATTGATAACATTTTGGTGTAGTCTCGTAGTAGAGAGGAACACATAGGAAATTGAGGACGGGTTTACGAGTTTTACAAGGTAGAGAGTTGTATGCCAAGCTCTCTAAGTACGAGTTTTGGATATTTGAGGTGACCTTTTGAAGTCATGCAATTTCCGCTGAAAAGATCAAGGTTGATCTGGCGAAGAGCGAGTTTGTAACAACAAAGATGACACCGACGAATATCGAGAAAGTGTGTAGTTCTTTGGACTAGCAGGATATTACCGCTGGTTTTGTGGAAGAAATTTCTACGATTGCCCGATCACTTATTAGCTGGATGAGAAAGACTACCCGGTTGGTATAGTTCAAGCCGTGTACTCAGAGTTTTGAGGAGCTGATAAGGAGATTGACTTATGCTCTTATCTTAGCACAACCGGAGGGCACTGATGATTTTGTAGTGTATAGTGATGCATTCAAGCAAGACTTGGTATGTGTATTGATGTAGCAAGGTAGGGTAATCGCCTATGCGTCTCGGCGGTTGAAGACGTATGAAGGGAATTACTTGATTCACAACCTCGAGTTAGATGTACTAGTTCATGCTATAAAGACCCGACGATATTATCTGTATGGAGTTTCATGTCCGATCTTCCGAGACCATAAGAGTCTGAAGTCTCGCTTTACTCAACAAGAATTGAATAAGTGCCAGAATTGATGGCTTGAGTTGATTAAGAATTGTAACCTGAAATTCTTGTGTCATTCGGTATAACGAATGTAATCGCTGATGTCGTAGCAGGAAGACGCCTCGACAGAAGGCGATTGCACAACGACGAGTCAACTCTAGTTGCAGAGAGATCTAGTGTGGCTAGAGATGGACATTCGGTTCCTTGATGAGGGTTGTCAATTGTTTGCTCTAGAGGTTCTACCTGATCTGTGAAGCGAGATCCAACAGAAATAGGATGCCTGCCAGACATTGAAACAGATCCGAGACATGATGTCTCGTGGTGTAGCGTCACAGTTCTCCATAAGAGTAGATGGAGTAATGGGACGCTGCGAGCGCGTCTGTCTATCCGCTGATGCAAAGTTGAGCCAAAGGATTTTGCAGGAGACCCACATCACTCCATACTCAATGCACCCAGGTGAGAGTAAAATGTATCAGGATGTGAGGCGCTTGTTGTGGTGAGATGGACTGAAGCACAACATGGCCGGTTTGTGGCCTAGAATGCGACCTGTCAGTGGATCAAGATAGAGCATTATAGACCCGGATGAGAACTTCATCAACTGCCAGTGATGTAGTGGGAGGTTATCTCCATGAACTGTGTTATTGATTTGAGACCGAGCGAGAACTTTAATGCTACTTAAATTGTGGGAGATAGATTGACTAGTACCGCACACGTTATTTCTACTAAGGAAAACGTGTGGTCGATGATTCAGCTAGTTGAGGAACTCAATAGTTAGATAATATGATACCATGGGATAATGTGGTTTATTATCTCTGATAAAGATGGATGGGTTCCTTAAAGATTTCACAATTTATGCATGCAATCGTAGTTATGAGCTTACGTATTATGATAGTCGGTCATCTTTGGAAGGATGGTTATACTAGTAGGATCGTATTTACACCAACTTGTGTTGCCACCAGATTAGAGGGTGTTTACCCCATTTTCATGTGTCTCGGCTGGAGGAGTATACACAAGATTCGAGGCACATTATCAGTTATAAGGATTTAGTGGTTGAGCCGGACCACATGTTTGATGAGCATTCAATAGCGGTCCTAGAGCAGATATTAGATGATTATGCTCGAAGGACGTTCCGATGGCGAGGATTCAGTGGTTTTGATGGATGGTCAACGTGGCCATATAGGAGATGAAGAGTAGTATCCAGTGGAGCTACCCAAAGTGTTATGCAGGAATATCTGACCTTACGGGATTGACGAAAAAGAGTTTTGGTAGTTCTTGTGAAATTTATGTGCTTATATGATTATGTGATTTGATATGTGTTATTATTGTCATGCTAGATTGTGATGTGATCTTAGTAGATCTTGTTGTGCTAGCACAATTTGCGATTATAGCTGGAGATGGTTCTACCTCCATGCTATTGAGTTATGATATTAGTCTAGCTGGACATGGTTCTACCTCCATGCTATAGAGCGGGATTAGGATAGTTGGGGATGATTTTACCTCCATGATTCGAGTTGTGATATTGTGATTTTGCTGGAAATATTCTTCCTCCATTCTAATGTTGTGGTTATAGTTGTTGAAGATGTTCTTCCTCCATGCTTTTGAGTTATGATTATGGTTTTCCGGAGATGTTTTACCTCCGTGCCTTTGTGATGGGTTTAGATTTTCCGGAGATGTTCTACCTCCGTGCCTTTGGGATGAGTTTAGGATTATTAGAGATGTTATGCCTCCGCGTGAGTGAGAG
This sequence comes from Fagopyrum esculentum, assembly GCA_033239045.1. Taxonomy (NCBI): domain Eukaryota; kingdom Viridiplantae; phylum Streptophyta; class Magnoliopsida; order Caryophyllales; family Polygonaceae; genus Fagopyrum; species Fagopyrum esculentum. The sequence continues at coordinate 16,258,629 of BSUD01000002.1, forward strand.
TGTATACCTCGGCATATGGGACCAAGAGGATTTAAGTTTGTCTAAAGTTTCGGGACAAAACTTTTTCTTAAGGGGTGTGTGATGTAAGAGTTAGGATTTTTGAATTCTAAATAATGATGATTAATGTTGATTAACTTAATCATTGATAGTATTTGACACATAACTCGCGAAGAGTGCGTAAGTGATGAGTATGAGTCTCACCGTTATGTTCCTGGCGTAAATTTGGTCTTATGGGGAATTTTTCACTTTTTCCCCCGGGTAATTGTTTTTACCCTATGCTATTATTTGGAGCATTTGAGAGCTTCAATTAATAAAAAATGCAGTTGAGAAAATGATCAGGATATCAGACATGCCCTATATATGAAATAACATGGAAAGGCATAACGGCCATACGAGTGAGTATCATGTTGTGTTCAATCATGTTGTGTTCAATCAAATGAGGAGAGTATTGAGTCACAAATACTAATGTAGCATGGTATAAGGTGTGCTTTTGTCAAGGCATTTGGCTTATGTCAACTAGTGAGTATCACATGATGTTTGTTATTTACACACTAGTTGATCAAGCTTAACAACAACTTATAACAATATTAGACAATGCAAGCATCAAATGGTGTTTTCTATTTGTTTGCATCCTCTAACATCGTCATAGTTTGAACATTCACAAGACAAGTAGGTTAGTCATCCTCTCAGCCCTAGCCAACACTACTCAAGCAATATAGGCATCAAAGCATTGCTCAATCATCCTTGTATGGCTTATCGGTCTCAAGTTAGATAATTGGTTCATACATCACTCATTCATGCTTGGAAATATACAATGTGATAAGGGAACAATCTAAACTATTTTTAATCTAGCATCCGACATTCAAAATAAATCCAAACGTAAAATAAATCATGGATGAATTCAAAACCTCTTACATGCTACTAAAGATGCATTTGATTCTCCATCATATTATAAACACAACATAGGTAACATTATCCTAACATGATTTGTAGTTTTCTTCCCAAATCCTAGAACGAGAACTACTAACACATGGTCAAAAATCTCAATATATGGTAACATCTAGGATAGATGGCATGGTAATAAAGTAGACTTGAAATTAGGAACTTAGGAAAAATAATGAAAGCAATCGAGCTTACCAATCTAAAGATATGACCGATACAAGATTGTAATAAGATATAAAGTTGAGAAATATGAAGAACATCAATAACTTCTTTCAATTTCTTCGATGTCAAAGGGTCAATCTTCTTACAAATGAGAGAATTGTTTAGAGAATTATTTGATAACTTGCTTTGTATGTTTACAATCAGCCAAAGCCTCAATTTATATGCTCAAATTTGTGCCCTCTCGTAAAATCATTCATGATCAACTAGCATGGAGTTAGTTATAGAAGTAGTCCACACCGACTGACTACCTCGAGTAAATCATTTGCCTTAAGTCGGGTGAGTCTTCCCTTAGAGTTGAGTGACTCCACTACCTTACTCAAGTACTCTTAGCTCGGGTGAACATTTGCGGGTATGTGAGTTCATTACTCAAGAGAAACACATGGAATATGGAGAAAATAAAAAAGAAAATTTAAAATTTGATCTCTAACTCCATCCTTGAATGATTCAAATCTACCAAGATCCCAACTCATGACATAACCGACAAATTTTGTTGGTCCATGAGAAGTCGGATGGCTAAACCCTTTACCTTTGTTGCCTCAAGTTTCAATGTTATAGATTGAAATGAAACAATGAAAACTGAGTGAAGCTCTTTCTTTTAATCTCCTTTTTAATCTGGTATGAGGTCGGGTCGTCTATTTACACTCTGAGTGACCTAAAGACACAGGAAACCAACAAGACTTAACCAACTATTACTATCCCAAACCAATTAATTTTACAACTTATGTGTTCTCTTGGTGTGAAGAATAAAAAAATAAAATTTGTTTTTTTTATAACCCATAACTATAATAAACAATCTAGAACAACAAATTAAAAAAGTGTTTAAAAAGGAATTTTATGAGTAATTATTCTTGTGAATTCATGCCCTAAAAAGAAGTAGAAAATAACTAAAACGATATTTATGAACAATTATCCCTTTTAAATTTTTAATCTTTAACCATCAAAGTTATACCTATTTCAATTTTTATGTCAGGACTCCCGTGTCTTACAATTCAATCTTTTTATTTTGATGCTTGTTTGTGGTGTCGTTCTGATTGGTTTGTCTACGAGGGCGTGAGTTTGTAATCGATGATGCGAGATCAAATCTGAGGTGTCTATAGCTGTTCCCCTAGACTTCCTACATGTGTATTTTCCTTGGAAGACGGACCTCGTACTCGCCGTTTCCCGACGTTCCCGTAGACTGAATCAGCCTATCTGCTTTCGTGATTTTTTATAATGGTTAGTACGTCTGTCGATTTTTTCGACCCGATCCACTAGACGACAATCCGTCAACGGTTTCGAACGGCTTCCATTATCAAAATAAAATAAAAATAAATTTGCCTGATATCACCGCCCATTTTATAAGGGGTCGATGGTCATTTTGAAAATCTGCGTCAAATAGTATCGACACTTTCGAAGACAAACTTCTTCAACATTGCGTAAATGCGGTATGAGAAGAGAAGAACTGGGAGCGCCTCGATAGCCATTACAAGTAATTTGACTCCTCATTCGTATGAGACGCGAACTCGGGAAGCTAGTAGCCGATGCACACTACAGAGAAGCTCTGCTCTTGTACTCGCAGCTCCACGGCGCTTCCGTTCGACCCACCAGATTCACCTTCCCATGCCTCCTCAAAGCCTGTGCCAAACTCTCCTTGTCTCTCTCCGGCCAAATCCTCCATACCCACATCATTAAAACCGGCTATAATGCGGACGCATACAGCTCCACGGCCCTCACCGGGATGTACATGAAAACCCAGCAAGTTAGCAGCGCAGTCAAGGTGTTTGACGAAATGCCCCACCCAAGCGTGGCCTCTGTGAATGCCGCGATATCTGGTTTTTCGCAGAATGGGTGTTTTGTGGAGGCTTTTTTGGTGTTTAGGGGTGTGGGGCTGAGAAGATTTAGGCCCAATTCGGTTATGATTGCCAGTGTATTATCAGGGTGTGAGTTGATTGAGTATGGCAATCAAATTCATTGCTGGGCGTTGAAGCTAGGTGTTGAGAGGGATGTCTATGTAGGAACTGGAATTGTGACAATGTATATGGCTTGTGGAAAGTTGGTTTCGGCTGTTAAGGGGTTTGGGGAAGTGGAGAATAAGAATGTGGTAAGCTACAATGCCCTAATATCTGGGCTTGTGCAAAATGGGGCTCCTTGTGGTGTTGTGTCTGGTGTATTCAAGGAGATGTTGGTTTCATCCAGGGAAAAACCGAATTTTGTGACATTGGTTTCTGTCTTGTGTGCCTGTTCTAATGGGGGTAGCCTTCAACTTGGAAGGCAAATTCACGGGGTTGTGATCAAAATTGGGCTGGAGTTTGAAACTAAGTTGGGAACTTCATTGGTTGATATGTATTCCAAGTGCGGTTGCTGTCACTTGGCATACCATGCATTCAAAGAGCTAAATGCTAGTAGGAATTTGATAACATGGAATTCCATGATATCGGGCTTTATGTTGAACGGTGAATGTGACATAGCTGCTGAGCTCTATTCTCAATTAGAATCTGAAGGGTTCCAACCAGATTCAGCAACTTACAATGCAATGGTCAGTGGGTTTTCACAGCTCGGGAAAGGGGTGGAAGCCTTTCGGTTCTTCAAGAAGATGCAATCAGATAAGGTTGCTCCAAGTTTAAAATCTATTACTAGCCTTTTACCAGCATGTTCAGCAATATCCGCCTTGAGTATAGGAAAGGAGATTCATGCATATGCAACTAGGAATGATTACGCTAATGATGAATTCTTGGCTACATCCCTTATAGACATGTACATGAAATGTGGGGAATTTTCGTCAGCGTCGAATATTTTTGATCAATTTGACACGAAACCCTCTGACCCGGCATTTTGGAATGCAATGATTTTAGGCTGTGGAAGAAATGGCGAGAATGAATCTGCATTTGAGACGTTTGATTTGATGAGGAGAACAAATGTTCAGCCTAACTCAGCAACTTTTCTCGGTGTTCTATCTGTGTGCAGTCACACTGGTGAGGTTCTTAAAGGAATTCAAGTTTTTGAGATGATGAGTAGAGATTATGGCCTTGTCCCTGGTCCAGAACACATTGGCTGCATGATTGGCCTTTTGGGTCGATCAGGACAGCTCGATAAAGCTTGTGAACTAATACAGGAATTTGCCGACCCTTCTGGTGCTGTTTTCTCATGTTTGCTTGGTGCTTCCGGCTTGCACTTGAACTTGGAAATGGGAGAAGATATGGCAGAAAAACTTGCGGAACTGAAACCGGATAACCCTACTCCATTTGTCATGCTGTCCAATATGTATGCAGCCATGGGAAGATGGAAGGATGTTGAGAGGATTAGACACTTGATGGATACTAACAAAATCAAGAAGCATCCTGGTCACAGTACTGAAGTATTATGAGAAGAACTTTCTGTGCATGTATTATTTCTGACTGCTATAGTTATTTTTTACCTTCTAGGAAGTACAGAAGAAAAAAGATCATGAACAAGGTAATTAATTTTGAAGATCTATTGTGCCGAATCAGTGGAAGTTATTTCCTCTGTGATTATGCTGTTGGTGGATTATGTGCCAGTCTTCATCTGAAAGACCATTTGGCATTTGGTCATTTCCTCATTGACTGTGTTAGAGAAGATCAGATTATCTGAAGAAGCCAAGCCATCGTAGTTGGAAATGCTTTGAAGATGATGCAAGACGATATTCTTTTCGGTAATAGAAGTTGAGATGAACTACAAATCCAGTGTGTGAAGAACTTAAGTAACGATTTTAAAATTGGATTACATGATATTGGTACCCTCGTGTGATTGCATTTTGCATCTATTTTTTCTGATTTCCTTTTGTTCACTGGTTTCATAGATTAGGGAGATGCTCTGTTACTAATTTGAACCATACCAATTTCATCAAAACAAAGATTTGTGTACAATAGTTTAAAATAAGAAAACGTAAGTAGTATTCGAACGGTTCAAGATTTCGTTATTGCGTCACGCATACGGATCTCGTAACCGTCGTAGGGTGACGGTTATGGGTTTTGTAACCATCATCAGGTCACGGTTACGGGATCCGTAACCGTGACCAAAAGTTCACGGTTACGCATCCCGTAACCGTGAACTTTTGAACCCTAAAAGCGCTTACGGATCCCGTATCCGTAAGCGCTTTTCATTCCTCAAAAAATAAAACGATCAGGGGCGACGACCGGCAACGAAGACGAAGGGGCCAATCGACCAACCCATTTTACACAAAATCGAGCAATGGATAAAGACGGTGACGGAGGAGACCATTTCAAAAGCGGAAACACAACCCCAAAGAGGCGGAGGCGTCCTACGGTAGACATGGGTCATAAACCTAAACCTAAACCGTAAAAATCCAAACCGGCGGTTTAGGTTTAACCTAAACCGCCGGTTTGGTCGGCAGTTTAGCCGATTTATTAAAAAAAAAATTTTAAACTGGACCAAACCGTCGGTTAACCGACGGTTTGATCTCCGAACCGGCAGTTAAACCGCCGGTTTGGGCCGGTTCACAAACCGCCGGTTTGGCTCAAACCGGTAGGGGTGTTATACGAGCCGAACGAGCCGAGCCTTAGCATGCTCAAGCTCGGCTCGTTTATAAATGAGCCGAGCCCAAGCCGAGCCCGAGTCGAACCCGAATAGCTCGTCTAAAATAATGCTCATATAGTGTTATTTTAGCCGAACGAGCCGAGCTTTACCCAAACGAGCCGAGCCGAACGCGAGCCAAGCCCGAGAAGCTTGTCTCATGTATCAGCCCTACAAACCGGACCCATGTCTATCCTACGGCCTCCGCTCGTAAAGCTAGACTTGCTACGACAGAGAGCAACTCTCAGGTTGCTGGTCCGACGGCCGACACACCACTAGCTCAGCATCCATTGAGACCTTCCCTATCAGATCCTTCTCTAGCTTTCCGTCGGGAGGTTCTTCCACTGCCGACTTATGGGTCAGACTCGGAGCATGAGGTGGACGCTCCTTTTGTACAGCTAGGGGAGATAGATCCACCAGCTGGAGAGCATATAGATATTACTGTTGACGAGCAGCTAGAGCCACCTACAAATATTACTACTAACGAGCAGGTAGAGCCACCTACAGATATTACTCCTGAGGAGCAGGTAGAGCTACCAGTTGGCGACCATATGGAGACGGCTGATCGAGGAGCCTTTAGAGCCTCCACAAGTGCCATTTATACCGGCTGATCGAGGCCGTGTTGTTGTAGACACAAGGGCTCCATTGATCAGCGATGTGATGACTTGCTACGCCGGTCACCGTGCTTGCGGTGTCTGGATGGGAGAGGTAGAAAACTAAATCATAGTTGTACCACATTATGTTACATATGATAAATTAATAAATCGTTTAATTGAATATGCGTTGTTTAATGAAGGAGGATTCTATGAGACCCATGACCGCGTTACGGCGGATAAAGCACATCGTTGTGCTGAGTAGATGGATCTTCGAGGCTGACAGAGCCGACCCGACTTCCTGGTTTGCTATTGCATCTCAGAGTGGCTTGACCGATTTGCTTGACATCTCTTTTGCTAGAGTTGACCACACCCTTATACATGCATTCGTGGAGCGGTGGCATCCATAGACCAGCAACTTCCATCTACCATGGGGTGAGATGACCATCACCCTACACGATGTAGCCATCATTCTAGACATTAGGATTGATGGCGCCTACTAAAATAAAAGGGAGTAAATGATGAAGACTAAAAAAACGATTTAAGGTGGCATTGACGCCCTGGTGACACCTCTGTTGGCACGAGAGCGTACGAGGTGGTTGAGTGACATCTTCCGTATACCAGAGGTGGAGGCTCGGGGGCACCAGACAGCTCTACCTGATGATTTTTTGGTTATTGAATTTTTTTGGGTAACTTTGTAGATAGGTATTTTTTTACATTTTGTAAAATAAGAAAATATATTTACTCCAATCACACAGGACAAGATAAGTAGTCCACCGAATTTATATACTGAGACGTTGTTTGATTTATGATCGATGTGAGACAGTCTCCGTGACTAGATTTTTAGAGTTAATTTACCAAAATTAGAAAACATGAAAAACAGTCGCATGTGTTTGTATGAGATTAGAAAAAGGGTATAAAATGAATGATCCAAAGATAAAAACAACATAACAAATGAGCTTCTTAGAGTCCCTCTATCAAAGTTAGATATTTCATATGACTCGGCTCGTCACAAGCTCGTGGCTCATGGCACGTGGCTTGGGGTTTCACGGGTTCCTGTTTTTTGTTAGATGGCTAAGGGTCGAGGGGTCATTCTAGGGATCGGGTTTAAGGCCTTATAGATATGGTGCTGGACTTGCGACATAATCTATATTTTGGGTCGGCCTATCCATAATGGCTCATCAACTAAGCTTATCTGTCCAACAAAGTTGGCATGTTCCTAAGGGAATGAGAGGCACTACATATTTGTCTTATTAGAGGTTATATGTGTAACCTCCTCCCATTCTACTATATAAGTGTTGGAACCAATATTTTAAATAAGTAGTACACCGAGTTTTTCTGGACAAATTTCCGGTGGGCTCTAGCCATCGTCAACACCGGAAAACGGAAGCATTGCTTTCGTCTCCGCGAGCTCTGAATTATGGTATACTTATTTGCTAAAATTGAATTCCGAGAATGAGATAATGATGCCCGAAGTTACGTGTACTGATGACATGATTTATGACACTAGTTTAGGCATACATTTAGGTAGGTTTTCCCTTCATTCATGCATGATTTGACGTTAGTTCCTGACGTTATTGCGTAACTGAGTCATATTGCTAAAAAAGACGTCTACACGAGCTTTTGTCAGTTTTGTAGGTATTTCGGGGGGACGGATCCAGGATTAGAATTTTGGATAGGCTAAATTTGTCTTAAATAATAATAATCGATACTCATTAATACAATCACACGATAATAACAATATAGTTATGTTATAAGTTTTCATAAATACTTTTTACTTTTATATATATATATATATATAGAGCCTTCCAATACAATTAAATGTACAATCATAAAAAGCATCATATAAAAACTAATATTTATAGAATTTAATATAGTATTAATGTTCTTTGAAAAATTATTATTATTTTATAATTAAATTAAGACACCACACGCACAAATAAATACATATGATGCATATAAATCACATAAAAACACATATTCACTTATATGTAATAATATTCACCATTTATTTATTAAAATATTTAAAAAGAATGCTCTCACCATAGAAATTGTACTTAAAAAATATGAGGAAGAAAAATTTTCTCACAACAAGAATCAAACTAGGCACCATTGGGTACTAAGGTAGGCAAAATACCACTAGGATGAGAAGATCTTATGTTACTAATCCATACACTATTATTATAATTTTTATTTTTTGGGTGGGCTGGAGCAAACCCTAGCCCACCCCTAGATCCGTCCCTGATCGGGGATCTTTTGGACATTAATCGATAGATTCGAGGGTCAAGCTTCATGGTGGTACATATCCAAAGCTTTGAAGGAACATAATTGGAGCAAAGGAGGGCTCAAGGACCCTTATTGGTGCAAGACTTGGAACAACTCATGACTAGATGATCATAACAAGCTTTTGTTGAAGAAAATCGACCTAACACTCAGAAAAATCGGTCGATTTCCTGCACAGCTGGGTCGATTTTTGGCCCCTGACAACATTGACACTTGCCTCCTTTCTTCTATGTCCGACCTTTGCTTTTGCTCGGTTGAGTGTGCCTTTGGATGTGCAGCCTCTGACTTTTGCAGGAGGAAATCCACTATATTAGAGACATTTTGAAGACTTGAAAAAGGTTGGCAAAGTTGGCAAAAGGTTGGAAAGTTCCCCAAGTTCTTCCCTAGCCCCTTTGTGGGTGTTCTTGGGAGACATTAGATTAGATTCACCTTAGAGTAAGATTTGAGTGATTTTTGTGAAGAAACTTGTTGAAGGTTGTAAGATCCAACTTGGAGCTACATTTGGTGTGTTGAAAGACTTGTTTTGAACTCAAATCCAGCTAATTAGTTTCATTGCTTTCATTGCTCTATTTCATCTTCTTACCATGGATTGTATGAATGCTTGAATGATGATTTTAGATCTTGTAATGCATGTTGCTGGTTAAGTTATTGTGATTCTAGGGTGATGGATTGATGGTTATGGCTTGGGTGATGATAGAATAGACTTGCATGTTAGTTTAAGATTTGAGTGATTTCTGTATGTTAGGATGTTAGAATTGTTGAAATCCTAGTGTTTGTTGAGCATAATTTAGCTTAGGGTGACCTAAAGTTAGCAAACTAATTGAGGAATGAGACTTGCCCGGTGATTTCCGCTCTTAGGTATAGACGATGATGAACTCTAGGTAGTAGTGAGCCAAAAAAGTCGCTATTGGACTGAGTGTGCTAGGATTGTTGCTTAAGACTTGCTTTTCCGAGACTTACCCGGTAAGGAGAGGTTTGACCCTTAGGTAGTGGCCCGGTTTGTGTAGAATCCCAACCTTAGCTCCTTGAGACTAACCCGGTAATAGGGCTTTGGTGAAGGACTAGTGGAACATGAGACTTACCCGGTAATTGTTCCCATTAGAGAAATATCCTTTCCCAACAACCACAACTTTGTCCTTAGATGTTTAGAAGCTTGAGTCCAATGTCATAACCGGAAATCTTGATCTCTAGAATCCACTTATCTTACTTCTATCACCTATCTTGTGTTTGTGTGTTGTTTGCTCGATTGTTTGCATATCTTTTGATCTTTGTTGATCACCCACAAAATATTGTGATTTTCATTTCTTTATTTCTTTCTCATCTCTTAGTTTAGATTTGCACTATCCAGGATCACTTGAATGATTTGATTTCACCTTAGTCTTCGTGTTCGACCTCGGAATACTTTCCTTTCTACAAAACGATCCGTACACTACGGGTTCGCTAGGTAGTTTAGGAGATCAGATCGAGTTATAAATTGTAAGACTTTTTGTGCTACATCCTAGCATAACATGTACGAAACACAAAACTTGGAAAAAATAACAAAAATTTATCCCACATCGAGTAAAAGGAGTAGAATCTTTATAGTATATAAGGGAGAAAATGCTTAAAAGTCGTGGACTTTGGGTCACTACCCAATTATCAATGGGGAGCGGGCGCAGGCTCAAGTTTAGGCTATATGGGTCATGACGAGAACGGATTGTTTAAATGGTGTTGGGTTGGTCACTCAAGGCTATCATTTTTTGGCCCAATCTTTTTGTGGACTACAAATTAAAATTTCAAGTTTATGAGCTCGCCTATAAAAAGGGAGTCTCATCCTCTCATTCCAAAACATATTAGAAACAAAAAAACTAAACATCGTCTCCCCTCCTTTCTCTTTAAAACTCGAGAGTGCAACGCATAAGCGGTTCACCAGATTTTCAAAGCCATTACGGGACTTGGATCTAGTGTAGTTTTATCCTAGAATTTGGAACGCAATTCAAGCCGTCGTAATTTGGGACGTTTTCAGAACTAAGGACGGAGATCTCCTATTTCGAATTTGCATATACTAACGGTATTATAATCTTGTTGGTTTTTCTTTATCTTTGTCGTTCTTACAGTTTTTTGAAAGAATTCATGAAATGATGTTTCTACAATCATAATTCTAAAAACGAAATTTCCTTTGTAAAATTGTTGCTCACTAACGTTCCTTTGAGTTTTGTAGATTCATAATACGGAAAATTATTGCCGGACATACTTTTTTTTTTGGACTACTAACAATTTCTAAACAAGAAGTTGTGCATCCGGGAATTTTTTTAATCTTTCGGTTTATTTAAAAAAATGACTTTTTAATTTATTTTTAATAATTGAATTAGTTTTTTCGGATTTTCTTCATCTCTGATATTTAATTTGAAAAATTGAAATCAATCCGTTCTTGTACACACTCTTAAACAAACTTTTAAATACTCACGTTTTATTTGTAATTTTATCCAAAATTAAGAAATTACAAAAACGATCCACTAATTCTTGCGTTAAATTTTTGTGTAATAGAATTTTGAAAAATGGTTGAATTGAATGAAAGCGACAATGCCTTCGTGAATAAGCTACTTAACGCCACCAATTTAGGTCCTAGACTTGGAGCTGAAAACGGCGCGGATACGAGTGATGGTAACCGACGTGAATCGACACCCTAAATTGAGATTGGGAGGGGCCTGCCACCAACTAACCTGGAAAAATCAGGTCTCGGGGATATAACAACTCCGCCCCTGCCCCACAGACAATAACGAAGGTTCGCTCGATGAGCGCAAAACTCAAACTTGAGAAGTTCGATGGAACGAGCTTCAAAACATGGCAACAGACGATGTTGTTCTTCCTAATCACAATGAAGCTGTACAAGTACCTGAAGGAGGATTAACTCATATTCTCCCCTACAGGGACATGAACCAAAGCCACCTTTGAGGTTTGGGTGCAAGGAGACTACCTTTGCACAGCCTGGATTATGACTAGTTTGACTGACTCTTTGTACCAAGTGTACAAAAAAGTTGGTACAACTAAGGTGCTCTGAACTACCCTAGAGAAAAAAATATAAGTCTGAGGACGCAAGCACCAAAAAGGGATTGACTTGGATAACCGAGGGAAGTCCGTATGAGAATTGAGGGCGAGGAGGGTAGTCAAAGGGATCGACTCGGATAACCGGATATTATTGCTTCTGATGAGCTCTTCAGGAACAAGTTCAAAAGGGTTGTTGTCTCCGGTGTTGGGATTCGGAGTGTGGGAGGAGGAGGTGGTTTTGGGAGGGTGAGGTCTGAGAGCTTGATAGAGAGTTTTTTGAAACGTTTAGTGCCTCCCATGGAGTAGTGGAGGCGACGACGTTAAGGTTACGGAGGAATTATATTCTATTTCTCCTAATCGGTATTAGACTAGACATCTTGTTGCATATAAAAAGCAACATCTTTCCGGGAGAGGAAGGGAACATAAAGCCCACAAAAAATAGCCCAATCGCTTCATTTCACACTCCTACCTAGGGCGCTAGAGGCGTAATACCTCTCTGGAGGCGCGCACATCACGTTCAATTTTGCGCCGTACATGTTGAGATGTAGGGAAAGGAAAAAGAATCCCACATCGATAACACGCAATCAAGTGAACCAACCATATAAGCATCCGGGCTACTCCTCCTATTGCCAATTGGTTTTAGGATGGAACCCCGCGCCGTGTGCTTGTATGCGTGGTTCACTAGACGTGTGCCCCCACGTCATTTGGTCCCGGGACGGTTATAAGAAAAAGTAACATGGTATCAAAGCAGGTCCTATCCGGGTCCGGTTTCCTGACTTCGGGGATTAGCTAAAAGAGAATGAGATGTGGAACCCGTCAAAAGAAAAAAAGAAATTGTTGGCGAGCTAAAAAGAGAATGAGATGCTCGACCCGAGAAAGAAAAAGAAAAATGTGTCAAGTGTTAACTAGTTCAGGTAGTTAACACTTGAGGGGGAGTGTTGAGATGTAGGGAAAGGAAAAAGAATCTCACATCGATAACACGCAATCAAGTGAACCTACCATATAAGCATCCGGGCTACTACTCCTATTGCCATTTGGTTTTAGGATGGAACCTCGTGTGCTTGTATGTGTGGTTCGCTAGACGTGCGCCCTCCGTGTCATTTGGTCCCGGGACGGATATAAGAAAAGGTAACAATGTAAGATTTTTTTTAATCTTATTATTATTAGTGGGCTTACATATTATAGTAATCAAGTATATTATATGACTAAATATATTAATGGGCTAATAAAAGTGATTCAATCAAGTAAAGCCCGTAGACTTTAATTAAGCGGTATGGGCTTAATGGGTGGATACCAGACTTTGGCCCAATAGGCTTAATGGGATTCTATTAGGTCATTATATAAACGTTATTAGGTTATGGTTCCCAATACGTCAAATCAATCAGCCGTTTTCCATTCTCTACCCATCAGAGAGAAAACCTAAAGAAACCCTAAGGAGGTTTGACTGAGGAAGACCGTATACCTGCGGCGCTCATTCGGATCGTAGATTCCGCACTAAAGTTTTGATCCGATTGCTACGGGTTCGTCCGATTGCTACTATGGAACCAGGTATATAAATTCTAGATTCCTTAATAACCCTAACATGATATCGATTCTTGCGTTTACGGTTTAGGGAATATGTTTATTCCAACAAGTGGTATCAAGGCCGTTAATCATGCTTGTTTATTAGGATATATTCATATACGGTGATGTGCGTGTTTTTTTTTTCTTTGGGTAAATTCGGTTGTTTTATTTTTCAACGCATTGGCTTGATTTGATTTCAATTGGCCGTATGCCCTCTGACACAGTCAACTTTTGTTTTCAAAATTTTGTTCCTTTGAATTACAGTAAGTGACTTGTACTCCTTATATATATTTTATATATCATCACATATGCCGTATATGTATAAAGCTGTTTTCTTCTTCTTCTTCCTTTTGCATGTATATATTTAAAGCTAAATTTGAATTTGTGTTTTAAATTTTTATTTATTAGAGATAGCATGCAACTGAGTGTTGAAGTATTGCAGTTTGCACCGATTTATTTTATTGGTCTAAATAAGGTAAAGGTGTGTATATATTTTTTTGGGTATACATTGGGGTTGTTTTACGAGCGTAAAATTTGGGTCCTTTCCACTATATCTTATATCAATTAAGGTTATTGAGTGTAACATTTGGATTTTATTTACACGAGATATATTTAAGGATCTATATATTTAAAGTTATTTTAAATTAAATTGATTGAAACAATATGCTACTAAAGTAGTCTATGTTGTGTAAATTTATTTTAATTTAAAATTATAAAGGTTAGTGTATCGTTTGTTTATGCGGATATCAATCGGCCCAAAGGAAGGTTGATATTTGGCCAAACATTAAATACACTAGTGATTATACTTGTTTATGCGAATATTGATCGGCCCAAAGGAAGGTTAACATTTGGCCAAACAAAATCACACTTAGGATAATATATTGATTAATCAATTGTGCTTTCATTAATTATGCGGATATTGATTGGCCCAAAGGAAGGTCAATGTTTGGCCAAATAATGAAAGTGTATGCGACAATGAATAGCGATAAATATAAAGATTATTCATGTGAATGATAGTCGGTCCAAAGAAAGGCTATTGTTTGACCGGATTTATTATCAATATTTGATTGTTGCATTGAGAGTACTATTTACAATTGATGTTTTGTGCAAACACTGAATGTCAAGTTGTGTTGAGTATCTTGTTTTAAAATTAATTGATTAATTGTGAAATTTCTTTGCTTTTATGTTTAGTTTCAGCAACTACTACTAATGTTTCTGCTCAAGTCAGTTCCATTCCAATGCTCAATGGGACAAATTTTAAGGTCTGAAAGGAGAATGTGGAAATCGTTCTCGGATGTATGGATCTAGACCTTGCGCTAAGGACTGAACGACCCACTTTGGCTGAGGATAATTCCAATGAAGCGAAAGTAGAGAAGTGGGATCGCTCTAACCGCATGTGTCTTATGATCATGAAACGTTCTATTCCGGAAGTGTTTCGGGGCTCTATTTTTGAGAGCAAAGATGCTAAGGAATCCTTTGAGGCAATTCAGAAATATTTTGTCAAGAATGAGAAAGCAGAAACAAACCATTTGGCTGCTCTGATTTCTATGAGGTACAAAGGAAAAGGAAACATAAGGGAGTACATTATGGAAATGTCAAATCTTGCGGGAAAACTAAAGGCACTAAAGTTAGAGATAAATGATGATTTACTCGTGCATTTAGTTCTTCTGTCTCTTCCCACACAATTCAGTCATTTTAAGGTGAGTTATAATACTCAGAAGGAGAAATGGACTCTTAATGAGCTCATTTCGCAATGTGTGCAAGAAGAGGACAGGATAAAAAGAGATAAGACAGAAAGTGCTCACTTTGCATCAAGCTCTCAAAACAAATCAAAGAAGAGGGCTAAGGATACTGCAGCTGGTACACATTTGCAGAAAAAGGCGAAGAAGCAAAGTGATGAACTCACTTGTTTTTTCTGCAAAAAGGAAGGACATATGAAGAAAGCATGTTCTAAGTACGCTGCTTGGCGTGAAAAGAAGGGTAAAGTTCTCACTCTAGTTTGTTCTGAGGCTAATTTAGCTTCTGTACCTATTGACACGTGGTGGGTAGATTCTGGTGCTACTACTCACATTTGTGTGTCAATGCAGGGTTGCCTTTGGAGTCGACCACCAAGTGATGCTGAAAGATTCATCTATGTTGGCGATGGCAATAAAGTTCCTGTGGAAGCAATAGGGCATTGGGTGAGTTGGTTAAGTAGGTACATAACGTATTTTTGTGTATATAGTAGGTATGTTTTGTAATGTGTAGACAAAGTAGGCACTTAAAATTATGTAGAAAAAGATTAATTAGAAAACAATAACAGATATTACCTAATTTGGAGATATTCTCTCTCCTATATTAAATAAAAGATTCCTAATTAATAATGTAAACGGATTTGCTGATATGTTAAAATAGGAAATAGTAATTCAAATTTTCCTAGAATCTCTCCTTATATTCTCTCTCCTCTTAATTATAATCTTTTAATTGTAATATATAAATAATAGATTGTGTAAAAGGTAGGATTCGAACTCTGGACGAGTTGCCCCTCCCTCCCACCCTTATACCAATTAGACTAATTAAACTTTGTATATTCTTTTGATGATACACAATATTAATACACAATTTCAATTACACACTAGTGATACATAAGTTCAACTACATAATGTTAATAAAATGAAAGGCTTGTGTAACAAAAAACCTTGTGTACGAAATACTCGAGCATACACAATTTCAAATTACACAATAGTGATACATAATTTCAAATACATAATGTTAACATATAAAAGACTTGTGTAACCAAAAACCTTGTGTACGAAATACTCGAGCGATATAAAATGACTCGAGTATTTCGTACACAAGGTTTTTTGTTACACAAGTCTTTTATATGTTAACATTATGTATTTGAAATTATGTATCACTATTGTGTAATTTGAAATTGTGTATGCTCGAGTATTTCGTGCACAAGGTTTTTTGTTACACAAGTCTTTCATTTTATTAACATTATGTAGTTGAACTTATGTATCACTAGTGTGTAATTGAAATTGTGTATTAATATTGTGTATCATCAAAAGAATATACAAAGTTTAATTAGTCTAATTGGTATAAGGGAGGGAGGGGCAACTCGTCCAGAGTTCGAATCCTACCTTTTACACAATCTATTATTTATATATTACAATTAAAAGATTATAATTAAGAGGAGAGAGAATCTAGGAAAATTTTAATTACTATTTCCTATTTTAACATATCAGCAAATCCGTTTACATTATTAATTAGAAATCTTTTATTTAATATAGGAGAGAGAAAAATCTTCAAATGTTTCCTCTTTTAATGATTATCCAACTCATTTATCTTTATTTTTTATTGTTAAAATTAGGGTGCCTAGTTTGTATCTAAGATACAAAAAATACCTTCTTTCACCAATCTTCTCTAGGGCATTTTAGATTAAATTTAAGTATTGGATGTTATTTGGATTTGAAGGATACTTTTGTTTCTCCGTTGTTTAAACGGAATTTAATTTCCACTTCCTGTTTGGACAAAGGTGGATACCTTTGTAGTTTTGGAAATGGAAAATTCAGTATTTCCTTTAATTCGAATCTTATTGGTACCGGTATTTTAATTGATCGTCTTTATATGCTAGAAACGGTTGCTTCCCATAATGAAATCCTGCACACAGGTTCTAGAGGTACAAAGCGAAAATTGAATGAAGATTCTGGATTCTTATGGCATAAGCGCTTAGGCCACATCTCTAAACAGAGAATTCAAAGGCTTGTGTGAGAAGCAATTCTTGATTCCCTTGATTTAACAAACTTTCAAGTTTGTGTTGAGTGCGTCAAGGGAAAATTAACAAACGTAAGAAAGTTAGGTGCTAACAGAAGTACAGAAGTCTTAGAACTAATACATACGGATATTTGTGGTCCATTCCCTACAACTGCGTGGAATGGTCAACAATACTTTATTACGTTCATAGATGACTACTCCAGATATGGGTACCTTTACTTGATACGTGAGAAATCACAATCTCTTGATGTTTTTAAGGCTTACAAAGCTGAAGTTGAACTTCCACTTGGTAAGAAGATTAAAGCCGTTAAATCTGACCGTGGTGGAGAATACTATGGCAGATATAATGGATCAGGAGAACAACGTCCAGGACTCTTTGCTAACTCCCTAAAGGAGTGTGGAATTGTCCTTCAGTATACTATGCCGGGCAAACCCAACATGAATGGTGTTGCTGAGAGGCGGAATAGAACACTATTGGATATGGTGAGAAGTATGATTAATCATTCTTCTTTACCTGAATCACTTTGGGGAGAAGCGCTAAAAACTGCAGTATATATCCTTAATAGAGTACCTAGCAATTCGGTAGCTAGAACCCCATATGAAATGTGGACTGGGAAAAAGCCCAGTATAAAGCACTTACACATTTGGGGATGTCCAGCTGAAGCAAGGCCTTACAAGCCTAACGAAAAAAAGTTGGACTCTAAGACAACTAACTGCTACTTTGTTGGATATGCTAAACGCTCTCGTGGGTTTAAATTTTATGATCCCGCTACCCGATCATTTTTTGAGTCGGGAAATGCCAGATTTCTTGAGGATGTAGAATTTGGAGGGGAAGGATTAAGGAACGTCACTCTTGACGAAGTTGTCCTTGAGGAAGAGGAATTTATCTCTCTTCCCAATATTGTTATTGAAAGTGATCAAGATACAACTCTTAACACTCTTCAAGAAACAACTCCGGTTTTAGACAACAATGAAGTTCCTTCCATAGAGCAAATTCAACCACCTCAAGAAGTGCCTTTAAGGAGATCCGGTAGAGAAAGAAGATATGCAATTCCGGATGACTACATTGTATATCTAGTAGAACAAGAAGATCCTGTGGGAGAGATACCAGATGATTACATCGCGTATCTTATGGAACAAGAAGATTCTGCAGGCATTGCAGAGGATGATCCAATCAATCTTCTTGAGGCCCTTCAAAGTTCTAGCTCTCAATACTGGATTAAAGCCATGCAAGAGGAGATGAAGTCCATGAAGGACAATGACGTATGGGATCTTGTCGAGTTGCCAAAAGGTGCAAAACCCATTGGTTGTAAATGGATATTTAAAACCAAAAGGGATGCAAAAGGCAATATCGAAAGATATAAGGCTCGTCTAGTTGCAAAGGGATTCACTCAAAAGGAAGGTATTGACTTTAAAGAGACCTTTTCTCCGGTTTCATCTAAGGACTCTTTTAGGACAATAATGGCGCTAGTAGCTCATTTTGATTTAGAGTTACATCAGATGGATGTGAAAACAGCGTTTCTCAATGGAAACATTGATGAAACAATTTATATGGTTCAACCAGAACATTTTGAATCCAAAGATTCAAAATCTATGGTTTGTAAATTAAAGAAATCCATCTATGGGCTTAAACAGGCATCAAGGCAATGGAATCATAAATTTCATCAAGTGATCACCTCCTTTGGATTTGAGGTGAATAAGGTTGAAGATTGTGTAAATTACAAATTCAGTGGGAGCAAATCTATCTTTCTGGTATTGTATGTTGATGACATACTATTGGCTTGTAACGATATAGGCTTATTGCACGAAACCAAGAAATTTCTCATTAGAATTTTGAGATGAAAGATCTTGGGGACGCCTCTTTTGTCTTAGGAATTCAGATACTAAGAGATCGATCTCAAGGTATCCTCAGGTTATCACAAAAGGGCTATATCGAAAAGGTACTAAGCAGGTTTAACATGAAAGATTGCTCAGCTGGAGATACACCAATAGCTAAAGGAGACAAGTTTAGTCTCAAACAGTGCCCCAAAACAGATCTTGAAATAAAGGAGATGCAAAAGGTTCCCTGTTCCTCAGTGGTAGGGAGTCTAATGTATGCTCAAGTTTGTACCCGTCCCGACATAGCATTTATTGTGGGACTTTTGGGCAGATACTTAAGTAATCCTGGATCAGATCATTGGAAAGTAGCAAAAAGGGTTCTCCGGTATTTGCAAAGAACGAAGAACTACATGCTGACTTACAAGAAATCAGACAGATTGGAGATCGTTGGATATTCTGATTCTGATTTTTCCGGTTGTATTGACAGTAGACGATCCACCTCATGCTATGT
Source organism: Fagopyrum esculentum (assembly GCA_033239045.1). Lineage (NCBI taxonomy): Eukaryota > Viridiplantae > Streptophyta > Magnoliopsida > Caryophyllales > Polygonaceae > Fagopyrum > Fagopyrum esculentum. The sequence goes on from BSUD01000002.1 coordinate 16,277,874, forward strand.
CGTCATGTTGGCTGAAGGAGCTATATCTTGGAAAAGTGTCAAACAAACACTTGTAGCTACCTCCACTATGGCTGCATAGTTCATGGCTTGCTTCGGAGCATCCATTCATGGGATATGGTTGCGTAATTTTGTCACAGGCCTACGTGTTGTTACTGGAATTGAAAGGCCATTGAAGTTATTTTGTGACAATAAGGCTACAGTTTTGTTCTCCAATAACAACAGAAGCTCTGTAAAGGAGAAGCACATTGACATCAAGTTCTTGTCATTGAAGGAAAAAGTTCAAAGTGGGCTGATTTGTATAGAACACATAAGCACAAACTCCATGATTGCGGATCCGTTAACTAAGGGGTTGCCTCCTAAGGTTTTTCATGAGCACACTGCTCGTATGGGGCTTGACAGTTTTGTAATCCCTTGACTTAGTGGGAGTTTGATTAGATGTTCTATGTTTATAGTTTATGCATAATAAAGTTGCCGTCATTTACATTTTGAACTAAAGGTTGTTTTGGATTGATCTCCGAATAAAGAAGAACCAGTTGAAAATAGACATGTTTATGAGATCACATTTCATGTAATTTTCATGCCACTCATCCATACTTGATCTATGTCATCGAATATACTAATGTGGTGAACACGGAAGGTTTAGTCACGATGATGTGACGAAAGCCGCCGTGATCTCATATTGATATATGAGGTGGACCAGATTGATTAAAGGATAAGTCTACATAAAATTAGTCATTACGTGTACACATAAAGAATTTTGGATAATATAGTTGTTTATTTAATATGTAGCCCAAGTGGGAGATTGTAAGATTTTTTTTAATCTTATTATTATTAGTGGGCTTACATATTATAGTAACCAATTATATTATATGACTAAATATATTAACGGGCTAATAAAAGTGATTCAATCAAGTAAAGCCCGTAGACTTTAATTAAGCGGTATGGGCTTAATGGGTGGATATCAGACTTTGGCCCAATAGGCTTAATGGGATTCTATTAGGTCATTATATAAACGTTATTAGGTTATGGTTCCCAATACGTCAAATCAATCAGCCGTTTTCCATTCTCTGCCCATCAGAGAGAAAACCTAAAGAAACCCTAAGGAGGTTTGACTGAGGAATACCGTATACCTGCGGCGCTCATTCGGATCGTAGATTCCGCACTAAAGTTTTGATCCGATTGCTACGGGTTCGTCCGATTGCTACTATGGAACCAGGTATGTAAATTCTAGATTCCTTAATTCGATTCTTGCGTTTACGGTTTAGGGAATATGTTTATTCCAACAAACAATACATGTCCCAGGCGCAATGGTCGGTGCCTAGGGTGCCTCGCGCATTTCTGCGCCTCAGGAAGACTGGACTAATCTGACCGTTGGATGAAAAGCATCAAAGGTTGAAAATTATATGTTTCGTAATTCTGCACCGGATGCTAGGCTCTGCACGTGAACCGGATCCATAATCTTTTACTGAACGTTAGAACCATCAATATTAATATTGTTTATGCTTCAGCAATACAAAAAAGAACGTACATTCCTTCGATCCTTATTAATCGTTCGACTGTTTCAGATTCAGATATATACATGAAGGAAATCAGAAGTGCGTAAATATAAACAACTAGATAAGATCTAATACTCACAACAAACAACCTAATAAATTTACCACTTGAATGAGACCTGTATGAAATGCCATTTTTGGACAGAATATCATTCCTCCAGAACAACCAAAATCAATTTACACATCAAAATTACGTACAGATTTGTCACAGTGAACCAAAGCATATGCATATGTCCACAAGGACCACAGCCACAAGACAAGACGAAGCCAAAACGTAATAAATTAACACACGTGCATTCAGCATATAGCCTTTAATCTAACCTAATTGTTGTCACTTCCATTGCCCTTATTTGCAAGGTACGAAGCGATTGCATCCGCTAACACAGACTGGAATCTAGGGATAGATGACACTGCAGCTGCCAAGTTAACCTCAGTGTCCTTTTGAATGAGATGCTGGTCAATGCCACATGGTTGGGAATGGGTTTCATACTTGTTGCTACTTATACTGCTGTGAGGAAATGACCCAAAACCCGGAAACCCGGAATGAGCATAACTCGTCGGGAGAGAGCTTGAAGAGGAACCGAAACTAGTTGAGGTGGTGGTGGTGGTGGTGGATGTGAGATCAATGGTGATCATTGGGTGTGAGTAATATGGGTTGTAGGTAGTTGAGCAAGTAGGGTTTATGGTGGTATAAAAATTAGGGTTTGGGGTTACTGGGTGGTTGGAAGATGAGGTGGATGGACCGGAGAGTAGCTGCGCTGCGGCTGCTGAGGTGGCAAACGCCATTGGGATGGCCGCTGTGGGGAGTGGGTGGTTGTGAGTTCCTTCATAGGTGTTGATTAGTATGGATGTGTCTTCGGCACTTCTTTGCACCTGAAATCATATTTGTAATACATTCTTAACATAGATGCTATGAAGAACTAAATGAGTGATTCAATGTGGATGAAGTCGAGATCGATAATGAACCTGTTTTCGAACCGGACAAGATGGTGAAATTGTACAGCGATAATAAGATCGAGGGCAAGGATTTCCTTTAGCTGTTTTCTGTCCATACTTCCTCCATTGGCATCCATCATTGATCTAACTAGCACACAAACACTAATTAATACCAAGCTTATGTGTCAATCTTACAAGTGTGATGCTATTCGGTCAGAAAAAATTACGAAACAATAAGACGCATGCTCAATGCGTCCGGAAGGTGCACTTGCAACACAAGTGCATTGTCTCCTTCCGTCCGATTGAATAATAATCCCGTCATATGAACATAAGCTATGCACATTTACATTTACATTTACGCTCATGACTTTTTACGACATAGAAGAACGAAGAACGCATTTGTGAAACAGTCTTGACCATCATATATGCAAGAAAGTGTTATATGCTAACTATATGAAAAGGGATTGTATCAAATCATATGAAAATTGAAATTTTTAAATGCCAATTAGCTTTGTGATATTTTGAGGAAGAAATGATAGTTATTGATTGAACTAGTTGTGTTAACATCAAGTACTTGTATCATTAACTACTACTACCTTAAAGTCTGTGGTTGTCTTTATCAAAATATTGTAAATTTGCTGTTAGAAAACGATATCACACCAAAAGTTTGTATGATTTGAAGTAAAATTGTTAAACAAGTAGGTTCAAAATTTAAATGAAGCATAAAGAGAGACAAAATATTACCATTGAAGCAACACATCTTGCTTTGATGGAAACCCTAACTTTCTTGAGCTTTGCATCAGTAGCTTCTTCCTCATCTTTCCTACATTTCACCATTTTGACTTGTTCATCACCTGCCAAAGTTGAAACTTTCCCTTTTTGTTTTTCCTCATTGCAATTACATCTCATCCTCTTCTTATCCATCCAAAGACACTCACTTGAGAGAGACTCATTGTCACCATCATCTTCTTTATTATCAAACTTGTACTTCAAACCAAGATCCAACCCATGATCATTTTTCAAATTCTCTTTTCCTTTCCCGCTTGTTCGACTACTTGAACTTCTCCCCAAGGTAAGGCTCACAAACTCGTCCGGACCATCATCATCATCACTCGGCTTTCCGGTAACTCCTTCCCTAGCTTTGATTCCGTTTATACGAACAACTAGAGCCTCGCAACCCTTTGTGGCTCGCGCAATCATAGACTTCAAATTTTCATTTTCTTGCCTAAGCTCTTTCATCTTGTCCTTGATTACTCTTATCATCAAATCCTCCTACATAAGTAAAAATTAATGTCAGGAAGCAATCATTTACAGTAATTATGAACTTGAGATGATCAAAAAAATGCTTACTTGGTCATTTGGTAAAGAAAGCTGTTCCATGAAATCTTTCATGCTGTATATCTGCTGATCTCTACCAAATCACCTATTCAGACATTAAATTTTGATTACAAAATCAGAGATAAAAGATGATTTATTGATTCACTGGCCAATATATATTAGGGTTCCATCAAATATTTATACATAATACCCTAGTACACATATATACTACTTGTGAATACTTGTGGGACTTTAGACTATAAATTTTGTTTAACCATATATCTAATCAACTTATAGATCAAGATCGATCCAGAAAAAACCCGGTTCAGTATCTTGCACGAGCAAGCGATAAGATCAATATCAACCTAAAGAGATTGATTTAGTGCATCGATTCGTTGTAAGCTTCTCGTAAGGATGATCGGTCTAGATCCATCCGGATAACCCAAAAACTGAAACGAAAGAAAACAAGAGAAAGCTGAAGCTAAATTGAGAATGATACTGTTACCTTATGCAGTCTTGAAGCTCAAAAAATATCTTACTTGTTAACGTACAAACTCATTGTGATTGTATTGTGTTGGCCGGCTAATGCTTCTTATACACTACCAAAACCGGTTTCTTTGACTTTTATTGATAATTAAGAAAAAAAGAAAAGCATAATTTTCAAATGAATAAGACAAGCAGTTAATATATGTACATTCATATCAGGCTGAGATCGCGACACACAAGGACAGAAAATGTCATCTTTCTCCCTCACGTAGCTTCTCTTTGTTCTTACTTCAAGTTGATTTTTTAGGGCAACTTTGGCAATTTCGTCTAAATAAACTAAGACTTGATCTATTACGTAGAATTGTATACCCGTATAAATCTAGAAAACATCTTCGCATGTAATGCACATTCTAGATACGACTCGAACGTATATTAGTATTAATTAATTTAACTAACGTGTGCATGAAATCATCATCTTTGATTTATTAAGTTCAATACTATTATGAATTTTTCCACTTTATTTACCTCGTAACAAAGGATAAAACATGTACGTAAGTATATCTAAGTAATATAATCAAATTAACGTTGCGTCGCATGTAGAAAAAGGACCATACTTTCACACTAAAGATGAAAAAAACAAACAAAAGACCATGATTTATATTTGGTCAAAGTTTTGATCAATACTTTAGGACCCATAGACTTGTTGACTTAGGCGACGACTAACTAAATAGTGGGCCCCATTCAAAGTGTGGTCCAATGAGGAGTTTACACGCTAAAATTAGTCCATTGTTTACCAATACAATTAGCCAATTAAGTGTCATTGAGATTTGAGGGAGTATAATCAATGGCAGTCACTTCCGCATATGTATATAAGTGATTAATGTTACAAGTTCATTGGCCTAAGATAAGCTATCAAGAACAGTATAATTAATGCACATGCTCGTATTATCCTTAAGGATGCTTCGGGTGCTAATTCACAACATCTTGTCATATGAAATATCTCTTTGTACGTGTATTTTTTTATTGTGAAAACGTCGCTCGTACGTGTAGAGATAAACAAACGTGTAGTTATTCTACAAGTTCGATGGATTAGTTCTCGTATTACTAATTGGTTGTAAATTGAGGCGAACAAGCCCAGCTATGATATGTTCAGCTTGTTTAGAATCCAGTTGTGACCGAGAGTTGTGCTCGGTCAGAGAGTAAATTTTAATCATGTATATACCCCGTTTGTTTAGTAAAGTGAACGAGAATGAACCAAGCTCGAATAGCTCGATTAATATAATTTGACTCAGTTATCTTTGGGTGTTACTCAAGTCGAACCAGTTAAGATTTGCTACACTCACATTCGACTCATTTTGAATCGAGTTGAACTCGAACCAATGCTAAATTTTAGTCAAGCTTAACAATGTGATCATTCTTGACTTGCTTAGTCAAATAAACGAGTAATAAGCCCTACCCCTAACTAGTTATTCCTTGCTAATTCAATTAATTAATTCATTCAAATGACTTATTTGTTTCTTAACCTATTTAAATGATTACCCATTAACCTTTTTGTTTTTTCAAGCTTATTCGTGAAACTTGGTTAGGGTGTGCTTTACTAACAAATCCTTTGATTTTTGAAGGGTTTTTTTAGTGTAATATTGTAATTTAGGGATTGTTTTATGAAAAGAGGCATCTTGTAAGCTAGTTTTGTGTAATTTACCCGTTCACTTTTAGGTACTAGTCAACTCTACTTCCCTACTCTATACGTTCCGCTAGTTTTGAATGCTTGTTTTTGGCAGCATCATATGCAATTTGTGGGAGCAAAAGGATAAAGGCAGGCCAGGGAACCAAAACTCTGAACTAATACTAATAATATAAGTTGAATTCTGCAAAGTGTTGGAATGCTCAATAAAATGCTTACATAACACATACGATTATACCATTTCTTGCAGCTACTAATTTAGTCAAAAGAGCAATTAAGACAAGACATAATGTCAACTGAAGTTGGTTCACTCTTCTGTGTGAACAGAATAACGCAAGTAAACTCAAATTTGATGGACTTTGCGTATAAGATCCAATCCTACACATAACCTTATAAAATTGGGTCAAAATTTAACAGGAAAACAAGATACTTTGAGATCTGCACAGGCGGTCAGCAGCTTCGATACCGGCAGATAGTGTAGATACATTGAACTCTGAGACTGTTATTGATGCAATGTTCATAAATCATGACATTAAGCAAACAAATAAAGCACTCATTTCACATTACTACAAAAACTATACAGACTTTTTTTCTCGACAAGCCGCCTAGCTGTCTCCGGGTAACAGAATACCATGTTCAGATAGAGAGAAAACAAAATTCAGGAAAGGTAGAAAGCCTCTCCTGGCGTTTCATGGAAGCTAGATTAGTCACTTACCATACAAAGGTTTTCACATTGCAACCCGATCTAGTTGTTTTAGTCCTGAAGAGATGGAGAAAATCACCCAAAAGGGAAGAACTTTGACTTTCGGGATTTAAGGGACTGCAGTGTTACCCAAAGGGATAGACTTTATCTGCTCCATTCGTAGTCTACCCCCATTCTGGGGTTTGTGTTGTTAGTGTTTCTTGACTCGTCTGGCTTTATAGAATTAGCAAACACATTCCAACCTAAAAGGTATGGCAAGATGTACTGCACAAAGAGGAAAAAAAGAAAGATAATCAAAACAAGACCAAGAGAGGATGAGTGAAGCCGCTGGTTTCTTCAAGGCAGAAACTTTCATGGCTTCAGTATTTAAAGTTAATTATGACATATCATGCTAGTGATCAAGATTTGTGGAAGTGCTTAGGTTGGAAAATAATGTTCAGGAGTAACCGTGATGAAAAGATCTCAAGAATCTACAGAGCAGGACCAACAAAAGCTTCCTAGTCCAAGGAGGTAGCAGTATATAAACATGAAAATTAAATCTGCTTTCTTCATGAACAGAACTACATAATAAGAAAAAAAACATGTTGTGATAAGGAATTTCTTACATTGAAAGTGGAGACAAGAATTGCAAACTCCCCTTTTGAAATGGGCATTAAGATACTCTCGTCAATATTTAGAAGTTTGTTCTGAACACCTGGCATAAAAGAGGATAGCAATCAGTTGAGATCAACAACACTGAACTTTTCCTGATGGCAGGAAACTTGACTTAAATATTCTATCCTTTTCTTCTCTTGAAACATCCCAATCTAAGACATAAAGTACTTAATATTCATGGTGAGTGTATTACTTAGATTGAAGAAGTGACCAGAACCATCTGGAAAAGGTTCCACCTTCAACACTTTCCTGACCTTCCCTTCATCACTGCAAAGGCAGCAAAAAACAGACTCCCTCTTACAATGAAACACAAAAACTACATCAAAATAAAATCATAAAAGTATAATCAGGTAGGTGACAAACAAAAGCAGGGCACGAGTAATGCACTCAGCTCTCCATATTCTCAAAGTATTTCAAATAAAGCTGGCAACAACATTGTCTCGAAAAAAATGTTTAATTTAATACGAAATAAAGAATGCCTTTGCAGTAGCTAAGATGTCAAAACCTTCTCCCTTTGTTTGGGTCATGAAAAAATTCACACGAGTCCCTTGCACCAAGGCTGATCAAGCTTCCGATTTCAGATACAGAAAGAGAAAAAACCTGCACAAGATGTCAAAATTGAGTTCAAAATCAAAACAAGATACAAATCATCAGCACAGTGACATTTCAATGTACTCTCCAACCAGATCAGCACTAAATGCACGTGCAGTAAGCAGCTTTTTAGTACACATATAGAGCTTTCGACAGAGAACTGAGAGCATATAGAACAAGTTCACCAAATAAACTAGATGAAGTATAATGATTCATGAAGTTGCATAATTTCTATCAGTAAAAGGCCAAGCATGACAACTGAAAGATGTAAAAATGGAAGCAAAAGTAAAAAAAAAATAGGTTAGCAACATTTGGACAGGAGGAGGAAAACTATGGACAAAGAAAGCCCCAATGCATACTATGCATCTGGAAGTTAGACTTTTCAATATGTTAAAACTTATAAGGGCTATTCTTGGTCAAACACTAGAAACTTCTACTTCTCCTGAAGATTCCTAGGATGTGACCAAGTGTTGCAGGGGATGATTTGGCTTTAGCTATTCATTTTTAGACCTGGTCATTCTACAGCATTTACAGAGGAGGTATTAGATATCAGTATCAGATTTAGCTGTTACGCCCATATCGAGCGATAGGATATCTTGCGAAACCAAAGGTGAGTAAGCAAGGGAGTCACCTGTTTTCTGTTCCAATCGTAAAGACGAACACCAGCAGCAGGAGCAAATTGAAGAAAAACAAAGCCCTCTCTGGAAACCTTGAATGCACCTGACTACAATCCAGTACCAATAAACAAACGGAATGTTAAAAGCAAAATGGGCATATATCTGCAAGTAGAAGGGAACAACAGTGAAATTGTAATAAGATAACCTCTAATGGTGCAAACTCAGGAGATTTAGGTTCAATAGTGAGAGCAGCTTTGCCTTTATAAATAGAGTAACCAACGAAAACCTTGGGAGAAACCCCTGCAATTATTCAAACAAAAGGTAATTTCTCCATTAGTATAATAAAGGCTTAACAATGTGTGAAGTAGGAACCCTAGCCCGGTCGACATAGTATTTGAAATTTTATTTTGAAAAGGGAAAATTAGGAATTACCGGGGGGTGAATTCGGATTGGAGGAAGATAACCTCGGGGAAGAAGACTGTTCGAAGTAGTCGGACTGGCGGCATTTGACAGAGAGGCTCTTGTTGAGATTGGAAGGAGCAAGAGTGATTGGTTTAAAGTTGAAGGAGGAAGTAAAGGGAGAAGAAGATGGAAGGAGAGATGGCCTAGGGTTTTGGATAGAGCCCTGACAGCAAGAAGATAGAAGCTGAGCCATATCTTCTCTGCTGTGTGGGAGTGGAAGAGGTTTAGGCTTTTGGCTTGCTGGGTTGGATTTGTGAGTATTGCCGCCCTCTTCCCCTGCGTGTCACACTGCTTAGAACCACCGGGCCCGATTCATTAAACTAGAATCTGAACCGCCTAATACAAAAATCTCCGATTTAGTTTAGATTTGAATTTTTTTTTATTTTTTTTTTTTTGAATATGGAAAGCGGTTGGAGGTAGGGCTGTGCAAAATCGGACCGGACCAGAAAACCGGACCGGTCCGGACCGGAATTTACGGTCCGGTTCCGGTCTACGGTCCAGGTTTTTTTGAAAATCCGGGTTACAGTCCGGACCGGTTTTTGGACCGTATAAAACCGTAATCCGGGTTGGACCGTAAACTACGAATTTCCGGTCCGATCCAGTTTGGTCCGATCCGGTACATTCCGGTCCGGTTTTGGACCGGAAAACCTCACCAAAATTGCACAATTAAGGTACAAACCAGTCCGGTCCGCAATATTCAAAACTGCACAATTTATGTACAAACCGGTCCAACCCGGAACCGGACCGGACCATTACGGGCCGGTCCCGGTCCGGTCCGGTCTACGGTCCAAGGTTTTCTTAATTTACGATCCACCGGTCCGGTCCGGTCTGGACCGTATGCACAACCTTAATTGGAGGTGCTCTGGCAAGGGTTTTCTACGAATTTAGGGTTCAATGGAGATCCTTCTCTGACCTCTCATACCTCTGATGCCTTGCTCTGACCGTAATGGAGAGATTTGGGCCTTTTCCTTCTTTTCCTGCAAAAGGATGAAAGGCCTCTCGAATTCTTGCTGCTAATTTTGTGTTTGATTTTGTCGAAAAATGGATTGACCGTCAAGTGCAAAATGGTGTGGTATTTTAATTCAGTTGAAGGGTGGTTTGGTCGGTTCTTTTGATTGCTTTCTTTTCTCCCTGGAAGTTTGAGGCTTTTAACTCGATTATCGACCTCCTCTGCGGCGTAACCCGCCACCTTCTTCGGCGTAGGCCACCACCTTCTCCGGCTTCCCTGCTATGTTCACCAAATCAAAGGAATCATCATTACCGGCGTAACCCGCCGCCTTACTCCGGCTTTCCTACCGCGCTCACCAAATCAAAGTATGAAATAAGAGAGTCAATATTTACTTATCTTGAATCCACAATTGTTGCCTCTATAATGTATTTGTGGCCTTAATCGATGTTTTATCGATTTTAAAGGGGTAATGGAAGGTTCCATGGATGTCTATTTCTCCTTTGGGTTTGAGCTTGTCAACTTGTTTTTATTTTCAAGCCCTTTTGTTGGGTTCTTGGTGAATTGAAAAGATTACAAATCAAATGACCTTGAGACTCCATGAGATGAAAACCAAGCAGGACAAAAAGAATGAAAAAATATTTATAAAATACAATTTAAGTTGTCTCTAAGTCTAACGACCCCGTGTCTCGGCCTAACCGCACAAAAATCACCCAATAATAATGACTAAATAAAGTAGAACAATTAAAGATTTTAATTTTTTGCATTAATCATTTAGTACAATACCACTGAAAATAATTTTTCCGTCACCAAATTGTTATCTAACCCTCTCTTAACAATGTCCTCTCTACCGCATACAAAACCTAAAAACAATCATTCCAGAGAACATAAATCAACCTTCTATGAACAAACTTTTCCCTACAAATCATCTTTCTCTTATCCATCAAGCTCTACACATTTATTCATTAAGAGATAACCGGGTTCTGCAATCTCGTCTTCCGAGGTTTGATGTAGTTTAGATTTGAAGTTGATTGAGGATATAATTGGCCGGACCGGTCCCGGGATACGTACGGGGCAATTTTTTAATAGTTATGATATATTGATAATGAGTAATGTTATTGGGGCGGACATCCCGCTAACATAGGCGAAGTCCGCCCCCGCACCAAGTCAGGCTCATCGTAGTCCAGCGGCTAAAAGTCTGTCTTTTAGCCATATCTCTAATAATGGGATACACTTACTAAACACAAAACTAAAAAAATGCCTAATAGGTCAAATTCTTTCAATTATCAAAGGTGGGGCGCATGCTCAGTCACCATGCGCCCCACCTTTGAGCTTTGGGGCGAACTCGGAGTCCGCATGCGCCCCAAGCTCTAGGCGCATGCGGCTTGGTAAGGCGTTTTGTCCGCCCCAATAGTAAGCTTGTTGATAATCGAAAGAATTTGGCCTATTAGGCCTTTTTTTAGTTTTGTGTTTAGTATGTGTATCCCATTATTTTTACCACTTTTTTATACCATGATTTCTCATACCAGAAAATTTTCATAGCACAAGTTCATACTAGAATTTTTTTCATACCATAATTTTTTTTTGTCCTTTTTTATTTTTTATAATTTACATACCGGAATTTACATACCGGAATATTGTCTACACTTAAACAACAAAATCATAAGACAATCCCTTGAGAGATCAATATTTGACTGCAGCAAGAACATCAAGCTAGGAGTCAAGCTTCTCAACTGCAGACTTCTAGGCCTTCACCCTCAACTTGGTCAGTTGCTTCCTCCTTTCATAAACAACCAGCGCTCTCTCCTTCCTCTTGGCCTCAAGTTCATGTTATCAAAAATATCAGATCACTAAAAGGACCAGCTAAATATTGATTTTGCTTGATAAATGCATTAGAGAGTTCTACAAGCTGCAATTTCACTTCAGACTCTCACACACCAGGTCTCACTCATCATAAACTCTTAATTGTCTTTGTTTTGGTATATCTCTCTCCAAATCTTCATTATTTGGTTGATTTTTTTTTCCTGAATGTTAACAGGCTACAGAATTGTGTGCAGATGGAAACTCAGGAAACCAAACTTCCAATACATGAAAATAAACTATGTTACTTTGGTAGATAATACAAGACCCAGGTAAGTAAGGGCAATGAACATAATTTAACTTAGGCTTGAGGAGTTAGAAGGAAAGGTAACTTATCCAAAAATGGTAGACTAGTATATTGTCCGGTGAGTATTTGTGAAGCAACATGTTGATTTGCTGCCTCTGTGTAATGTATTTCATCTCAATTAACATATTTAGTGTTGTCATTGCAGCCTTTAGCAGTCACTAAGGTTCCATTCAAAACAACTCTTCTTCCACAATCAATGTTGTTATTATAATTCAATGGTGGACCGCCATATCCGCAACAAACCATGATGGGTTGTTCAAATCCTGCAATACAAAGGATTATAAGGTAAGACCCCCGGCATACCAAAACTCGAGCTTTGAACCGCAAAACAAGTTACCATGTCAGTGTTAGCATCATCTACCTACAAATTATAAGATTCGGAAATTTTAGTTCAGTAATAGAATAGGGGTAAAGTGGCAAAGAGGACCCCTCAACGAAGCATACAAAATCACTCCAAAGCAAACAAGAAAACCAATAAAAGGTTTACATACTGGAATATCACCCACGAACGCTCTCAACACCTCCATAGCCTCTGGTGCCTTCGCCATCACCTTAAATCTAAACCCACCACCCCGACTCAACGCGTAAACTGCCGCCACACAACTCTCCCAACTCAATTCAAACTCATATCTAGATCATCTGCACAGACCGGCGGACCTAGGCGGTTGCGAGTGCGTAAGGAGATAGAAGAATAAGACCTGGAGAGTATGGAGAGAAGGCGAGGCAACGGGTGAATCAAAGCGGGAAGAACGACGGACTGGAGGACCTAGGTGACGGATCAGGTGATGGAACCAGTGATGGACGGTGACCTAGGCAAAAGAGATTGGGGCAAATCGAACACGGACCTATGTTTGGATGAATACTGAGAGACTCTGCTGCAAATTTGTTTCGCCATTGATTCTAGGGTTTGGTTGAAAGTGGAAGCTCCGTGGAAAACTAGAGAAGGAGAGTAGCTAGGTGAAACCTTTGAACGGTAAAACGTAATTGGGGTACACTTCCTTAATTCAAAAACCTAAAAGACTACTTACTAAACAAAAATTTCAAAAGGGCCTAGTTACCAAACAAATTAGACCTTGATAATTTTTGCAACATGTAAGCTTTTATAGTTGACCGTTGTCTTCTTGTAGGGTCTCTCGTCTTTAGTTGTGATGTTTCTTTACACGCTTGTAGTGTATTCTATGTAATATTTGGAATTGTGTTGGTGATTATATTTCATCATGGATGACATTGATGACACTTGTAAACGAATGGCTTTATCTTATGTTGAGGGAGAGGTTTTGTCAATTCCGGTGATGGTTGCTTCTCCTTCACTACAAATGTGGCCTTTTATCAGGTCGGAAAAGTGTTAATGACAAATCGTTTCAATGTTAATGTTATAAAGAACATGTTTCTACAAGATTGGAATCCTAAGAGTTGAATGAATATACGTGATATTGGCGATATGGTTCTTCTCTTTCAGTTTTTCTCCAAACCCGATAAGGAATTTGTCCTTCAGAATGGACCGCGGTGTTACAACCGGTTAAGGATGATTGTTGTGCAAGTGATTTACGGTTTCACAAGGACTAGTTTTAGAGTAAACCGATGGATTTTTCTGTTGCATTGTCGGGTTGTGGAGTTGGCTCAGATCATTGGAGATCATCTAGGTTCATTTATCGTGGTTAATGATCAGACTTTTTGGGTTTCCATTCAATCGCAAGAGCCGCGTAGAGATTGACGTTATGAAATCGTTGGTCCGGTGTGTGACATTGTCTTATGGTTCAACAAAAATGACTATTCCAATCAAGTATGAATGTTTACCTATCTTTGTTTTGCGTGTGGATTATTATGACATCTTACCAAAGCATGCACCTCTCATTCCTCAACTTCGGATTACAAGTTTGGTATATGGTTACAAGTATCTCCAACTCGTAGTTGATATTGCCCTACTCGAGGACAACTTGATAGGGAGAAGTATTGTGACGTAGAGCCCGATCGTGCAGGATATATAGGCGTACGAACGTACGCTATGTGTATCAAGTTAGAAGATTCATGTATATTTACAAAGTGATGTGGATAATGAATGTGATTAATTCAAAACTCCTATATTACACGATATGCTAGTGATAATTTACGAGACCCATGATCATGCATCTTTTACACCCAATTGTGCCTCGTCCCGTTCATTTACAACCTTCGTTCGACATGCGTGCATGATGAATAATGAACAAGAATGAACAATATAACAAAGAGTATGATTGTGCTTATGTAAAGCACCACCGTGCGATTCTTGGCACCCGCGGTAAACACGTTCAAAATGAGAGTTTTCATAACTTATGATCTAACGTTATTTGTTGAGTAAAAATGTACGCAAATTTACAAAGCACCTTTTATGTGTTATTCGAATACAAATCTAGAAAACACATTTTATTTATTTATTTTTATTTGAGTTCGACCCTCTCTTTTTGACCTTTTGATTCTAAGTTATATAAATACCATTATTTGGTTGGTTTTGGTGATTTGGGATGCACCCGTTTTTGGACAGGTTGCCTACGTACCTCTTTAAAGAAGATCAAGTCTTACGTAGTTCAATGCAGTGTTTTCATGCATCATGGAATCAAAGTCTAAACCCACCTTCTAGGAAGAGTTGCATAGACGATGAATCAATTATCATTTGCATGACATTTATATCTCGACCGTGCCTCAAAGGATTAAATTAAACCCACCTTATAGGAAGGGTTGCTTAATTTATCCACCTAACACGCGCGTGATCAAGAAAAGTGTTATTTTATTTATTTTATTTTATTCTTCGTAACTAAATATGATCTTTAATTTATTCGTACCAAATTTCCTACGTATCCTTTTTTAGGAATCAAGTCACACGTAGTTCTTAGGAATATTTGAAATTTAATTTTATGACTTTCATTTCATATAAAAGTCAAAAATATATTTTATGATTGAATTTAATACGTGTTTGTTTTGTATCAACTTTCCTACGTATCCGTAAAAGAAAACGGAATCAAATCATACACGGTTCTTTGATAATTGTTTTTTTTGTTTTACTTTATATTTTAATAGTCAATTTAATTTACGTGATTGAACTCGATAATTTATATGTTGAGTTTCCTACGTAGTCTTTTTTAATTTTAAGACATCAAATTACTCGTAGTTCGTTTTAAAATAACTAATTTGTATATATTTTTCTCGACTTTAGTTTTGTGTGGAAGTCATTTTTGTTTAGCGGTTAAACTCGACAATTTATTAATCGAGTTTCCTACGTACTCTTTTACAAGAGATCAAACCACCCGTAGTTCTTTTAGGAAAATTTGACATAAAACTCTCATTTATTTATTTTTTTTGTTGAAATCAATCCGGTAAATTCACCACAAAAAGGATTTTGATCGAATTCGTTTAATTTATACAAATATTTCATCGAAAAAGTTATACAAATTAAACTTTATCCAATTAGAGACAAGCACATACTTAACCCTTTTAAAAGAAGAAAAAAAAAATATTTAAACATTTCTTTTTCACTTGATGTAAAAGACAACTTGCACTTGTACTCTAAATGAATTTAATCAATTTTTAATGTGAATTGGGCCTCACATCCAACAAAAGCAACTTTAAATCTTCTTCCTTATTTATCTCTTTCTTAGTTTTTTTTAGTTTTGTCTTGTCTTCTTTCTCCATATTTCTCCTTTTATTTTTTTGTAATTTTATTCTTCCACACAAAGAAGATTGACGTGATAGGAATCAACAAAGAATAAATTGAAAATAAGCAAATCACTTCATTCTGTAATTATGCTGTAATCACTTCATTCTGTAATTATGCTGTATATATTGTAAAAATGATTTGTTTAACTCAAATTTAAACTTTCTTCAAGAAATTTCGATCTTTATGCCAAGCATTAAACGCAATTGGTTTTCGATTTGGTTTCGGGGAAGTGTAGAGATCGAAAGTAAGGACCTTCGTTCCGACTTGGGACGATGTAGCGGTCGAAAGAAAGTACTTTCGATCCGACTAGGGACGATGTAGCGGTCGAAGTATTTACTTTCGGTCCGAGTACGGACGATGTAGCGGTTGTAGTATTTACTTTTGATTCAACTGCGGGCGATGTAGCGGTCAAAAATATTTGCTTTTGATCCGACTACGGACGATGTAGCGGTCGAAAATACTTGCTTTTGATCCGACTACGGTGAATGGAGCATAATGAAGCCTCTAACTCAGGATGAACAACTTCCTTGGGTTGATATTAAGCTACAAAAGTGAATTGGGAATAGAAAATGGCACAAATGCACATTGGTGAAACATATTGGGTAGTTAAATTGATTTTGCAATCAAAATCAAAGAAGACTCAAGAGAAAGAGTTTTTAAAGTTGACAGGAAATATTTGAAACCAAAGGAACGGGAGAAGAAAAAATCAAGTACCGTATGAAATCGATTCCTACAATGATTTTGATCGTTTGATCGTGTAAAGATGATGATCGACTTCGCTTCTATGCTTTTGATTTATGTAATGTAATTTCTACTTTCTGTAACTTTCAATTTGGAGCTTCCTTTTGTGCACGTATCAACAACCCAAAATACATGAAGTAGGAAGAAGGTCTATTTATTATTCTTTTATTGTAAAAGAAAAAGGAGTTAAAAAAAACAAATAGTAAATTACTGTAACTATTCAACTTACCTACACGTCCCACACCTTTTTCTACACACTTTACCCATTTACTAATTCTTTTTCTTCATTTTTAATTTTCTTTCTCTTTTTGATAAATGGTTACTATTAACCAAAGGAAGATTGTTTTGAATTACTTTTTTTAGCCCATATTTTACCCGTCAACTTGCCATTTTTAAAGTGATCATATAATTCAGTTGTAGTTATAATGAATTTTAGACTTATGCAAGATAATAACATTTTTTTTGTTGATATTACTCGTGTAAATCTTTAAAGTCTTATTATAGACTACTAACCCTCACTTCTATTAAATAACCACTTTCAGGAAATTTAGCTCTGTGCTAAATTAATTAACTTTTTTTTTATTATAATTTTATAAAATAATATCATGGAATATTACTTATATGAAATTTTGTCATTGAACATTATTTTAGATATTTTCACTCTTACCGTAAGAAAGGTTTTCACCTGATATTGACCTTGTATACATATATAGTGTGTTAAGTTCTAGTGGAAATGAGTTTTGCAATAAAAAAACTTCTTTACGATGAAAAATAATAATTGTTCAAATATAATATATTTGTTAAAATAAAAGTTATTTCGAATGTTGTGATCAATCGTTCAATTATACTCGAAAGTGTTCAACTATGACCAATTGTTGAACAATTGAATTTTTTTTAATATAGTTGAATAATTGATCATATAGTTGAATAATTTCAAGTTTAGTTGGTCAAATTGACATATAAACTAACACTTTGTGATTAGTTGAACAATTGAGCATATAATTG
This sequence comes from Fagopyrum esculentum, assembly GCA_033239045.1. Taxonomy (NCBI): domain Eukaryota; kingdom Viridiplantae; phylum Streptophyta; class Magnoliopsida; order Caryophyllales; family Polygonaceae; genus Fagopyrum; species Fagopyrum esculentum. The sequence goes on from BSUD01000002.1 coordinate 16,295,427, forward strand.
AACAATTTCAAATATAGTTGAACAATTGAGCATAGAGTTGTTCAATTTCAATTATAGTTGAACAATTGATCACAATTCTTGATTCGAAATAATTTTTGTTGAACAAATATATTATATTTGAACAATTGTAACTTTTCACCATAAAGAAACTTTACACTGAAAGACCCCACTATATGATCCTAATCATACACACACATAGAATTTGTATTATATGAGAAAGAGTCATAGAGTTAAAAGTATGAAGGATCCACAATCATTGAATCAAATATAATATATATTTGTTCAACTAAAAATTGTTAGACATATAAGTTAGTCATATAGCTGAACAAAAGTGTAATTGGATAATTAAACATGTAAATTAACACTTGAACAATTTTTCATATTGTTGAACAATTTTGAATATAATTGAATATTTGGTCACATAGTTGAACAATTTCAAATATAGTTGAATAATTAACATATTTGAACATTTTAATTATATTCAAATAATTTTTAGTTGAACAAATACATGTTATACTTGAACAATTGAACATATAAATAGACACTTGAACAATTGGTCATATGTTGAACAATTTCGAATCTAATTGAATAATTGACCATATAGTTGAATAATTTTGAATATTGTTGAACGATTGACATATTTGAACATGAATAATTATTATTTGATTCAATTGTTGTGATTCCTTCCTACTTTTAACCCTAAGATCTCTTTCAATATTTCTCATATATTTGAAAAAAAGTTTAGATGAACAATTAAACATGTAAATTAACAGTTGAACAATTAGTTATATAGTTAAACAATTCGAATATAATTGAACAATTGGTCATATAGTTGAACAATTTCAAATATAAACGAACAATTAACATATTTGAACAATTACAAATATAGTAAGACAAATATATGCTAAATTTGAACAATTGTTACATGATCCAATAGTTGTTACTTTTGATCCTAAGGTTCATGAACATAATGTTTGGGAATAAGCAGAATAATGAATGTAAGGTTCATGAACATAATGTTCATCTTAATTATTACTTCATCCGATCGAGTTTAAATGACGTTTAACAATATGACATATATTAAGAATTTCATCTAATCATATAGAAGAGTCGTTTAAAAGTTACTTGTACTTTGTACTTATTTCAAAAAGTATGTCTAATTTGGTTTTATTTATTGTATGGATTAAATCTATATGGTATTTCATATATTGAATTTCAATCATCTAAAACTCTTTTAATCCATGTCTTACAATAATAGTTTCGATTTGAACAAATTTCTGATTAAATAGTTTGTATTTTTTCTCATGTAGAGGATAACCATCGAATCTAGAGAGTCTTATCAAATGAGGAAAGACGGGCGGTTTATCACGCTTTGTTTCAAAAAAGTGTAAATGGTAAATTAAAGACATCACAATAACGGAAGTCTCAAATTTGATGTCGGTGTCTATAAGGAAAATCCAATGGATATGGAAACAAGCCAAGGATACCCGAACAGCATACCACTTGATGTGAGCAAAAAAAAAACTAGAGCGGTCGGTCGTAAGTGAGTTCAAGTTGACATAAGCTATAAGTCTACCATTCCGTTAAATCAACGGAGAACATTAAGGTCACTTTCTAACTTGTTGAGAGTGAGTTATGGCGCGACACATAAAGTCCTCAAGGAATGTCGCATTAGACGTCACTCGAATTCTTTTAAGCCACATTTAAAAGGTTGAACAAAAGAGAGCACGACTTCGATTTTGACTATCTATGTTGGACACAAGCTTGTCACATGAGCCAAAGTTTATTGGTATGTACAACATTGTGCATGTTGATGATAAATGGTTCTTCATGACCAAGAAGTCAAAATGTTACTACATATTGCCAAAAGAAGAAAACTCATTACATATATGCAAAAGTAAGAATTTTATCGTAAAAGTCATGTTTCTAACTACAATCACAAGACCGAGGTTTGATGATGAAGGCAATGAAACATTTATGAAAAAATTGGAAATTTTCCGCTCGTAACTAAGGTACCAGGCTTAAGAATAAGTCGAAATGGAGCGGCTGGAACATTGGAAACAAAACCGATCACGTTTGTGACTAAAAAAATTATATGGTCCTTTTTACTTGAAAAGGTTATTCCATCTATTCAAGCAATGTGTCCAAGTGAGGATTCTGGAAACATTATTTATATTCAACAAGACAACGCTAGAACACATGTTTGCCCGGACGATGAGGAATTTCGACTAGCTGTTTCACAAAACGGGTTTGACATTAGATTTTTTGTCAACCCGCAAACTCTCCACACTTGAATGTTCTAGATCTTGACTTTTTTAAAGCAATTCAATCACTACAAGTTAAGAAGAGCACAAGGACTTTGAATGAATTTATTCATGCCGTTGAGGAGGCCTATGAAGATTACTCAACATCAAAGATAAACCGTATTTTTCTTAGTTTACAACTATGTATGGTTGAAATCATGAATATTGAAGGGTTCAACCAATACGACACTTCGCGTATAGGAAAAGATACATTAGAAAGGAACGGTATGCTTCCTAGACAAATCACTTGTGATTATCCATTAGTAGAAAATGTGAGAAACATTATAGGATAATACATATATATATATATGTGAAGGCGTATTTTTTTATTACTTGATTCTCACAAAAATTAAAAAGCTAAGTACTTTTCTAGATCAACTTATATGAAAAAAAAAACATGAACTACCTATTTTAAATCAAAATTTAACGTAGTACAATAGTATAAAACTCAACGCTCCAAAAAAAGTTTATATTTATGCCCCCACATCTTTATTGTCTATGGCCTTTTTCGTGCTCTAGTAGAAGATATGACATAAAATATTGAGCATTGACAACATCTCTTTGCAAGTCTTGTCGTCCGGATGAAGCTGAACACTGTTTAAATCAAAGTCATGAGCTACTACAAATAACAACCTTATTTGTCATTAAGTTCAATTTCTTATTGAGATTGACGTTCAAGTTATGATCATTCGTCGATGGATCGAAAACCGATTTTGTAACACCCCAATTTCTAGGAACTCGGGGAGCTATTTGTTAGGACCTCACAATGGGTCCCGAACTTGATTTAACAACAAATTTACTAGGATCTTACAACAAGGCACAAATGTATTTAAAACAATTTTAAAACATAATATTTTTATGGTATGAATATATACATGTGACAGCCTTACAAACATATATATAGATACATAACATGCATGCCGTATGAAAGACTCCCCCGTCCCCATCTAATGAGTACGTGGACCCGACTGACCATCCATACCGGATCTCTCTGCAACCATCTATCTCAACAAATCTACAAGACGGATAAACCGTTAGCTAACAATCTAAATATAAGAGGAATAAAGATAGCACAAACACAACCATGATAACATAAAACAATCATCATGCTGGCACACAAACCGGTGATTATCTAGTAGTTAAGTGATTCACCGTATTCCATTTTACAGTTGTGGCACGAGAAATATTAAGAGTTCTCGCCTCCGTTCCTTATCCAACTGGGTGTAGGTCTAGCTTACCTCCGCCGTTAACATCACTACAAACCGAGTATGGACTAGTCCCTAAAGAAACCTCAGCGCCCTCAGGCTAACTGAGCAGAATGCCACCGCCCGTTACTCTTAGGCCAAAGTATAGGTCGGTAGATAATTATTACTAAAATATAACTATAAACATCTCATTCACACACCACTATCATTATCCACACTCATATCTAGAAGTCAGCTAAGTAAGCCCAAAAGACTTACCTGAATCAAGTCAAGTCCCGTCAACCAAAGCACTCGGTCCCGTTGAGAATTATCTCAACTGCATGATCATAACATAAAGCTCATATCAATATACTATCCAACCTCTAGAAGTCGCAACTTCTAGGTTAACAAAGGAAAACCGGAAAAACGCACTAAACCAACTCTTTTCTAAGCAAGGACAGTTTTACCCCTAGGATCCGGAAACTCTAAAGATCTGTAAAGTCTCAGGAATCTTACTATCAAACCAAGACAAGTTGTTCAACTCTTAAGATGAAAGGAACTACTGAGTTTAAAAGATGTCCAGCTTTCAAACTCTCTATCTATCCTAACTAAAGTCAACTAAAGGTTACTACTAGAATCCCAAAGGTTTTGAGGACCACATAAACCTACCAGGCCATATCTATTCATGGTTAGGATAAGTTCAACATACGGGACACTAAGCCATATCTATTCATGGTTAGGATAAGTTCAACATACGGGACACTAAGACATTCCGATGTATATAAATAATCATAACAACCTACAAGTTAAAAACAAAGGAAAAGGAACACTCAATCTAAACTCTAATTACGAAGGAACGTACGCTAACATAATTTCTTCACGTAAGTTATTATAATAGAACTAATGAACTTATAGCATAACCATCATCTATACAAATATAATCGGTCGACATTGCTAGTCCTCAACATTCATCTTTTACCTTCATAATACAATCCTTATAACAATCATCTTACATACCAATTCATAACTTACACACCCTTTACAACCAAGTCTTAACTATATACGACTCGTCAACAAAACTCAGCAACTCTTGTCCAAACTTAACGCACAATTAACATACAGGTTTCGTATAATTTCATACATACAACCCTAGATAAATTTTCGTTACCAAAACCCCACAAATCTGAAATCCGGGTTGCACCTAAAATTCTCATTCGAATAATGGACATCATTTACCCAACTACAAACTTTATTTCAACTTCATCAATCCAAACCGAGAACTGTTCCGAGTTGATCTAAAGAGAACACCAGGAGCTCACCTATCGGATCCACTCGGTCTGAAGGGGGAAAGACGATATCGGCGGTCTCAGTCGGCGCCAGAGAGGGCAACCCACTGCGGAGTATACTCCGTCAGCACCGTAGGCGGCAATGAAGGTCCCAACTTCGATGTCTCCCTCCTTCGCGTCGGTTGTGGTGACGACAAGGCGTTGGCGTCAGCTTGTAGAGGCGGCGAGCATTCTTGGCGTCAGGCTTGCAGCGGCGGGATCTCTTTGCGTCGGGCTTGCAGCTGTGGCGAGATCTCTTTGCGTCGGGCTTGCAGCTGTGGCGAGATCTCCTCGCATCGGCCTGCAACGGCGACAATGCGTGCCCAAAAAGGCCGGACCGTTGCTGCTTCTTTGACCTCCGTTGGAGTGAGTTCAGAGAAGGCAAAGAGTGGTGGTTTCAGAGTAAGACGAATAGAGGGGGACGAATAGAGGGGGAGGAACGAGAGGGCTGCGGGTTTCGAATGAGAAGGAAGGAGATGGGGCGTTGGATGTTCAGAGGAAACAGAAAGGAGAGGGGCGGCGGGTTCAGAGGGAAAGAAGGAGAGGGGTAGTTAGGGTTTACATCATTTAATTGTTAGTGTTCCCAGCCCAAAATTGTGTTCCCAGCCCAAAATGCCCCACGTGCGTCTTGATGGCCCAGTTGGGCTATCTCGATGGCTCAGCTGGCCTGTATCGATGGTCCGGATGGCTAAGCTTAGATATTAAAGAAGGTAGATTGATTCCGCATATTTTATGTGAGTAAGCTCCTCGCATAAAATGATAAAAAGATCAATTCCGCGAATATAAAAAGAAGTCGGAAAAAAAAAATCATAAACCGGTCCACGTCCGGTTTGCTTCGGATTAACTCGGAAGCAAAATTTTCGGATGTTACAGATTTCTTATCTAGCTTTTCACTAAACGTGTCAATACACTCTTCAGCCGCTAACGACTTCATATCACCTACAATGAGATATATAAATTGTGTCATACTCTAATTTTATGGTATACATCATACACAAGATCAAAATAAAAAAAATATGAAAAGAGAGAATATGATTGCTTGATCGCTTTTACCGTAAATGAATGAAATGAAAAACCTGTAAATTGATGAGAACATTTGTTTCTTGAAGATATCTTCAAGTTTTCTTCTAAAAGTCCTATAATTTGTCTTGGGTGTGCTTTACGAATGGAAACAAATAATGTGAAGAGAGAAGAACATATAAGTACATTGTATTTTTATCTCTTCAACTTGAAAATTGAAAGGTCACGTATTAATGGACACCATTCTTCGAATGCGGGGGATTAATATAATTGGAGATAGTTACAACATTAATGAGGGTGATTAATGTAGGTTCAACGTCATATTTTTTTGATAAAATGTTAAAGGCCTGAACGTCATTTAAACTCGATCGAAGGAAGTATTATTTTTCATATATTTTATTTTTTTAATTTGTAAATATATTTATTTACTAGCATATGTAAAAAAACGTAATGTTCAAACAAATTAAATGTATTTTTTTAGTCATTTTGTTATTTTATACGAGTTCCATTATATAATTTTTATTTAGTTAAACAATATTTTTTTATTTACTACTGTATGCATACCTTTCTAGCCATGTTATTATTACATTACAAGTTTTCTTTTTTATTTTTCACAATTGAACATACAATTCATGAATATAAAAGGTTATAGTATCTTTCGAGTATGGTAAGTACTATCATGATATAATTATCACGATTTTGCTTCTCATGCCCACGTGCAAAGGCTACGTTCGATTTAATGAGTCTTAAAGGTTATCACGGCTTATCGTAACGGATGGTCTTTTATATATATATATATATATATTTCCGGCATACGAAATTGTGGATCTCACTAAATCGATTCTTAGGAAATCTCGCATCATATCATTTGTCTTTACTTCAACAAAGGAACCACGCGACTCTTCAATAGAATAATTTTTTTTGTCGTGGTCCCAATTCAATACTAAACAAGTCCGAACTAATTGAATACTTGTGTCCGAAATTCCCCGAATAGGCTTGCCATTTCCAGAAAGGATATAGTTGACAACTCGAAGTTGCACTTTATCCCTTTCCTGTAACAGATCCTGAGGGAAAAGTGTTGATAAACTTATACCGTCCGTTATTTCATATGTGATTGCGGGTCGAATCAAAACAAAATACCTTTTCTTAGTAGGTGTGATTCGTTGGACATAGCTCCAATTTTTCAATTTTGTTTGTCCCCTTCCCGGCGGTATCAAAATGCCCCTGTGTCGGGATATCTTATCTGTTTTTCCAGGAAAATGGATATTTCCCGAAAATATTTTTAGTTCAATCTTTTTTTTTTTCTTCTCGACTCGGACCAAGCCGCCTACCCGGCTTCTTGTAGTTAAAGTAATTTGTGTATCTA
>BSUD01000002.1:16302634-16631355 GCA_033239045.1 Fagopyrum esculentum
ATTAAACGGTAAAATGAATAAAAATTTGCGATTTGAAGGGATGTTCCAAAAGGGCCCGACGAATTCTTAATTGGAATTATAGGATCGAGTTCTTTGTAATATTTTAGACCTTTGAATGGACCCATTCGAAAACAATTGGCTGATGACAAAATGATAAAAGATTGGAATTCCTTCGTTCTATTCAACAACGTACGAACAGTTTCATTATTTTGGCTAAAAGGTTGTTGAAGTCTTGCTTTTGAATAAATGTAAATCGAATAAAATGGATTCATACGATCTGATTCATTATCGGAAAGCAATCCTGAACCGGATGGATCATTCCTTTTTCCGGCATACGAAATTGTGGATCTCACTAAATCGATTCTTAGGAAATCTCGCATCATATCATTTGTCTTTACTTCAACAAAGGAACCACGCGACTCTTCAATAGAATAATTTTTTTTGTCGTGGTCCCAATTCAATACTAAACAAGTCATTATGTTGACTCAAAGGTAAATTGAACGATTTTTCTTTCGGTTTATGTTGACTAAAAGGTAAATTCTTTCGTATTTTTAGTCATTATTTGAATAAGTGATGATCCGATAGTTCTTACTCAGAGAATTTTGGGGTTTTTATTGAATCATCGTGGTTCTAGTATGAATATGGGGTTTCAATTAATTTATAGGGTCTTAACAAGAGAAATTCCTATCGGACTAGGCCGGAAGAGGGTTATATAAATTCTCATTATGATAAGGGTTCATTCGAGCCTACCTAAATAGCAAAACCATGAGAAGGGTTATATATATATAAAGAAAAATCATGATAATTAAATGCACAATCGTGCTCTCCACTATAAAGCACGACCATGTAACCGTGTATTGCAAAAATGTTTGTGAAATTACGTAGCATGTCCGTGCCCCTTCTTTCAATATAAAACACGACCGTGTTGAGCTTAATGTACAAGACACACGATCGTGCTACTTGTACGGGAGACCATGCGCTTTTGTTCTTGTATATCGCGGCGTTCATTTGCAAACCTCATTCATTCGTGCAAAATACACATTAACCAATTATGAACCACACATCAAATCACATTGAACAATTATATTTTACGTGTTGAATAAAATCTAACGAGATCCAGACTCTGATTGATAATAGTGAGAGAGTACCGAATAACAAAAATTCAAAATTGAGAGTCGTATACGGCCGGGCTATCGAACACGGAGTTAGAAGTGAATTACGAGTCGGAGCAATATGTGAATCAAGGGAGCTACCCTTGCATGCCTCTCTATTTGAAGACGTGCATGAACTCTGAAAAGACAAAAATGACCGTAAAAAAGAGTTGATCAGCCAACCTTCGGCCGGAGATCGTATCTGGACCCATTCTGTTTATGCCTAAAGGCGATAGAATGAGATAAGGCGGAAATAACTACTTTTCAATAATATAGATAAGTTTATTAATTTTAGAATAACACAAGCTAACATCTGTAGACTTTTGTTCAGGTACAGTTCATTTAATGCGCTACGGCCGTGCGGCCGACACGTGTCACAGGAAATTTTTTTTTCTTTTCCAAAAACGAATAAAAATTTGTTTGAACTATCATGTTATAATTTATGCACTATTTTCATATAAACTTTGAACTATTCCCATATAATCCATGAAATGTTACTTTTTAATATATTATATCAAATTATTTATAAATTAATTGTTTATATGTTATGAACTATTCAATTGTAATTCATAAACTATCATTTTATAAGTTATGCCACTATCCTTTATAAATTTTGCACTTTGATTCTATTATAATTCATGAACTATTCTATTATAATTCATGAACTATCCCATAATAAATTTTGAACTATTACTTTCACTCTCTTATAAATTTTGCACTTTGAACTATTCTATTATAATTCATGAACTATCCCATAATAAGTTTTGAACTATTACTTTCACTCCTTTATAAATTTTGCACTATAAACTATTCTATTATAATTTATGAACTATCCTTTTATAAGTTATGAACTATTCCTTAATAAGTTTTGAACTATTATTTTCACTCGATTCTAAAAAAAAAATAAAAAATTTCGGAACACTACGTTCAGCCGCACGCCCGTACCGGAATAATGTGTCTTACTTGAACAGCCCCAATCATACATTATTTAGTCACAATTTCTTATAATTATATATAAGCCTTTTATTTTATTAAAATATAATATCATTTATATATTAATATCATAGTAAATATAACTTAAAGTTTATAATAGTATAATGATTATGTTCATAATAAATATATAATAATTTATAAGCGGATTTGATCTTGTATCACATATTTTTATCATGGTAATTATTTAAAATAAAAAAAATCTATAGATATCTTCATAAAAAAATTTAAACTATTTTTAAAATCATCACAAAATTATCCTAAAAAAGTTAATACATATTTTGCTTTGCTATATTATGCATAAATTTGAATATTTAATATTTGTCAAATTTATATGCCCTCAAAAAAAAATATCAATCTTATTAATGAGAAAGTTATTGTTTTGGGTGGGGATTTGGGAAGAAGGTTAACCTAAAGGAAATTAGTTACGTAAATCATACAACTTTTCCCGCAAGGAACCTCCAATAGGCTCTACAACCTCAACTGACGTTTCTCTCCGGCGGTTGAAAATGGCGATGCAAGCCGGCGTAGGGTTTTCGAGGATCATTATATTCATCGGAGCTGGTGATTGTTTCTTTCTACGTCTCGTTAAGCATTCTAATGTATATATTTTTTCAATTTTTGTGATTGTTCATCTTGCTCTTCAGGTTACTCTGGTACTGTTTTGTTAAACAACGCGAAATTATCTGCTCTGCTCGAAGAAATCCAGGTTCTCAACCTACTCTCTGTCTTATTTGAGTTTCAAAACATTGAAGCCGCCCTGAATTTTAAATTTGAAACTTGTAGTAAGTAGGGTTTTGCTTTCGGTTTTGTTGTACAGAAAATAGTGAGAAGTTGGGAGCCATTTCAAAAGTCAGGAATTTCCGATTCTGAAACTCTTTCTTCTGAGGTATGCTGTTAATTGGACTCTCGTGCCAACCGGACATTGAGATTTTGTTAGATTTTACATATAATTCAATATAAGAGACAGTTGGTTCCCGCTTGTTGTTGCATGTTTAGGTTGCTGATAACTATTTTTGAGTGCATGCTACTTGGTAGGGATAAGGAAGGACCATTCTTTTGTTTGTAACGATGAAAGCTTCGATTTTGAGCCGAGGTGCTCTGCTAAATGCTAATATATATCAATCATGTTTAACTTCTTCTGGATTTATACTGTATAGGTGCTTAGCTTAGCACAACAAGTCCGGCAATTGGGTTATAACACGCAAATAACTGTACTTGATGGCAGTTCCAGCCAATCTGGTATCTTTGTCAAACCTGGCAATAACATTTATACTTTGAGGATCTTGATCTGTTTAGTCTATAACCAAAATTTATTCTCACAGGAATATCAGCTCTCATCATTCCAGCTGGTGTACTAGGTACATTAGGGTATGGTTACATGTGGTGGAAGGTACTGTCAAATCATGATATGTTTGCTTTCTTTTGTGTTGCCTGTATAGAGATATGAGAAAGAAAATTGATCCTAAATTCTTGATCCTCAAATCCACAGGGCCTGTCTTTTTCAGATCTTATGTTTGTCTCTAAACGCAATATGGCAAATGCTGTCTCAAATCTAACAAAACATCTAGAGAGTGTTTCAGATACACTTGCGGTGAGTCACAACTATTCCCTTTGTTTACTTCTTCTACAAGTGATTGGGTCCTCTGATTGCTATATATGTGAATGCAAACTTCCTTTCTTCCTGAAAAATTCAGATTTCAGAATATGTAACATGAAATCTCATTTGTTTGCGGCTCAGCTGCATGCACAAGTTCGCATCTTGGACATATTTGAAGGCCAGTTTATTTAATAGAAATTTAAGTGTCATTTATCAATGGTTTTGACCTATTCAAATGATGCTATGATCGAAGTGGCCAAGTATATCTCTTTATCACTGTTTATTGAGGGAAGAGGGTTTTTGATATGTTATTTTACCAAAGTCTTCCTCAAGTGGAGAAAGTTTCCAAAATGATGTAACTATCTGAAAACATGTTTCAAGCTATTTCTGAAATTGCCTCCTTCCATACCATAATCTTTTGAAATTCTGTCCTTATGATTGTAGACCTGCACAAAGAGACCTTTATGGTTGGTCATATACCTTTAACAATAACATTTTCAGGATCCTTTGATCTCAACCTTGTTTATTATTGAGACAAAATGATGTTCTTTCTCTGAGATATCTGATAGTAATTGGTATTGAACTATTCCTCCATGCTTCTGGGCCTTTGTTGAAGTTCTTGCTTGATACTTTGATGCATAATTGTTATGTTGATTATATAACCTCACATTGTATCTTTGCTTGCAGAAAACAAAGAGGCATTTGACTCAAAGAATTGAAAACATGGATGGGAAAGTAGAAGATGTGAAGGAGATGGCGAAGCTAATTAAGAATGATGTGTGTTCATAGAGATCTAATTTGATTTACTGTCTTCTTTTTCCTTTCTTTTTGTTTGAGTATCCAAAGAAGATATAAAGTTCCTGGTGTGTCTCCCTAGGTGGTAGAAATTGCTGACCTGGCATGGCCTTGTGCTAATCATATAATAGGTTAAGATAATGCAGAAAGCTGCTTTGTATCTATCTCTCAAAAAAGGCTGGTGTTCTAAAATCTGCATTGTAGAGGTTATGTTACACTTAAATTAAACATGTAGATTTTGAAACTAGGCAGTAGGCAAGATAGTACCCTAATCAAATTGAAGATTGGTTGATGCTCTTGATAAGGCTTATTATGAAACCTGAACCCGGGGAGGATAACTATGTAGACATCCTTTAGTACGGCTCCATAGTTCAACAGGAATCAGTACTTTGAGCATGTTGATCTGTTACCGAATTCAAAACTGGTGCTTCTTTGACGTTCCATTACATTAACAACAGATTCAATCGTTGAACAGGTTTCAAATGTCCGTGTTGATCTTTCCAAAATTGGAGATGGCTTCTCTGACCTAAAGAATACAGTTTGTTCTCTGGTGAGTACATGAAGCCATTGGTTAGTTCCATTGCTATGGATCTATTAATATAGATAGTTACTTTTTTGTGGATTTTCCTTTCCAAGAGTCCTTGTGATCAGTTTTTTTCATCATTATGTTATTATTTTCCTATTTGACCATCCCTTTCACGCATGCTTGAATTCTGGAACAGTTGAAGTGTTAGCTATTTTTTTATCTAATGCCACATAGTCATCAGGTCATTTACTAAAACTGAGGCGAATTAACTTATGAAATTGCTATTGCTGGTTTGAACTGGCAAAAATTATTTCATCTAATGTCATATAGCCTGGTTGTAAGGAATGCCATTTTTTTTTTCCGATTGATTGGTTATATTCCCCTTCTGTATATTGGGTGCTTGATGCATTTCTTTAAATTATTTAAGTTTCTAACTTGTCCCCCCCTGCATTTGTTGGCAGGACGAAAGGATCTGTATCCTGGAAGATAAGCAGGTATTTACAGGGATGATGTTTATTTGATCTATAGATTCCTTTGATAATAGATGCTGTTAGATTTAGTTTTTGGCATCTCCCTTGTTATTGGTTAGTTCATCAATCTAACCTATAAAAAAATACTCGTTTCTACACCTCATCATCTTACTCTTCTAAGTCAAGCATGATATGATGATAATAGAGGACAAGTGCAACTTTAGTCTTTACAGGATCGAAGTGGACTTTCAACTTTGAATATACAGTATAGAATATTTCAAAAGATATATAAAAATAAGTAAAATTAGCTGAAGAAACTACAAGAGAAATTTGGTGATCACATTCAGCTGTGTTCACTTTATGGATCATTGGATGATCCCATTCAGCTGTGTTCACTTAATGTGATAAAGAATTTAGAGGCTTTTGGATCATTGGATTTTGTCTTGCTGAAATAGTGTATGTATGCAAGAGAAATTTGGTGCTTTGGTGGTTATAATATCTATTGTTTAATACTTCATCTTTTAAAAAACAGGCAGTGATTCGAATCAGAGTGCTTTATAATGTTTGCAAATTTTACTCTTTAAGTCACGCCCCTGCTTCTTTGTTTATCATTCATGGTTGGAAGTCTTTCCTGCACGTTTTGTTTCTCTATTTTTTTTGCTATTCTTTTCCAGCTCTAAGTTCTTTTAAAAAAACTCCATCTGTTCTCTTACTGCTTTTCTTACTTTTGTTCAACTAACATAGAATTTCTGCAGTACATTACTCTCACTGGTGTGGACTACTTGTGCCAAGTTGTTGATGGAAAGAGAGTGTCATCACATCAGCTGTTCTTTGAGGTACGATATGTAATTAATATTTGAAACTACATTCTAACGTAGTTGATTGAACATTTTACAGAGGGTGTCATGGTTTCAACATTTAAAACCACTGATAGTGTTAATTTTGATGCATTAAAGTAGTGGTGCACCTATTTTCAATTAATTTTTAACATCATATCCAGGACCAGATGAGAGATTCTAGCAATAATCAGGGACAACTCATGTCCACGGAGACTCCTCTTCTCCTGGTAAGATATTGTATGGAAGATCTCAACAATGGTTGTTTTTGGTGATTTCTATATATTCTTTGTAGTTCCCAACACTCTAACTGGAAAAGAAGTGTTGTTGGACAGTCACTTGTAGCAAATATACTTGATGATCTACTTTGATTACATAAGCTACTGGCTTTCTATAAAGTACAAACACTGAAACTGTATATTTGTCATTTTTCCATGTTATTTCAGGGTTTGAAAGAGATATTCACAATAACCGATGGTACTGTGCAAGGTGATGTTAGTGCTAAAACTAAACAGCCTCGAAATATTCTAAGGTTTGTCTGCTTTCTTATTCAACAAATCTTTATCTAGGCTAGAACCATCGACTAAATGTAAGATGTGCATTGTGCACCAGGACTTCATTCTCATGAATTTCCACATTTTCCGTATCAATTTCGTCACAACTGAAAGTATTTGCAGGAAATACTGCATATGGCCTATCTCTGAGAAGTATTGCCAAAGTAGTATCCTCAAATTATAGAGAAGCTTAAACCTTTTTCTGATGCAGGATAGTTAGATGCGTAATAGGATGATAAATTTTTTATTTTCACTCTTTGTTTTTTTGGGCAATTTCTAATAACTTGCAATCGTACTTCCAGACCGAGGATAACTTCAATCAAGATCTCTAGCTAAGAAGGCAGGCCTGTTCTTGGAACTTTTATTTCATTTTTTAAGAGACTCTGAAGAAAAAGGTTAGTAGTTAGCATATCTCATACTGGTTTTGTCTTCATGATTTAACCAAGTAAAATCATGGCTGAGGATGATTCTTCTGTTGGTGCTAATCGACTCCCGCCACAAGATAGCATCTGAATATAAGTTCAATATAGATTACTTTCTCACTTGAAGGTTTATGTTACTGTGAATCTTTTTAATTTCAGTTTGCTTCTTTCAAATTGTGAGATACACTTTATTTACACGTTCAATACACATACTTCCAAGTGTTCTTCTACAGGTTGTGGATGTAATGCATTTAACTATCTCTAATATACACAAGTATAGTCTCTTTTTACCAGTACTGTTTGATCTTTACAATGTCTCCCAGACCCGGTATCTGTCCCCTTCAATGGCTATCGCCCATTTCCGGCCGGTTGGTGGCTCATAGTCGCCAGGACCGATCTTCATCGCCACCTTTTCATCAATGATTGCTGCGTAGATGTCATCTTCTGCCTTCACTATTTGCACCTGATATGCATTAAGAAGTTAGTTTATGGGTCATCAGTTGATCTTAGTTTGAGCACAAGTAGTACTTACATCGCTCCGGCAATGGATCTTGTTCCTCCTCCTTACAGCAATAAGCTTACAGATTTCCGCGTGAAGTGGCGAATAGAAGTGGTCGTAGAAGATGGATGGTGTTCCGGGGTGTGTAAGGATGTATGCGTATCCCTGCATTTCCTTACCAGTAGGGAATCTCCAATGACCCTTCAAAAAGTATGAGTAATATAGTTCCATGGTATAGCTACTAGCATGGATCAAAACATGTGGTGGCTAATGTAAGTGTTGAGAAAGAATCACCTGAGTAGATCCAGTGTCATGATTCTCGATGAAGGTGACAGCACGAGATGGCCACCAACCGAGAACTCCCGGAGGTTTCCCTTCCGGATCTCTTAATCTCCAGTATTGACAATCTTCCACCGCCTGTTCGGAAAAAACTCGTTCAGAAGGATTACTCAAACCAATTCCGCATAAGAGTGGCATTGTTATTCGAAGGACTCCTTTGGTGGTGACATAGGAGCCGAGATCCATAGGCAAAACTTACGCTATGAAGGACTCCTTTGGTGGTGACATCAAACGCGCCAGAATAACCGTTGGTGGCATTGATCCAGTCTATGATTCTCTGCCTATGAGCATTCTGATCATAATCCATCTCACTATACGTGTAACTGAGCGAATCCCAATACTCGCCGACAGAGAAGTAAGGTTCAGTTGCGTCCAAGTAATCCTTAACGTAACCTCCCCAAAACCCTCGCACGAAATCAAGCCTCCATCCATCATAGCCAACCTCGTTCCTGCAACAACATTACCTGAATAAACACACTAACAAACCGAGAGACGAATATGAAGAAGCTCCAAGAAACTAACTTAAGCCAGCACATCCATTCCTGTATATCCCTTCTCACAAAATCTTGTGAATGGTCAATATTTGGAGCTGCATGGAAGTTGTCTCCACTGCTCTTATTACCCCTACCCTGAAAATGCGGGTCATCTCCGACAACAGCGCGATCATCCCAGTTCAAACGGCCTCCAAATATATTCCAAATACCGTTCTGATTCTGGTATTCAGCACACCTATGATTCAAAACAACATCTCCAAGAACCCTTATACCAACTTCATGAAATTTGTTTATGACAGCCTTCAGTTCATCAATAGTACCATATCTACAGATAAACACAACATCAGACTCAAAATAACCAAGGCCATATGTAAAACAAACAAATCAACTTGCCTTGAGTTTAAGTTGTATAGATCTTTGGGCATGTAACCCTCGGGCGATATAGATTCAGTAGGAGGAGGCAGCCAAATTACTGTGAACCCAAGAGAAGATAAGTAATCTGCTTTCTCATGAAGCTCCATGTACCATTTCCCGGATTTATGCGATTCCCAGCTGAATCCTTGACATAGGATTTCATACCCGGTTCCTGTCCCGGAATGTAGCTGTACTGTAGGCAGCTTTGTTCCTGAATCCTTCATCTTTTGTCCAGAAAAACTAGGAATGTTGGTTCTAAAGATACTATAGGCTTGAGCAGCTAACTTTTCGATTTCTGTAAGAAGACTCTCTTGATTGTTTTTGCTTCTTCTGATCCATCTTTTTTCAGAGGAGATGTCACTCACTAAATCCCTTATGTTCTTTATAAGTCCATTAGTATATACAGTTCGCGAACTCTCTTGCTTATCTTCCTTACTGGAATTCGACTCTTGAAGTGGTATAAAGAAGTCATTATCCATGTATTTCAACCAAGTACCATCGTTTAGCGTAAGAACGAAAAGAAATCCAGCAAGATCTTTCTCAACTGTAAAGACTCCTGTATTTCCACTCCCATCTTCTTTCGGCTGCATTGAAGCATTCGAAGAAGCCATAAACATAAGAAGGCTAAAGACAATATAAACATTCATCTTCATAAATGTTTATATACAAAACCTGTAATTTGGTACGTAAGGCTCTGTTGTTGAAGACTTCAGTGTCTGGTGGATGAGGCAAAGCCGGCGTCATCCATTTCTTCCGATCATCTTTGCAGACACCCCAGTGAATCACTACATCCTCGAGTATATCAGTTTCTATACACACAATATTCTTAGATGTCTTGCTGCATTTTCTTACAGAAACATTAACTGAATTCTCCACATCGATTTTTTTGGCCACGTGTTGCTCCTTGTGAACGGCCTCACGTTGCCCCTCTGGCTCAGCATTACATAACAAGCAATCATAGGATCAGTTTCGTATGTTCATGTTCAACTCGTTTAGAAATGTGCTCATAGTCACCTTGGCGGAGGCAATTAGCAAGAGACACCATGAAATCTCCATCCATGTCTTGAAACCATAATCCAGTCTTTTCATCCTATTTCATAGTAAGTAAAGGAAATTTAGAATGAAGGATCACCAGACAAAACATCCTAAACGAACCGAAATCAGATGAAACAATCAACCTTAAGAACAAAGCTTATAGATGCAATTGGAGTTGAGGTATTGATATTAATCTTCATTTCTTGGAGACGGTTTCCTTCTGGTGACTCCGCGTCCTTCATAGGCGTGTCTACCGCGTAATCCTACAAAACCCATGAAATTTCACTAAAGTGTAAGAAAGAACCCTTGGCAGCATGGACAACACACCTTTACAGGCTCAGAACCAGGAGGCCTCATTCGACGAGGAGGTTGATCCCATTCACTAAAAAACCAATCATGAAATGAATAAGATCAGACTGAGAGTAAGCATTAGCTATAACATATTTCATAAAGAACAATAGGAAGTGAATTCAGAATACACCTTCCAGTATCTCCAACAAAATGAACACCCCAGCGCAGAATCCATTTTCCAGGAAGATTGCAGCTAACTGTCAACTGCCAATTTCCTCCTTCCTCAACAGGGTCTAACTTAGTATAAACCTCCCCTTCAACCTAAAAACAACATTTCAATCAAAATTTCGATCAAATTCAAGTGAGAGAGGGTGAAGTACTGAACCCTACAGTTTTGGACCGGTTAAGCGGAAAGGTTTTGGTGAAAACGACGTCGTTGCCGTCGGAGACACCAGAAGGGTCGCCGGTACGAGGAGCAATGCAGAGAATTCTGGTGGGTTTGACTCCGCGAATCCTCTTGCTCTCATTCCCGCCAAATTTGAAAGGTTTCGAAGGTGAAGAGTAAATCACCGAAAATCGCTTGGTTTGTTCGACTCTGTTAATCAATTTGGGAATTGATTTCCTGTGATTAAGATGAAGAAGAGTCTCGAGAGCTATACTCGACATGATTGCGATTTTGATCGGTGAAAATAAATTCAAAACCCAAAAGGAGTGGGAAAGAAAAAGTTTGCGGGAAATATTGTGAAGTTATCGTCAGAAATTTGAAAATGTTTGGCGTTTGTTTTGATTATCCACCATTAATTTTGATGCCTCAGAATCAATTTCTCGTTTCTTAATCAATCTATCTATGAATATGTATCGAAGAATCTGAGCCATTGTTGAAATAGAATTAGTAATTCGTTTCTCAATCAACTTGCTCTTATTTGAAATCACTAAACTACATGAATCTAATTCTCGAATCCTTAATTTGCTTTATAAAATCCTTCCTTCTATTACTTGAAATAATCAATGAAAAATGAAGATTTTATGTAGGACGTACCCATAAAGAACGAAAACGATTTCCACAATTCACAATGTCAAAAATCCAATTATATGCAAATAGGTTGATCCAAATTTACCCGAAAATCAAAATCAATCTGACCCGGAAACCCAAAGTAACTTGTCTGAAACTCAAGAACTAAAAATGCCCTCAATGATACCAAAAAGTGACAAATGAGATGTATTTGATACCCGACGTATCGAAACCGGCCCAACCCAATATAGCCAAAACTCAATAATGATCAAATTTGTTTATACGACCTAAAACAATGTAGCCCAAGCTCAATAATGTTTCTGAGAATTTTTTGATCTAGTTTGGTATGAAGATATATTACTTACCCTATGGATTGTCGTCCGCCATGTGTTCGATGAAATGTCTCTAGGAATTGTTGGTTCTAATATGACAATGGATGATAGAGGTTTCCTTCATTGTCCTCTTAGGGCATTTCAAGGTTGTCGGGATGGAGTAGAGGGAAGCAAATGTTTCTCTTGTTTTGTTTCTCATCTTAAAAGGCAACATTTTTGTTCCGAAGATAACAAAAATGTGATTCGCGACACTATTGGGAATAACCTTGATGTTTTTGTGGCTTTTGAGGAGACCTTGGCATATCTTGGGTTGTAGATGCGGGCGTTGTATGAGTATGCATGCTTTGAGTCGTGCATGTCATCACTCTAATGGTTTTGTTCGTGCTGCTTATGAGGACGGAGTGGTAGGAAGCTACATTTTGGGTATCTCGAAGCCGGTCGTGGGAGAGTCCTATGTTGCGGATATTGGGGATGAGTTGGTTTTTTATGCGGGTTTGCTTGATAAAGTCTTTCGCATTCCTATCACTACTGTGAAGAGTATCCCGTATAGTTGTCGTCTTGCTTTCTCTCAAGCTCTTAAGGGTGCTCTGCAGAGAGTGGTCGCTGAGCCATGTTATGTGGATGTCTGGGTTGCGTTGCTTCTTCTTCCTCGGTGCATCTTGCAAGTGTTCAGGCCTTCGAATAGGAGAGATAGTAGATCAGGGAGTAGAAAGTCTATTCAACATCAGCGGATCATGTAGTTTTTGGCTTTGTGGGGTGATGTGTGGGGTTTGTTAGTGTAACACCCCGAATCCGCGGAACTTGGGATGCTACGGGCTGGGACCTCACACTGGGTCCCGACCCTTAGCCTGACAACAATTTCACCGGATCTTAAAACAAGGCACAAATAAAGGCCAAAACGAAATACATTTTTATGCAATGAAAAGAAAAACCCAAAAGAATACAGCAAAGGACTTCAGCCGAAAATACAACCCCAAAGACTAAACGCCATACAACATACAATAAATACAATACTCAGACTCGACTCCAACCAACCCATCCTAAAATGTACGGACCCCGGTTGCCCACTCTTCCGGATCTCTCGGCCGCGTTCCTAACCTGCAAGGCAATCTACAACAATCGGTATAAAACCGTTAGCTAATATTCGAAGCATTAGAATCAATGGGAAAGGCACAAACACAAGTAAATAATCATAAACACACAACATTCTCAAAGCACACAATTCCGGTTTATTATCTTTTTATTATTAAATCATATCCCGTTCTAATTCAACTTAGGTTTGTGACACGAGACCACCGTGGTCTCGCCTCGGTCCCTACTTACCGGCATGGAACGGTACAGATGCCTCCGACCGTCTAACCAGCACGGGCTAGTCGCCAAGAACCTCCTAGACTCTCGCAAAAGCTAGGCAGATGATGTCACCGCCCGTTATCATACACTTGGGCCAAAATAATATAAGGCCGGTGGTCCTATTACCGGTTTAGTTGTTATAAACAATAAAGAATAATCACACACCACCAAACACACATCAATGCTAATACAAGGAATACGAGCTAAGTAAGTCCGGAGACTTACCTCGTCCCAAAGATAATCCCGCTAACCACCGCTCTCAACTTCCCTTAGGAAGGCACTCAACGCCTGGTCAAAACAAGGCACACAATCAACATCTCTCTCACATGCTAGAAGTCCTTAGACTTCTAGTCCCAATGATCTCGCAAGATCATAAACCATAACCATGTTAGGATAACGACTCCTAGTCCTCACGATCTCACAAGGTCATAATCATCACAACACAAGCTAGGATACTCTCGTTCTAGTCTCCACAATCTCAACAATCATACAACCTCAAACCTTATATCCTCTGAAGCTCAACATACAACTTAAATCCATAACAAACTCACAAGATAACCTCAACCCTTAAGCCTTAGAATATTCCACAAACCTCAACCACTCACCTAAGATTCCGAGCCACTACTTGGCATTAACTCTAAGTTATGCTAGATCCAATCTATAATCTCGAGGATCATCCTAAGATCGTAAAGAAGGTAATTCAACAAGTCCATATCCAATCACTAATACCTATGGTTCATGGCCACTACATGGCATTTGCTCTACGTTATGTTAAGTTCATCTAACATGTTATACTACCATTACCAAACTAACGAAGGAGAAGTACTCACACGAGATTCAAGGTGAAGCACGGTCTACGGAGTCAAGAACGAGGTCGATGGCCTTTATCGGGCGCTTCTGGACCTAAGGACAAAACTAAGCAAAATTAGCTTAAACGCTAATTTTGGAAGGAGGGTTTAGCGCATAAAGATTTTCCAATGAAAACTCCGTTTTTCAAAACCGAGGTTAAACTTGTTAAAATCAATTCCGGGCAAAATATCCCAAATGGAAAGTTGATTGAAAAACCGAATATAAATTATCCAACCATCGGATTTAAACCATCAAAGACACCAAATTAATTTGTAAAGGAGTTGGGTCACAAATCTCAACATAGGGTTAATTGTTCCTTTCCAAAGTTATTGGGTCAAAACTGCAATTACACACAAAATGGGCACAAATTGTAATTATCTATAAAAATGGGGTCACAACAGGAATTAGATGCAAATAGAGGGGCACATTTACAATATTTTTAGAACCCTTCTTCACCCTACAGTAACACGCAAAAGAAAGGGATAGGGCTGCTCCCGGCGGGAAGAGAGGAGAAGAAGACCGGCGTTCCGGTGGTGGCTCCGGCGGCGGTGAGCGGCGTCTCCGACAGCGGCCTTCACTACACAAAACCAGGGGCGGCCGAGTTATGCAGAGAAGGAGAGGAAAAGAGGAAGGAGGGAGAGATAGATGCGGTTACTCACCGATCCGGCAGCCTAGGCGGCTCGAGACGGGGCGAGGCGGCGTCTGCTCTTCCCGGCGGCTCTTATCGGCGTTGCGGCGGCTGTGGCTCATATCGAGAATAGAGGAGAGGAGGAGAGTGAGATGAGAGCAGGGAGAGATGGAGAGTGGCTGTGCAGAAGAGAGATAGGTGAGGGAGAGGAGTGTGTGAGAGGAAAACAAATGAGAGGGCTGCTGCTAGGGATCATCACAAGAGGGGGGATATCGAGGGGTCGTTGCCGTGCAGGCAAGGAGGGCGGAGGTCGGCCGGCCCTAGCCTGGGAAAAGCTGCAGTGGAGGGAGGAACGAGGAGACTCTCCCTCATGTTGTCCAACAGCACGCAACAGCTAGGAAGAGGGAAAAAAAGAAAATAAAAGAAAAAGGAAAAGGACAAAACTCGATTAAATGATCGGATCGGGATTTCCCCGGATGGGTAAATCCCGACTTTCCGACAAAATTAAATTAATAAAATACGGAAGATACATGTATCCCAAAATTAATAAAATACGGAAAAGGTATTTTTTTTATATATATAAAAATACTTTTATTAATAATTCAAGCTACTAACAAATCAATAGAAGGAAAAGAAAACGAAGTCGGAACGTACCCGAATAAACGGGGCGTTACAGTTAGACCATTCCGAGCATGGGTTTTCGGGGTGTACTACGGGTGCCTCAGCGGATGGTGATAGACCGAGAGTGGGACCTAATATCAAGCAATGTCTTCGCAAGGTCTCTGATGGACATTTCGCGGTGGCTGTTAAGGTTTTGTCCCCTTCTGGTGTGGCTTTGTTTGGTGATGAGACTGTGAAGGCTTTAGAGCCTAAGCACCCCTTCAAGTCTCCACCATCTCGGGTATGTGAGGTTCTGGAACCTCCCCTTGTTGTTGATGTTGATTTGATTCTTAAGTGTATTAAGTCCTTTCCCAAAGGTACTTCTTGCGGCAGGGATGGTCTGAGGGCACAACACGTGTTAGATGCTATGTGTGGGGATGGCTCTGCTATTGTTGTCGATCTTCTGCGAGTGATCTCATCTGTTGTTAATTTGTGGTTAGGAGGCAGATGTCCAACGAGTTTGGCGGAGTTTGTGGCTTCTGCTCCTCTTACGCCATTATTGAAGCCTGACAATGGGATTCGACCCATTGCAGTTGGTACTATTTGGAGGCGGTTGGTTTCTAAGGTTGCCATGAAAGGGGTGAGTAAAGATATGACAGCCTATCTAGCGGATTTTCAGCTTGGAGTAGGCGTCTCTGATGGCGTAGAGGCTATTTTGCATAGTGTCAACAGGGTTTTGAGCGAGCAGCATGATGATGGTTCGCTTGCTATGCTTGCAGTGGATTTCTCGAATGTTTTTAATCTTGTTGATAGGACAATATTGCTTCGTGATGTGAGGAAGAGATGTCCATCTATTTCTTTATGGGTTGAGTTTTTGTATGGTCAACCTGCTCGATTGTATCTGGGAGATAGATTTATCTGGTCAACTACAGGAGTTCAGCAAGGTGACCCCTTAAGACCACTCCTTTTTGCACTTATCTTGCATCCACTTGTGCACAATATACGTGACAACTATAAGCCTCTTCTTCAGCCTTGGTATTTGGATGATGGGACGATCATTGGTCGATCGGAGGATGTGACTAAGGCACTTGGTATTATTTTGGAGGTTGGTCCGAATTTTGGACTTGAGTTGAATGTTAAAAAAACAGAGTTATTTTGGCCTTCATGCGATGGTTCAAAGCTTCGAGATGGGTTATTCCCTAAAGACATTGCGAGACCATCTTTGGGGTTGAAGCTGTTGGAAGGGGCTGTGAGTAGGGATAGTGGTTTTATTAAAGAATTGGTTATGAAGAGAGCTGATAAGGCAGTGGAGCTGATGTGTCTACTCCCGTAGCTTAGGAACCCGCAAAGTGAGCTTCTCTTACTTCGTTCGTGTTTGGGTGTCGCGAAGATGTTTTTTGGCCTGAGGACTTGTCAGCCAGAGCATGTGAAGGATGCGGCATCTTGTTTTGACGCGGGACTTCGTGGGTCGATTGAGAATATTGTGGTTTGTGGGAGTCCTTTTTTCGAGGATCTTCAATGGCGGTTGGCTTCCCTGCCTATTCGTCGTAGAGGGCTCGGTTTATACTCTGCTATGGAGGCGTCTTCTTACGCTTTTGTTGCCTCCAAAGCTCAGTCTTGGGTGCTCCAAGACCATATCTTGCGTGACAGTGGGCTATCCGGTATGGATTCAGATTTTTATAGAGCTTTAGATGACCTGCATGTGGCTATCCCGGAGTTTGACCTTTCCAACTTTACTAGTACGGACACCGTCCCCCCGAAGTCCTAACCTATTTTGGCGGATGTTCTTTTTGATAAAATTGTTCAGGAGATGGTTGAGAGATTCGATATGACTAATAGACAGAAAACAGTTTTCGGATATCTGCAAGCGCCGCATAGCCAAGATTTTCTTCTTGTCATTCCCATTGATGAACTTGGTCAATGCATGTCCCTAGTGGTGTACCGCTTTATTCTCAAGTACCGACTTATGATTCTGCTTTTCTCAGCTGGTGAGGTTTGCCCCATTCCTAATTGTCGGAGGGTGTTGGATGCTTTTGGGGAGCATGTTGTGCATTGTAAGGAACTTCCTGGCTTCAAGTGTAGGCATGATCTGGTTCGTGATGTTCTTTGTGATACCTTTAGAAGGGCCGGAATTTATGTAAAGAAAAAAGCACCTGTGAACTTCTTGACTGATCCGCGAGATAGAAGGTCGACATTGCGGCTGACGGATGTTTTGGTTTTTGGTTGGAGTGGAGGGAAGCATGCATGTATTGATTTGACGGGGTCTCACTGCTTGTGGGATTAGGGAACGACAGCTTGTAGAGTGGCATCAGCTAAGGTGGCCAAGCATGGAAGGGCGTGTGTTGAAAACCAACACGTATTTCTTCCATTTGCTTTTGACACGTTTGAATTTTTTGCACCCGATGTTGTTGATATTCTCAAGAGGGTGCAAAGAGTTATGCATGATAATATTATATCCTCTAGATTATTAGATGATGTTTTTAAAAGGTTAAGTTTTGCCATCCAAAAAGGGGTAGCGGCGCAACTTGTTGCTCGCTTACCTTCTACTTCTATGTAAATAGTTATCCAATAAAATATACTAGGCACCCTATTTTTTCAATTAAAAAATAAAGATAAAACTTTGTGTATTGATACACAATATTAATGCATAATTTCAATTACACAATGTTAATACATAAAAAACTTGTGTAACCAAACCTTGCGTAAATGACGGACTTGTGTAACTAAACATTGTGTAAATGAAAGACTTGTGTAACCAAACTTTGTGTAAATGACAGACTTGTGTACATGACATAAACAAACGGAACTTGTGTACTTAAAAAACGAACGAAGATTGTGTAAATGACAGACTTGTGTACATGAACTCTGAGAAATTAATGGAGAGAGGTGATTGGTTCACCATTTTCCTTGCGACTGCACAAACTTATGTAGGACAGATCTTCAACGGCAAAACTCCATTGAAGCGGTCAAACAAGAACTCCGAGATCGTATTCGCTTAACAATGGAGAAAATCAGAAAAAGCGTTGGATCTTGTTATTGACCGTAAATAAATGGGGAGAGATATTAGGATTAATTATTATTTCATTTCTTATTTAACGTTGTACAATATTTGTTAGAATTAAAATTATATAGGAGTGAGAAGGTTGACTAATAAGATAATATCTTTAATAATTTTGTATTAAATTTTTTTCGTGATAATATAGGGTGTCTAATTTGTCTACTTATTACAAAGTTTCTACTCAATCAAATGTAGCCCAAGCTCGATAATGATCTAACCCGGCTAAACCAATGTAGCCCAAGCTCGATAATGATCTAACGCGACTATGTGAATGATACGATACACTCTTTTGACATCTCTAGATAAGATCATAGGTGTTATTGTAGGATTTACCGAACCTGTATCCTGTTCCTTCACACTAAATTCTAAAAGATAATTACAAAAGAATAAACAGTTATAACTTATAAAAATAGATTATGACAATTACGGCCACGACAATAGCAACGATTTCACATTTTGATTGAACTCATAATCATAAACTTTACTGCTAAGATTCTCAGACTGAAAATAGGCAAACCATAAAGTATTGCGGTGTAATTAACAAACCTTACTTAAAACCAAACAACTTTACTTACAACCCCAATGTAAAATGTTATTCAACTAAAATCACACCATAAACCACTCTTATATTATACGCGTCTACTGTCCAGCATTACCCTGAAGAAGACCTTCCCTTATCTGGGAAGCGACGTCCCTGACGGCACCAGGGCCATGCGGAATGAACACTGAGGATGACTTGGAGGAAGCTCCGATCTCCCTCATTGTGTCAAAGTACTGCGTAACAAGGACCATGTCCATGACATCCTTAGCTGTTGTGCCGGGGACGTTTGTTGAGAAGTTGAGCACGCTGTCCCTGAGACCATCAACAATGGCTTGACGCTGCCTGGCTATACCGAGACCAGAAAGGTACTTGGACTCTGCCTCCCCTTCAGCTTTCTTAATCTGTAGAATCTTCTCGGCTTCTGCCTTCTCGTTTGCTGCCACTCTCATCCTAGCAGCTGTAGAGACCAATGATGAATAAACTGATCCTCAAACCAAATATGGAGTTAAAATGAAGCTGAATTTACCTGCATTGATTTCATTCATTGCTCTCTTGACGTGCACATCAGGCTCGATATCCACTATAAGAGTCTGGACTATCTCGTATCCATAAGCTGACATGGCCTACATATCACATACCCCAATAATAAGCAAGAAAGGTGCATTTTGGTGTTATGTTTATGAAACGCAAAGAGAACAGCCAACTCAGAGAAATAATAGAAATATGACGGCAATAATGATACCTTCTCAAGCTCATCTTCCACAGCTTTCGCTATGTCATTCTTCTGCTCAAATGTATCATCTAGGATCAACTTTGGCACACTTGCACGAATAACTAAGCATAAACCAATAAAAGTACATCATCTTCAATTCCAGAGATTTTACAGGATACCTACCAGAACCTATCAAAAGGTGCATTCATATCTTCCTAGAACTCCAAATAGACTAGTATTAGAAGTATACAAATTACGAATTTATTTATGGGGTTCAGTTTCCAGTTGAACTGATAACAAGGGGGTGGTACGCCTCAATTTAATGTTCATACAGAATAATTTCACTGCATTATCATCCACACAAATCCATCGAATCACAATATGCTTCAATTCCACTTCAGGCTAGAATTACAACCTATATTTTTTGTAGAATGATCTTAAAACAAGGGAAGCGAACATGGAGTTAAGAGCAAGTACAGCACAAGAATTATAGCATTGCACCTGTAAGCTAAAGCCCAAAAACGTTGTTGAAGGTAAAAGCAAATCAAACTTTAAATTTGTGGTATAAACGAATGTTCCTGACATTTTGAATTTGCAAATAAAATAAGCTCATGTTTCAAATTTCAAAATGCATACTAGGGGTGTCAGTGGGTGGGCTCAGGTCCTCAGGATGGGGAGTGTCCTACCCCATTCAGCATAATGCCCCCATCCCCGTCCTTCTTCGAGGATTGGAAGTTCTCCCCATCCTGTCGAGTATCGAACCAGTCGGGAAGTCCCATCTCTGTTTAATTTCTTCTATATTATGATTCTATGTTTTTTCCCTGAATAATTTTCTGTTAACTTACTCATTGCTTCATAATGGGATAACTCCAACGCTAGCTAATTGAACAATGATTATTCATTTTATGATTCTACGAGTTTTCCCGGTTTAATCTCTTCTACTATATGTTTCCCATGTCCCACCTGTTTTTCCCGACGGGATTGCTCGATGCGTATCCCGGCAGGTTCCCTGATGGGGTCAGAGCCAGGGCAGGAGTGAGGCGGATACATCTATCGGATCCGGGATGGGGAGTGAGGCAGATATATCTATACATGTCCCCATCCCCATCAATGTTCAAGAAGACACTAGACGGAGACGGAACGGAGAGGCACCGTCTACCGTCTAGACGGATTCTAGACGGCCAAGACGTTTTTGGCTTATTTCATTTATTTTGCCCTAAAATACATGAAAATAAGCTAGGTTACCAGAACTTAACTAGAGTCACCACGCGTGAACATTCAGAATTTCAAAAATGAAAACTAATTTGTTTAGGGTTTGGTTTTAGAAATTAGGGTTTTGAACCGTCTCGACCGTATTGAAACCGTCTAAACCCGAATTTTTCCACCTTAAACCGTCCAGTGTCTGAACCCGTCCAGGAAGGGCCATCTAGGGCAAGTCGGGACGGCCGGTGGCCGTCCACCGTCTAGACGGCCGTCTTTTAGAACACTGATCCCCATCCAAGGAATATGTTTACACCCCATACCCGTCCCCATCCACATGACGGGGAATCCCCACGGATAACGAGAAATCGCATCCCATTGACATCCGTAATGCATGCGGCACCCTTGTTAAAAGATGTAAAGATGACAAGTAGAATTTGGCGTATGTACGACATTTACCATCAAAGACATAGGCTTGGATCTGCTCCCTTGTGTTACTTAGTTTATAGAAGGCATCAGATGCCTTGTTTCCCATTGCTCGATATTGAACAGATGCAACCACAGTCACAAAGACGTTGTCCTGAAAAAAGATAAACAATTGTCACCTCCAAGTACAAAACACAAGATTTCATATAGGTTTAACTACATAATCTGCTTCATACTGCTGCATCAGCCAAAGATAAAAAAAGCTTCAGGATTCTGGAAAAAGGAAAAATAGAAATTTGATCACCTATTCTCAAATGCTTTGCAGTCTAAAAATGACTACATGATACTACAGAAGGCAATACATGATAAAATCATCATTATATCCAAACATAAACTTGTAGCGTCTTCAGAAACCCGATTTACTTATCAGCTACTAGTGTTTTGGGTTAATAGCATTAAACTTCCTTGAGTCAGCATGATAAACTATTGTCAAAAAAGTAACCATATACGTGAAAAAAGAGAAGAAAAAAAAAGACTTGCTACAAATAAATTTGCTTCTAAACTTTCTTTAAATCTCATTTTGCCTCCTCTGTTCTGAGGGTAATTATAAATCAAACCTTGGTTTTAGTTTCACATCGAACATCAAGTTGCTGGACGCGCAAGCTCAGAAGACCGGCTATCTGGCTCCCAAGACACCAGGGCACCCAGTGACATCCTGGATCAAGCACCTCATCAAACTTCCCAAAAGTTTCTTTAATAGCAATAGTTGATTGATCCACTTGGATGCATCCGAACGCTTGTCCCATCGCTTCTCTCTTATTTCTGAAAATACAAGAAACGAAACAATTACTCTGAAGAGATTGTTTTGCCCGGAAAAGGAACTTATATATGACATTGAGCAAAAAAAAATGATATACTTTGGGACCCCGGTCTCCACCTACATAAGTTCAACACTGCACAATACCGATAATGCCTGACATATATTACAATATTAATATATTGCAACCAGAAATGACATCACTACATATGTAAGATGTTCAGTCATAGACGAACTGTATATTCATGATCATAGATGAGATTAAGTCCATTTGGACGATTAAAAATATTTAAATGTCATTTTCCTCCCTGTAATAGAAGTCAACACCACCACAGTTTAATAATTATATGAAAATAAGATTCAAAGTCATAAAAAAAACATGAATATGAGCAGGACTGCTTTGATCATAGTGATATGAAAACCGGTAGTACGTTGGCAATTCACATGACTGTCAAGAAGACAAGCAGTATGGTTCTCAAGTTTTAAATTGACTAACAACCCTAAAACAACTCACAATTACGACGATAACATCAAGACGACCATGAAAATTCATCCATCTTGATCAACTATTTCCAAAATTAGCATCTCCAGGTTACTACTGGGAATTAACCCTCAAACAGAAACAGAAGTAAGGTTGAGATCGAAGGCAGAAAGCGAACTTCGCACTAAAAATTGCAGTCTATCAGCCACTGGAATGTACAATTGACAACAGTAATGACAAGAAATCATAGAAACCCAACGTAATAGAGCTTTATATAGAAAACTAAGAACGGGTATATCCCGGATCTGCAAATAAGAATACTGTATACCCTTTTCTCAGACTGAAATTTTGGGGGAAGAGGCATCTGAAACCTAAGAATGAAGAGGAAACAGTTGAAGACGCAGAGGGAGAAAGGTTGTACCTTTGACGAACGGTGTGGTCAGAGGAAGGTCGACGATTGTGATGACATCAAGGAGGCGATAAGCAACTTTAAGATTTTAGTTGGGGATAGAGAAAATCCCACGTTACAAGAGATATCGGAAAACTCAGTTACAGCAAATTTAGACTTTTCTTTTCGGACTAACAAAAAGCCATCTTGTCCTCTTAAATCATTTTTTTTATCACAATTTATCTCAAGTTTAAGCATTTTAACTAACGTGGTTAACCGGTTCCGTAAAACGAGAAATCGAACCGGTTCTTTACTAAGGGTCTGTTTGGCATCGTATGTGTATTTTTTTTTATATTCTTGGGGATGGAGATTGTTGGAGATTGTTGGGGTTGGGGATTTTAAGGATTCTTTTTTGAGTAAATTTTACGTGTTTGGTATTAGATTAATTTGATAGATTGTTTACGGAAAGATTACGACAATACCCCTAATTTTTCATCATCGACCTTCTCTTTCAACGACTTGATGTAGCATCTTCGGCCTTCTCCTTCGACGACTTTTGCTACTGCAAATGGATATCCGGTGTTGGGTGTACCTAATCTCAATTTTGTTAATCAATTTTTTGAGTAATTTTTAACAATCTACTGCCAATGAATATCTGATATTTCAAATGCCCCAAATTTCCTTCTCATACCTTACAGATTCAACTCCTAAACTCAATTTTTGAATTAGAGTATTTTGTTAACAATATGCGCAAATTGAATTAGAGTTTTTGTTTACAATCTAATGCAAATTGAGTTTAATTACTTTTTTTAGTGCACTTTCTCGATCTCTTTGGGGGCATTTGAAATAGATACAGCAAAACTTCTTCTTCATTCTCAAAACACTGTACCTTGAAATACAATTTGAGGAGTAAAGCCTTCTTTCTCACAATCCAATGGCTCGATCCGGTGAGATTGCACACCCGTGCGACGAGAATAGCTCCACCACCACTCCACCGACGCCTCCTCTTCTTGGGTCATCAGTCTTATCTTCGGCGGGATTGACGCCGGTGGTTGAGCGTGGATGACGGTGATCCTTATGCCTGGCCTGCAAATCTCGATAATCTTGAGAGAGGAGAGATCGAAGACTGAGCAATTGAGTGGAGATGAGAATGAACGAGAGAATAAAAGAGGGGTATGTGTGTAATTGAAAAGAATCTAACCCAATGAATCCTCAGGAAGCTGGGCAAGATTCTTTTTACGGGATTCTTTTGCCAAAAGAATCTCGTAAAAGAATACAATATATAAGCTGCATCTGATATCAAACAATTACAATTTTCCCATCCCGAAGAATACAGTGAAAAAGAATCTAAATGAATCCCCTCCCAAGTAATACCAAACATGCCCTAAATCGTCTTCTTTAGTATTTCAACTTTTTCGTAACTTGGGTTTATTAGAAGAATTTGGTCGGTCTCTTTTATATTGTTTTTGGTTTGTGTACCTTTGATTTTTAGTATTTTTTATTAATGTTAGTTAAAATTAATTAACTTGTCTTTTTTTTTAAAAAAAAAAACATGAATTTTTATGTAAACTTTTCATACCGGAAATTTTCATATAGAAATTCATATTAGAAATTATAATATCAGAATTTTTCATATCAAAAAAATCATACCATAAATTTATACCATCAAGGTATGAATTTTCTCACACAAATTTTTGGTATGAAACATCAAAATCCAAAAAATATGGAACATCACATTTAGAGTTCCAAACGCTCTTCTAGTTTGTCAACAATATATAGAAGATTAAGGAATAGGCCTCTAGCCTTTTGGGCCACCAAATCCCTTGGATTTTCTTTCTCTTTCTTATTTTGATTTTCAAACATCTTTAGAAGGCTCTTCCCTTGCTCTTCAATTTGTAGCTCAAGCTTTCATTGTATATGAGATAGCAAAACATTGCATGATGATGTCAAAGAAGGTATGATGCATCAAAGTACCTCAAATCACATAGCAAAACAGTGCATGATGATATTAGCAATAAACGGGTACATTTTGGCCAGGCTTTTCCAGATGAGTATTTGGGTCTCTTCAACTCTACAATCAATGGACCTTACTCAAATCACATATTTGTTGTTGAACTAGACACTAACTAGAATATAGCATTTGGCGACATCAACAACAAAAATGTAGCAATTGATGCCAATAGTCTACACAGAAGGGGAAGCGTTAGATCTACGATCTTTACGAAGAAGAGGGATTGAAATCAAGAAACTTCTCCAATGCCTCATCGCCGCCTGTCGAGGCTGCCAAACCTTGATGTAAAAGGGTCCTCTACAACTTGGTTCTCCGAATTATTAACAGCTTCTGATTGTGCTACAACTAAGCAATCAAGATATAGCCATATTGGAAATCAATCATCAAATCAGATTCTCAAACCCTAGGTGAACTCCAATCAATCATCATCGTACACTAGGGAGGAGACACTGAACCCTGTTATAAAGATGCAATATTAATCAGATCAGCATGAAGGAAACCCGAAGCATCATACCTTCCATAGGCTGATGGTTATTGTCGGTAATGTCCGACAATTTTAATCAGATCAACATGAAGGCCCACTTAACATTTTTGGCCGGTTTATACTCCATTTTATATTTATCTATACGAGCCTTTTTCTTTTTAATTTCCTTAATTTACACATGAAGATTTCCGGTTCTCTACTTCTAGGATTACGGATGCAAGTAGTTGTTTACTTTTGACGTAGCATTGCAGCTTCAAATTATATCTTCAATTGTAGTAATACTGAATTACTTATTTTAAGACATGTTTGAATTCTTGTAGTTAGAGATGTTTATTACAAATCATGCAAATAATAAAATCATCTACATATTTAACCTAAATAAAACCATTTGGACTTAACTCATGCATGGATCTAGGGGTGGGTTGGGGTTTCTCGTGCCCTCCCCAAAATTTCATTTATGTTGTGTACGAAGAAATAAAGGAACAATGAGGCTTGAGTGGCATATTAGTTTGCTTTTAAGGTAGAGGAATATGCTTCCTATCAATAAGGTTTGTCCCTGACTTAACTAATGTAATTCAAATGTAAATGAAAGTTTTCAAGACCCCATAGTCAGTTTAAATTGCTTTATTTATGGTTTGGTTTTATATAAACTACGGTTTCAAACGGCTCCAATTTAACTTAAATATTTTCGGTTCCAAACTATTCATGTGCGGTTCTATTTCAAGAGGTTCTATTCTTTAAAGATATTTATGATCTAACATATTATGAAGATGAAGTAAGATTTATAAGACATGTAAAAACTATAATTTTAACTTTTTAATTTATCATATTCAAAAACATAAATACGATTATTTTAATGTAAAAAATGGTTTAGGGGCATGTGACAAGGGTGGGCACGACTTGTCCATTGGCCACCCCAACCCACATATGGAGGATATAGTTAGTTCATTCTTACATGGGCTCTGTTTGGCAAGCAGAAGTTGAATGAAGCTGAAGCTGAAACGGAAGCTGAATGAAGCTGAAGCTGAAGCGGAAGCTGAAGCGGAAGCTGAAATAAGAAGCTGATTTAAGTAGCTGATTGTTTTTAATAAGCTAGTATAGCGTTTGGGAAGTACGAGCTGACCGAAGCTGATTGAAACGTAAAATTACCGAAAAGGGCTTTATTTGTATTTTGTTGTGGGTATTTATTATGGTGATATAAGTAATTATTTAAATGATTTTATATTTGAATTAATATTATGAAATATATATTTTCTTCAAAATATAATTTTGTAATTAAAATTGTCTTAAATTCTCTATCATGAATTAGAACCCTAAAATAATTAATTGGAACCCTAAAACTATTAATATTATAAGCTTTAATAAATTCAAATTGAAATATATGATAAATGAAAACTATTAATATTCTAAGCTTCAATAATTAATTGTAATTAAAATTGTCTTAAATTCTGTAGTGTAAAATAATAGGATCAATGATCTCATCAATTTCTAGTTCATTTTAAAATCTTTCAGATTCAGATTGCGAAGCAACCACACTAATATTGGGAGAATCTGGCCCAACACTTATTTTGCAATTCCCATTCATATCAGCAGCTGCACCTTGTGCATCCAGTGTAAGAGGACTTCCATCTTCCTCTACAACAGGAGCCTGGCTCGAGTTAGAGATTGACACATTAGTTTGAGACTTGATATTTTGGAAGTTATGCCCTGGTTTTTTGCTGTCATTTTCAAGAGCTATCTGATCCAAAATGATAGGACCATTTATCAGTCTTATCTCATCATCCTCTATACAAGCAATAACACCCTTATTGGGAGAATCCGCGGCAACAATTATTTTGCAGTTTCCGTTCATGTCAGATACTGAACCTGGTGTCTCAAGTGTAAGAGGACTTTCATCTTCCTCAGCAACAGAAGACTGGCTTGTGCAAGAGGCTAGCGTGTCATTTTCAGATTTGATATCTTCAGACTTATGCCCAGGTTCTAGGAAATGAATTGGGTTTCTAACTTGCTGCATTTCATATGAGGTGTCATCTGAGGCTAAAGAACCGTTGGAAGTAGAACACGTACTCTCCACACGGAACCCTTTGGTGAATGGTTCAGAGGTGATAGTGTGAGCATCACTGAGAGAAGAAACTAATGAAGAAGTTTCTGTATGGGTATGCCGGCCAGGAACAGAGGTCACATAGGAACAAATAGCACCGTCCTTATGATCCTGAGCTTCTCTTGAAACAGGTGAAGAAGTTGTATCCTCTTTGGAATTGATATTATTGCCGGGCCTATGTTGTTCTACTTCCATTGCTGACCTATCCAAGTACTCACGTTTTTTCGGAGCTTCAAATGTCTTGAGACATGTAGCTCGAGGAGATACCCTGCTCCATGACAAGAAAGCAGTAATTTAGAGTTTATTTACATAGGACACAAACGAGAGTCAACGTGCTTAAGTATACTCGCTGAAGGTTTCAACCTTTCCGTATAAGGAGTTAGATATGTGCATGCAACATGCATGTCCAAGAAGCAGCATTTTACATTTTGGGGCATCTAATTGGAACTCCAAAATAAAGGAAGCACCGCCAACATGTAGTAAACTTAGACATAGGTGTCTGATGGCATAGAATATGGACAAAATGCATCAGAATTCAAATTGATAAATGAATTACATCATAATTATCAAAGAAAAAATATCGAAATTTGCATTTTCACTGAGAGATTTCCCCAATATGACATGACTGGACAGATAACATTGATATAAATGATCACTACAAGGACCATACCAATCATATGACAGATAAATGAAGAAAGAATGCAGTATTCATTGGCTGACACAAAATGTGTTAGCTTAAGTGCAAGTAGTCACCAATGGCATGCATCATAATAGGAAGATGTGAAAATATTCTCGAAGCTTCAGATTCCAATACATGCCATACTTGTGCTTTAATATTTCACAAGCGTATACCAGCTGCTAAACTAAATATTCCCTACTTAATTGATATGACAAAATGGATAAAAAATTCTTCACTCAACGTTTAACATTTTGACAAATCATATGGGTCCAAAAGACCCCATTTAGAAAGACACAGAAAATTCACTTTGCAATCAATTATTCAAAAGATAACTACCTGTTATACATGATGCAAGAATGTGCGCAGAGGCAATTATAGGCATTTTGTGTGGCATCAACAGATACCATCTGCATGATGGGCCTAGCTTTATCTCTAGGAACTGTCTGATCCATTTTTCTGCATATGGTATCCTTTGATGACTAAAATGAGGCACATAGAAAAACATCTTGCAGAAAGAACACTCCTAATTGAAGGTTTATACTCTACCTTGTAATCACCAATTCTATACCAAGTTCCCTGGAGATCCTTGATGTAGCAAAAATAGTGACCAAAAAATGATGCATTCAACATGTCCAGGTGAACAACAACACCATAAAGCTTGTATTTGTATGTGTAGTCTCCTTCTTCCCTCATGTAAGGGCTAAGATTCAATTCTCTGGAAAGGTAATCTTCTTGTTGAGTTTTCCAAACCTCCCACTCTGCAAAGCAAAGATTAGTAACCAATTCAAGGTTAGATCAGAAATTATACAAATCAATAGATTATAAAAATAATAGTTAAAGCCATAAAACCCTAATGGAAAATGCAGGATCGACATACATATAAGCACTGTTAAGAATCGACAGAAATGTAGAGATTGAAGGAATCAGGACTTTTAGGGTTTACATAAAAATTCATCACCAAATCAGGGATAATCGAAGATGAGGGTGTCAAAAATCTGGAGAATCGAAGAAGAAATAAGAAACCTGTGATTTTCAAAAATCGCAGCTGAAGGAAGAAGAGAGGAGGAAGGAAACCTGTGATTTTCAATTGTCTCAGAAAGGCAGGGGTATGCTGGTGATGAAAAAAATGAAACGCTCAATCAGCTCCATAAGCTTGCACCCGGAAGCTGATGGGAATGGGCAAAAAATCAGCTTTCATAAGCTTCCATCCGCTCCATCATCTTCCTTCAGCTGCAGCTCACAAACACCCATCAATGTTGTACAGTATAAAGCAGAATCTGAATAAGCTTCTATAAGCTACCTTCAGCTGCTGCCAAACGGTACCATGATGTTCTTCCCTTATTAAGTGTGACGTGTTGTAACTTGATTTGTTCATCCACTTTACAATTTGTTGTTTTTCTGTAACAATTGGATGTCACTAGTTACTCTAGGTAGCATCTCCCTAATTTTTTAATCGAAGTGCGGAATTAGAAGAGCGCTGATATAAAGCCTTTTTTGTGTTGTAAATACAATCTAGATCCCTTAATTTTTTTAATTAAAAATAAAAGTAAATCTATTGTAATATCCTAATTAGATAAAGGGTATATGCTTAAATGTAATGATCAAAACTGCCAAAAAAGGTAACAATTTGATTTGATTTTGGTAACGGGTATCGAATATGGGATTCCTCTTCATTGAAGCTCATTTATAACGGCAACGAACTCTCCGATTCCATCTTCACCTTTGATTTACAGGTATTACTCAATCTTTCCATCTCCAACTGGTTTACAGCGCCGGCGACATCCCAATTTCTCAACTACATCTCATACGAGTTATCGGTATTTTCTATCCCATATCTGTTTTCGAACTACCAGTTCGCCGATAATTGCCGTTGGAGCAGCACGTGAAGACGAAGGCTGGTGGAGGTGGTTGGTGTAGTCCCCCAGGCTTTGGATGCAAATGTTGATTCAATACTAGTCAAATCCACTTGATATGTCCATTTCATTATTAGATATAAGGTAGATTGTAGTTTTTCTTCGTTAATTTTCATTGTAGTTTTTCTTAGTTTGAAGTTGATATCTGCAATTTGATATAAGATAATTTTGATCTAGGTAGTGTAGCATTTTTCTTGCGATCTTACTATAAAGATCAAAAAAGTTAACTTTCAAGGCTATTCAGGATTGCTTACTTGTCTTGTTTCACCTTGGAGCTGTCTAGAGTGAACATTAGGGTTTTACCTTGGTTGATCAATATGCCTTGGAACACACTCAAGATCCTAGTTATTCCATTTGAATTTAGAGTTGTCTAACATTTACCTAAATGGGGTCGTCAAACTACCAACTGTCAAGCTTCAATTTCATGAAAATGAATATTTTTTTTGTCTAGTTTGAAACACAATCAAGATCCTTTGAATTTGTTAGACACCACAACCACGTGAGTTTGAGTTTGATTAATCCATCAATTGTAGGCAAGTGTTAAGCTAAGATCCCTTACCAAGGTTTGAAAAGGATACAACTATATCATCTTCTTGCTAACCTCAATCATTGCAACATACTCGACTTCCGTAGTAGTAAGAGCCATGATTTTATAGTAATTTATAAGCCCAAGAGATCGTACTACCACCCAATATGAAGACATATCCAGTTACTTCTTATCTTGTCAAGATCACTTGATGTCAAATTTCCATCAACATACCTTATGAACTCGACATTCTTCCCTTCAAAGCACAATGCCTGCTTAGTGGTGCCCTACAAGTATCAAAAGGTTCATTTCACTACTTCACAATCTCTTTTATGAATTGCTCATAAAACGACTAATAAATCTCATCGCATGTACAATGTCATGCTTTGTGCACATCATCGCATACATTAAACTCTAATTTTTGAAGCATTCAAAGTTCTCAACATTTAAGCACATTATCTCTATATTATCTCTATTTTATATGTGAAACCCTATTAGACAACTTGAAGTGGCCGGTTGTCTAGTGAGACATTAGTTGGCTTGGCATTTTGCATATTGAATTTCTATAGAACCTTCTTGATGTGATCATCTTGCGAAAGATGCAACTTTCCCACCTTCCTATCTCGATTAATTCTCATACCCAAAATCTTTTTTAACCTCATCAATATCCTTCATAGAAAAACTGCTCAAACAACTGCTTTTTCAAATTGATCACTTCTTGAGCACAAAAATAATACTACTAACATGCCATCAACATATAACAACAATATAATATATCCATTTTCAAACTTCTTGAATTAGCAACATTGATCAACTTCACTCCTTACAAAATCAATTACGTGCATGAATCCAACTAAATTCTTGTACCATTATTTATGAGCTTGTTTCATCCCGTACACACTCTTTTTCAATATGCAAACAAGCTCATTATTACCCTCAAACAAGTAGTCATTTGGTTGCATCGTACAAATCTCTTCATCGAAGTCACCATATAGAAAGATTGTTTTTACATCCAATTACTGTAACTATAAGTTTTCTACAACCACAGTACTCAACACTATTAAGTAGTTGTTAGTTTGATCACAAGAGTAAAAACATCAATACAATTCATACAGAATAACGATTATTTTTAACATGTTGTATGTTCATCTTATTTCACATATTATGCATAGACAACCTGATCAACATCTCTAACTACATTTTATTAACTAGAGCCTCCAAAAGCCCAAATAATACCGATGGGTAAAATAACTTCACATGGAGAAATAATCTCCCCCCCTAAAACCAAATTTGAGCTTAGGACGCATTGTATAACGAAATATGCAACTTGCACACCGTTTGGATGTTAGGGTCCGAACGAGCTTAAAATAATCTTAATGAACAATAATCAAGATTAAACTTAATTAAACATGATTAATTAGGATCAGAAATCCTTAATTTATGACTAGAGTTTGTTGTGATAAAATTGGCCTTGACTATAAAACCGGTCCAAAACGTTTATGGCCCGGTCTATTGACCATGTTTATGTGAGTTTATGGTCACAGAATGGCTTGATCCAAGACCGTGAACCGAGCTGGAACTAAATATTTATAATTACATACCTATTTGGAACCAAACAAAGTCCCAAAACAAATTCAAAATCAAATTTGTTAAACCAAACAAACAAGTCAAAAAGATAGTTTGGTGGACTTAAACCAAATCATACATAACCGGTTTAATATGGTTCAGACCAAAACCAGATCATATTAGACCTATATAAGATTTTAAATTTACGGTTATCTGTCTAAACCGTATTAACGATCCAATTGGAACGATATATACACCCTGGTTATACTCGATATGGTTTCGTTTTATTGTTATACATCAAAATTTTTTAAAAAAGTCAGCCATAAGAACAAGTTTAATTCACTTGATGGATTTCTAGGGATAAGGACAAACAAATCATGGTTAAGGTTTGATTGGTTACTTACAAGACTTTTTTTTTTTTTTTTAAATCTAAACGTTGTTGTTTTGCTTAAGAATTCTAAGTTAATAGGCTATTTAATCACATGTGAATACATGTTGCTTCTTCTCGTATTCAAAAATTTATTTTTCCCGAATACTATATATGGTTTACCTGATGAACTCTGTCAATCATAATATAAAATATCACACAAATAGACTATTTTCTACGGGTTTTAGATATTAAAATTCATTATAGTTGTAAGTGTTGGTTTTCCATCTCGGGAATATCTAAACCGGTCAGCACTTTGGACTAAAATGAAGGAAAAACTTATAAATAAATGCTCAATGAAAAAGTACTAAATAAGAAAGAAAGAAAAAACTTAATTTAAAATAACAAAATAATAGTAATAATTATTTATGAAAAGTTACTATATTGAACTACTAGTGTAGAAAAGGTTGGGAAAAAAATTGCTTGAAAAGGCCCAAAAGGGATTACTTCCTTATCGTTATATATATATATATATATATATATATATATATATATATATATTCTGGTGCATATATACTAAAAGTACATATTTTATTAAATATATACTTTTATTCATACAGTATACATACATCTGTGACGTATATTTATATATTTTCACATACCTTCACACAAAAAATAAAATTTCAACAAACCTTGATTTGATTGAATTGTCTAATTGAAGTTAGACCCACACCATTTCTTAGCTAAGGTTCAGACCAAATATTTAATGCCAAAATCCAAACCCAAGATGAGCATGTTCAAAATCTACATTATGGTTGCTCTACAAAAGCAACAAAAGCTTTCACTTCACATATCCTCATAACAAATCCTTTACAAGGGAGGGAGAGAAAGAGCTCTGGCTCAAAGAGAATGCATCAAATTGTCTTCTGTTAAACCTTTCTTCGATTTTCCGACAAGAAAGATAACAGCCTCCGACTAGAAATATATTTATACCAGCAAGAGAAAGGGAAAGAAATATGATGATTTGATTACCTATGTTTTTCCACTAGGCTTAGGTGATGGTTGATGCTGGTGGTGATGATAAGGAGAAGCATGAGAACCATTCGATGTCGAATGGCTCCTCAATCCTTGATGCGGCCCTCCGTTTCGAAGGAACCCAGCCCCGGCTTGTGGCTGACCATTCCTCGGACCACTTGGACTGGCCCGGACTCGATCAGCTTGCATGGTTTGGAAGTAATAGGATGAGCTTGCCATGTCTTTTAAACCAGGCAAAGGCTTCAAAGCCTCCACTACTTCACTCATCAAAGGCCTTGTTTTCGGATCTCGGTTAAGGCAACGGGCTGCCAGCTGAGCTGCCTTCTGTGCACCTTTGATGGAGAAGTGACCTTCTAGTCGGGGGTCTATCAGACGGTAGAATCTCCTACGTTCTCCCAGATATGGCCGGGCCCACTCTACAAGGTTATGTTCTCCATTTGGTCGGTTTTTGTCCATGGATCTTCTACCAGTGATCATCTCAAGGAGGACGACTCCAAAGCTGTACACATCGCTTCTTGATGTAAGATGACCTGCAACATTGTATATAAGTCTGAGTAAGCCCGGGCTATCTGAAGCTTAAAATTGCACAATATGACATTTTTGCTCATTTTATGCAATTTATGTTTCTTAAAGAATAATCTTGCATTTGAAGCTTCAATGAATCGATCAAGTCAAAATATTCCGCCATGAAAACAGAAGCCTGCATTAAAAGAGAATTACCTGTCATGACATACTCGGGAGCTGCATATCCATATGTTCCCATCACTCGGGTGGATACATGAGTTTTATCTCCCTCAGGGGCATCTTTGGCGAGCCCAAAATCAGACAGTTTGGCATTGTAGTCCTGTTTGAAGATACTGTGAGAGCAATGAAAGGGAAAAGGCTGGGAAAATGTGAAATTGAAAAATATTTCATTACATACTGCATCTAACAAAATGTTGGAGGTTTTGAAATCACGGTATATAACAGGTTTCTCAGCTTCCTCGTGAAGAAAAGCAAGACCCTTGGCAGCACCCACAGCAATTTTCATCCTGATGGACCACGGAAGAGGCAATGGTCCTGAACATGAAATTTTCACTAGATCAGCTGATGAGCATTAAGAGAGACTATACCAACAAAGCATCAGCCAAATTAAGCTGATCCACCAATACCAAACCCGATATAATAAATTTTTTATCATGCAGTCTTATCCATCATGGCAAAGGAAGACATAATACATTAGAATGTGGAACAGAAGAATTTAGTTATGAACAAGTAGTACATAATCACAGGCAATGGCATCCTACATAAGAGGGTCTAAAAAATCTAGAGCTAGAACCTTCTTGATGAATGCTCCACACAATTACTGCTAACCGTATAATAACATGCATACTGACTCTTAAGTCCTAATCCCTTAAGCCTCAAAGGCATGAAAGCCAAACAAAAGATGTTTGGTGACATATTATAAGCCATAAAGACATAGATAATCCAAACTCCATATATCCATGCATTTGTGATACAAAACCTTAAAAATATTCTGACATCAAATTTGTGAAAAAAATTCAATTGATGGCATACACACCACAACAATAGTTATCAGCAGACTCGGTATGTCCAAAAGAGACAAACAAATTGGGTGTTAAAATAGATGTCCTAGAAGATCAGCCAGAGAACAATATTCCATTTTGCGTAGCCAGGAAATTTAGGCATATTATCACTTATTTCTCAGAGGAGATTATAGTGGCAAGCAACTAATAATAAAATGGTCAAAGCTATCGAGACATTTAAGACTATAGAAGGTGAGCAGAAGAAAAGATCTAGATGATTCAATTTATAATATGTCCCTCCCTATATAGTCATTTCTTACATAGTATGGAAGCGATAACAAAGAGCAAGTATTTATGAGACCTCAAAACAAGAAAGAAGCTGCTTACTCCTGAATAGATGGTTTTCCAAGCTTCCCCGAGGCATGAACTCATAAACTAGCAGCCTTTGATCATCTTCAATGCAATAACCAATAAGCTTCACTAAGTTCAGATGAACGAGTTCACCTAGATAATTTACTTCTGCCTGCCAAAGCAATTAAATACAACAAATGATAGGACATCCATAACAACAATGAATAAGAAGATTATATGCAAGTAGTAAATGGACAAAGAATGTAAAATACCAGCCATTCTTTATGACCCTGGAGCCCATCATGATTTAGGGTTTTAACTGCAACAGTTAGCCCAGTACCAGGTTTCGCAGGAGCAGTTCCATTTTCTTCGATCCAACCTTTGAATACACATCCAAAGCCACCCTCACCAAGTAGACTCTCAGGTCTAAAGTTTCTTGTCGCCAACTTCAAGTCATTAAAGGTAAATTTCAGAAGCCGGGATGACACTTTAAGTTCGTCTTCTAGCTTGGATGTTGAGGTACTGCTTTCTGGATTACTTGTGGTGGTTGATGAGACAACAGCGGTAGGTGGTTGATCTATGATTGTGTCGTTTGCAAGTTTACTTTCCACTGAAAACAAGCAGTATTACACATAAGAACTATGTTCATGCATCACACAAAAATGAATTTGCTTCAGCATCTTACATGTTTGAGTAACAAATCTAACTCAAGAAACAGACAAATAGGCTCAAGGCCAACCAGGGTTCAGGTATCATCACATTTTGACAATTTTCAGCTATATTAAAAGGCTTCTCAAAATAAGAAGAATCAGGAAGTGATATTCAAATTGAAAATGATACCATCTTTTTACACAAGTACATGTATGTGTGTGTATACATCTAAAGTTTCACACACAATCCAGCTTGTGAATATGAGACTATGAGAGTAGCCAACCAATGCAAGCAACAAACTACCAGACATTACTCAAATTAACTCCTTTTATTGCATGCTCATGTAAAATATCCCCTCCCATATGCATCTTTGTTTAGAATCTACCCAAAAATGGATGAGAAGACCTTTGGTTGATGTATTTAATGTTTTATGGAGCAATGATATTCTCTTTACCTAATTGCTCCTTTGACAATTAATTGAAACAAGAACAACAAAAGGCATAAACACTTTTTTCCGGTAATAGTTTATTTCGCATACGATAT
The DNA here is from genome assembly GCA_033239045.1 of Fagopyrum esculentum. Taxonomy (NCBI): domain Eukaryota; kingdom Viridiplantae; phylum Streptophyta; class Magnoliopsida; order Caryophyllales; family Polygonaceae; genus Fagopyrum; species Fagopyrum esculentum. The sequence continues at coordinate 16,339,198 of BSUD01000002.1, forward strand.
CTTAACACCTGGATGTATTTTAGGTTACTACACTGGCATTTATTACTCCACAATCCAAACAACGACAACAAATTCCGCAAGGATTCGGTTGTTAACAGCCACAAAGAACAAAAAACTGCTCCGAAAAAGGACACCGCGGGCGTTACTGACATGCCGTACACCTCATATAGGATGTTTGTATCATCAGAAGGGAAATGGACACAAAAATCGCCTGATAGGCTGCCATGTGTTTAAGGGTGAATACTTCTGTGCAATTTACATGGACATTCCGGTACAAAAAACCTTCGCAATTATGATCCGTAAAAATCACAAAACCCTCGCCGAGAGCTGTAGCATCTCGGTAGATGACACATGGCATGAGATTGCTTAAAAGAGACTTTTAGGGTAAAACACTTCTTGCCAAGCCAACTCTGGAATGAAAGGTGGCTCAACTTTGTGGCAAGCTAATTTGCTACTCCTTTAAGTGACATCAAAATTAACAATCTTCACCATTATAGATAGAAAAGGTATATATAACCACATCAGCATCCCTAACTTTCCCAATAAACTCCATGCCAAGGATATAGTCCGAAACTGCAATCAAGCTTCATCAGGACTAGAAGTAAACCCGCCTCTACTTGATTCTAGTCCAAAGAAAAGCACCAAAACTATTTAACAGCAACTAGAGAACCCCAAAGCAAATTTCAAAAGAAAAAAACATACAAAATAATCCCCAGCAAAGCTGAATGAGAGCACAAGGAAGAGTCGGTGAAATTAAACATAAGCAATTGTCTACCAAACAAGGAAAGCCCGTTTTATAGCAAATTAACAACACAATTATAGACAAAATTCACCAAATAAAAAAAGTAAAATTACCATAACTAGTGGCTGGCCCGCTAACGGAGGTATCGACCTTGGATTTAGAACTAATGCAATTGCCCATAAACCTCAGCTTAATCCAACACCCAGTTTTCCTTGCAACACCATCATCAATCTCATCCCCTTTCTTCATCGCTTCAACCTTCGATTTCACACCAACCAACCCCACCACTTTCTCTTCACTGCTTTTGACAACCATACCTCCTCCAAAAGCCCTAAAAACCTTCAAATTCAAACAGCATCCAAAACCCAACAATTAAACAGAGAAAAACCCTCAAATCCCTAGCATTACAAATTATCCACCACAAGAATAACAAACCCACTAAAAAAATCTGAGCAAAAGAACAACGCAACCCTAGACAAGAAATTTCAGAGAAATTGACACTCCCAAAAAGCTAAAAGATATGACAAGGGTAATTATGTATAGAAAATCTTGTTGATGGGTATTTGACGTTAGCTGTGAAATATTTAGCACAGGGACATCAGAAATGCCTGCTACAGCCATAGATGAGCTCTCTCTTCAGTCTTTCCTCCATCGAGAAGCTGACCAGTTCAAAAACACCTCTCCCCAAAAAACCCAGAAAGTAAAAGAAAAATTGATACTAAAAAACTAAAAAATCCAAAAAGAACATACCCTGAGCTATCAGCCTCCTTCTCTCTCTCCGCCCAAACCTTTCCTTTTCTCCCTTCTTTCTCTCTCTTTGTCTCCTTTTTTATATTTTGTTTAGTGGAATCGAAGACTAACCAATAAAGGAGATCCAGCTGCCCGGAGAATGCGGGCAGAGGAGTTTCAGGTTTACAGCTGCCCCAGCTGCCCGTTAGAGAGACTCACTCGCACAGTAGCTCAGTTGTTTGAGAGACGAGGGGTAGTTTGTGTCCTTTGGGAAATGAAAAGTGGGCCACCCTTGCACGTTTCATGTTTCTTTTACACATTACGGTTACAGCTGAACCTTCATTTTCTTTTTTTTATTGTATTATTTATTAAAAAGTAATTCAACAAATATAGATATTATTTTAAAATAATTCATTAAGGAAATTGAAATCTATAAAAGATTATGAATATACTTTCTTCAAAATTTATGTCATGAATGAAACAAGGATTTTGAGTACCTTTAATTTTTTTTAAAATTATTTTTAGTAGATTTGAGGATTTTTTTTTAAAACTAAAATTTAAAATATATTCAAATAATTTATCAAATGTATTTCACTAATTTTAACTTATAAGTTCATCTATAACCTTCAAATACTTAGGTTATCTTCTTGGGTTTAACAATTAACAGCTTCACACAAACCACACATAATCACCTTCATAGTAAATGTGATCATAACAAACATTAAATGTATTAGGTTTGATATTTATTAGTCTCAGTAAATCTCATAAGAATCCAAAGCATCTGTTTACTTATTTATGTATTTTATTTAGTCTATAAATATAAAATTTAAATTTTATCAGCTACTTGGGAATGTGTTTATTTCTCTTTGAATTTATTTGAGTTTATAAACAACTCAAAAATAAAATTTTCAGGCCAATGATAATTTTTTTTGGATAAATTTATTTTTGTTTAAAATCCGATTTTAATCTTGTGTTTTTCCATTCTGATATTTTTTGTTCATCATTGGTATTCAACGTTATTATTCGATTTTTTTAAGGGGTATAAGTGCCTTTTGAATTAAAAAAAACCCAAAAATAAATTTCAAGTAAACAACCTTATCTAATTTATTCATATAAATCCGTTAAGAAATAAACCAAAGAATAAACTATAAACTCATTTAGGGCCCGTTTGGTTCCAACTCCGGAAATGGAAACGGAATGAAAACGAATTTAGTCTATATATACAACCTTATTCATGAAATTTATGGAATAATTCTTTGTAGTTTAATGCAAAATGTACTTGATTCCCCATATTTTGTTTCCCTATAGGGTATTAAAAGTAATCAAACTATACTCCAATCACTTCAAACTATAAGGAATGAATGATTTCAAAAAATTTCATGACTAAGAGTATACGGATGGACTAGATTCGTTTTCATTTCGTTTCCGATTCCAGAGTTAAAACCAAACGGGCCTTTAGTTTATAAACAAAAAAAACAATATGCAAGTAAACGAGTCCTAAGACTAGGTGTGTGTTAATTACGTGATGCTTGACCTATCATTTCTCGACGAAAGTTGTGGTCGGACGCCGCAAGACTAGCTCTTGTGGAGGCCATTGGTGTAGGAAGGTTGGAGTAATTGGAGAGCGAATGCGTAGAAAATCATTCACAAATCCAAACAATAATAATGTATTTTCAAGGTAAAATAATGCGCCAACGCAACCCGCTAACACAGTTTTTTTCATACCCAACAAAAATATGCACAATACAAGCCGTTGGTGTAGAATTTTACCTTTAAAATTTTGTGCGCACTTGTAGTGAGTTTTATTGGTATCTAGTAAATCAAGCACTATGTAAATAGGTTTACGTAAAACAATTACAAAATAGTTTCGACAAACGTATGAAAAAATTACATATGCATTAGAAAGGGTTTATGCAAGTCTAGTGCGGATTGTGTTCAGTTGTATGAGTTTATGAGACTTATGGGATAACAATCACGTGAAACTTAAAATTTTGTTAAACCTCGTACAATTATGAGGAGAATTTCCTTGCGTATGTGTTGAATATACCCAAGATAATTGAAAGGAACTATTAAATTCCTTTTTTTATTTCCCTTAGTTTTTCTATCATCGCTTTTTTTTAAAAAAAAAAACGGAAAGCGGTTAGAAGAGAACTCCCTTTTATAGATAGTTCATCCTAAAACATCTTTGCGGATGAGAACACTAAGTTTGGGTTATCAGAAAAGGGTGTGGTGGGTTCGCAATTCTCAAATGGGTCAATCGGTCAGCAACACAGTTGATTTCTCTGAACACATGTTTGACCTGTACTTCCTCAACGAATAGCGTTGTTATCGCACGTATAAAAACATAAATGAAAGTATGAAGGGATTTTTATAGATTTTGTGTAACTTTATTTTATGACAAACTTATTTTAAAAACTTAATTTCATCTAAAAAACTATCATGTCAAACTGAGTAAAAGTATATATAAGATGGGTAAATTTGATGTGCTTTTAGAATTTGTATGCAAGACAACTTTAAATAATACTTTGTGAAAATTTAAAAATTTATGTTTGACATACTTTTTATGCTTAGTCTGTTATCTAATATGTTTAATATTCATTTTTTTTTTTGGTAGTCTAGACAGGGAGAGCGAGCTCTCACCCATATTATTTAGATCGAAAATGGAAAAGCTAACAATGGACTAGCCTTTGGTTCGCTACGCATCGGGCATCGTTTTTTAATAACGGGATAACAGAAGTAGGTGCATGAAATAACGTAAAATAGCCTAACGGATATACATGAGCAATATGTTTAATATTCATAACAAAACTTGAGACCGGCATTTAGAGAAATATATTTACATGTTAAAGAATATTTACACAAAAACCGTAGTCATTAATAATTAAATATCGCAAACTACATGAGAATGTAAAAGGAAGAAAATTGAAAGTGAGTACTTTAATACTTAAAATGATAACTCTTTATCTTATAGACTTATGCTATGTCTTGTACTCTATATGATGTCATTTTAAGTGAACGTTTATTTCTTAATCGGTGGCTTCATATCTCCTAGCTCGTTTTGATCCTAACATTCATGTTCAATCGAGGGTTATGAATTGTGAATGAGTCGAGTTCAAAAAGCCTTTAGGTTAGGAGTATATTGTTATAGGACGAGAGCTAGTGGACTCGTGGGGTATTTTCGGGTTTAAAACATAAAGTTTAAGAACAACGTTTGTTTGATAGGAAGTGTTGTAACAAATGCGGAGTATAGGGGTCCGATTTTCAAAATAAGACGTGAGTTCTACTTTTGTATTAATTAAACCTAACTGTTTTTAGATGATATTTGCTAGAAAAGAAAATTCTAAGTTTATCACAAAATATAAACGCGTATTTTCTATGGCAAAACCCTAATACTCGCCATTAACTATCGCAATTAATTATCATAGAAGGCCGGAGATACATTAGGGTTTTGCCAAAGTAAGATCGAGTATTTTCCTTTTTCGTAAATTTGATGTATTTTTCGGGAATTATTTGATAGTTTTGAGGTAGTTTTTGAAATTTTAAAAAGTTTTTTTAATAGCTTCACGTATAGATTTTTTTATTCAATTAAAAAAATATAATAATAATTTTTGAATAGATTTTTAGTCAATTATCTAATTTATTTATAATTTTACACCAATATATTTTAAAACAATTTGGTTTACTAGGCTTTTTATAGTTTTATATTTAGTAAATGTACCCCTTGAGATAAGAATGTGTAGAATTTGAGAATAAATATAAAAGATTGGGGTATATTTACTTAATTGAAACATTAAAAAGACTAGTTATTACTCTAATTTTTCAAAAAGGCCTAATTACTAAAATTGTCCGTATATTTTTAGTTACTTGTACATTTTAATTTTTTATTTATATTTTATGATAAATCCCTAAATTTTAAGTTTATGGAAGACCAATCAAAAAGTTTATATTACAAAAAAATATTAAAAGAAAACTATACAATCAACTATTTTTTTTGTCTAAAATCTTCAACCATCCAAAAATCTCTTTTTACAAAATAAGGCTTTGATTTTTACTTCCGGTCTTAACTAGTTTAGGACCCGTGCCGTGCACGGGTATTTTTAATACATATAAATATGGTGAGATCAAATTCTGCAAATCCCGATCTTGTCATGTCCCAATACCGACAGAATTTCATAAAAAATTAACAATCACGTTTAACCAATAAATATCCGAGACGGGATATAGACATTAACTTCTCCGTCCCGCTAGAAGTGTCCCGTCCCGTTTATAATATCAAAACACTTATAAATAATTTTGAATCATTATAAAACTCAAATCACATCAATTGCAAAATAGCAACAAAATAAACAAAAGTACAATAAAATTTTATTCGTTTCATCTTAAAGTTAAAATTCTCTATTTTTATATATGCCCTTAAAAAAGAAAACTTTAGAAAAAAGTTTTAAAACAAAAAATCACAAAAAATGAAATATGTAACTTATAATTATAAAAAAATTAAAATTTCGGATTTTATAAGATTTTTTTAAAAAATCACCAAGTCTTAGTTTTTATTTTTAGTGAAAACTTAAATTCGAATTTTATTATAGCAAAATTTTAAAAATCAAAATTTTGTAATTTTCGCTATAATAGTAGTTTAAGAAAAATTGAATTGATTTAAATTAAAATAATTTTAGAAAATTTAAATTGTACAATTTTTTTAAATTGCACTAAATCTATTTGGCTTTAAAATTGAAAAACTTAAAAATTTATAATTTTAAAAAGAGCGACAATTTAGTAATATAATAAAATTTGACTTAAATATTCAATTCTCACGTCAGCGAGAAGTAAGCTTATTTCAATATATATATATATATATATATATATATATATATATATATATATATATATATATATATATATATTGTAATTTATCGTATTTAAACTATAAACAATAGTATTACGTAACTTAGATAGATTTAATATAATTAGCATGCTAATAAACTGTACGTATGAGTGTATAAGTATGACATCCATGTCAATTGTCAATCGTTGAACCAAACATAACATATATTTAATGACTATTAATGCTACCTTTCACTTTCATACAATAAATTGAGATTTTCAATCTTATAGTGCAAATAAACTACTAATTAACTATTGCCATGTGACACTAATGCAATTTGCGACTTACTGATTATGTCATTTTTTTTCTTTCAATTTTAGGTGGCGAGGCCCCAATCATAGAGTTATTGATGACCTTTTATTTTAGGAAGAGGTAATAATGCCAATTAAACTATATTTATTATTATTATAATAATTTTATAACAAGACTTGGACTTTTTGTTAGACCAAACTATGATCATACTACTTTTAAAATAAAAAATTAGATATCATCTAATTTTAGGCCATACCATGTCAAAATTGACTTAAAGACCGGTCTGAATCAGTCAAAATCCGTAAATGTGTGAGGTTTTTACGTAGGTCTAATTCGGATTGAACCAATCCCGTTTATAATGAGATATTCTATGGTATAGGATCATATATTAGGTAGGGAAATGACGTGTAAGGTTTATGTTAAGAGATAAACTAAAATATTAGATAAAGTCCAAGTGTTGGTACAAAGGGCCAAGAATGGTGCAATTATATAAAATGTTGACAAATATTCCAACAAAGTGTAGAGGAATATTTTTTCAAAGCAATGTATATATTCTATTGCATAGTACCAAACCCTAGCTGCGATCATTTGTAATCTTCTTCTGATTAGAAAAGATAGTCTTTGTATCATAGTGGTTGATTTTATGTCCATTCCCATTGTTGCTCTATAACTTCCCATCAGCTTTGGGTCCGTTTGGTAACACGGGATTATCGTAGATGAAGATGAAGATGAAGATGAAGATGAAAATAGTAGATCATTATAGGCCGGGATGAAAAAAAATAATAATCTTTTTTACGTGTTTGGTGTAATGAGGGATTATAGGAGGTTATTATACGCAAAATTACGAAAAAGGGTACGAAGAATAATTTTTTTAACACAAATACCAAGGGTAGAAATGGATGAATTGTTTTCATCTCCTAAATAATCCCAATAATCCCATCTTAGAAGGATGCAAATAATTTGGATTTTCATCTCTCAATTCATCTCCCAAATTTATCTTCATCTTCTTCATCTCAAGCTACCGAACACACTTAAAATGAGCTTTTGGTATTTTCATCTCAATAATCTCCCAAAAACAAGCACCGAACGAATTTGTCAATTGTTTCATTTGACATGGATTTGCTATCATTTCGATTTAGGTTATGAAGAATCAAAACCCTAATATTCAGACAAATACAAACAATAATTGAGGATCTAATTTGAATTGCACAGTTTGTGATATTTGAGGCCTATTAAAATAGTGGGAATTTGGCATATATTATTAGAGGATGATGGTCACTGAACCACAAACAGTGTATAGTATATAGCCTCGTTAGTCTTTAGTGTGCGTCGTTTGTAAGGACTGTGTGTTTGTGGCAGACACAAATATCTCAAGTTTAGGGTTTCCCATCATCATATTTACATTTTCTTATTACATTAATCTTCACTATTATATGATAATCTTTAGGCTATATGTAACACACAACCGAGCTCTTTTTTTCATGTCGTATCAACAAAGTTTCTGTTACGTCAACTTAGTAGTCTCATGTTAGCTTATTTATGTATTTTTTCTAAAATATGAAAAAAAGGCTTGAATGGTACAATCCTTACGTGAGTTACGTCATCCCAATGAAAGCAGTGATCTCGTAGTTCTTGGTATGTGAATTTGCGTTGTTAGGTGCTCTAGTTTTTCCATTGAGGCCGCTTGTGCTCGAGTAAGGAAGGGCTACGATCAGATGATATCGCCCATTGATTTAGCCTTTAGTTTAGTAACGGTAACTATGTTCTTTCTTTGTAGGCTACTAGTTTAGAATCCTTGTGTCACTTTCTTTCAAGTTAATTACTATTTCCAATTCGATGCTAACCAACATAAGAGGAAGGCCATAACTCGTATTAGAAGGAAAAGACTTAAAAGGTATCAAAATGGGAATTCAATTATGACGTACGTAACAAAGTATGAATTGAATGTTGCTATTGAAAGGGTTGCGGCTCTTGCACAAGTTATACATTCCACATAGTTACAGGGGAAGATCCTACTATTTAGGGTTTGGAAAAAAAGGCAGTCTTACATGTTCAGATGAAAATCCCATCCATGTGGGTCTATAGGACTAAAAACGATCGTTATAGAATATGCCTAAACGATCTATAAGATCAATAGTAATGTCTTCATGAATTTCGTTCTTAAATTTTTAGAAGACAACAATCCCTTCTGAACACCTAACACGAACCGGATTAGGACAAGAGTTGGATTTTTTTTAGTAGTAGACTGGCCTGTTTAGTAGTAGTTTGTATTTTTATGGGTTTATAAACTAAATGGGTTTATATGGGTTTATGGTTTATTTTCGGGTTTATAAACTCGATCAGTTTATATATATTATTTCGATAAAGATGTTTACTTAAGGTTTTTTTTTGGGTTTATTTTAGTGCAAAATACATTTTTACCCCTAAAAAGATTAAAGAATAATCCAATATATATATGAATAGGAGGGTAATCGAAAAATCAAATCTCGAAGGTATAGTTGTGGACGACAATAATGTGGTTGTTTTGAAAGAAAGGAATTTCACGGGTGTGAATGTTAGGGTCGAATTTGTAAAGATACGAGTGAGGGTAATTTCGGGTATATGGAAAAAATAAACTCATCCAAGAAAAATAACCTTGGATTGAGGAGGTTATTTTCTAGAGGTTTATAAACCCGAATAAACCCATTCGAAAATAAACCCATCTACATGTAAACACCCACCAACAAATAAAACTCGGGTTTATAAACTAAATGAAGTTTATAAACCCGCAGGTAAACAGACCCTAAATCTTGGACTTTTTGGCGTAGATTGTACCCCCTGAATTTGATTTTTTTTGGTTCACGAGTGATCAATAGTAATAGTAAAGTAGTTGGCGAACGGTGTTTTATTTAAATGCCTTTTGGGCACAAGTGCAATTCTCGTGTACTCTTCTATGGGAGGTCTGGGAAGCTTTTTCCGAGAAAAAAGGTGAAAGGGGTTCAACCGAGTCTGAATGTCACGCCTGACTCTTACTCCTACTCGGGGTCAATCGATGGAAATTCTTTTACTTTTGTTTAGTGGCGCGTAGCATTAAATAGAAAGGTTGGAATGTTTTTCATTTTCATGTAAAGATCATTTCCTTCACGAGTACGTTCACCTACTCCACCAAATACGGATACACCTTCATGAGCTTTTGTAATTAACATAGAAATGAATGAATATTTGAATACTTACCAACTTGATCTTGTTGCCTCTGACAACAAACATGTATGGACCATTTCACTAAGGATGTGTCCGGATAATCCAAAGTCTCGAAAGTTAGCTCTCGGTCTTCCAATCAAAAAACACACTACTACATCACAAGGCTAATGAAGCGGTCAATTACCGCTTCAAAAGGAAACAAAATCGTTGCAAAAGATCTAATGAAGCGGTTTTTGACCGCTTCATTTGCTCACGTTGCATTAGGCTTTATGAATCGATTCCTAATAGCTATTGTAGCGGTTTTATACAATTACGTGAAACCGCTGCATTTGACTAGTAAACCGTTGTAAAGATAACCTAATGAAGCGGTTTTCTAACAGAACTTAAACCGCTGCTGATAGCATAAATTATAGTCTATATTTTGGGACCTGCTTAGATGTTTTATCTTCAATAATCTGCATGTTTGAATGTATATTATATGATTATATTGTCGTTTCATCTACCTTTGCGGGAATCGAGGTCTACATCAAGTTTCGTTGTAATCGTAGGTAAAATGACGCGTTTTACATCAAAATGGAGCTAAAGGAGCTAATTAAGGAGTCATTGGAGCTACATTCAGGAGCTTAAGGAAGAATACAAGAAGCATAGAAATGGATTAGAGATTCATTTTGGACTAGAATTAAGAGATTTCACTTTCAGCTGAGAGTCACCTCGGTCAACTACAGTACCATCTCGACCAAGGTGATCTAGAGGAGCGTCTCGACCGAGGCGAATATCCTGACGCGGCGAGCTATATTTTATTCTTGGCTGAGATCTTTTATTTTTGGAAGGAGAGATCTTATATTTTTGGGCTGGATTTCTGGAAGGAAGATCATATATTTTGGAGATCTATTTATGAGATGTGGATATATTTTATTAGAAAAATATCTTTTCAAGATATTTTATCTTTGGAGGGTAATTTTCCTATATAAAGAATTGAATTTTTCACAAGTTCAATCATGCTTATACATGCTTAGAGGGCTGTTAGCATCCAGCAATTAAGGAATTTTCTCCAGAGTTTTGAAGGAAGTTTGAAGATTGAAGGAAGGAAGTTCATAGCTTGTTATAGCTTTTGAGGGGATTTGTAAGACTTTCTTAGATTCCCTTTTTGTTGGTTGTCTTGTTGGATTTGTGTTCCAAAGAACGTTGATTTGTTTGATATTTGATTTAGTTATTGAAACCTTGTTCTTAAGGTTTTTGTGTTCAAATATTCATTCTCTTCCCTTATATTTGATTATTGCTTTCATGATGATGAGTGACTAATTTCTTTGTGTGATTCTAGGGTGATTAGCTGAAGGTTGTGGGGAAAACAATGATAGAATAATTTTAAATTCCAGTAGGACCCTGAAAGCTCGAGTCTTTATCCTTAACCCTAGAACATCTCGTTCAGTCGATGAACATCTCGGCCGGGGTGGAATTCGTCTGACCGAGGTGACCTTTCTGATCCGTAACTGAGAGTTAAGTGTTAGAGTTTGCCAATTCCTATTCCTATTATACCTTTCCTGGTTCAATGCAAGCCTAGGATGAGACTTACCCGGTAATTCCTTAGTTTGTTTACCTATGATCATAAGTGTAGGTAATAAAGGTTTATCCTTTATTGGGGTTTGAGTGTGCCTTCATCCCATCTTTGTGAGTTAGCTTGAGACTTACCCGGTAAATGTTGATTCTATTCCCTTAGTTGGAGTGTTGGTTTGAGATTATAATTCCTTTCCTTAGTACCTTGAGACTTACCCGGTGATAGATTCTTTGGTTTGGGATAGTGAGTAGTGAGACTTACCCGGTGATCTATTCCACTTTAGTAACACCTTCCCTTTGCAAAATCTCAACTTTGTCCGCTTATCTTTAGATCTTGAGTTGGAACCACAACTAGATGCTTTAATCCCTAGAATTGCATATTCCTTTAATTGACTTTTTATCATCTTTGATTGCTTTAATTGATTTTGTGGTTAGTTGCAATATTGACAACCTATACCTGCTTTGTTTCACCTAAGTCCCTGAGATCGACACCCCGGAATTCTTGCTTTTACTATAATTGACCCGTACACTGCGGGTTCACATCCTTGTATTAAGCATACATCTTGGGTTATAAATTTAAAGCTTGCACACACCATTTGGAGCGAACAACTGCATCAATTTAAATGAACCACTGATTAATATCAAATGAAGCGGTTTTTTCACCTGTTTATAGATGTTATCTATTGAATATATGCAATGGTTATCTTGAAATTGTTGCGGTTGCAAGGTGGGCAAAATTTTAAATTATGCTTTCAATTAGAAAAGCTTTTGAATCTGTAATAAATATTCTTGCACATAAAAATCTGAACTGCTCATGAGTACCATAAAAAAAGAGGAATACAAATACTCAAAATCTGATTTCCTTGCTACATCAACAATTCAGACTTAATGATCTCAATTATCACAAATACCAAGTATTCTAACTTCGATTTCCTTAACGTCATTAACAAAAGAAAATTCAGTGTGTGACTTAGCTACACAAAAAGTATTCCACACTGTTCAAACCAAAGTATCATACATATACCCAAAATTATAGAGTTATGTCTATTCAACTAATTCATACCCAAAAAGATAACTTGGTTGCGTCCTTGTTTGTGTCCTTTCCCTAATATAATCAAAATCATCTGCAAACGAAAATGAACAAAAATAATATTAACAAGGAACCTTTAGTTGAGCTAAATAGCAAAACAAACAATTACTAGACAAGATGTTAAATCGGAAAAAAAAATGATAGACTCACATTCCATGGGTATGGTTAAAATTCACACCAAATAATAGAAAATAGAAAGAAATAAAACAGACAATTGTAGTAGAAGACAATGCTAACTCATTCTAAATGAAGGCGAAAAAAATAGCTTGTTACCGATGAAGAAGCTCAGCTCGCTCCTAATGAAGGTCAACATTTTACTAAAGGCTAAAAGCACACTAGGTTTTGGAGGTCCTAAGTTCCAAGACAATGCGATTTTGCAACAGTGGTGGCTTCGGTAAGTTGGCTTAACTTTGACAAATTTTCCAATAAGCACAAACTTTGTTCTATATTGTCTTTCCATCATCTTTGACTCGATTATATCATCTTTATTTCACACACTTTTTGCTTGCAGTATTTTGTCAAAGTTGTATCACAAAAACTCTTAGGAAAATTCGAGCAATGCAACATAAACCAAGTGCCAAGTCATGACTTAGTAGATATTTAACTACACTCTAAAGCAGTTCCACCTACAAAGATACGAGATGGTAGTGTTGAAATAAAAAGCTATGAAACTGTGCCTGGATAATGAGTCGGTGGAAATCAACAACTATGTTGATGAAAATCTTCATAACCACTGTTATATGATAAGCCATGTTATATTATCTTGTCTAGGAATTGTCTTGTCTAGTAATTGTCTTGTCTAGTAACTGCACTCTAAAGCGGTTCCACCGACATACTAATTCGATCATGGAAATAAAGAAGACATAAATTATCTTGTCTAGTAATTGTCATGCTATATTATCGTAATTAAAGATGATAAGTCACTCACCATGTATGACCTGTAAACCTTTTAGGAGTTAGCAGCAGGGTCTCTGCAAATTAACACAAAAAAAAATCAAGACAAAATGTAATTAAAGCTTCAATTATAAAGTAGAAGTCAAAACTCACCCAGCTAGATTTTCATGAGAACTAAGTTCATCTTCTTGATCTATTGAGAAGTTTGGAATAACAAGATCAACTCCAGGAACAAAGTTCATCTTCTTCATGAGAACTAATACAGTGGTTACAATGCTTTAGCTAGTTGGAATTAAATGCAGTACCTGAAGACAACGAATATATCTCTTCGTATACCCTAAGTCATTCACTTATGGAGCTTCCAATGCTTTAGCTAGTTGTTTAGCAGATACGAGAAGCCTGAAAGTTTGATAGTTAGCTTCTACTAATAAAAACAAGCATGGGTAAAATCGTAGATGAGAAAATGTGTAAAATCAAAGCATAAAGCACCAATACAACATGTGCGCATGAAATCAAAATGGAAGGCAAAGTCATAATTTAATAAAATAGACGGTGAAAACCTGATGTTGAGCTAAACATGAAGATGAGCAAATGCTTTAGCTAGTTGGAATTAAATGCAGTACCTGAAGAAAGCATAAGCAAGCATTAACACAAAAATTTTCAACATGATATTTTACAATTTCATCTTCCTAGTAGAGCTGATTAACTAATGAAAGCCCAATTTCACCATCATTTTTTTTAATTAATTGGATTATCCTTAAATTAAAACATGTTTTTTTAGTGGCTTAGATGTTGCACGAAGGAGTGGCAAGCATGTCAAATTCAAAAGTTCTTAATGTGAAAAGTCAGAGACAACATGAGGTTTCAACTTTGAACTAATTGTGAAACAAAGCAATAGAGGCTATATGACATAATGAAAAAGTCAAGAACAAATCAATTTCAAAGAGCGGGGAAGATTGAGTTCATCAAATTAAGAATATCATCCTCTGAAAGTATATCATGATCTGCTATATTTTTTCTTTGATACATCATCTCTGTCTTGTAAATAAGTTTCTTGACTAGAGTATTCTCATAGGAATCGAATATTCAGAATGATCAAAGAAATAACAAGTATTTCTTGGCCAGAGTCAGGAATGCATTGATCTATTTTTTTTAAAAAAGAAAGCACCGGAAATATATCAAATGAAAAATGAACATATCTACCACTTCCAATCATCCGTATACTCAAAAATTATAAAAGACTAGAGACATCAACTAAACAATGTCATATTCTCTTTATTACATCAAAGGAACTAATTAAAATATTAGCGGGTAGACTTTGGTAGGAAGAGGAAGGAAAATAGTGGATAAAGAACAACAAATAGGAACACCTTAAAATGATGGCATTGTTCTAATATTTTCCAAGTTGAAATGTCACTCTGTTTTATTGGATTGACAGGTTAAAGCTTTGACTTCTTTATCCACACTTCTACAACAAAGATCTGGGAAAGACATAATACCCATAATCCCTGGATTATACAACAAATCGATGTTTATGCCCTAATCATCTTATTCAACCAAAAATCCCTTCCTTAATAGTTCGCAACAGTTTTGCACAGTACAAACCAAAGATTTCAATAGAATCTAGAACATAAAAATTGAAGGGTAAAAGGATGTGCTAACCTTGTAGAATCGTTACGGCTCCAATGGTGAACCCAATAGATTCATGGTATAACGATTTGGAGGTCGACGGCGCTAAACCCTGCGCGAGGTGTTAATGGAAATGGGGAACACGGTGGGGAAGGAGGCAAGACGAATCGGAGGTCGATGGCAAATCGGAAGTCGACGACGAATCGGAGGTCGATGGTGCTAGGTTGGAATTGGGGAAGATAGAGGATAGAGAGAATAAACTGAAGCGTGTTTTTTTATGAACAGAGGCTGCTTTCATTTTTCGCAAAAGTTTACAAAAATTCAGCGAAAAATTGGGCGCTCATGACCCGCACCATTTTTTACTAAAACCGCTTCATTAGATATATTTAATTAAACATTAAAAACCGCTACAATAGGCCCCTAGTAACCGCTTCACTAGATTTTCGGCCTATTAAAATATCACACATCGATTAACCGTTTCAAAAACCGCTGCAATAGACAAAACCGTTAAGGTAAACCGCTTCTTTAGCCCAACCGTTGCTTTAAACCGCTTCATCAGTGAAAACAGTAGCAATGAACCGTTTCATTTGCTCGTTGATGTAGTATTGACAATGCCTATGAAGACGTGTAGGTGCACCATTATGCCGTGGATTAGAGAAACCTACAGTCTACAAGCACCCTACAAAGGCTAAGAAAATAAGAAAAATGACACTAGTTAACCAACAGAGAGAACTATTTATAGCAGTCGTAAGGTCATGCCTTTAAATAAGAGTTCAGTTGCTAGTCTTCCCATTAAACCATTTTCTTGGCGATGCTTGTCACTTCAACTAAATGGGGTGACTATCTTTGAATCATCGTCTGAATGCGTTCTCCGCTTCCTTAGACTTGCCTTGAATCACATTATGTTCAGAAGCTTGTTGTCCGAAATGATTGCACGTGTTTATGAATTGAACGAGATTCAAGCAAGGGAAATGGTGGAATTTGTCAACGGTGTGAAATGAATAACCTTAAATCTTGAGAATGAGAAAGTAGGGATTGTTGTCTTTGACAGTGATACCGAGTTAAAGAAGAAGATCTTGTCAAGTTTCCGCCTACTCTACGAATTCACATAAACAGAAGACCCGACCAAGCAAGTTAGTAGGTTATTCACAACCAGAAGATAGTACCGAAGGAGAGGAAATAAAGTAATTGAGCTCTACCGATAGGCAGAGGGGATTCTTAATAGAACCTGACTGAAACGAGAAGAGACTAATTTCAGTTACAAAGGGATGTCAACCGGTAATAGAATGTAGCTAGATAACTTATGCCACAACATTTTATGTGGGATTGAGTTCATGGAACTATTATCGAGATTCTGTAGACCATATTTATACTGGTGTTCATTGCTATACCATTTGTCCTCTTCTTTTACCTCGAAGTAGCCCACTTCGCTGGCCCCGGGGAAGCTGCTGGCGTAGAAGCTCATTCCGAACCGCGGGAAACTTCGACTTTAGAGGCCGAGTCACTTCCTTCTCCCTTAATTCACCTTGTTATCTCGTTTGTGCCTTCCCCAATCAATCCCTTGCTTCTATGCCTTCAAAAGGTTCCTTCTTTCCCACTAGGCTTGCATATATATATCTACTAGATGTAGCAATTAAGGCGTAATTTCTACGCAAGTTCTGCTAGATCGCGTACTTACAACAAGAACAAACCAATGTAGAAGTTCCATTCTTTCTAAACTACTCATTTGATCTTAATATCAATTTTGTTTTCTACGATGCAATGGATCCTCCGTTAGATGTTTAAGAGTACAAGAATTCACTCCCCAGGAACATGATAGATTTCTTTTGTGTAATACAAATCGATAAGGCCTCATTGGTAATTGCTACAAGATCTCATTCATTGTAGCCCAAGACTATGGACTCACAAACACCAAACCAAATAGTATTTTAAAAGCATCACAATTAACATTCATAGATGCAAAAAGAGATCCTCTACAGTCTTTGCTATCGATTTTCACTTTTTTACTTCCATAGGGAAAGGGTGTCTATCTTTAAAGCGACTCGGTTGATGCAAGACCAATATAGCATATCTTGATTGTTTACTCAGATCCAAATAAGGACCCTTCTTCACAAAGGGGTTATCTCCCTTCCTTGTATGAAGGAAGACCTCTTCTTTATATACACAATTATATGAATAGTTGCATCGAATAAAGGAAGTAAGAGGAACAAGCCATCTCTTCTTTGAGGAAGTGATTCTTTTCATGCGAGGAATTGATGCTCGAGAGTTGTTGTTGTGGCTCAAGCAATGCCCAAAAGTCTCATGTTGGTAAAAAAAATTTTGTATATACTTCCACGTTCCAACGAAAAGGAATTTCTTTTTGTCCAGAGTGAATTTGAGTAGTCTCAATTACAGTGCCACTATTCTATCAACTTCTTCAACGGAACCCTTTCTTTTTTATATCATATTCCTATCCTAGCTCATTAACTCGCTCTTCTTCTTCTTCTTCTTCTTCTTCTTCTTCTTCCTCTTCTTTCAGAGAAAGAGAGACATAAACAAAACAGGAAGTCTTCGTCCCTGATGTACGTTATCTTAACTTTGAAAAGAATATCTCAATCAAGCTTGTTACAGACATCCATTTGTATTTCCTTCTTTTTTAAATCTTCTTTCTACTCTGTATTACTTAGTTAAAGAAAAGACCAACCAAAACCTTTTGGGAAAGAGAACTCGAAAAGAAGCATCTTTCTTATATACGAAAGCACCCCTCGTACTTTTGCTCATCCTAGAGAATCTATTTGATTAATAACTGGATTAACCGGTATTTATCTTTCCCTTTATCTATAAATATTCACTTTCTCAATAAAATGGTTTTACTGCTCTAGCTACAACGGTATCGCTTCTACTACCACGGGAAAGCATTTTGATCTCCTATGAAAAAATCCCCAACTCGCCCTTAGCGTCGTTCACCTTCTTGAAAGGAGTAGGGGTCTTGGCTTATTCTCTCGACTTTACTAAGCTTTTAGTGCAGGAAGTCCTACTAATTAGCAGATCTAAGAGATTATTTTTATTATAAAAAAGGCACAATCAACACATTCATGCACACGAGACCTGATATGCTATGCGCAAAAGCACTACCTAAGACGTAACATTCTTCTTTTACTATATTTCTAGTTTCCGGTAAAAGAGGATAATTGTAAAAAAGAGGAAGAAAAGTGCTTTCATGCTCTACTTAATAGAGTCAGAGAGTTTCCTCACTTTCTAAGCTTGACTTACTTCCCTTTTGAGTTGTGGTTAAAGCAACGTAAACTTTCTTTACGACCAGACTTCTTTATGTTATTTCTTGAAATATATTGTGGTTGAATTACTAAGCTCTGGTATTGATGGAGTACTCTTGTATGGTGGTCAAAGAAAAACCTATTGACTCTAGAGCTTGAAGGTAAAGATTGAGCCGGTAGATCTATTCCCTGACCTATATTGGATAAGTGCGTTTACGGATCAAGTCATTTCATATATAAGGACAAAAGAGGCTTACTACACAAATTAAATACATGACTACTTGAGTACCGATTCTTGCAAGATCGCTGGTAGATGGATGTGCATAGAGAGGTACGAAAGAAGAATCTCTAACTCAGCATATAATGTGATGTGGTGGTCGCTAGCGACACCCAAAACTTTTGTTTGAAGAGGAGTGGAACACTCTACCCTCTTAGCCCCGGCAAAGGAGCTATATGACCTTAAATAGATGAAGCAAGCATCTGACCCTCGTAGATCAGTTGGATTGGCCAAACATATCTATTCTTTTCAAAGAGTTTATCATTCTCTTTCCCCGCTTGTTAGTGTTATATGACATCTCCTCATTCAAGTTATGAGCCTCTTTAGATCGTTTTGTAATATTTCAGTGGTTGCCACAAGGAATGACGTCGTAGCTCCTGCAAAAGTATTAACATGTAAAGTCGTAGGTGGGTATTCAAAATAAACGAGCAGGAAGAGGCAATTGTCATTTGAAAGGAAAGGCCCGGTTTCCAAACGTGTGCACCGGTGCTTGTAACACCCCAAATCTGATAGACTCGGAATGCTACGGGCTAGGACCTCACATTGGGTCCCGACCCTTAGTCTGACAACAACTTCACCAGATCTTACAACACGGCACAAATAAAAGCCAAATGGAAAGAGTTTTCATGCATGATGAGTATTTGAAAAACAACCGAAAAACATAACCCCAGCCGAGTTCTCAAAACAAACAACATGACACCATCTGAAACAATAATACTAAAAGATAAATTGATCCCGTCCTATTATGTACGGAACCCCGGCTGCTTACTACCGCCGGATCACTCGACCGCCTCCCTAACCTGCAAGGCATCTACAATCGGTATAAAATCGTTAGCTAAACATTCTATGCATTAGAATACTGGTAAAGACACATAAACACATAATGAACACATACACATGCAAGCACTCAAGTCCATTTATTATCTTCATTTACGTTATTCCTTACTAATGATACTTATTTGGTGACACGAGAGATTCCCAAACCTCGCCTTTGTCCCCGTTTACCAGCAAGGAATGGTAGTAATGCATTTGGCCGTCTACCTGCCTGGGCTAGTCGCAGAGAACCTCCTAGCTCTCGCAAGAGTTAGACAGTGATGTCACCGCCCGTTATCATACACTTGGGTCAATTACGTAATATATATAGGTCGTCCTATTTCGGTTTCGTTGTTTTAGATGACTAACACACACCACCAAAACACAATACGCTAATACGAAGAAGTCAGCTAAGTAAGTCTGTGGACTTACCAGTCCCAAAGCGAAACCCGATCAAAACTCTCTCAGCTTCCCATGGAAAGGCACACAACGCCTGTTCAAAACAAGGCACACGAATCAACATCACTCTATCCAACTAGAAGTCCTTAGACTTCTAGTGCTCACAACCCTCACAAGAATCAACAACACCTTAGCCAACTAGAAGTCTTTAGACTTCTAGGGCTCAACATCCTCACAAGAACATAACGCATAAGATAGATCGACACTTAAAACCTAGCACAACTCTTCTAAACCAAACTATACTTATACCCAACTTTGGAACATCACAAATCCGAATCTAACCGTTGGATCGCTCTCCAAACTTAATAACTAATACTAAGTGTACCCAAGTACATCATACCAAAAATTCATGTTCATCCGAGATATCTAAATCATTCAAATCTGGAACACAAAACTGCATCAACATGCAGTTTTTCCAGCACTTCGAAAATTCAACAAACATTCAACAAAACTGTACACGGCCTCAACTTGGAAAAATCATGATTCCTAAACCTCTCGATGGAATCCTCTCAAATTTGGATATATTCTACTATGCAATCTTAACTATGACATATCCAAAATTCAAGTCTAACCGAGGAATATAACCCAATCACATTCACAAAACTGCATCCCAAGCAATTTTTTCTCAAACTTAGAATATTCAGCATTGTTCTAAAAACTGCATGAGGAACCAACTTTGGAGAATCATATCTCCTAAACTATAACTCGAAATACTCTCAAAGTTCAATATGTTATACTTTATAATACCAACTGTAGCACATCCGAAATTCAGCAACAAATGAGGAGTCTAACTTACCCAAATCTGGACCCACCATGCGGCTACTGTCCAGAAACGTCGCCTCTTGAGTCCTCCGATTGTGCAGCTGCCTTCTTAAGGTCTCCTTTGATGCTATGGACGTCCTCTAGCTTCCAACACAAGGTCTTATCCTTCCCTCAAGGTCTAGACACATCATCACACAAGAAAGAACAAGAAGAGGCCATTGAGTGTGAATCCATGGAGATCTTCCAATCAAGAGTTATGGAGAAGAGGAAAGGAGAAGAAGGAAGATGAAGGAAAGAGAAACTTACCCTAGCACGTCTCCACAGTCCTAGCTTCACGTGGCAGCCTCAAAGGACGATGGAGCAGAATGGAGGATGGAAATGGAGGTGAGGATTTGGATGAAGAGAGGAAAACAAAGTAACGTGAAAAAGAAATGAGAGAGGAAGAGATAGGTTGCATAAAAGAGTGGGATAACCAAAAGACCCCAGTCATGAAACTCCCACTCATTAATAGCGTGTCACCATCCCCGCGGGACGTCCAAGCCGCGGTCGCGGGCCTTCTAAGCCGCAAGGGCAGTAGCCCTTTCCCAAGGCTTCTAACGTTTCTCGTAAACGGAACCAAAATTTCCGAGCGTTATAGTGCTATTGCGGCTACACCTTCCGATTTGTCAGGTATATTACTAAGAATGACGTTAATACCATATGACATAATATGGGGCAATTGTCATTATGGCGTAATACGAGTGCTCCTATTTTAACTTTTTACTAATTCTATTTCTTTTCAATAAACTATGATTTGTATATTCATGTATCATTTTATTATTAACAATAGTGTAACTATTATAAATGAACATCAAATATAAATTACATTTTAAATATTTTATTAAATTGATAAAATGTAAAAAAAATAACACCAATTAAAATTACATGCAACATAAAAAAGCAGAAGAAACAACATAATAAAAAACCCCACAAATTCAACACAACAAACAAAGTTTGTTATTTTTTAAATATATAAAGCCAATATGTCAAATTTAATTGTATGATAATTTTAAAAAAGCTAAAGTTCTCTTATGCAAACTCTTAACGTCCATTTAAAGAGATCAATCTTTTTCTCAAAACATATGCAAAATGAGTGTCTTTTTCTCAAAACATATGCAAAATAAGTGTCATTGGATGTATAAAATTAAACCTATTTAAAAATATTTTTTATTTAAAATTGAACCGAAAAAATGGTGTTTTACATTTAATTAAAACCCCACGCTACATGTCACATTCTCAATGGCCGGATTCGACCAATTAATGAGGGTGCGCCATGTAGGGGTGAGCAAAATAATCCGATCCGTGAATCCGAAATATAATCCAAAAATATCCGGTAGTTGGTGATCCGAGTCCAATCCAGGAGTATTTTTTGGATCATCGGATCGGATACGGCTCGAGGTTTTAAGTAAAATGTCGGATCGGAAATATCCGACTAGTTTAGTATTAAATGTTAGGATCAGATCGGATATCCGATCTGGATAGAAGTGTGGATATCCAGATACTCTTGAATTCGGATTGGGATTTTATAGAATTGTCGGATCGAATATTTGGTCTTCGGAGCGACATCCGAAAATTCTCACCCCTAACGCCATGTGACACGTCCCAGTGTTGCAAAACATAAAAAAACGAGGTCGTTTTTTTTTTTTTTTTTGAAGAGATAGGAGTTGACGCCAAGATTCTGGGACTCCTCCGCTCTCTCCACCAAGTCATCGACTTATAACATAGAAGGGCTGAAGAAGGTACAACACTTTTCGAGTTAAGTGGATCCTTTCCATTTGCTTCTTTTTCCACTATAATACTCTTCCTTGCTATTATATATATAAGAATTGTTCGAAAACTAATGGTTTATTGAAGTTGAAATGTATTATTTATTTTAATAGATTTGATGAACATTAAAGAGAACGAAATTTGTTAAAAATTAATGCAAGTATAAAATTATATAAAAATGTTTACTCTTTTATTTAAAAACTAATTTTTATAGGAATATATTTGTAATTAATAATCTAATAAGTTATCGTAAACTTTTTCGATAAAAGTTATGAAATGAGAAAGTTTAAGCTAGCAAAACTGCAAAAGCTCAAGTAAGCTCAGATTTTCAAATATTTGGTATTGATTTTATGCTTTTTTATCATATTCTCTGTAAGTTTAATAACTACCACTATTACTCTATAAGGAGTACATTTACTAATTAAGTTTATGACATGGACCTAATTAATAGAACAAATATTGTAAAAGGCCTACTTAACAAATTCGGCTAATAAGGTTTCAATTATTCTCCACAATCTTAATAACAATTAAATCATCTCCTTCGAATTTTATTTTATTTTTTTATTTTTTATTTTTTTAATTGTTCAAATCCTCTACTTTTTTTTTAGGAAAAACAACTCAAAATAATACCAACTATCAACGTTGAACCCAAAATAATACCAACTTTGAAAATTACTAGTAGCGATACATATTATCAAAGTATTTACCAAAAATAAAAATATTTTATTATTTCGGAAAAAAGTTCCAACTCCGACGATGACGTGGCAACCAGAATCTTACATGTCATCAAAAATAATAATGTGATGTGGTTTTTATTTTTTAAAATCAAGTTAATAACATTTTATTTGTTAAAAAATTTAAATTACGTTTTTTTAAAATAATAATTTTGTAACTATTTTTTTTGTACATTTAAAAAAAATATTTTTAAATAATACATAATATTTCGGTTGTCACGTCATTGCCGGATATAGAGTTTTTACCGGAAAAATAATACATAATATTTTTGTTAAATACGCTGATAGTTTGTATCGCTGATAGTAATTTTCAAAGTTGGTAACATTTTGGGTTCGATGGAGATAGTTGATATTATTTTAAGGTTTTTTTTGTTATACATTTTAACATAGCCCTGACTTTGGGTTCACGAATCGAAATAGTGTGAATCCAAAATTAAACGAGGCATTACCATTACAAAGAAATGATGCATCAATGTTAAGGAATTGGTCTTATCCAATTTAAGTTGAGATATGTAACAATAAGAAAATCATTCAAATTTCAGAATTGCTAAAATAATTTACATATCTCAAGTTACATAGGTACAAAAAATTCATGAACTTGACCATCTACCTCCATAACACTGCAACCAGGAACTTTCTTCACATCTCCACCTCTCATTGCTCTTCTTGTATCGTTCACACCAACCCAATTCTTGCTCTCTGCATAAATGTTCGACAACTGAACATAAGCCCCATGATTCTCATCCTCAAGCTCGACAAGCTTTCTCGAAGCAACCTCACCCAACTCCTTCTTTCCATACATCCTGCAAGCATTGAGCAAAGCACCCCAAGCCTCTGAATGAGGCTTCCAGGGCATGCTGTTCATCACATCCATGGCTTCCTCAAACAGCCCTGCTCGACCATACAAATCTACCATGCAGCCGTAATGCTCGGGTTTTGGTTCAACCCCATAACATTTTCTCATTGATTCAAAAGCTTCTTCGCCTTCTTTAACAAGCCCGGACATGCTGCAACCGTGCAACAATGATAAAAACGTCACCTGATTAGGCTGAATACCTTCAAGTTTCATCAGGTTGAAGATCTCAAGACACTTATCTCCTGCACCGTTCATGGCTAACCCGCTAATTGTGCTACTCCATGTATGCACATTCTTTTCCTTCATCTGCCAGAAAACCTCCATAGCCTTATCAATGTCACCGCATTTTGCATACATATCAATCAGTGCAGTTCCGAGTGTTACTGTCATTCTTATCTTGTTTTTCTCTATATATACATGCGCCCATCTTCCTTGTTCTAATGCCCCTAAATGGGCGCAGGCTGATAATACCGAAACCATGGATACCTCATTCACCTTCACACCTTCCAATTGCATTGAATGAAACAAATCCAATGCATTCCTTGGCTTTCCGCATTGTACATACCCTGCAATCATTGCACTCCAAGCAACATTGTCTTTGTGAGGCATTTTATCGAACAGGTTGCAAGCAGCCGTCAAATCCCCTGATCTCACACAAGCACACACCATTGCTGTCTGACAAACTAAATCCGGGTCATGAATTTCGTCAAACACTTGGCGTGCACATCTCAGTTCACCTAACTCAGCATACATTACCACCAACCCACTTTGAATATGTGAATCAAAATCGAACCCACGTTTAATCACAGATCCATGAACCACCGGTCCGGCTTGACTTTCCCCCGTTAACTGAGTAGCGGTGCACGATCGAACCAGGAAAGTGAAAGTGAAGTTATCGGGAGACAGATTGGAGCGGAGGATGTCATTGTAGAATTGGAAACTCCTTTGGGGGGTTAAACTTCTCGAATAAGCTCTGATCATGGAATTGAAGGTGAAAACGGTTGGGGTATGGCATTGATGGAGGACGCGGTTGGCGTAATCCAAATTACGGGGATGATTGAGGGCAATGATGGCGACAAACTGGCCGAGGAAGAAAGGATCTTGGAGGACGTTATTGACGAGGAGCTGATCATGGATTTGCTTGATCTCCCTTAAGCTGGAGCAACAGGATTCCACCAGAGCGATCGTTGGGTGTTGGGCAACTCGTCTCAATGAACCCATTTCCGTTCTGATTTTGACTTGTATGTATGTCAGTCACATTTTTGGCGCTTTATTTTGTTGAATTTCTTCGTTATATGAGGTTTGATGCTCTGCATTCAACTGGGCAAGCCAAGCCTCATGACACTCATCATACCATACGTAAAACTAAGAATAATTTTGATAACAACTTCTTAATATATCTATGATCTAATGATCTTAATCAGGTTATGGAGCGTTTTCTAGGTCTTGAGTTATGGGTAGGGCTGATACATGAGGGAAGCTTCTCGGGCTCGGCTCGTCAAAAGCTCGGCTCGGGCTCGACTCGTTTATAAACTAGCCGAGCTTGAGCATACTAAGGCTCGGCTCGTATAACACACCTAGTTATGGGTCAATAACTTTTTAAAGAACTCAGCCAGCAACAGGATCTAGACTGATCCGAAGCCCAACCGAACCACACCCACATAAACACCAAGCTTGGAAGCAAAATCTAAGCATTTGAAATTACTCTGGAGTCATACATTTGTCATTTCTGTACCTATAACTCACAGACGCAGAAAGCAACTTTTTTGGCATGATTTATTGTCCGTCCAAAAATGACTTGAAACCAACAACAAAACTATGAACACAACACGTTTCATTTTCTTGGAGATAAGATCAATCAGGAAAGGATCTTATCCTACACAGATCAGCCAACAGTCCCAGCACAGATAGTAACCACCATAGAGCTCTATGTTATGTTTAAACTAAGTGATGATTATTAACTGTATGAAAGTAGAACAGTTTGCAAATAGGCTTACGATTCCGAACCAACAAGAGCAGAAACAAACTTGCATGAAGACGAATAAACAAGTTCTATTATACTAATGACAGTAACTAAAGCAGGTTTGTACACCGGAAACACACAAACAGACAGTTTGATTCTTTATTGAGAATACTAAATCAAGCATCTGGAGACCGAAAAGACTTTTTAATACTACGAAGAACGGTCCACATGAATGTTGAAACAAGAAAGAGAATGATACCGGTTGCAATAGCATACTTGAGGCCGAGATTCACGAGTAGGTTCACCAAAAGGCCAGCAAGAACAACACCAAAGAAGTTTGCAGATACAGCAGACCAAAATGGCATGTCTAGAATAGAAGCAATAAAGGCACCAGTCCAAGCTCCGGTTCCTGGAAATGGCACTGCCACGAATAGCATCAGACCGAGCCACTGGAATTCCTCAATAGGGCCGGCTTTCTCCTTTGCGCTCTTTAATAGGAAGTCAACAAACCGAGATATTGTACCACTCTTTCCAGCAAGAAAGTTGGCAAGCTTCTTTATGAAGAGAACAATTAAAGGAACTGGAACCATGTTCCTACAGTCAATAGTTTTGGTATCAATTAAGATTTTCCAGTCAGTAATCAAACTTGAATTAAGAGCAATTCTGCATGGAACTCAATCAATTTAAGAAATAATTCAAAATCTAGAGAACAATGAGGGTAGAGATGAAAGTTCAAAATGAAACAAGCTATAATGTTCGTGCTAGAATCACTCAATCATATATTCAGTACTTGATTTTCAACAAGAAGGATATTAACAGGAGAGCGCCGGCATGGAACTCAAATCAATTTAAGAAATAATTCAAAATCTAGAGAACAATGAGGGTAGAGATGAAAGTTCAAAATGAAGAGGAGCAATCTACAAGCAGGTATTACAAGATTGTAATCAATTGAAGTATGAATAGTCTATGAATTCTGTGGGGAAAAAAAAAAAATCAACAATGGGGCAGAAATAGTTGAAAATGTAGACAACAAACCCTAGAATAGACAAGACGGTGAGAAGAATAGGGTTAAGATTCATCCAATAACCAACGGGAATGGCGCCACGGAGCTCAATCACGGGAAGCGTGGCCAAGGCGAAGACAATAGCCTCATCAGGCCAGCCGGAGCCACGCAGAGCGCCGGCAACCTTGACGCCGACACCCGAAGCTTTGATGGAATCGGAGGCGGCCTTAGCATCTTTAGAGAAGGCGAAGACAGCGAGGGAGACAGACGCCCACAGGAGCACCAAGAAGACTGTTTTCAAGGGACTGTTGTCTTCGAAACTAGATAAATCGTCCTCTACGGATTTGTCGGAGGAGGCGGCCGGGGGAGTGAGAGGAAGGCGGCGGAGAAGAGAGAGTGGGCGCGTTGGAAGGGTGCAATTTGGGGGTATAATTCGATTGAATACAAGTGGCCCAAGTGGGTGTTTGTTGGGTTGGAGGGGAATGTTGGGAAGTGAAGGTGTTTTGTGATGGTGACGGTGGCGGGAGAGGAATGAGGTTGGTGTAGCAAAGACGGCGATGGTAGCCATTGATTTTGTTTGAAGGAGAAAGTGAGGAGGGTCAATCAAAGTGACATGGCTGAAATTTGGGATGAAGCAGTAGTTCTTGCAAGGTCAGTCACTCACTCACTAGTACTCCACTAGTTACTAAAAATAGACAAGTAGTAACCTAGAGATCTTGCTCCGATGATTCCGTTTGGAATATATTGGATTTCCAAATTTTTTTTTTTTTTTTGAAAACGGAAAGCGGTTAGGAGTGAACTATCTTTTTGAGATCCATCCTAAAACATCCTTGCGGATGAGAACATTAAGTTCGGGGTCGTCAGAAAATGGTGGGTTGATCGGTCAGCAACGCAATTGACTTCTCTGAACACATGTCTGACCTGGACTTCCTCAAAGAAGCGCAAAAGCTTCTGCTTTAACTACCGAGTTAAAGTTATTTTTCTTAGCGCCCAAGCTAATAACATCACCGTAATAATAACTTGGGAAACTTCGGATCAACCCGTCCGGATAAACGGATAGAGTGAATACCATTTTTATTCAGAAAGACAGTTAAACTTGATTCGTGTCATATATAAACGAAAAAGCTAAATACACCGGGTTTGAATTACTAATGTCAATTTTTTTTTTTTAATTTATTTGAGCGCCGACTGATGGCGCCGGCTCCCAAATAAAAAAAAATTTATTCGGAAAAACTGATTTTGTACTTCAAGGATTCCAAAAAAACAAAATTTTTGGCGCCGGCGCCAACAGCCAGCGCCCAATGTTATATAAAAAAAAGGCGCTAGCGCCATTCACCTGCGCCCAAGTTGATCGCCGGCGCCTTGCGATTGATTTTTAAAATATATTTTATTTATTAAAAGTATAAATTTGGTAAATACTTAATTATTGAGGTAATAGACCAATCTCTTCTTGTTATTTATAATTTAATCTAATTAATTATAATATGCTATAATTGAAATTTATTTCATGTTCTCAAATTTCAATAAATTGTTTTATTATAAACAAACTCTATTAGTAAACCAATCTCTTCTTGTTATTTATACATTTGTTGTATAGTTTTAAAAAACTTTGTTAATAAACAAACTATTGCACAAGGTGTAACACAAAAAAAAATAAAAGATGGGGCAGGTTTGGCAAAAAGTATATATTTGAGGTAGTTTGGTGAGTATCATTTAAAACACCTTCACATTGCGGTTTCTTCGTGCTGGTAATGGTAATGGAGGAATGCGAGAGAGAAAGAGAGACAGAGAAAGAGGAGTTATGGAGCTGGGGAGCGGGCACCGATGGCCAGCTAGCCACTGGAAGATTGGAAGACGATCACTCCCCACAGCTCGTTCTCTTCCCTTCCGTTTCCGTCTCTTCCATCTCCTGCGGCGGCGCTCACGCCATTGCTCTTACTTCTTGTACGGCAATTGTCTCTCTGCGTAAATTTCAGTATTTGAAGTGTTTTTATACGATTTAATATTCATTGTGTTTGAGTAGGCGGAAAGGTTTATACATGGGGAAGAGGGACCTCTGGTCAATTAGGTCACGGCGATTCTGTTACCTGTTTACATCCGAAGCTCGTAAATGCTCTCAATAGATTTTTCGTTTCTCATGCTTCTGCTGGCTGGAATTATTCTGGATTCGTTTCTGGTAATTTGTAGATGCGTTATTCATGAACGTATTGCTTCTCAAGCATATGCCTATTTGTTGCTCATTCATTTCGGTCATATTTGGAGTTTTAAATTCGCTTGATGATATGGAGATAAACCTATATAGCAACTATCATCGTGACTTTGTTTTGTACATACTGGATAGCCAATTCATTTGGCTTAGTATTTCTTCTGTCTAATTTGAAATCTAGACGATCCTTGTTCGAATATTCAGATTGTGGGCGCCTTTTTACTTGTGGAGATGGCTCTTTTGGTCAGCTTGGACATGGAGATCATCAGTCGTATAGTTCTCCCACAAAAGTGTCTTTCTTTGACTCTAAGCTGGTGGCTCAGGTCGCTTGCGGTATGCGCCACTCCTTGGTGCTTGTAAAAGGTAAAACTGATCATAATCAGTGGTTTTGAACATGTTCCAGTCTTCTATGAACATATGTATCATGTATATGATCCTTGTTCGAATATTTAGGTTCTTCAGAGGACCAGATCTATGGATTTGGCGCTGGCAAGCGTGGGCAGTTGGGTGTTTCAAAAGAAAAGATTAGATCACTAGGTGTTCCTGAGCCATGCTTAGGACTTGAAGTTAACAAAATCTCTAGCATCTGTGCAAATGGAGATCACAGTTGTGCAATATCTTGTAAGTGGGTCTTAATTTATCTAAATAATGCAACACTATCTTACCTTTGTACTGGTTTTATATTTGCTGATATTGAATTCATCATGACTTTTATTTTTATTGATTAATGTATATTTTCTTTTCTTACTGGATGTGGTGTCCCGTTCATAAGCCGATGGGGAATTGTTCACTTGGGGAAGAGGATTCAGTGGCACTCCAGACGCTTTTTCACCAAATCGTTTCTCTTCGCCATTGAGCTTCACACAAGTTGCTCTTGGATGGAATCATGCCTTACTCCTGACAGGTAAATTAGAAGTCGATTCAAGTTTTTCATGTAATTGATTATAGCAGATTTTGACCACTATAAATGACTTACAAACAGGAATGTCGGGATTCATAAACAGGTGATAAGAAGACATTTATGCTTGGCCGTAGTCTCCACGGAGCTGCCAGTGATCCTCCTCAAGACATAGGCACAGCACAAAGAGTAACTGGTAAACTAGCAGCTGATTGCCTTAAATTTCCATTCCAGTATTCAGTGTTTAGTTCTTTAGATGCATTTATCATTATTAGTTATAGAAACTGTTCAGATCAACAGGCTCATTTACCTGAAACCACAAGTGCAATGTGACCTTGTTTTTTGAGTTTTAATGTGGTTGTGATTAAGCTTTAGCATTAACATTTTATTTTCCTTGAAGAATCAACTGCACCAGAGCTAATGGAAGTGTCTGGCCTTGAAGAGTGTAAGGTTGTGCAGATAGCAGCTGGAGCCGAGCACTCAGCCATTATTACAGGCAAGAAATCATTGACAGCAACCCATCCATGATTGTCATTCTATTCTTAAATTGTAACATAGTGCTGTTTTGATTCCCAGATAATGGAGAAATACGAACATGGGGCTGGGGCGAGCACGGTCAGCTTGGCATGGGAGACACTAGCGACCAGGCATGTCCACAGGTGGTGCATCTGGGCAATGAACCAGTTACAAGCAGTCTCAGCCCTCAAGTTTATTGTGGAAGTGGATTCACATTTGTTGTCGCGAGGAAAAAGCCTGATAGGAGTGATTGCTCAAACTAAATTCTT
The DNA here is from genome assembly GCA_033239045.1 of Fagopyrum esculentum. NCBI lineage: Eukaryota > Viridiplantae > Streptophyta > Magnoliopsida > Caryophyllales > Polygonaceae > Fagopyrum > Fagopyrum esculentum. The sequence goes on from BSUD01000002.1 coordinate 16,369,966, forward strand.
CGTGTCAATGCTGATAGCAAGCAGGCATAGATGGTGAACGTATCCATGTGTTGAAGATATCTTTTTCGATTGTTTTGAATTCATGTAAAATGTTTACCGTCGAACAGAAAAGAATGTTGTTGTCCACAATAAGTTAAAAAAAATTCTGACGACAGAAGATGAAGATTTTGTGTACAGCTAGAAAAGGGTAACAAGAAAAAAATTGCTAGGCAGCCTAACCTAATAAGACAATCTGAAATCCTCACTATTTACAGCTTGTATAACTTAATGTCAGTAGAATGGAACAAAGCAAGCAGATGTTAATACTTTGCCATGAAACAGTTTATCTTCTACTCTTCATAACACCCACCTAGGCGAGGCTAGCCTTACACGATGATAAGTTGGTTATTCTCGTACCCATCACCGTTAACAATGGGGCGCAATGCATCAACCTTCCACATGCCGTCTACAATAAACTTAATCTGCGAGGTTTACGGGAATGAAATTGCGTGAAGAGTTGTCAAGTGCAAGAAATGAGAATCAGACACGTTTATTTAACAGACGAACCTCGTATCTGCCTGGGTACAGCCTCAACCACAAAGAGAAGATACCATTACTTGATTTCTCCATTTTCCTCTGGCGATACATAGAAAGATTAGATACAGTACACACAGATGATAATAATGCATGAACATAGATACAACCGTCTATACTTTGCACTGGCCAATATGACCAAACCCGAATCCATGAATGTTTAAAGTTCACATCATTGGCTGAAGCAAGAATGCAGTTGATTGACAATCCTCTTTGTAGATCAGTTTTCCTATTAATTCAGTCTCCAAAAATTTAGATACTGTGATTGTAAGAAGACATGTACCTTCGTAGCCCATCCATCAAACGATCCTGCCAAAAGGACTTCTGATGCAGAGTTGGGCCAAACTACACAGGTTGTGCGGAGAAGATGCAGAGCTTTACGGGAATCATTGATCCTATTCAGCTTTTCATCTATTACCTTTTGATTGTCACTACAAAGAATGCAAATGTCTCAGAATTTGGTATTCAAAATAGATGCACGAAAAAAAATAAAACTTGCACTCACAGTTTTGTCATAGCCACTTTTCCTTCTAATACTGCAAACCTTGCACGCAAAGATCGCAACTTGTCCTGAGCATTCATTACTTCATTCTCTTGGAATTCCAATTCATCTGAAAGGTTCATGTAGTCCTCGGATAGGCGTTCATTATCCTGTACAGAAAACATGCATAGGTTCATATAGTAGGTAGAACTGTACAACTCAATAAGGGTTGATGGTTGTTGTCTCAGGTCAAAGGAATGGAAGAAAACATGGGGGTTGATAATCTGTTATCTCAATTCCAATTGTCATTTTGGAGTTGAAACTGAAATTGTTGCCTAAAAATGCTCATGTTCCCGTCAGAGTTACCTTCAAAGAATCAACTGCAGGTAATTGCAAGAAGTCACACATCTAGTCTCGTGATTATATATAGGCATTTGGTATACAAGAGTCAATCTAAAACCAGAAACAATCTGAAAGGGCAATTGAAATACAAGCCAGACACGCATTTGAGAAGAACAAAGATGAAAATCAATCAAAGACAAAAAAACAAGGAAAATCATTCATTAGCTCATCGGAGCTGACTTACCACCTTCTGAGGTACGTCACCAGTATTTGACTTCAACACGCGAAGGGCAGATGAAAGTTCGAGTTCTAAATTGTGAAGACGACTTCTGATATTATCTCCACTGGATTTGGCTGGCTTAAAATTTTCAATCATATCCAGAGGCTGTTCTTTATAGCCTTTGTGAAGAGCAACTATTTGGTCCGTTTGAGAATCATGTCCTGTCGTTTTCCCGCTATGATCGAAGTTGATTTCAGCAGCTGAAGACATTATATATACAAAAATCAAAAGAGAAGATGGTTAATACTGTAAACTTTCAATACAGGAAATACTCAAAAGCCCATGCTACCTTCAAAGTCACCACCAGGAAAGCCAGCCCTCTGAATGCTCCACGTTCTCCATGTGTCAGGCTTAAGAGTGTTTCTTAATCCATTCAAATTCGAAACATTTTTTAGGTTATCGCCTCTCATTGGGTCAAGGAGTATCCTTTCTTGGATAGCAAGTTTGTTATTCTCAGGGCTCATCCCAGCTTTAGCATCATTACAGGAAGAACAGCTGTCTGTTACAGTGTAAAATTTTGTATTTCAGACTTCTATGTACATCTGGAGCAACACTTGTGTCCATATAACTCAAATAAGTATAATAAGCAATGAAGCAAGGGAAACTGACTCATACTCACCTGCTGCTTCTAACCCTTCGGTATGCAGTTGACTTTTTTTGCTAAATACAGAGTTGGCTTTTCTTTCCATTTGGATACCCAAGCTCAAACTTCTTTGTTTCTCTAATCGATTCAGAATACCCTCAATGCCAGCATCTTCACCTGCTTCAGTCTCTCTGCCCACACAAAATGCAGAAAAATCCTCAGTAAGCATGCACAACTCACAAAAACATCAAGGTGCTCATTAGAAAAGAGTATCCACTATCCAGCAGGCATCTTATTGGTCTCCTTCCTCCAGCAGTCCACTAACGAGTACAGTATTGAACAGATAGTTAAAGCACAATCTAACCTACCAAAGTGTTAAGCAAAACCGAACAAGAATACTCACAAGAGGAAATAGATGATGGTAAATCCTGAAAACAGTGTAATATAGTCTTCATTGATAGCACACGAGTGGTAAACTAGATTGGTGAACCTTACTAGTGAATTATCTATCTTCAGTCAAAGTGTCAAAAGTGAAGCAATTCTACAAGATGCCCCTTTGTAATGATGTGAACACATATGTTCGGAACATAAAATCATAAATGTCCACATATATTTGCACAATAGAATCATAAAGGCGAGGAAGATGATAATTCGAAGTATGGAGGTTGGGTAAGTTGGAGAGTTATACATGTCAATTTCCAAATATTGACAGAATATTGCTACAACTGTGTTGCCATTTACTTAATTTAGATAACTAAATACACTATCGTTGATGGGAATTTATCATAAATGCAACTACAGGTAGCAATACACAACACATATTTGATACAAAAATTGTCAGATGTAATAAATAAAAAGTCCAAGTTGATATTTATCATTGAGGTGCCATTACATATCTCGACTTATGTACACATTACAGAAAAGCTCATAGCAGAGACCGCACATCTAGATAAAGTGTTAAGATCAGATATATTCAATGAGCGACCCTGATTGTCCAAGCTGCAAGTCTCTATGTGAAAACATAACCTTGCTGGAACGTGAAGATGTACAGATTCAAACTTAATCGACATCATCCATACCATGAAACTCAAAGCATCATTATAGTGATCAAAAGAACAAAGATAATAACTCTGTCAAGTACATATCACATTTTCATATTTATTTGGAAGATTAATGTTTTAGTGAAGCAGTTAGCTCACCACTTGATATTCGCTTAACTAATCGATATTTTTAGACAACTTCCAGCTGCAAATGAAAAAGAAAAGTGAAACTGCATATTTTGACTAAGCCACCACGTGTCATAGGTGAATTATGAAAATTCCACATCTGTCAATATCTCAATAACATTGCAATGACAAAAGAAGGCCATAGAACTACAAAGCAAATATCATTACAAAAGAGGGGGATGAGGGCCGTGCATAAAAGGAAGAGAAAAATTAGTGCAAGTGGGAAGAAATCAAATGCTGCAAACACGTAAAAGGTGTAACCCTTCAGAGATGCTTTGGTGGAGATATGTCAAGACACTTGTGCTCTGCCAAACTTTCATGTAAGTAAGAGATATTCCGAAGATTAGGGAATGGATTCAAAGGACAGTAATTTAATAAGAATATTAAAAGATTAATGAAAAGAATATTTTGGAGAATACTCCTAAAGCAATCCAAGTGGAATGTTAATGATTTATAACTATGGAGTTTTGAACTAAGTTGAAAAATCATGAAAATTTGAAAATAATGGTCAAGGAAAGACTGCACACAAATTCAAAGAGAATTTTAATATTTACCAATCAACATATGAAGTGATAACTGGGACAAAATACTAGTCCAAGGAAAATAGCACATGTGATACATCACACATGGAAAAACCTGATAATCATGAAACCCTGCACTACCTAGTTATTTACCTTATAAGAAAGATTAATTGCTGTATCAAGTTGAGTATGGGAAGAAAATGAAACACGAACATCAACTTAATTCTTATTGTATCATACTAGTTTGAGAATGTGATTTCTATTGCATCATACTGTATACGTTCCTTGTGAAATTGATGTCTCTACAGAGCTACCCAAAGCTACATATTTTGTTCCATAAGCAGTGAAGGAACCTTGTCCTTCTAGAGCCTCTTTGATCATGCGGCAAGGTGCACTCCCTAACCAAGGATCATAAAAACATTGGCTTTGTATTATTATCTTTGAATATTATTCATTACATTTTCACCATTGATTAACAAACGCAGTATACAAACTTGAGTAACTAGATAAATACATGTAAGTCTCTACATGTAAATGAGCTCATAAAAATGCAATTCTTAAGGAAAGAGCTCATAAAAGTGCAATCTCTATCTTACAATAGCACATAATGTACAGTGCAGGGCAGATAATATTCTAATATTCCTTTAGAACAAAAGAATTAGCATCAATCAAAATGAACATAGAACAAGTAAAGAAGGTAAGGAATTTCACGGACAAGTAAGGAAACCTCACCCAGATCGTCCAGATGATGAAGCAGGTGGATTTGAACTCCGCGGATTTGCAAAACCATTTACAGTCCGCGATTGAGCAGAAGAATGTATCGAATTCACAGCTCCATTGATCTTGGACTCGCGCATCTGTTGTCCCTGACCCAGATTTACAGAAACGGAATTCCATTTAATAAGCAAAGCGTCCAACTCAGCTTTTTCGGAATCGCCGTCAGATGGCAAATCCCAACCTCTAGTCATCCAGCCACCTCTCTTCAAAATGGCCTCCGCCAAATCCCGCCTCCCAGCATTAATTAATTCCTTCCTGCTAGGAAACCTATCAGGGTCCTCAGAATGTAACATAAAATCTAAAACCTCCTGTTCAAGAGCCGAATAATCTTCGTTTTGGGTCGGCTTGCACCTCCGTACTACCTCACGAGGTTGCACAACTCTAAAGGACTGGTAATCCTGTTGCAGCACAGTCTGATTCCGCTTGGAACCCGGCAGAGCCTGTCCGGTGACGAGAGTGACGATGAAAACGGAGGTTGAATTTACAGGAAGGAAGGTTGCACGGGACAGCCTTAACTGGTTAGGGGCTGCGATGAGCGATACCATCTTTCAGGCATTTCTTCGAATAGGTTCCGTGCAAGAGGCTGCTAGGGCAAACAAAAAAACGCTCGACTTTACAGCAAACGAGGGAAAGACCCACAAGAAACGAACAATGCGGCAGTAACCCCTGGAAGCACAATTAACGTAGGATTACATCACAGCTCAGATATCGAGGCGAAGTGAGAAGGCAAGGCACAAACTATTGAAAGCTTTTGGGTATGTTAGGGTGTAAATTAGCAGGTGTAGAAGAACAAAGAGGCGGATATGAAGGGAGAATCTTTATTTGTTTGCATAATCTCAACACTTTTTCGATGCTTTGCTTTTCGAGGCGGGGAAACCGTGGCGAGTGGCCGCCTTACATTATTTTTTTTTAAATTAGAAAAGAGAATTAAATTGCAGATTTATCAGCAACAAATACATCAACACGTAATGATTTTCAGACGATTTGACTCGTTTGGCTAATCATTATATAAGATCATTCATCAACTATGATACAATATACTTACTTATGTATGAAAGAATGTTTTTTTTAAAGAAATTTCGGCATGACACATAACACAGAGAGTTTCCCGTAACATGTATGGGTGTAGATGGGTTAGGCTCGAACCTAATACATAAACTCAACAAAGTTTTATCCTAAACCAATCGAAGGACTAACCCACCGACCTTATATATAAATATAATTAATTTTTTTATTATTGATGTGAGAATACTTCATCTTCCATAAATTATGTGACAACATCTACATGAAAATCAAGAGATTGATACTATAAGCATATTGTTGAGATGTGTGGAATGTATCACATCGACTATACTAAAGTATGTGAGCCTAATATATCAGTCAACAAGTTACTCCTACTATACATAAATTGATGTTATGATAAAATCTTGTGTGCTTGTATGTGGCTTAATGAACGTGTGGTCGCTAAACTTTATCAGCTAATCAACAACATATTGAATGGAGTAGGAGTACTTACAAGATGACTACTGGTATCATCGAGGACCCGTATACCAATTTGTTGATGTTGATCCAAAATTCCATACGGGTGGATATGGTACACGCACTTACTTGGCTGTATTTTTCGATTATCATGCAAGGAAAGCATATGTGTTGAGATCAGTTAAATCATGTGTGATCGATGAACAAGACATCATACCTACGTAGTCAGCTACATTTCTAGAGTTTGGAAAATCTTCTGATGGCACACACTGAAAAATCGATGCCATATGGGTAGAAGTTGGCGTTGGCCACCGTCAACAACCAATATTTGTTGAAGAGGACGGATAGCGAGTCTCCGAACACGTAAAGTGCATGCGCTTTGCTTTGCATCAACGACCACCCTTGTGAGAGAATGGAAGAGACTCGTAATGAGAATGAAATGTCAATTTTCACTCTTAAATCCAAACTATTTGGACTGCTTAAATATTGAAGAACTTGGTTGAAACTAATGCTTAGGTCCCGTTTAGAAGGCTGCTTATGGAAGTTGATGGAACTTATGATAGTTTTAATCCTCGAAATACCCTTCGGTTTATTATTTGGCTTCAAAGGTATTTCCCCCCAAAGTTACCCTTGAGCTTTCTCTTTATATCGGCATAAACTCAAGGTAAAACTTTAATGAGAAAATTTAGCTAGTAGGTCAATTTTTGTATCTTAGATATTAACTAGGCCCCTCTATTTTCTGCCTAAATTTTTAACCAATTAACCCATTCTTCTTCTTTCAGTTTCCCTTCCTCGAGCATTCGATTCTCAACTTATACACCCATTCGATCAAATTCAAGTTAGGGTTCTTGGAAGAGCTTCTCAAAATCGAGCATTCAACCCATTCTTTGTCTATTGTGTTCTGGCACCTCGATCTACTAACAGTAAGTTGAGCTTCATAAGCTGAGTTTTTTCAAGCATTCATGTGTCAATTGTGTTATGCTTGAGTTATCAATGTCAATTCTAATATGGGGACAAGGTGTTTGATGGTATACCTATATGAGATGCTGCTTCATGGAGCATTGTAATTTCTACCTAGTTGAACTTGAAACCCATATTACACTGTAAAGCTAACCTTTTGATAATAACTACTTGTTAGAAAGGGCAATTCATTCTTCATAATCATGACAAAACCCTTTATTTATTGTTGCTTTTGCAATTGTTAACATGTATTGCTTAATCACGAGTTGTAGTTAATGGTATAGTGTGTTATTCGTATTGTAAAGTTCCCTTATTTTGCTTGTTACATGGAATTAGAACATGCCATGCATGAATTATGTGCAATGCAATTCCTTGGCTATTACTTATGTACATATGATGCATTAGTTCATCTTTGCTAGTCTTAGACAAATGCTTCAAGCAATATATCCTTATATATATAAGAGGCAATTCTTATTCCATAACTCCAAACAAAAGACAACAAATGTTCTATATTCTATCATTTGATGACTTTCCCTAATATCTATGTCACCTTCCTTGGCCTTGCATTTTCATGCATGATCATGCACCCCATAGTGCACCCCTTATATATACGTGCACGATCGTGCACCTCTTTATAAATACATGGCACCCGATTGTTCACCTATCCACTACACACAAATATGTGACTTTGGTTATTTTAGATCAAATGTCTCTTATAGGTTATCACTTATAGCGTAAGAAAAATATTGTTGCCTGATACTATTCGTATGTTCACATATAATTGGACATATATACTACTCTTAGTACGAATCCATAAAAACGTACAAAATTTGTAGGGGCACAAAAAATACAAAACAGAAGAATTGAATTGATATTCTTGAGTTAAATTATACTTTCACCAAACATACCACATCTGAACAATACTCACGATATGGCTTCAAAGTTAGTTGATAGCACTCAAATTAGCGTTTTTCAATCGTCATTCCATTCCATTCTTTACGTCTTTTGGGATATATAACATATCCTTTTGGCCTATCTCCTTTATATTTTTATTTTCGAGACTTGTCGGTTGGTTTATGTAATTGCACGCAATCTAGGCATTTGCAAAGTAAAAATGAGGCATCTATAGCTGAGTGACTTGATACACACGAAAGATTCCAGCATCCAAGGAAGTCAAAGTCAAGAAGGAAATGACTGAAGTCCGAGAGTGAATTGTTCGCTCCCAAATGGGTGTGATGATGAGAATCGATATATAAAGGCTTAAATTTATACTTGTAATAAAAGCCTAAACAACTAAGCAAACCCACATTGTATGGATCTTTATGTAGAAAAAGCAAATACCCCAATGTCGAACACAAGGATTGAGGTGAAATTGAAATATGCAATGATCAAAAATAGAATAAACCTAGACTAAAATAAGATTGAGTCAAGAAAATTACAATGAAGACAAGTAATATGATAATCAGACAATGCAGATTCTAGAGATCAAGTATCCAGTTGCGGAATAAATTCAAGACTTCTATAAACTAGGACAAGGTTGAGATTGCCCGGTAGCTCGTCCGCTTTTTACATGGGTGGACATGAACAACGGTTGTGGCCCGGAAAATCCGACCCGGCCCGACCCGTACCTTCCGGGTAGAGTTTTTAGATATGGCCCAACCCGATCCCGCTTTGGTATAGGTCTAGCTCTAAGATAAACCGCGGCCGCAAGTCCTGAAGAACAGGTCGAGGTTCTTGAGAGCGAGGGTTAAACCTTCTCTAATCGTCCAATTCTAACATAAAAGCTTAGTCTATCATCATCTAAACCACAACCATCAACCAATCGACACGGGTTTAACCAACAAACCACATATTCAAATCAAGAAAGGTAAAAGAAGAATTCAAGAAAACCATAAGCAATAGAACAAAGAAAAGAAAGAAATACTTGGCAAGGTGTCTTCAATATCCAAAAGCAATAGCAATCCAACAATAAAAATAGAATCTTTAATCCAAAAGCAATGATTCAAGAACCTAAGTCTTTCTCTCCAAGAATTCTCTTTTATAAATCTTTCTCAATCCAAAATCCAAGTGTTTTCCCTGGTGAATCCTGAATTGCAGTGTAAAGAAGTACAAGAGTCAATCCTCCTCATGTTGCCGGCTATGAGTGATGTATAGGGAAGAGTATAGGGTTGGAACATCATGGGCCTGCTATGGATTTCGTGTCATGGGTCGTTAAAAGGCTCTACCCCGTTCACGTCGTTAATGACCCCGGCCGCGGTTCTTCTCCTTAGTCAGGGTCGTGGTTTGTAAATTGCGTTCCTTCTCCTTTCCTTTGTCCAATCCTTTTGTGGTGTCCCTAGATTTCCTTTGGTTCTTCTCTATGTTACGCCTCGAGGCTCAGTCTTCATAAGCGCCATTCCGCTCCAAAGTTCGCCGAATTGCCTGAAAACGAGACAGGAATCCGTGTAGACATCTATTCTAGAATAACATGCAAAGTTAAACCTAAATGCCATGGATTCATGTCTATGCATGTAAAACAAAGGAAAAAACTACCTAAATGTAACTCTAAACTAAGGACATAATTCATGTTATCATGAATAACATCGGGAACATGTAGAAGTGCTCGATTAACACCTAGGTTGTTCGACCTCCAGTCCCCACTTCTACATTGGACCTCGAAATAACCTCTCATTGTTGTAAGGAAGATCCTTGATCTATCTCTAGACCAAGCCCAAGACTTTGGCTCCAGATGTCGCTCGACATGTTTTCTTCGATATCTTATTTTATTTCCTTTTCCTTTTATAGTTGGATTGACATGCTAACATGTCCGTTTAGACTTGTCGTCATTTAGATTTGATCTTATCTTGTCAGAAGATAAGATCGAGGAGATTTAGGGTTTCCAGGATATCCTCTGATCCTATAAATAAGGTTTTCAACTATTAGGTTAGATCATATCCTTTTCTATGTTTTAAATTGAAGTTTAAGACGTTTTTTCTCTAGAGATCGCTCGACTGGCCTCTCTTCGATCATCAATGAAGTTTGTATTATGTTTTAAGGCACGTGTGGCTAATTCCCCCTCTATTCTAGGGTATGGTGAGTCCGACTGCATTGATCTTTAATGTTGGATTGTTTCCATGTATTGATTGTATGGCTATGAGTTATAGTAGTATTAGATCATTCAACATTATATTGTATGTTTTGCATGGTGGTTGTCTTTCGGTGAGAGTATATTCCACTTTCCTCCATGCTTCGTTTAATGTGAAGATTCGACACTGTCTTGGGTACCATGACGATCAATGGTGATCACATTGATGTTCCGTGAGCAATAGATCCCGTCCACACCTGACAATCAACGAAGTTATCTTTTACACAACTCTAACTTACTTTACTTTCAATATCGTGAAATTGTCAATTGAGATCTATTATATGCATGTTGTGGTGATCCTGATTTTTGAATGCTTTATCTAATTAATATTTGTTGCTTGTCTTATCTCTGTTCACCATGTGGTTTCGAACTATTCAAGATTCAAGCTTTTCTCTATTCTTCTCTTCTAAGTTTCTAAATTGTTTTATGAGTAGTCGGACAACTTCCTTGACTGAGGTCGAGTGACCTATCCCACCAAGCTTTGGAATTTCGCTCCGATTTTACTTCTGGTTGTTTGTCCGTAGTCTTCTGCTATCAAAAACGCATTTCCCCGGTCGACCTGACCCAAGTCGCTCGACCCGGTCTTTTGTCTTCGGTTTCTTTTTATGTTTTTGTTTTAGTTATTTTTTCTTTGTTTATACGTGGTTTAGTTTCTTTCTTTTCTTTGGTCTCATAATTAATTTGTCGAAGCGAGTCATCGTCTTCCTTGCTTTCGATCATGACCCCTATACTGTAATGGGTCTTGTAAGTAATTACGAGACTTGAAGCTAACACTTCAACCTCATCAAATTGGTGGCATTGCCGGAGAAGACTTTGTTTTTTTACTTATTGATTTTGAAACCGTTGTTTTGGTTTAATTTTTCCACTTTTTGTTTTTTTTTCATTTTTAGGCTTTCTAAATTTCAGATTAGGAGAAAAGGACTTTTATCGAGATGTTAGATTCCCATGGGCTTGCAACCCAATCTACATGCCAATTAGATATGCCCCTCCGAAGGCAAGAAGTTTGAAAGATGAGACCAAAGATTAATTTCCGCAACAAATGAAAGAGTTATCCGTAGAACTAAAAGTCATCAACCAAAGTATTGAGTGTGCCCTTAAAAAAGAAAAGAGACAAGGATAGCATACGATTAGCCGTTGAAGCTGTCATCAAACTAAGAGCTCCACAACATTGGGCGGCACATACAAAAATTATTAGAACCCTATTCCACAGGTCGCAACATGATATAATCCGGATCACTCATTTTGGCCGAGTGATACGCCAACCCTCCACCCATTGGACTTCAATCAACCAATTTTCAATCCCATTTATCCGGCCGAGACCCACAATGATCCACCAAATCCTTACTACGATAAAATCAACAAGATTGACGTTCCTTGCCCTCCTCCTCTACTTGGCTATTACTCATGATATGGTTGCAACTAACTATGCAGATTTCAATCAACCACCTATCATGATTGACACTAATGGTCCAAAAAGTGCACTTTCCTCAAACATAAATAAGGATAATACTAATGTGTATATCACTACCGGACCTCCATCTTTGTCACTTGATCACCACAAGATATATCTCAAGGATGAAGTTGACAAGAAGGTGCAACTACCCGACATGTCTGAGGGATTTCCCATCCCGCCAACCTTCAAAATGATGGTCGTGCCAACACCTCCAGACCCACCAGATCCATCACTAATCATCTCTCTACACTCATGCGTTCCAAGCAGAAGTAGTCGAATTGATCAAAATCCATTTAAGAAAATATGCACGATCAAGATTTGACTACAATAAAGTACGCCTGACACCATCAAATCAATGACAACAAGTACGGGGTACAAATGCTCACTCCTTCTCAACATCATACAATTACCAAGAAGCGTTGATAGGGAGGCAACCCTACACCATTTTGTAAGTTTCTCTTTACTCTTATTTTTTGCTTACATTGAGGACAATGCAATGTTTAAGTATGAGGTGACACAAAAATAGTTTTCAAACATTTTTAAAATCTTTCCTTATTTTTCAAAATATCTTTTTTGTTTATAAAAACTTTTTCTCACCGTCTTTTTAGACTTAGGTCACTTGATTGCCTTGGTGGTCAGTCGACTATGAACCCAACAGTTCTCCAGCATTCACGTTTATTTTTATGTAACTCTCTCCTATATATTTTTAGACAGGTTATTTGATTGATGGTAGGCAGGTCAATCGGCCTCCTTGATCGACTTCGTTCGATCTTGCTCCTATATGTCAAAATGCATATTCTGTTTTTTTTTGTGCTATCTTATTTTCCTAAAATATGATTTCTCTGTTTCTGATTCTTATGCCGGTTGAAGATGCTCGAAATCTTGTTCCTCAACCTTATCTATGTCATTGAGTTTTGGATTTAATGATAAGCGATTTTGCTTCGTGTCATTGTTTGGTGAAGTTTATTTTAGGTTTATGCACACATTGTTTGTGTTTTCTTATTCATGAGTGTTCTTCTATATGATTTGACTATCTAGAACTTACGAATGATTCTCTTCATGCTTATTTTGTACTTACAACTTATGAAAATTGTTAACTCCACCTTGATATATAAGACATTACTTATGGTTGATGAAAGCCAAAAACGTGGTTTCCAGGTTTTTGTAAGACCTTACAAGTTTTGGTAAAGTCTTTACAGTGTCTGGTAAGGCCATACCATATTACAGAAAACCTTGGTTTCCAGGTTTCAGTAAGGCCTTACATAAACTGGTAAGACCTTACCAAAACTGGACAAAAACTACACGAGAGTTACATACGTCCAAATAGCTTTTCCTTCTTGTTGAGTTAATTAAGGGATTTGATTTTAACAAACTTTGCTTTGTTTTAATTAAATCTTCTTGAGATAAAATTGGAAGATTTCCTCAACCTCAACAAACCGTGCTTGACTGCTTGACTTCACATCTCAACAAACAAAATCTCAATAAACCAAAGATCTCCGAAGATCACGAAGGCAAGATCTTTCTCAACGATTAAGAATGCTGAGACGCTAGCCTATTTAAGAGACAAGGAAGAAGAGACAAGATATGCATTCATGACCTACGACTGAAACGCAAGTGACAAGTCGATTCTTCCTCTCTTCCTACAAAGTGTTGATCTCACCTTCAAAAGTTATATTGTTCTACTCCCCTGAGAGTGTGAGATCTTATTCGAGCTTATAGTACAATTCAACTAGGATCATACAAACCATTATTACCTCTAGACACGTTGGATACGATTGTTGTATCTGGAGTACTTTAGTTTTCCTTTAAGAGTGTGTGAGTTGCTAGATAGGAAGTGTAAGACTTCTGAGTTTAGAAGAGGGAAGGTCTTCTGAAGATTGTATCTGGAACTCATCAAGAAGAAGGAAAATAAAGCTACTTGGAATCCTAGGGTTGAATCAATCCTAGGCGGGGACTAGGTCGTGTTGGTGACCGAACCTCGTTAACATATCGTGTGTCCTTTACTGCTCTTTATATTCCTGGTTTGTCTAATCCTTCACACTTAATATCAATCTTAGAGAAACGTGTAAGGTCTTATAATTACGAATAAGACTTTATCTCATTTGATAAAGTCTTATCTCTTTCTATAAGGTCTTACCTATCCTAAGATTGCGAAAAGTTTCCATACTCTATTCATCCCCCCCTTCTAGAGTATTGGATAAACTATTTTATCTGCCTATTCCGCATTTCAATTGGTATCAGAGTCTAACTCACGTCTTCTTAGATATTATTATCTGTGAGGCTAACTAATGGCAGGTGAAGGTCAAGGCGGATTTGGTCAAGGAAGATCAATTTCTCGACCACCTCTTTTTGTAGGAAACAATTTTATGCACTAGAAATCCTTGATGCAGATGTTTATCATCGATCAAGATTTAGAGCTTTGGCATATTATCAAGAACGGACCTCTCACTCCTACCAAGGATGGTCCCGACAATACAACAGTAAACAAGACTGAAGCTGAATTCAATCAGAAAGATCTTGAGAGCGTGGCAAAAAACTACAAGGCTATTAATCTTTTATATTGTGGTTTAAGTACTGATGAATTTAATCGTATATCATCATGCAGATCCGCTAAAGAAATATGGGATAAATTAATGGTCACCTATGAAGGAACCAACCAGGTCAAAGAAACCAAAATAAGTATCTTTCTGAGGCAATATGAATTGTTTAAAATGATCCCACATGAATCAGTCAAAGTAATGTTCACCCGTTTTACGGAGATCATTGATAATCTTGACTCACTGGGAAAGACTTTCAACAATGAAGAAAAAGTCAGAAAGATACTTAGATGCTTGCCTAAAGCAAAAATGGGGTCCCAAGGTAACCGCTATAGAAGAAGCACAAAACCTCAATACACTTGCTCTTGATGATTTGCTGGGCAAATTAATCACCCACGAATTGATCCTCAATGAGGACGATGGGGATGTGCCAACAAACATTAAGAATTTGGCACTCAAGGCAAAGAAAGAGGAACCACTAGAAGATTCTGAAAGTGATGATGAAGATCCTTTCGTTCTTATCACAAGAGGACTAGCTAGAATATTAAAAATGAAAAAGCAATTTTGAAACAAAGAAAATGCTGGATCATCTAAATACAGAGGTAAGTATTCTAACCCCTTGAAGAAGAATCGTGTTCTAAATTGCTATGAATGTGGTGAAACAGATCATCTTGTTAAAGAATGTCCTCAAAAGAAGAAGAACAAATTCAAGAAAAAGGATTTTGGCAAGAAAGCCATGGTAGCAACTTGGAGCGATTCAGACTCCTCGAGCGATTCAGATTCTGAAGATGATCATGCAAACTTATGTCTTATGGCAAAATCCGACAAAAATCAAGATCAACATTTGGATGGAATGGTAAGAGATCTTATATCTAGTCCTACCGATGTTTTATCAGAAGTAATGAAAAACATGATTTCTAATGAAGAAATTTACAGCAAAGAAATCAACATTCTACAAGAAAAGCTTAATGATCAGGAAACTTGCATAAGAATGCTTTCGCTGAAAGTTCAAGATCTTGACAGCATACAATCAGATCTTGACACTGAGGTTAAGGCCTTACGATTGGAAAATTCCGATCTAAAGGCAAACCTCTCATCTCTTAAGACATGTAATACTGACTTAGAGATTGAAAAAGTGAAACTTTCTGAAAAATGTCAAGAACAACAAATAGCTCTTGTGCAATTTACTAAATCTAAAGCTACTCTTGATAAAATGCTTGGAGAACAACAATTATCCTTAAATGGAAGTGGAATAGGATATAACAGGAATTTTCCTGCTAAACCCACTACCACGTTCGTTAAGGCAAAAGGAAATTGGAGATCTCCTACTTGTTTCTTTTGTTGTAGAAAGGGTCATGTAAAGGAAACTTGTCCGTATAGAAGAACAGATCCATACATTATTAGAAATACCTTTCCTGTACGTCTAAATGCACGGGTAAAACATATATGGGTTCCTAAAGGGACTAGGCCACCTAACATGGTCTACCCCCATAATGGATCTAACTCTGTTTATTGGTCAAGCCGGAAAGGATGATTTTCCGTTTTGCAGGATATCACCAAGACTCAAAAATGGATAATGGACAGTGGTTGTTCAAGACATATGAGTGGGAAAGAATCTCTTTTCGACACTCTAAAGAAGAAAATCACTGGCACTATAACTCTTGGTGACAAAGGAAAATGTGACATTCTTGGTATCGGTAACGTTGGTCTTGATTCAAATAATAATATTAAAGATGTTTATTTGGTGGATGGCTTAAAATATAACCTTCTCAGTGTTTCTCAGCTTTGTGATAAAGGAAATTGTGTTAGCTTTGACAAGAGGAAGTGTGAAGTTCGAGATGAGATGACAGGAAATTTAGTGCTAACAGCTCACAGGGATAATAATATATATGTTGTTAATACTAACCAAATTGCAGGGACAAATTTAAAATGTCTCAAGGTCTTATCAGATGACTCAAGACTATGGCACAGACGACTTGGTCACATCAGCCTACATTCTCTTAACAAACTCAAATAAAAAGATCTTGTAAGAGGTCTTCCTGACCTACAATTCAAGGTAGATGAATTATGCAATGCTTGCTCAAGAGGTAAACATACTCGTAGTTCTTTCAAAAAGAAGCAAGTGGTAAGTACTACTAGACCTCTTGAACTTCTCCACATGGATCTTTGTGGACCTATGCGCGTCAAATCTCCCAAAGGCAAGCAATACATTCTTGTTATTGTTGATGATTATTCTCGATTTACTTGGGTTTTCTTTCTAAAAATGAAATCTGAAGCACTTTTATACTTCTCAAAACTTTGTAAGGAGTTACAAACTTTGAAAAACCTACTAATCGTTTCTATTAGAAGTGATCATGGTAGAGAATTCGATCAATCAGACTTTGATGCATTTTGTGAGAAATATGGTATTTCTCATAATTTCTCAGCTCCTAGAACACCTCAACAAAATGGGGTTGTGGAACGAAAGAATCGCACCCTAGAGGAAATGTCTAGGACAATGCTGTTAGAGAATGATCTGCCTAAGTCATACTGGGTAGAAGCTGTTAATACAGCAAATTACATTCTTAATAGATGTTTGATTCGATCAATGTTAAAGAAAACTCCTTATGAGCTTTTTAAAGGAAGAAAACCAAGCATATCTTACTTTAAACCATTTGGATGTACGTGTTACGTGCATAATAATGGGAAGGATAATCTTGGAAAATTTGATGCTCGTAGCGACGAAGGTATATTTCTCGGATACTCGACTCAAAGCAAGGCTTATCGAGTATACAATAAACGTACCAAAGTAGTCGAAGAAAGTATCCATGTTTTGTTTGATGAAAACGATAATGGTATCTTGAGTGAGAGCTTTGCAGATCTTGATCTAAATAAACATGAGGAAGAGGAAGAAGAAGTTGATAAGAACGTCAGAAACATGCAAGAGCCATTTCAAGACCTTACAGACGTATCTCAAGATCTTACAGACGTGTCTCAAAACCTTGAAGTACCTCCTCAAGGTCTTATAAATGAAACCAAACTTGAAGATACATCACCACCTGAGCAACAAGAGCCGTCTTCCCCACTTCCTATTAATTCTGAACCCGATGCTTATAATCAGAGAAATGTCCGGAGGAAATTCAAACATGCATCATCCCATTCAACTCAGGATATTATTTTTTATCCCTCATCTGGAATACAAACTCGCTCTAAATTAAAAGACCTATGTGCTTTTCATGCTTTTGTATCTCTTGTAGAACCTAAGAAATATACCGAAGCTCTTCAAGAACCCGACTGGATTATCGCTATGCAAGATGAGCTAAACGAGTTCGAGCGAAACAAAGTATGGACACTTACTGCAAGACCCAAAGGTAAATCAGTTATCGGGACAAGATGGGTCTTTCGAAACAAGCTGGATGAAAGTGGTAATGTCATTCGGAATAAAGCTCGTCTTGTAGCTCAAGGTTACAATCAGGAGGAAGGTATTGACTACGAGGAGACTTTTGCTCCCGTAGCCAGGCTTGAAGCCATTCGCATACTTCTTGCTTTTGCATCTTACATGAGTATCAAACTTTTTCAAATGGACGTAAAGTGTGCCTTTTTGAATGGTTATCTAGATGAGGAAGTTTATGTTGCTCAACCTCCTGGTTTTGAAAGTAATGAATTTCCAGATCATGTTTTTAAGCTTGACAAAGCTCTTTATGGCTTAAAGCAAGCTCCAAGAGCTTGGTACGAGCGACTTTCAAAATATCTTCTAGAAAATAACTTCAAAAGAGGGTTGATTGACAAAACTTTATTCATTAAAACTCATGGAAATAATATTCTTGTTGTTCAAATTTATGTGGATGATATCTTGTTTGGAGCAACTAATGAATCTCTTTGCAAGGAATTTTCTGACATCATGTGCAAGGAATTTGAGATGAGTATGATGGGAGAATTAAATTTCTTTCTTGGACTACAAGTACATCAAAGCAAAAAGGGTATATTCCTCAATCAAGGAAAGTACACAAGAGACCTTCTGAAGAAGTTTAAGATGAATGAATCGAAAATAGCCAAAACACCAATGAGCTCTACTCTCTCTTTGGATCAAGATCTTACCGGCAAACAAGTAAATCAAAAAGAATTTCGAGGTATGATCGGATCTTTACTATATCTTACTGCTAGTAGACCTGACATTATGTTTAGTGTTTGCATGTGTGCTAGATTTCAAGCTAACCCAAAGGAATCACATCTCATTGCGGTAAAAAGGATATTAAGATATCTTAATGGTACAAAAGATATAGGTTTATGGTATCCCACACAAAGTAGTTTCGGTCTTATCGGATATTCCGATGCTGATTTTGCAGGATATAAAGTGGATAGAAAAAGCACCTCAGGGTGTTGTCAATTTCTTGGTACATCTTTAATAAGTTGGCATTCCAAGAAGCAAAATTTAGTGGCTCTCTCAACAGCCGAAGCTGAATATATTGCTGCTGGAGCTTGTTGTTCGCAAATCTTATGGATTGCACAACAACTCCAAGATCTTGGATTTAACTTTAAGGATATACCAATAAAATGTGACAATACTAGTGCTATTTCTATTTCCAAAAATCCTGTACAACATTCAAGAACGAAACATATAGATGTGAGACACCATTTTATACGTGATCATGTAGAAAAAGGTGATGTGTCTTTGACATTCATCTCTATTGATCTACAATTGGCCGATATCTTTACAAAACCCTTACCCGAAGAGAGATTTAATTTCATAAGGTTAGAACTTGGTATGCTTAACAGGGAGGCACAAATGTAGGAGGAGCAATTATTGTTTTACAATATTGATCTTATTCCCTACATTAAGACCTTAAAATACATGTCAAGGCCTTACTAAACAATAGTATGCTCTTGATCTTATTTTTCGATAAAAGTAATTTGGATCAAATCTTTTAGTTATTATCTTTTTAGATAACTGACTAATAGATTTTATTTATGGAAATCTTTATGTTTTATTTTTGATCTTTTTAAAATTTCTTAAAATTTTACGAAGATTTTCTAAAAAAGATTTTCCTCTCTCTCCATCTTATATCAAATCTTCAAAGATCTCGTTTTCTAATTTCCTTTCTGCGCTTCATAAATCCTCCGACTTCTCGTCTCTCTCACATTCAAACCCTAACTCGCAATGGCTCCCAAGCGATCTTCAACTCGTCCACTGCTCGAGCATCCAAGAAGCAACGATCATCCGCTAGGAAGGGCAAAGCCATTCTGGAAGAATACAATCCCGATTCTGATGCCTCAATGTCTACACCCTCTCCTTCTCGGCAAATTGCTCACGCCGTTTATCCTCCAACCGCAAAGGATATACCTCAACATCGTCTTCGATCACCACCTTCGGGGTTTGAGGTTAGTAGTGAAGCACCATTTTCTTGGTTTTTAAACTATACCAAAGCTGGGATGTGGAAAGATGGTTTTGCTAATCGACCTTTGAGCTTCTGTGAAATTGTTGATGAGAATTTTCTGGAATCTATGAATCTGCCGTGTGTTAATCTGCTGAAATGTTCAAATGTCTGGAGCTTGTTTAATCTGGGAAATTTTGCATTTCCACGCCTTACCCGACTCTTTTTTGTCAACCTTACTGCACATCGAGAAAAAGGGATTTTGACCCTACATTTCCAGATAAAAGGTCGACAAATTACTCTTTCTGCTTCTTCCTTAGCAATCATTTTAGGGATTCCTGAGGAAATTGATACTAAATCCTATCCCTCGAAAAATGTTTGTCTTGCACATGCCCAGAAGACATTTTTTGAGAAACAAATCCCTTCAGTGGCCACTTCTTCAAAGCCAAAGCAAAAACAAACCCATAATGTCTTAACCTTAGAAGCCAAAATTGTTTTCACTCTGCTTGCTAGTTGTGTCTTACCACGAAAGAATTCCAGAGAATTGATCACTGACAATCTCTTGGAAATTCTGGATTTGATTCTTATTGGGTATGCCATTGATGTTCCTAACCTCATTTTATCCTACATGTTGCACACTGTAAATACCCCTTTGACAGCCCCTCTTCCTTATGCCAACTTATTTCCAAAAATCTTTGAGTTCTTTGAAATTGATACTACAGATGAGGATAAGGTTTATCATAAAGGACACATTGATGAGGACTGTTGGGGAAGGCTTGGGGTTGAGAAAACTTTGTCTGGGGAATGGATTCTGAAGAAACATCAACCAACTGCTCAGCTTTCTTCTGAACAGAGAATTCAGGATTTAGAGGCAGAAGTGGATGCTTTGAGGAAAGATCTGAACACTGTTCGTGCTGACATTGTGGATAGACAAGATGACACACATGAGAAACTGTTAATGGTAAATGAGAAGCTGAATCAGTTACTATTTTTGACATCTCTGGCTCATAGGGCAACTACCACAATCATGCCTTTGGATGAGGATGCTGTGGAACACATTCAAGAAGTATGTCAGAATGTTGTGATTAACTATGAACGCAAGGTGTTAAAACGTTGCATTCTTCGACCCTTAGTACCTGAGCCATCAATCTTGACAGTAGAGGAGTATGGATTAGTCAAGAAATACCGAAATGAACAGGAAAAGCATTTAGCTAAACTGATGGCATGGACCACAACTGGTGAGGCACAGGATAGATGGAGGGAAAAGGTGCGTAGTCGTTTTCGCAAACCAAGAGCTGGTTCTTCTTCCGCTTATGGGCAATGGTTCGATGAAGTTGTTGAAGTCTCTGATGATGAAGATTGATCTTGTCAAATCTTAACTTTTTCTTGCTGAAAGACAAAAAGGGGGAGATTTTTATGTCTTTTGAATATTTTGAAAAACCTTCGTTGTTTTGGTTTGGTTGTTTCTATTTTGAAAAACTTGCTTAATTTGATCTTTTTCAAAATTTGATCCTACATGTGTTTATGTTATATTGTATGTTATTTTGTTTGTTCAAATGCAGGAAAATAGATCATAAGTTTTGTCTTTCATCAAGGGGGAGATTGTTAACTCCACCTTGATATATAAGACATTACTTATGGTTGATGAAAGCCAAAAACGTGGTTTTCAGGTTTTTGTAAGACCTTACAAGTTTTGGTAAAGTCTTTACAATGTCTGGTAAGGCCTTACCATATTACAGAAAACCTTGGTTTTCAGGTTTCAGTAAGGCCTTACATAAACTGGTAAGACCTTACCAAAACTGGACAAAAACTACACGAGAGTTACATACGTCCAAATAGCTTTTCCTTCTTGTTGAGTTAATTAAGGGATTTGATTTTAACAAATCTTTGATTTGTTTTAATTAAATCTTCTTGAGATAAAATTGGAAGATTTCCTCAACCTCAACAAACCGTGCTTGACTGCTTGACTTCACATCTCAACAAACAAAATCTCAACAAATCAGATTGGATCAAATCTCAACAAACCAAAGATCTCCAAAGATCACGAAGGCAAGATCTTTCTCAACGATTAAGAATGCTGAGACGCTAGCCTATTTAAGAGACAAGGAAGAAGAGACAAGATATGCATTCATGACCTACGACTGAAACGCAAGTGACAAGTCGATTCTTCCTCTCTTCCTACAAAGTGTTGATCTCACCTTCAAAAGTTATATTGTTCTACTCCCCTGAGAGTATGAGATCTTATTCGAGCTTATAGTACAATTCAACTAGGATCATACAAACCATTATTACCTCTAGACACGTTGGATACGATTGTTGTATCTGGAGTACTTTAGTTTTCCTTTAAGAGTGTGTGAGTTGCTAGATAGGAAGTGTAAGACTTCTGAGTTTAGAAGAGGGAAGGTCTTCTGAAGATTGTATCTGGAACTCATCAAGAAAAAGGAAAATAAAGCTACTTGGAATCCTAGGGTTGAATCAATCCTAGGCGGGGACTAGGTCGTGTTGGTGACCGAACCTCGTTAACATATCGTGTGTCCTTTACTGCTCTTTATATTCCTGGTTTGTCTAATCCTTCACACTTAATATCAATCTTAGAGAAACGTGTAAGGTTTTATAATTACGAATAAGACTTTATCTCATTTGATAAGGTCTTATCTCTTTCTATAAGGTCTTACCTATCCTAAGATTGCGAAAAGTTTCCATACTCTATTCATCCCCCCTTCTAGAGTATTGGATAAACTATTTTATCTGCCTATTCCGCATTTCAATTGGTATCAGAGCCTAACTCACGTCTTCTTAGATATTATTATCTGTGAGGCTAACTAATGGCAGGTGAAGGTCAAGGCGGATTTGGTCAAGGAAGATCAATTTCTCGACCACCTCTTTTTGTAGGAAACAATTTAATGCACTAGAAATTCTTGATGCATATGTTTATCATCGATCAAGATTTAGAGCTTTGGCATATTATCAAGAACGGACCTCTCACTCCTACCAAGGATGGTCCCGACAATACAACAGTAAACAAGACTGAAGCTGAATTCAATCAGAAAGATCTTGAGAGCGTGGCGAAAAACTACAAGGCTATTAATCTTTTATATTGTGGTTTAAGTACTGATGAATTTAATCGTATATCTTCATGCAGATCCGCTAAAGAAATATGGGATAAATTTGTGGTCACCTATGAAGGAACCAGCCAGGTCAAAGAAACCAAAATAAGTATCTTTCTGAGGCAATATGAATTGTTTAAAATGATCCCAGATGAATCAGTCAAAGTAATGTTCACCCGTTTTATGGAGATCATTAATAATCTTGACTCACTGGGAAAGACTTTCAACAATGAAGAAAAAGTCAGAAAGATACTTAGATGCTTGCCTAAAGCAAAATGGGGTCCCAAGGTAACCGCTATAGAAGAAGCACAAAACCTCAATACACTTGCTCTTGATGATTTGCTGGGGAAATTAATCACCCACGAATTGATCCTCAATGAGGACGATGGGGATGTGCCAACAAACATTAAGAATTTGGCACTCAAGGCAAAGAAAGAGGAACCACTGGAAGATTCTGAAAGTGATGATGAAGATCCTTTCGCTCTTATCACAAGAGGACTAGCTAGAATATTAAAAATGAAAAAGCAATTTTCAAACAAAGAAAATGCTGGATCATCTAAATACAGAGGTAAGTCTTCTAACCCCTTGAAGAAGAATCGTGTTCTAAATTGCTATGAATGTGGTGAAACAGATCATCTTGTTAAAGAATGTCCTCAAAATAAGAAGAACAAATTCAAGAAAAAGGATTTTGGCAAGCTGGTAGCAGCTTGGAGCGATTCAAACTCCTCGAGCGATTCAGATTCTGAAGATGATCATGCAAACTTATGTCTTATGGCAAAATCCGACAAAAATCAAGATCAACATTTGGATGGAATGGTAAGAGATCTTATATCTAGTCCTACCGATGTTTTATCAGAAGTACTGAAAAACATGATTTCTAATGAAGAAATTTACAGCAAAGAAATCAACATTCTACAAGAAAAGCTTAATGATCAGGAAACTTGCATAAGAATGCTTTCGCTGAAAGTTCAAGATCTTGACAGCATACAATCAGATCTTGACACTGAGGTTAAGGCCTTACGATTGGAAAATTCCGATCTAAAGGCAAACCTCTCATCTCTTAAGACATGTAATACTGACTTAGAGATTGAAAAAGTGAAACTTTCTGAAAAATGTCAAGAACAGCAAATAGCTCTTGTGCAATTTACTAAATCTATGAGTTATGTTAGTAATAGATCATTCTATACTATATGTTCTTCAAGGTCTTTGATTTTCGGTGTGAATATAGTCCACTTTCCTCCATGGTTTGTTCGATGTGAAGATTCAACAACGTCTTGGGTACCGTGACAATCAACGGTGACAACATTGGTGTACCACGAGCAATAAATCCCGACCACACGTGATAATCAACAATGTTATGCCAATAAAAATACATTGTATGTATGTTGTGGTGATCTGAATTGTAGAATGCTTTATCTGATTTGCTTGTTGCTTGTATTATCTCTATTCACGCTTGGAAACAAGTTCATTCAAGCTATATTTCTAAAGTTATATTCATGATGATTAGAAAAACATATATATTGGCACAAATGTTAATTTTCTAGTTGGCACAAAGACTTCCTTAAATTCGAACAAGTTGTTGAAGGTTAGGATTACAAACATTTGTGCCATTGACGCATCGTGAAGCAATGACATAACTTACTGTTTGAGTTGGATGATAAGCATCCCAAAAGAAGTACTCTTGGTGGTTTAGGCAAGGCAAGCTTCCTGGTATGCATAACGTCGTGTTCAGCCATGTTAGGCAACATGTATCTCTGCTATTCGTCAACCCTACAAGTATAAGTTATGAGCAACTCTTAATCAATAGGCACAATCATTCTTAAATAGTACGTCAAATACCATATTTGGAGGGATGAATCACTGCATCATAAGTAATCCGATAAGTACGTCCCAACACAAAGTGAGAATCCGGGAGAGTTGATCGGAGTCTCGAAAACTCGATTTTCCACCCTTTGTTGTAGAGCTTCACCATCTTATTTACTTCCTCGTTACATACTCCGTTATGTTTCGTCGTCTTTGTTATGTGTGGAACGCAACCTAGGGGTCCTAATTCGAAAATCAACATCTTTCTCGCTCCTAGTTTATACAATCTCTGCATGCATTTCTTTAGAATTTCGGTATTCTATAATGAAAAAGGTAAAATCGTGTCGAAACATACCTGGATTTGACCAGAAAAAGTGGTGACAAGAAGTTTAGCAAATTGTTTCGAGGTGTAACGTGTTCGTGTATCGTAAGTCCAGTCTAGGTAATTGGCAAGGTAGTCATTGCTGCCGATACAGACGATGAAAATAGATTTCGACAAGTAGAGGGCGAGTTCCGTAGGGTTTACAAAACGAACCTTTAGAATCGAATTAATCGTCATCTCAAATAGGTTTAGTTGATCGTTCAAGTTCAAGCATTTTCCCTGCAAATGTTATACATTTTTTACTATCATCAATAGTTTGTTAGACAAATGAGACGTCTCTAAATGAGATATCGCCTTCTAGACAATTTCGTTTAGCTAACCACTTCTATAAGATCATTCATAAATTATGACCATACATATAAGTACGTGAAAGAGTGTTTTTTAGATCATTCATAAATTATGATCATGCATATATAAGTATTCTATACATTAACATATTTACAAAGATAAAAAATGCTAACATGCATGGACTAATTTAGTAACATATTGCATGAAGTAGGTGTACTTACAAGATGACTACCGGTTTCATCGAGTATTCCGCATGTTGCGGATGCATAATTGTAACCCGTATGCCAATTCGTTGTTGGTGATCCTAAATTATATGCGGGTGGCGGATATGGTACATCCACAAACTCAGCTGCATTATTCATTTAGTCATGTTCATTAAGGATTTACTACGCAGTGCGACTACGCGTGTATATAGAAAACGAAAAGTATTGTGTTGATGAGAAACAATTTTTCGGATCCATTACTCCATTATAAAAAGAAAAAAAAAATGATATGGTGTTGATGTGCAATGTAACTGTGCGTCAATTTTGCCTTAGTAAATCTTTTTTAGTATATCTCAAAGTTTTGTTCGATTATATACCATGCAAGAAAAGTGAATGTGTTAAAATCAGTTAGATTGTGTGTGATCTAGAAACAAGAAATCGTACCTAAGTAGTCAGCTACAGTTCTAGAATTCGTAAATCTTCCGGTGAAACCCTTTGAAAAATCGATGCCATATGGATAGTAGTTAGCTCTGGCTAACGTCGGCAACCAATTGTTGTTTCCGGCATCGAGTAGAGAGTCTCCGAACACGTAGAGTGCCGGCGCTTTTGCTTGCGCATCAACGGCCACCTTTGTGAGAGAATGGAAGAGACTAGTAATGAGGATGAAATGCTGAAACTGAACCAACATTTTTGGCTCTCAAAATTAAGTATATGGACAAAGCCAACGTAATTGGACTGCTTAAATAATTGTAGAACTTGAATTAAATTAATCTTAGTTGAGTTGCTTTTGTTACGTGTCCAATTCAAAGAATTATTCATACGTAACTACGAGTATAATTCCAGTGCTTTGTACGGGGAGTTCTTTTTAAAAACTTTATTATAGTAATTATAATATTTAATTTAAATATCTATAATTAAAGAAATATATTGTATTTTTTTCTCAGAAAATTTACTAATTCTAATTTTCGATCAATTAAAATTTAAGAAAAAGTAATTCCAAAAATTCACTCAATATATTGTATTATGAAACATTTAGGGCCCGTTTGGTTTGAACCCCGGAATCGAAAACGGAATGGAAACGAATCTACTTCATATGGATACCCTTGTTCATGAAAGTTTTTGGAATCATTCCTTGTGATTTGAAGTAATGGAAGTTGAATTTGATTACTTTTGATACCCTATAGGGTATCAAAATATGGGGAGACAAGTGTATTTTGCATGTAGAATTTCATGAATAAGGATATACATATGGATTAAATTCGTTTTCATTCCGTTTCTGTTTCCGGAGTTGGAACCAACCGGACTCATAAAATGTGAGATTTTTTAAGTTAAAATTGAAATGGTTATAGAATGATCAAATATCAATTGATTGGATATTTCTCATTTAGATAGTCTTATTTTATTATGAATTATATTTACAAAAATATTTTAATTTAATTAGGAAATAGATGGATATAATTAGTCATATAAAGAGATATTACAGAAACATAAATAATTACTAATTTGTGAATGAGTGAGAAAATAACACATATCACTAAATGTAGGAGTGAATGACACGTGACATCAAACGCTTTCGCTTTATTATAGTATATACTATATAGATTAGGTTATAAGGTTTTCCCACCAAAAAAAAATTATAAGGTTTGATTATTATCATTGTACAATTTATTTACCATATGTAATATTACGTGGATTATTTGGTCCATTTGGTTGCTTGATTATTTTATTTAGGGAAGCAACTCTAGCATGTTCAAAGAAATAGATTTCTTTCTTCTGATTTTTTTAATAAAGAAAAGCGGTTAGATTGACTTATCTCGTATAAAAAGTTTAACCTAAAGCATTCTTAGGGATGAAAACACGAAATTCGGGAGCATATGAAAAATTGGTATTTAGGTTCGAGATTCCAAATGGGTCAAACGGTTAACAACATAGTTAATTTCTCTGAAAACATGTCTTATGCGGACTTTATAGGAAAAACCGAAGATCTCACATGGAATCGAAAATGATCATCTTGACCTTGTACAGACAACTCCAAGTACCCTGGAGTGCCAGAATGACACACAAATTGTTATCCTCAATTTCAATCTTTTTAATTTGCATTTTAATTGCTTCTTGAAGACCCATTTTGTGAGCACAGGCTTCCACTTTTATCAAATTGAAATTATTTTTGTTGGGCACCGAGGCCGACAACCTCTCCATTGTGGTTCCTATTTATAAAACCGATTTAAGTTACTCCCGAAACAAGTTTAGATTTATCAAAGTTGAGTTTGTGGAAACAAGAATTTGATTTTTCCCATTTAATATTGTTTTTTCGGTGATGATATAATTGTATTTTGGTGGTGGTTTAATGTAATAATCTTGCACATCAATGATTGTATTTTTCTAGTTATGGATTTGATTATTTATGAATGCAATCTATATATACTACTAAAGCAGCACCCATTTTTTCCACGTATCAACTTCTAAGGCCGTCCATGTCAGCATTTTTCAATTTATTTACAGATTTGCCACAACGTATTTACAGATTTGCCATTAATTATTTTATAAAAAAATATTTTATTAGAATTTGTAAACAGTCAACATGCCACATCAATTTTATTAACATAAATAATTAAAAAAAAATAATTTACTTATCTAGCAATCAAAATTAACAAACTGATCTATTCTAACTCGATTTGTTAGAAAATCTAACGTAAATCTTCTAACAAGATTTGACATTTGTTAAATTTAATAATAAATCAAATTTTGCTCCTCTATCTGAATCTAACTAAAAGTGATAATATATTAAGGTATAAATATAATACTCTAATAATAATCTTTGTAATAGAAATTTCATTATGTTCTTTTATTTATTTAAAAAAAATTAATCCTCACAAGTTAGTCAGATTAATTAATAAAAATAAATTTTATTATAGATTGATATCAAATATATGATGCATGAAAGTAAAAATATAATATTTTTTATTTAGACAACCCGTACGAGGTGCGGGCACTAAACTAGTTTTACTATTAAGGGGAACAATTAGTTCATTGGTAAAAATAATTTTGTTCCTAAAGAACCATATGCTTCACCATATTGTTGTTAGGCATGAAAGCCTCTTAAGTCTGATCTTGTTTTTGATTTTCTAAAGAATATCATTTGCTTTTTTGTTTCCATGATTCATGTTGTTTATCTTGAAAGAAATTTCCTATCAATGATTTGTTTGATACTAGGGCAATCAATAAGCAGGTAGAATAAGTCCTCCAACTGACGATTACAAAATTCACAATGCCTAATTGTGACACCCATTTCATTTCTAGTTGATTACTAGTTAATTAACCTTGTTTAAAGCAATGAGCGAAAAAACGAAAAATTGTAAATTTTTAAAACTTTATATTACATCCATGTTTACAACATATACACATATTGACACATGTCATGAGAACCTTTTGAACAAAACAAAACTGCTTAAAACCACTCAAAAACATCTTGGGCGGCAACATCCCATAACAACCCATGTGATATGATCTCAAATACAGGTGTTGAGTCCGACGTCCTTGCCTTTATTAGGCTGAGTCTAAGTAATTGAAAATTGTGAATATAACAACAATGAGCTACAAGCTCAGTAAAAAAAAATAGAAATCACAATCCCCAATATTTATAAGCATCTTATATCTTGTCCCCCAAAAGACACTCTATACCCTTTTTCACATTCCAAAGCACACACATACATATCCACATTCACATTACATTCAACAACCATTCCTAACACATATCATATAACATTCAAGCAATATCACACCATATATAAACATATCATATCATATAAACATACTTGACTCTGTAGCATCAATACATAGGTGATAATTAACTAACTATCCTCATTTGCTCGTACGATTCGCTTTCTCATTTTTCTTATCTTTCTTTCTTATCATTTTTCTTTCGATGGTTGGACAACCATGTTAGCGTCTTCGGCCTACCTCAGTCGGGTTCGGACCTCAAATAGCATGTGGGCTTCATAGGTTTCCTCAATCAGAATCGGACATCAGTTGACAATTTATATAATAGTTCTCCTCAGTCTGAATCGGACCTGTGGGTCTCCTCAATCCGAATCAGACCCATTTTCTTTATCTCTAGCCTCCTCAGTCGGAATCGGAACTGTTTATTTTTTTCCTTTTAAATTCCTTGTACAAGTGAGATCTAGTTGAGCAAATTAATTAATCACCATCCTATATTATCACTTTCATGGCATTTTCCATTTCATGATTTCATCGACCACCCTCCTTGTCATCGTATCTTCTTTCCCAATCGCTTTCACTTGTGTCAAAGTCTTCTCGTCCTACCGATCTGGGACAAAAGCCCTATGTTTACCGACCTCTCTCGTTCGATTTTAGCTACCCCTTTCCGCCCAACTCTTTGGTCTTAAGAATGCGGGTTTTAATAATGAGTGATTGCCCTTCTCCGACCCTTACTACCTAACCCTCTCTTTAATAACTCATTCTCACTTCTCATGCATGCTTTCATCTTATAACATCTCATCACATTTCACATACACATCATATAAGCATACAACATATATACATAACCAACATGGCATGCATGGAATCATAATACCATGACATATCACAAACATATTCGTTTACATTTGCATGCATGCTTAAAGTTATTCGAATCATTTATCAAGACACATATTATACGTAAATATATATTTATTTCTCGCATGCATACGTAAAAATAATTTCATATTAAATACATAATATGTATTAAGGAAGTGTAATTTAAATACACTTACCTCATAAGCAAGTAATATTAATCTCTCTCGATCGAATCTTAAGTCCGTCTTCTCGTTCCGGACTACTCCTCCTTTCTTGTACCTTCATACAAAGTCAAACATACCCTTAATATAATCTCCTAACTTGTAACACCCCAAATTCTCAGAACTCGGGGAGCTACTGGTTAGGACCTCACAATGAGTCCCGACCTTAGTTTGACAACAATTTTACTAGGATCTTACAACAATGCACACACATATTTAAATAATTTGAAAACGTTCAACAATATATATACATGAATGATATGTATCATCCTTACAAAGCAAATGTACTAAAACGACGCATATGAAGAACTGAAGACACCCCCGTTCCCATCGAAATGAGTACGTGGACCCGGCTGACCATCCCCTCCAGATCTCTCTACAACTGTCTTAACCTGTAAGGCATTTACAAACCGATATAATACCGTTAGCTAACATTCGATGCATTAACATAAAGGTAAAGGCACACAAACACATAACATACACATTCAACATACAACACAAGTCCGTTTATTATCTTTATTTAAGTTATTCTTTACTAATGATACTTATTTTGTGACACGAGGGATTCTCAAACCTCGCCTCTGTCCGCATTTACCATCAAGGAATGGTAGTAATGCATCTGACCGTCTACCTGCCTGGGCTAGTCGCAGAGAACCTCCTAGCTCTCGAAAGAGCTAGGTAGTGATGTCACCGCCCGTTACCATACACTTGAGCCAATTATGTAATATATAAATAGGTCGTTCTATTTCGGTTTCGTTGTTTAGCATAACTAACACACACCACCAATACACAATGTGCTAAAACAAAGAAGTCATCTAAGTAAGTCCGTGGACTTACGAGTCCCAAAGCGAAACCCGATCGAAACTCTCAACTTTCCGTGGAAAAGCACACACGCCTATTCAACATAAGGCACACGAATCAACATCACTCTAGCCTAACTAGAACTCCTTACACTTCTAGTGTTTCAAATCCTCACAAGAACAACAACACTCTAGCCAACTAGAAGTCCTTAGACTTCTAGGACTCAACATCCTTACAAGCACATAATGCATAAGATAGATCGACACTTAATACCTAGCACAACTCTTCTAAACAAAACTATTCCTATACCCAACTTCGGAACATTACAAATCTGGATTAAACCAATGAATCGCTCTCAACTTTTACCACATGCTACTATGTATATCCATAAACAACATATCCAAATTCGAGTCCAACAACCAATAACCCAAGAAAATCTATCTCACAAAACTGCATCACAAGCAGTTTTATGAACACTTAGGGTGTGTTTGATAAGAGATGGAGGTTATTTTGAAGATTAATCTAGATGGAATATAAAAGGGGTTAAATTTTATATGGGATTCATTAAGGATTATTTGATATAAAATAATTTTTACGTGAAATTTTTTGGTTGAAGATCTTTTAATAGGTTTAATTGATATTGATTTACAAATTTACCCTTATTTTAACCTTAAATAGAGGGCAGCCTGGGCATGAGTGGAATCCTAATTGATATTTAAAAATTAATCTCCTTTAACCTTGGTAATATAAGGTTATTTTTTGGCCCTTTTTAATCACAATTAATCCCTTCTATATATTTTTTTCCATAATCTCCATCTTCATCCTAACACTTACACAAATTTAACCTCCTAAATTTAATCTAAATGAACCTCCTTTAATCTCCAACCAAACACACCCTTAGAATATTCAACACACTTATAAAAACTACCTGAGGAACCAACTTTGGGGAATCATATCTCCTAAACTATAACTCGGAAAACTCTAAATTTTCAGTATATTATACTATATAATACCAATTGTAACATATCTCAAATTCAGCAACAAAAGACGAGTCTAACTTACCCAAATCTGGATCACAAAACTGTATCAACATGTAGTTTTTCTAACACTTGGGAGATTCAGCAAACATTCAACAAAACTGTACACTGTCTCAACTTTAAAAAATCATAACTTCTAAAACACCCGTTGGATTTATCCCAAAATTTGATATGTTCTACTATGAAATCCTATCTATAACATATCCAAAATTTAGCCACAAAGGATAATTCTTTCATACCTAAATCTGGTCACAAAGTTGGTTGCTCGTCAATATGGAAAATTGAGAAACTGCAACAGCTCATTAAAGTTGCTCCTTGGCTGTAATATATGGGTTCCAAGATGGTTTAGAAACAGCTATAAGGACATATATGAATGAAGGAAAGCAAGGAGGAAAGAGTGTGACCATACTCAACTACAAGACTCGATAAGGAGTACGACCACGACACACTGAGGGAAGGACGAACCATCGGTTGGGAGGAGGCGCACGTGCGACCCAGACTTGCGCACCTCCGCACCCGCGGTTTGACTTTAGGAGAGACGAGTCCGACGGTTGATTTTGTTGTTGCAATTCTAGAGGATGCAAGTCGGTTCATGCCTTCTGGTTGCTGCTCGACAAAGGTGGAGATGTTGCTGCTCGTTTTCCCATCTACAATAGGACTATAGGAGCGATGGTAGGTTGTGGTTCACGTCCCGTGCAGGCGTCTACTCGATGATCCCCTGCTGTCCGTGTGAGGAGGGAGAGGCGCCGGTCCAGTTGTTGTTCGCAAGGGCAAGAAGAAGGAGGCGGCGAGTGAGGAGGACGGCGTCTACTGTAAGTTTGGTTGTTGAGATATGTGCGCAAGAAGGAGAGACATGAGGATCTTCTGCGTGTGAGAGGAGAGGAGAGGCGAGGCTAGGGTTACAGAGGAGGCGGCTGGCATGAGAGAGAGAGAGTACACGCATGAGAGAAGGCCAGGGTTACAAAAGCCCTATTTTTTTTCTGGTTACTTTGTATGTCGTTACATGCGGGAGGTAACTGATCATCAATGCATTGTCATTCCAATAAAAGTAAGTGTTTGAGAAATTTACCCTTATGAATATTTTTTTTAATATATGAGTAATTTTGTTAATTACTAAGTCAATGTCATGTTTTTATAGTTTTTTTTTAGATTCACTTGGCTTATATGACATTCGACTCCTTGATGAGCTACGAAGGAATGATTACGATATTTGAACTCCCAACAATAAGTTTGAAGGATGTTATGATTAGAATGTTGAAAATTTTGGTTTTTTTGCAAAGTGAAAGGATTATGACATTGTCTATTTTGTTATATTAAACGGTTAGCTAACATTATGCTAAAACACGAAATCGTCTATGTTTTTCTCCCTATAAATTGAAAGTATTGTGTATTTTTGTATAGAATATTGAATTTTGATGTTGAGAATATATGTAAGATATGAAATGTATTTGTTCATATGATTGAGTTTGGTGAGAATATTGAAACTGGCATTAAAAAAAATATTGATGTTTCGATTAGTAAAAAAATAAATACACATAATAAAACTGATTAATTTTTTCTCATATGTTTTTTTGAAATCCCCGTTATTTTTTTTTATAAAAAATCGTGATTAAGCATTTCTCATGCTAAACCGAAAAATCTTTCTCAGAATTTTTGTTAAAAGATCATCAATTGTTCCACCTATTTCTCAAGGGTTAAAAATAATTCCTAAAAAATATCTTTCGAAGAGGTGTATAAAGGAAAAACTTAAACCGCATTCTTCGAGGTTTATTTTTATATTAATGAAAGAAACGTTATTGTAAGCTTGCATAAAAGCCGTATGTTTGTTGGTTAATAATTAATCAAGTGCACTTTGTTATAATATATACAACTAGTTTGATAGAAACAATGGTGACTAATTCATTATTCTCATCAATGGAAATCTAGAATGCCGTACACTTTAATGATTGAATTTTTCTTAAATGTAAAACTATATATTTATTGATATCATGCTACTTGTATAGTTTATAAAGTTTAAGAATCATATAAGTTGTGATATTATATAGCCAATTTGATAGGATTTAGCTTTGGCTAATTCTCATTAAGGATAATATATAATCGAGCAAGAACATTGCAAGGAGTGAAGAAAGTCAATACTTCCAAACAATGGAACATCATAGAGTTATCCTTAACAAAAACGAGGTGCGTTATTACTTTCTCTGTCTCAAATATATGTAACATATTTTACCATTTATATAAAATAACTTAATAAGTGTAATTTTATGTATATATTTTTTTTAATTACTTTTACCACTTACTACTTATTACCATCCCTTATCAATCAATATAAGAAGCTAACGTGTTAAAAACAAATAAATTAAAAAAAACTTTGAAAACCTAAAACTCATATAGGAAAACAACGCTAATACCGTAATTAAGTTTTCTTTTGTACAATTATAAGATCGGATTAGAATAAGAAATGACCTATTTCGATTTGTGAAATAGATGTTTGATTAAAATTATAAATTAAGACTTTGGATTGAAATTACATTAATTTTGATGGGTGATGTCCTAATTTGCCTTTTAATAAATCAATAACTTAAGGTACTATATTTGGGGAGACAACTTGATATGACACAAAACACATAAAATGAAAAAAAAAAGTGAATTAAGGAATGAAAAATACTATAATTACTCATTTTCTATCGTTCATTTTGATACTTTTGTTGTCAAACACATGAATAAATTTGAGTGATTTCGAAATTCAATCATAATTTCATGAAAATCGTACAAAGCGAACCGTTAGAAATATCATTATTTAATTGCAAATCCAAACACATATGCTACTTTTGTGTAAAATTTGGATGAAAGAAAAACATAAAAAGTTTTATTAGCTAAAAGAAAGATTCAGTCAATGGATTAACTATAGGACTGAGCATTTTTCCGGTTTGATTCGGTTTTTGGATCGAACCAGACCGAAAATAACAGGTTTGGTCTTAAGTCCAATCAATTCGGTTCATAAAGGCCGATATTATCAATCATATTTTTGGAGTGTTGATCACCGAGTTGTCACTAGCTTTGCAAAAGTGGTGTTATACTGGATTCAATGATTAAGATTCACTAAATTCTAGGTGAAATTTTTATATAAAATTAAACCGTAACTTCACCCCAATAGTCAATTACGGTTGGGTTATTGTGAGGGTGACTCATTGGTGGTTGTCTTTGCGAGGAGGGTTGAGTAAAGACTAGAAATAGATCGATCCTGACCTAAATCTCTTGATATCTAAATGCAAGCTTTTAGGAAAATCCGAATCCGGCGAGATATTTGGGACTTTTTGTCAAAATGTATGAATAATTATTTGTTGATATGTGTAATCACATAATATAATCCAAATAAAGGCGACAAACACAAAGATGAAAAGCAGTTGAGAATATCAAAGTACAGTTAGATTTTTATCTCTATCTTAATTCATTTACAACTAATTTATAAAATAGAATATAATAAAAAAATACTAAAGTAAAATTAAATATTTTAATCTTGATAAATTTTAAATTTTTAGTATTAAGAGCATTTATAAATTATAAATGGGATTATTAGAGGTTATCAAATTCAATTAGATTTTTACTGATAAATGTTAATTAATTGTTGTTTTCCTAGAAAAATATGAATGATTATTACACAAGAAAAACAATGTGAACAGAAAATTATAAAATAATAAGAATTTTTATTTACTTTTCTAAAAAGAAGACCTTGTAATATATATATATATATATATATATATATATATATATATATATATATATATATATATATATATATATATATATATATATATATAAAGAGAATCAAGTGAGAACTACTCCAACCGTTAGGAGTATGAATCTTTATGAGTCGTTGAATCATTGAACAAACGCTCTAGATCAAATAACCATCATAAGTATTGCTAAAGAAGAAATATTAGATCGAAATAAAAATATTTGCAAATAAATAGGTTAGTAAATTAGGAAACAGGATAATATAATAAATGGTTCTTTTAATCGATCCAATTTTTTCTGAAGTTCAAGAAACAATCAATAGCTACATCAATTTGTGCAACAAAGCACTAATAAGGTCGTTAACTTACATCTAATTTTTTTTCATAGACTAACTATCGTTAGCCTATACAAAGTATGTCCGTTACACACCATGATTGTTATAAAAAAATGTTACATTTGCTAGCTTGTCCAATTTGTAACGAAAAACCTATTAACCAAAGTTCGAAACTCCGGAGCCGTGTTTTTTAAAAGCATGTTTATAAAAAAAAAACATGTAACAACCGGTTTTATAAAAAAAAATGAACGATCATGAGCAATAACGAACATTGATTAAGGTCGTGCCACAGTGGCACCAATAATTAAGCCTTCGACATCCCTCAAGATAGAGCTGAGTCCAATCTATGAATCCAAGATAGCAGCATCTCTGTCGATCTTTACAATGTTCGAAGGAGGCTTCTCCCAAGAACAAAGAGCGTTGTTGCTCACCACAACAGGTTGTCCCGGTCTTTTAAGAACATAATCGGCCGCATGTTTGTTGAAACCCTCCATGAGAATGCACACGTTTGCAAGTTCTTCGTTATCATCCATATGGAGTCTCCAATTCCCGATGTGGTTGAAGTGGATTATAAAGCTGCCCTCATCACTTCTGGCAATCTCCATGCCTAAAAAAATAAGCAACACCAAGATCTTTGATCGTGGAAGTGGAAGTGGATTGTAAAGCTGCTTTTAAAGTGATAATTTCATGGGGTATGTCCCTTGTGAGAAGAATATCATCAACATAGATGAGAACCATTGTGATACCAGTTGCACAAGTCTTGGCAAATAAAGAATAATCTTGTCTAGAATCAATGTAGCAAGATTAAGAAGAAATTGGGTAAGCTCCACATTCCATTGTCGACTAGCTTGTACAAGCCCATAAGGATCTTCTGAGCTTACACACCTGCCCTGACAAAGCTTTAGTGTAATCTTGAGGTGGAAGCATGCAAACATCTTCATCAAGAAATCCATGTAAGAAAGCATTATTTACATCAAGTTGATGTAATGGACAAGATTTTGTAGCAGTTAGAGCTAAGAGAATTCTGACAGTAATGAACTTAGCCACAAGGAAAAAAGCGTGCTTATAATCTTTATCTTTAACCTGATCATAGCCTTTGGCCACCAGTCGAGCTTTACATCTGTCAATGGAACCATTTGGAAGATATTTGATCTTGTAGATCCATTTAGAACCAATAACTTTGTGTGTAGGAGGCAGAGAAGTTAATTCCCATGTGTGATTGTTTTCCAAGGCTGAAATCTCCTTAGCCATAACATCAATCCACATTGGTAAATCCTTGGCCTGAGTATAATGTGTAGGTTCAACAGAAAGAACATTACATTGAGAATGCTTGTAGTCATAAGGTAAATGATCAAGAGTGACATAAGGAAGAAATAAATTATGGGAAAGAGTACAATTGCAAACATAATCTCGAAGTTTGACAGGTTTAGTAGCATTTCTGATAGGTCGAGTGGGAAGTTATTGTGGTGATGAAGATTCAGAAGAAGCTGAATTAGAAGAAGTGTGAAGAAAAGGAATATGAATTAGTAAACCAAAAGAAGGACTTGAAGTTACTGGAGGTGATAAATGTGGTGGAGAAAAAGGAGAAGTATGAGGTTGGATAGAGTATAATCTGTATCAGGCACATGAGAAACTAGTGGCATTGGAGGAGGTGAAGAAGGAAGGTAAGGAGTAGTAGAAGGATTTTTGTAAGGAAATACATGATCAATAAAAGTGAGATGTCTAGAGACAAAAACTTTTTGTGTATCCATATATAATAGCCTATAACCCTTTTGACCTGGTGGTAGTCAAGGAGAACACAAGGCTTTTTGATAGCTTCAAACTTGTCTTTCAAAGGCAGAAGAGAGTAACATAAACAACCAATGACTCGAAGATGATCATAAGAGGTTGATTTGGCATGTAAAACTTCAAATGGAATCTGCCACTGTAAAATAGAAGATGGCATAAAGTTGATCAATTAAGTGCCAGTCAAAATGCACTCTCCCCATAATTGATAAGGACCCCATATATCCATGTGAATCAAGGCAAAAGGTTTCTATGCATAAGTTGAACTAGGAAAGAATGGAAACCGATGCTGTTTAGCAAGCACACAAGTATCACAATGAATGACAGCGTTGTGAGAAATATTACAACCAGATAAATGTTGTAATTTGGAAACAGATGTATGACATAATCTTTCATGAAATAAGTGTACATTTTTTTTATTGGAAATAGACAACAAGGACGGGTTGTTGTTGATAGCAGTGTTAGGAAGACAAGTATCTGAAAGAAGCTTGTAAATGCCTCCCTCCTTTTGACGTGAAACGATGAGTTCATGACTGGTAAGGTCCTGAAATGTGCAGACAAAAGACTTAAACAAAACTACAATATCTGAATTGTGAATAAGCTTGGGAACTAACAATAAATTGAGCTTGAAATCAGGTATGCACAACACATTATACAATCTCACAAAAGGAGATAGACTAATGATCCCTTTATATGTGACTTGCTTGACAGAGCCATCTGGTAAGCCAACAGATATAGGATGAACCAATGGTTCAATCTGAGAAAATAAAGCTCGATCATAACTTATATGATTTGTAACTCCAATATCAATGATCAAATAATAAAGTACCTGCAAAATTAATAGATTTGATAGAAGAATTGGAAGCGGGTGAAGATTTGATTATGATTTTGCATTAACCTCATAACCTCCTGAAACACTATATTCACCAGTGATGGATCATTAACATTTCCAGAGGAAAATTCAAGTGGACAAATGCCAATAGGTGTATCTTGGATAGTAGCAGCAAGATGACCAGACTCCTTAACCTTTGACACACTATCTGATCTACATAAATAATAAAGAAAGAAAATTCATGCTGCTAGTCCTCGTCTTCTGGTGGTGGTGGTGGATAAGGGACGAAAGGATGTTGAGATGGGTCAAATGGATGTCCCATCATATGCTGAAACTGGATCTCCATCATCCTCTGCATGTAGTGATGTCCCTCCCTGATCTCCAACATCTCTAATGTCAAGACTGCATGGGAGTCGATCATCTGGTCGGTCAGCTCATCAATCCGTCGATGAGCTACTGGATCTCTCTATCTGCGGAGCCTGCGTCGGGCTGGTCGAGATGGTGTTGTTGCCTCCTCCTCTGCCGCCTCCTCATCCAGGTCGACAACTGGCACGCTAGAACCGGCGGTATCTGTCTCGGTCTCCATGGAAGCTCCTCCATCATCGTACTCCTCCTCCTCAGCAGCAGCGTTGGCATCTCGGGCATCCTGTATGTATGGAAGCCAAGCAGAAGTCCAGTACTGCGAATCAAAAATTGTGAACTGAGCTGACCATAGGATACCCTGAGGAGTAGTCTGCTCCCAAGGCATAGCGACGTATGGTGTACCGAGGTCACGAGGAACAAGAATCCGCCTCGTGATCATCTCCTGAAGTCCAAGCAGCTTTGCAGCCGTAACAACTATACACGCACTTAGATCCAAATCGATTTAACTCGCTATATGAGTCACCAGTCCTTCATAGCAGATGTCTCCCTTGGACTTGCCCTTGATCCGGTGCAAGTCCTCAACCAGCATGCCTCCAAAATCAGGCACTCCACTTGTCACCATACAAAATAAACTGAGCAGCTCTCCTTGTCTAATCTTCCGGGGGTCTCAGTACGCGCCAGAAGGGTCTCACTGAAGATGCGGTGGGCTAGACGGAAGGCTAGGTGGAAAATGATGCGCTCCTTGGAGTCTCCAGGTCTCCATCTGTCTACGTGCTCCACCACATGAGCAATCTGCCCCTAGAATTGTCGAGCCACTGCTCGGGAAGAAAAGTCGGTAACTGTAGGTGTCGGGAAGCCAAAAATGTCTCGGAACTGATCCATAGGCACAATGTAGTTCCGTTTCAGCAACCGGTACTTTATGTTGTTCCTCTCTGGGACGTGAGTCACGGAACTCACGAACTATATAGTAGGCTCAAGGTAGACTGGAGCTCGAATCTCCATAAAGCTCTCCAACCCTACCATAGAGATCATCCTCCTCAAATCCTCCGCCACGTGGAGGCACTCAAAAGCTGACACATCTAGAAAACGCGGAGCAACTATGGGTCGCCCGCATATGCGGTCAAAGTCCGCCTGGTGACGCTCATGAATCACTGGAATGGAAGGTCGGGAAGCAGAAGAAGGTGAGGATTCACTAGCAACATCCCTCATAACAAGCTGGCGATCAAATCTAGAACTCATGACTTTCTGACAAGATCACCTCGGTTGGTCTGACAAGTTGAAGAACACCTCGGCCGAGGCACAGTTCGACTGGACCGAGGCGAAGTGCTGTTCGATTTCCACTCTTTGATTTTCAGTTCTTTTCCCCCAAAATCACTACCAATTGCTTCCTATGGGGTACTTATACTCTTTTCAGCAAGAATCTATGGCAACCAAAGCCAAATATCTCCTAAATCAGTTAAAGAGAGGGAAGTTAGGGTTTTTGACAATTTACCCTAAATTATGTTGATTCGAGGCGTTTATCCCACAGTTTGTTGCTTGCAATCTGATCCTCTTGCTTTTCTTTGTGGAATAGGAGCAGAAATCGTGGAAAATGAGCGGAAAATGAAGAAGCGAGGTAGGGATGCGCCGCGTTCGAGAGAGAGGTTGGGAGGGAAGAGAGAGAAATCCGATCTCCTTTTATACCCCTCGCCGATTCTGCTGTCACCTGGGTCGAGGTGGTCCCGACTAGACCGAGGTGGCTAACTGGATTGTCAGACCTAGTCATCTCGGTTGCCTCAAGAACATCTTGGTCGAGGCACTGTGACAACAACCGAGATGTGTCTCAGTCAATCATCGTTTTCTCAATTTCTCAAACTTCTGTCCTTCCAGTGTAGCTCCTCAGTTGTGATCCTTCTTTTTGAAATACCTGGTTGTTGTCTAGAAGAAGCCAAAAACAAAACAAAGCAAACTATCTAAAACTAGACTAGAAAAGGTAAAAGAAAGCAATACCGTGGGTTGCCTCCCAAGAAGCGCTTGGTTTAAGGTCGCTAGCTAGACCATACGTCTTCCCTAGACAATGTATAGTGGTGCAATCTCCTCAACCTGAAATTCCGGTTGGTATTTCTTAAGCCTATGACCATTGATATTAAAGCTCCCGCTTGTTTCTCCCCAAATCTCAACTGCATCATAAGGAAAAACATGTTTCACAACGTAAGGTCCTGTCCATCTAGATTTCAACTTACCTGGAAAGAGGCGAAGTCGGGAGTTGAAGAGTAGAACTAAATCTCCTTCTTTGAATTCCTTAGGAATGATATGCTTGTCATGCCATCTCTTTGTTCTATCCTTGTAGATCTTGACATTCTCCTAATTGTTTAAGCGCAACTCTTCCAACTCATTGATGTCTAATAGCCTCTTTTCTCCGGCTTCTTTGATGTCGAAATTTAGCCATTTGATTGCCCAATATGCCTTGTGCTCTAGCTCCATGGGTAGATGACAAGACTTCCCATATACCAAATTGTAAGGGGTGGTACCAATGAGAGTCTTGAATGCGGTCCTATAAGCCCAAAGAGCATCGTCTAACTTCGTGGACCAATCCTTCCTTGTCCTAGAGACGATCTTTTCCAGAATTGCTTTGATTTCTCTATTTGAGATTTTAACCTGTCCACTAGTTTGAGGGTGATAAGGGGTTGCTACCTTGTGGGTGACCCCATACTTCGATAGAAGTTCCTTGAACTTTCGATTGATGAAATGTGTCCCTCCATTGCTGATAATGATACATGACATCCCAAAACGCAGAAAAATAGTCCGATTGAAGAACTTCACGGCTACCATGGCGTCATTAGTGGGAGAGGCAATGACTTCCACCCACCTAGAGACGTAGTCAACAACTAGGAGAATGTAAAGGTTTCCTCCGGATGATGGGAACGGTCCCATGAAATCAACTTCCCATACATAAAAAATCTCAACCTCTTGAATATTGTTGAGTGACATCTCGTTCCTTCTAGACAAGTTCGCTGTTCTTTGGCATGCATCGCAAGAGACGACAAATGCTTGCAAATATTTAAATAATGTAAGCCAAAAGAAACAAGAACGCAATACCTTAGCGCACGTTTTGTGTGCGCTAGCATGTCCTCCACAGGGAAGCGAGTGGCAATGTCTTATGACGCTGGCTACTTCATCTTCCGGAATGCATCGTCGAAGCATCGCATCTGGACCTCTTTTGAACAATAGAGGTTCATTCCAATAGAAGTGGCGTACATCCTTGAAGAACTTTTTCCTTTGAGAGTACGTCAATCCGGGTGGTATTTCCTGGCAATCAAGATAGTTAACAATATCAACATACGAAGGCTCTTTGCTATCAGAGGCTTGGTGAAGCCAGTGCTTCACCAACTGTAAATGATTATCAAAAAAGGGTTTAGGAGATTTTTTGTCCTCAGTTGACAACATCTCTTCTGATGTCTCGGTCAG
Organism: Fagopyrum esculentum; assembly: GCA_033239045.1. Classification (NCBI taxonomy): domain Eukaryota; kingdom Viridiplantae; phylum Streptophyta; class Magnoliopsida; order Caryophyllales; family Polygonaceae; genus Fagopyrum; species Fagopyrum esculentum. Next base: position 16,412,566 of record BSUD01000002.1, read on the forward strand.
CGTCCGAGGTGGATGACCGAGGTGTTCTTCAGATATGAACACCTCGCTTGGTCCAGAAAGTGCCTCAGTCGAGGTACTACAATTGGAACCGAAATGTAAATTTCTTCTCTTCCTCTGAATCAGTGTTTCAATCTTAGCTCCTGGATCTTCCTCCAATGTCCATAAGCTCCGTATATCTACATCACAAGAAGCATCTATACCTTCCTCCATTAAACTAAAACTAAGAACTCTTTCAAGAGGATCTTTAGTAAGGATAGAGCTCACCAATTCCCTTGATTCTTCTTCATCGTAGATGTTGAAGATATCATCCTCCAACGGCTCTCCTTTCATTGCAGCATGCAATTGCAAACTCCACATGATCGCCGCCTATGTTGATTTTCAACTTGGCGTTCTTGCAATCCACGTTGCAACCCGAAGTTGCTAGAAATGGTCTCCCGAGAATAATAGGAACAAGATAATTTGCGGGTATATCAAGTACAACAAAGTCTATAGGTAAATAGAAATTACCTAACTTGACGGGAACATCCTCCAAGATGCCCACGGGATGTTTAATGGAGCGATCCGCGATGTATAACCTTATCTTCACCGGCTTGGGCTCTCCAAGACCGATCTTATCACATAGCTCCAGCGTGATGATGTTCATGCTGGCTCCAAGATCACACAAAGCTTCATAAGTTACATCCCCAACTTGAATGGGAATGCAAAATGAACCGGGATCTCTTAGTTTGGGTGGCATCTTCTCCTTCATGATTTGAATGAGCTCCGAGGACTTAGATGTCATCCTTACTTCTCCATAATATTTCAGTTTCCTCTTTCTTGAAAGAATCTCTTTCAAGAACTTCCCATCGGCGGGCATTCCTAGAATAGCATCAAGGAAAGGGATGTTAATGTGTAGCTTATTCATTAAGTCAAGAAACTTACCGAAATGCTTGTCTAGATGTGCCCTGGACCTTGACTGGGGGAATGGAAGTGGTGGTTTATAAGCAGGAGGTGAGACATAAACTTCAGAATTCCCCTCCGCTTTCGGAGGCTCTACCTCGGTTGGTACCTCGACCGAAGTGTTCTTCATCTGTACCTGGACCGAGGTGTTCTTTGTCTGATCTGGCATCGACCGAGGCACTGGATCTGTAGTTTTCAGTCCACTTCTCATCGTTATTGCCATGATCTGTCCCTTAGGGTTGCTCTCTGTTCTTGCTGGGAGTTTCCCTGGATCTCTTGACGCTTCGTTCGCCTTGTTATAGAATTGTTGCTCTAAGGCTTTTTGTGCCTTTGAAAATGAACTCATGGACGTCTCCATAGCGTTGAGTTTGGCCAATATTGCCTCCAGCACTGCATCTTTCTTCTCTGGCTGAGACGAACTTGGTCCAGGCTCCTGTCTTTTCAATGGAGTAGAAGTAGAAGAGGAGGGGTTATAAGTATTATGAGAATGAGGGTTACCGGGAGTTTGTTGATTAGATCTCCAATTGTTTTTTTGAAATGTAGATCTCCAATTATTGTTGCTTCTGTTGTTGTTGTTGTTGTTTCTATTGTTGGAGTTTCTATTGTTGTTGTTGTTCCGCGGTCCCTGATAGTTGTTTCTTCCTTGCTACCCTCCATCTTGTTCCTTTGTTTGAGCTATTAAAAGCTCCTTCAATTGCTTCACTTTGTTGCTAAGCGAGGTGAGTTGAGCTCCATTTGATGAAGTGTCTTGGAAGCTAACTCTCCTTGCTCCATTGTTGGTTCCTTGATGGAAGTATTTTTCCATGTGCAAAGCTTGCTTTTCAATGAACTCTCAAGCTTCTTCTATCGGCATGTCCATGAATGTGCCGGTGGAAAGTAATTGGAGATTGAATTGAGCGTCTCCATTTAGTCCCTTGAAGTATATCTCTAGCAACTCGATCTTCGGAATCCCATGATGTGGGCAATCCAACAAAAGATCCGTGAATCTCTCCCATGACTTGGACAAACTTTCCTTATTCTTCATAATGAAAGCATTGATTCTCCCTCTCAACTCAACGGTTTTAGATGGAGGAAAGAATTTAGCTAGGAACTCCATCATCATCTCTGCCCAAGTGTTAATCTTTCCATCGGGAAGAGATTGATACCATGCAAGCGCTTTGTCCTTCAAAGAGAAATAGAAAGGGCGTAGCTTGTAGTTGTTGTTCTCAAATCTCGATGGCCTCAAAGTCTCCATCAGAATCTCATAATTTTGGAAATGTTGGTGCGGAGACTCCCTCTCCGAACCTCCAAATTGACATTGTCGGATCATGGTTAGAACTTGCGGTCGAAGTTCATAATTATTCTCAGCTAGATCACCTAGGTTGACTCCTAGATGCCTGATTTGTTGATTCGGGTTCATCCTTTGTCCTAGGGTTTGTGGAATTCCAACAATGATAACATCTCAGATGGGCACCCGAGGTGGTAGGTGTACCTCGGGTGGTGCCTCTGGAACTGGGTCCTGCCTCGGTTGAGGATCTGGAACTGGGTCCTGCCTCGGTTGAGGATCTGGATTCGGTCGAGTTAGATATTGGTCCCTTAGAGCTGCCATATCTGCTTCGATCGCCTCCGTTCTTGCGCGAGTTTCCTCCTTTTCTCGCCGCAATTCTTCCTTACTGAGGCGTAGCTGTTCCAACGCCTCCTTCAATTCGGCTTCAAGATCGCGATCGTCTTGATTTGCCATCTTAGCTTCTCGTAACCTCCTTTTGTAGGTCTTTTCTGGTTCGGGATCGTAGGGAACGATTTCCTTTCCAGCACGGGTTCTTCGCATAAACCTAAGAAAAGGTCGTGCAAAAACACTCAAGTAAAGAGGTTAATAGCAGCAAGGGCAATTAGCCCCGAAAGACAACCGTAACAGGCTTGATCTAAACCAAGTCCCCGACAACGGCGCCAAAAACTTGTTCGCTCCAAAAGGTGTGTGCAAGCGATAAATTTATAACCCAAGAAGTATGCTTGAACAAATATGCGAACCCGTAGTGTACGGGTCAATTGTAATAAAAGCAAGAATTCCGAGGGTCGAACACAGGGACTTAAGGCGAAACCAAACACAGAATCGGTTGTCAAGTAATGCAATTAACCAAAACAATTAAAGCAATCAAAGATGATATAAGTCAAATAAGGGGAAAATGCGGATTCTAGGGATTAAAGCATCCAATTGTGATTCGAACTCAAGATCTAAGGATATAGCGGACAAAGCTGAGAATTTTGCAAAGGGAAGGTGTTTCTGATATGGGAATAGATTACCGGGTAAGTCTCAATATTCACTATCCTAAACCGTAATTCCTATTACCGGATAAGTCGCAAGGAACTAAGGGAAATAACTAAAACCTCAAACTAACACACCAATCAAGGGAATATAATCAACCTTTACCGGGTAAGTCTCAAGCTAACTCTCGAGATTAGAATGAAAGCACACTCAAACCCCAATAAAGGATAAACCTTTATTACCTATCACTCATGATCTTAGGTAAACAAGTAAAGGAATCACCGGGTAAGTCTCATCCTTAACTTTCATTGAACCAAGAAATAAATAACAAGGATAGGGTTTGGCAAAGTGGATCTTAACTCAGAAAAGGATCAGGAAACTGTTCACCTCGTTCAGGCAAATTTCACCCCGGCCGAGATGTTCATCGATTGAGCGAGGTGTTTGTCGGTTAAGGTAAAGGCTCGAGCTTTCAGGGTCCGACTAGGATTAAGATCATTCTATCATCGTCTTTCCACAACTTTCATCCAATCACCCTAGAATCGCACAAGAAACTTAGCCAACAATCATCATGATAACAATAATCGAATTTATAAAGAAGGAATCAATAATCGAACAAGAAAACTTTAATAAAAAGGCTTCAATAACTAAATCAAATATGTGACAAATCAGTGTTTCCCAAGTCACAAATTAACAAGAACAACAAACCAAAAGTAGCCTAAGAAAATCTCACAAAACTCCTTCAAAGGCTAACTTCAACAAGGATTCCTTCCTTCCTTGGACTCTTCCTTCGAAATTCCTTCAACTCCAAAGAGTAATAATCTGCAACTGTAGGATCCTGGATGCTACAAGTGTGTAAGTATGTAAGCATGGTTGAACTTGTGGAAAATCTAACCCTTTATATAGGAAAATTATCTTCCAAAGATAATATATCTTAAAAGATAATTTCCTATAAAAATATATCCAAATAAATCAACTGAATATCTTATCTTCCTTCCAGAAATCCAGCCCGAAAATATAATATATTCCTTCCAAAAATAAAAGATCTCAGCCAAAAAATATTATCTCGCAGGCGACAGGGTGTCAACCTCTGTCGGGGCGCTCCTCAAGATCACCTTGGTCGAGGTGGTATTGTAGCTGACCGAGGTGACTCTGAACTGAATGTGAAATCTCTCAAATCTGGTCCAAAGTAAATCTTCTTTATTAATTCCATGCCTCCTGAGTTCTTCCTTAAGCTCCAAAGTGTAGCTCCAATGACTCATTAGCTCCTTTGGCTCCATTTTAGTCCAAAACGTGCCATTTTACCTACATTTACATCGAAACTAGGTGTAGACCTCGATTCCCGCAAAGGTGGATAAAACAACAATTTAATCACAGAATGTATGTTTATACATGCTGATTTATGAAGATAAAACGTCTAAACCGATCCCAAAACATAGACTATAATACATGCTATAAGTTCATTATCCTCATTAGTTACTAAGGCTATACCACCCTTCTTACTCACTACATGTACGGGACTAACCCACTTACTATCCGAAATTGGGAAAATGATTCCCGCATCTAGCAATTTTAGGATCTCTTTCTTGATTACTTCTTTCATAAATGGGTTCAATCGCCTTTGAGGATCAATAGATGGCTTATGATTGTCTTCCATTAAGATTTTATGCATGCACAAAGATGGTTTAATGCCAACAAAGTCATCAATGGTGTAAGATATAGCTGTCCTACATAATTTCAATTAGTCAATAGCTTCTCAAACTGATTATCACTCAAAGATGCATTCACAATCACAAGATATGTAGAATTTGAACCAAAAAAAGCATACTTCAAATGACAAGGAGAGTTTTAAGATCAAGTTTAGGAGGACCTTTAATGGTTGGATTTGATCCATATAGCTCAACTCGAGATGATTCCAAAGCCATTGAAGACTCCCCAAGGAACCGTGAAGCTTCATCAACAACAATTGGACCTTCTTCTTTAAGTTCAAGGACCTCGGTTGGCCAAAGGTGATCTAAGCCTAGATATGGGTTGAGGTGATCCCATGTTGTCAAATCTCGGTCCAGTCCATGCACCATTTCGGCCGAGGTGATCTGCTTGCAACCGAGATCAATAGCATTTTTGTTCTCTTCTTTGAGTGCTTCAAATTCAGCACTTGGTTCTTCTTCTAGTGCATCTAAGGCTTGGATCTCTTCATTGCAATTCTCCTCATGTCCTTCTTCCATGATGCTCATGATGAGAAATTTCTTTAAGGGATCCTTGATCAAGATGGAATTCCCAACTTCTCTACACTCCTCTTCATCCTCAATGTTGTAGACATCTTCATCTAAAGCTGGCCCCTTCACTATTGTTGAATTTGAACTTGATGTGCTCCTCTCCTTTGTTGAATGAGAGGGTACCATTTTGGCAATCAGCAAGACATCTAGATGTTGCTATAAATGTCCTTCCCAAAATGATGGGAATGGGATTGTCCGACGGGATGTCCAACACAACGAAGTCAATCAGGACATAGAACTTTCCGAGCTGCACCGGGATGTCCTCAAGTATCCCCACCGGATGAGTGATGGATCGGTCCGCCATATAAAGGATCATCTTGACCGGCTTTGGCTCTAATAGCCCCACCTTTCTACACAGTGTAAACAGGATTATGCTTACTCTAGCGCCAAGGTCACATAGATCTTCATATTGTACTTCTCCCACTCCTATCGGCACACAAAATGAACCCAGATCTCGCAGCTTGGGAGGCATCTCCTCCCTCATGATTTGTATCAACTCGAAAGATCTCTTTTTCATTATCACTTTACCATATTCTTCCAACTTCCTCTTGTTGGAGAGTATCTCTTTCAAAAATTTTCCATAGGCCGGCATACCTAATATTGCATCCATGAACGGAATGTTAATATGCAAATTAGACATAAGTCAAGGAATTTACCGAAATGCTTGTCCAATCGAGCCGTTGCTCGTGATTAAGGAAATGATAGTGGTGGCTTATACGGAGGAGGTGGCACATAAATTTGGTCATATTCCTTGCTCTTGCCTTTTTCATCTTGCCTTGGCTCCTCTTCCACCATTACCTTCTTCCCCTTGTGAACGCCCTTGGGCAAGGGATCATTTGTGCTCAGTCCACTCCTTGTAGTGATGGCTAACAGTTTCCCTCTTGGGTTGTCCTCGGTCCTTCCAAGAACTTTCCCTGAATCTCTTTGTGTCTCACCCGCCTTTTGGAATACTTGGGCATCTAGCACCTTTTGAGCTTTGGAGATGGATATCATGGTACTCTCAAGACTACTCAAACTTCCAAGCAATTGTTCAAACATCATCTCGGTCCTATATTTTGGAGGTTGAGCAAAATCGGGTGGAGGATCTTGTGAAGCCTTCGGTGGTGGTGCTTGACTTGTTGAAGCGGGAGAGTTAAAAGCATCATCCAGGTTTGAGTAGGAGAACCCGGAATGGTTGTGGTTGGGGTTGTAGTTGTTGAAGTTCCGGTTGTTATAATTTTTTGGGCCTTGATAGCCCCCATTAAAGTTTCCCCTTCCCAAATAATTCACTTCTTCCTCCTTGGAAGCTAAATTTGCTTGAGCTTGCACTTGTACTGGAGAAGTTGCTTGGTTCTTGAATGTGGTAACACACAACTCTCTCAAGGGCTTTAACTCATTGTTGATGGCATCAAGCTTGTAGTTGATCATGGTCACTTATCTAACTTCATAAGCTCCCGGTCTTCTCCCACCACTCTTTGTGTGGGAGTATTTCTCTATCAACAATGCTTGTTTCTTACGAACTCCCAAGCCTCATCCACATTCTTCTCCATAAACGTTCCTCCGGAAAGTGATTGGAGTTTCAATTGGTTATCCTCATCAAGTCCCTTGAAGTATATCTCCGATAGCTCTATCTTCGGGATCCCGTACTGTGGACAATCTAGGAGGAGATCCCTGAATCTCTCCCAAGATTTGAAAAGGCTCTCCTTATCCTTCATGGTGAAGGCATTTATCTTCCCTCTTAGTTCGCTTGTCTTTGTAGGCAGGAAGAACTTTGTTAGAAACTCGGTTGACATCTCCTCCCAAGTAGTCACTCGTCCTAGTGGTATGGATTGGTACCAAGCCAATGACTTATCCTTAAGTGAGAAGGAGAAATCCCTAAGCTTATGGTTGTTGCTCTCCAATCTAGGAAGTCTTAGAGTGTCCATTAAGATCTCGTAGTTCATAAGGTGTTGATGTGGTGACTCTCCTTCCATCCCTCCAAATTGATTGTGTCGAATCATTTGTAGCACTTAAGGGTGGAGCTCATAGTCATGAGCTGTGGGATCTAATAAATTGGCACCCGGACGGTGAGCTCTTTGAGCCGGATCCATGCGTTGACCAAGTGCTTGTGGCTCCTCAATAAAAATCGGCTCAACCCAAACATGTAACGCCGGTTGAGGCGGTGGTGGAGGTGGTGGATGACGAAGATTAAGCTCTCTTTGTACAAGAGCTTGCCTAATTTCCTCAATCTCCCTCCTAGTAGCTTCTTGCCTCTTATTTGCAAGTCTCCTTTCATTTTTCAAAGCTTCATCCCTAAGCCTTATTTGCTCTAAAGCTTCATTCAACTCAGCCTAAGGTTTGCTCCGGCCATCTCCTTCTTCTTCTTAACACCTTTGGATCTCGTTTTAAGGGTCTTCTCTGGTTCGGGATCGAAGGGAGTTAATTCCTTGCCACAAGATCTTCACATGCACCTAAAGAATGGGAGATTTTCTGAAAAATCAAAAACACAAACCAAACAAGATCACAAGCAAAAGAAAGACCTAAACTATAAACAATCACACACAATGATTCAATCTAGACCTAGTCCCCGGCAATGACGCCAAAAACTTGGTACACTAGAAATGTGCCACGCAAAAGCCTAAATTTATAACTCGATATATCCTGCTAAACTCCTAGAGAACCCACAGTGTATAGGTCGTTTCGTATAAAGGAAAGCATTTTGAGGTCGAACACAAAGAATGAGGTGAAATTGAATCGTGCAATGATCATGGATAGTATGAGTCTAAGATAAGAGAAGAGAATGTAATAAAGAAATGAAAATCATATTGTTTTTTATTGGTTTTGGGGTGATCAAGCAAAGATCACAATCTTGCAATAGTTATCAATCAATCAACAACACAAACACGGAATATAAGATCAAGGTATGAAAAGCGGATTCTAGATATTCGGACTTCCGGTTATGGTAAGGACTCAAGCTTCTAATCAACAAAGGATAGGATGCGGTAAGTTGGGAAGGAATGTTTCACTAATAGGAACAATCACCAAGTAAGTATCATGCTCCACTGAACCTGCACCAAGGTCCTATTACCGGGTAAGTCTCTAGGGACCTAAGATTGGGATTTCTACACACACCAGGTCACTACTTAGGGGTCAAACCTCTCCTTATCGAGCAAGTCTCGAAAAAGCAAGTCCTAGGAAACAATCCTAGCACACTCAATCCAATAGCGGCTTTTATGGCTCACTACTACCTAGTACTCATCATCTTCTATACCTAAGAGCGGGAATTACCGGGTAAGTCTCTTCCCTCACTTAGTCTACTAACTAAGGTTACCCTAAGCTAGATTAGGCTCAACAAACACTAGGATTTCAACTCTCAAACACACTAACATGCATATATATCATAAGAAGAAGAACTCACAATCTCGGGTGGATCATGGACATCTCGGCCAAAATGGATGAAGAACAGGCCGAGAACATGGACTGAACTAGGGGTTCGAGCATGTAAACTTTCCTAAGATATATCTAAATTCAATCTATCATCATCCTAGCCATAACATTTTCATCCATCTCCCTAGAATCACATGCTACTTAGCAAACAACTATTATCTCAAGTTCATTCATCATCATATCAACATACATGCATGCCATAGCTAGATGAAGAGAAGTAAAGCAATATAAAGCAAGAACAAAACTGAATAAAGAGTTCAAATCAAGCATACAAATCTCCAAGAGTAGATTCAAAACGAGCTCAACAATCTCTTGCAAGTTTCCCAACTACAAGATCTCTCAAAATCACTCTAAGGTCTATGGATGCGTGTTCTTTCTCTCAACTTCAATGGGAGAGTTTCTTCCTTTCTTCTTCCACACTATGGACTTCCCAAAAAAGAATGAGGATCCTTTTCACAAAGTGTGTAGACTGCAATACAACCCCTCCCATCCATCATGAGAGCCAAAGATTGTGGGTAAGAAATGTGTGCTAAGTGTCGTGGGTGATCAAGCAACAAATCTCGTTGCTTCAGGGACCTTATCGTCCGAGATGGATGAGGTTTGGACCGAGATTGGTGGAAGCTTAGATAGGATCATGGCTAACCATGAGCCGGTGCATGGTTTGCGCCAACTAAGGTCAATGTCTTATTCTTTTCCCCAAGTTTGCTTCATTGGAACCTCGAATTCGGGCTGCCACGAGGCTTGATCCTCGGATGTCAACAATGTCCAAAAGCTTGCCAAACTATTTACAAAACCGAAAAATGCTCGCATAGACGTCTATTTCGACAATATGACTCGATTAAGCATAAACGTCCCGAACTAAGACAAAACTATGCATGAATGAAAGGAAAAACTACTTAAAAGAGTGCCTAAACTAGTGTCATAATTAAATCACGCCATCAATAGATTTATTTAACCAAACGTTTATAAGGAAAACCTATTTACAATGAAAAAGCTCTTGGTGATAATGATTTAAATAGAGATAGATATTTATGAATCCGAACGTTTTTTAGAAATAAAAACTATGTGAACAATGGAAAATTCTAAGTGAAATGTTATAAGTAATGATATTTGTAAACCCGAATGTTAGACTAACAATGGATTAATTAGGATAATGGATTAACAACACGAGATTATAAAATTAATTTATTGTCTTTTTTGAACATTTATAAATTGAATATTTGACATTAAGTATTAATATTCTTGTAAAATAATGAGATTTAATTTGTCTAATTGGTAAGAGGGTGTCACGGTTTAAATATCCAAAATTGCACAGCTATGTAGATATTTTGTATTTGTAGTTACTTGTGTCATTTTATATACTTTATTTATCGAAGATTATTTAACAACAAAGCAATGTCAAATAAAAGAAAAATTCTCGATTTGACACAAATGTACGATCGTTCGTTTTTGTCACACATGTGTGCTTGATGGAGATATAAGCGTCTTTGATTAATGTTTTGATATAACAACATTAAAATATTTTTACCCTTTATCGTAAAAGAGGTTCTCACGTAATCTTATATATAGAGTTATACTTTGAGAAGTTAATTCAGGATTAAAAAAAAAAAAAAGATTGTGAGCACAACTTTTTTTTTTTTTAAAGAAGAATGCAACAACAAATTAAGTTCACTTGCACACCGAAGCCTTCAAAAGTATACAACACGGGAACCAATTTTCCAAAGTTTTTTTTTTGTTGTGTATTTTAAAAAATCGATTTCAAAGTGCATAATTAAGGGCCAAAACATTAACAACTAAAGCTACAAAGTACCCAAGTTTTTTAATTCACAAATCTTTACGTGGCAGTAGAGTCTACGATCTATAAACATGTTTCATGTTAAAGAAATCCTAAAATACAAACCCTAGTTGTGCCATCATCATCCCGTTGGTGATGACCGTGATGGCGGCGACGACTATCATGCCAACCTATAAGCGCCCTAGAGACGACTCTACGAGTGTATTGTTATCGCCAACCTAACAAAACAAAGATCAAAGAAGGAAGGAGGATCCCCTCAAGTCCTCATTTCATCTCTTCGTATCAACTCCTTAGGACGCTAATTAGTCTGCGTCCTAGGGCCCAAAACCTATCATAGGACACTAATTTGCATGCATGATCCTAGGCCCAAAACCTACCCTAGGACGCTCATCTACATGTCTTCTACGGCCCAAAACCTACCGTGTAGGACGCTTATCTACTTGCATCTTAGGCCCCCAAAACCTACCCTGGACGCTAATCAACATGTGTGCTATGACCCAAAATCTACCCTAGGATGCTAATGAAGTTATTTCCTAGGGCCCAAAACCTACCCTAGGACACTAATGTAGTTGCATGCCAAAATCTACCGTGGGACGCTCATCTACCTGCATACTAGGGGCCCAAACATATCCTAATACGCTAATCAACTTGCGTCTTATGGGCCAAAAATTACCATAAAATGCTAAGCTATCTGCGTCTTAACGCCCAACCGACCAACATCATATCGAAGCCGACAAAACAAAGGCCAATGAAGGGAGAGAGGTCCATCAAGTCCTTACATCTCTTCCCTCCCACGATAACTTTCGCACTCAAGACTCAAATATAAGTAACGAGGAGCGTCAAAAAAACTAAAAACCTTCAAGTTTCTAATGTTCAAGCTTAAAGTTGTTGAATCACACATCCGGCTTGAGGGTGAGTGTTAGAGTATTAGGTCATAAATAAATTTTCGATTCACAAATCTCTTAGAAAGATAAGAACTAAATTGCACAACAAGTGTAAAAAGTGTATTTGTAAAAACATGTACAACCAATAGTAAAAAGTTCATAGTCAATTGCCATATACCTGATTTGCACAAGTGTTTTAGACTTTAAAAAAGTGCATAGTCAAATTTTTACAGACGAAGAAATTATACCCCACCTTTGGAAGTTTACTATACACACAAATAAAAAAAAGCTAGTAAATTAAATTGTTTCAGAAATATATAAGTGATTTTTAGTCATGCATGATGTTAGGGTTAATATGCACAATAACAAAAAACAGCTATGCATCTTTGATTAACTTTGGAAGTTGATGATTGCAGTACGTTTGGTTTGATAGTGAAGGTCGACGTTGTGTGAGTGCTCAAGTGTACCCAACAGCATTGGCTATAGCTAGGGGTGCTGACCGAAGATACTGGACTTTTACCCCAAAGGATATACCGTACGTACATTAACATTGACCAATCAATATATTGTGTGTTAAAAAAAGGTTAAGATTTATACAATTAAGTATAACATTTTTCATATACATTCCCTGTCTTTATCTTTCTTACACAAAACAAAGCAACACAGAGTACAGTGTGGAGGCAGCAAAACTAATAGGAGGATCTTTGCTCGATGTGACTGGCGAATACGATACGAGGATGCTGACAATGGGGAGTGAATATGAGATCTTCTTCGACATCGAGTTGACTCAAGATGCCATAGGATGGTATGAACCTGTGAGTTTCAAACACCAAATCTCACCTGGACATAGCAACGTGGTTCAGATTAACTTGGATAATACGATCGGACCTGGACTTGGACGTCGAACTAACCTGTTCATTGGAAAGTTTACCCCGTCAGGTTTCGATGAAGGACACCAGAATCGGAATCTAACCTTCCGCATGTACGAAAATGGTGAACACATGAAGAGTGGGCTTATCGTGCATGGTGTTATCATCCAGCCAGCATATTAGTGAATCACGTACGTACGCACTGCATGTGCATGTGCATGCGCTGCAAGTACGTACCAATATGTTGCTACCGCGTTCATGGAATTCAAGTTATGCTAAGAGTGACATAATATCTGTATCTCTTGATGTTATTTGTGTTTTGATTGTGTATGTGCATGTGTAATCATAAACTTACAAATTTCTTAATGTTAATTATGTTTTAATTGTGTAATTTTATTTATGTGCATGGGTAATCATATTCTTTTAAGTTTATCTAGAGTATATGCGCAAGTATTTTTGTTTCAAGGTAAGAAAAACTTCTAATATCTTATAGTAAAGTGGCTAATTGAATACCTTTAATTGATTAATGTGATAATGATTTATATTCGAAAATGTTTTCAGAAGAAAAAAAATCACTAGTTAGGTTTATTTTCTATGAATGTTTGTGTTAAGGGAGAAGACTGAATAGAATCGTATATTGATGTAGAGATGAATGCAGATATATATACACATGTAGAATGTTGGGTTGCTAGCCTTTTGGCTTTATTTACCAAATATTTCCTCTTATTTTATATATTTACTATATATATATATATATATATATATATATATATATATATATATATACCCCTTCAAGCTGGATAGGGATAATAAGGCCAAGTTTGAGTGAGAAACAAGTGCTGCTGGGCACCCAAAGGCTTGGTGAAAATGTCGGCAAATTGCATGGTAGAGGGAATGTAAGCAGTCAATATGAACCCTCTATGGACTTCATCCCTCACAAAATGGCAGTCAATGCGTAGGTGCTTGGTTCTTTCATGAAAAACTGGATTAGCATCCAGACATTGGGCTGCTTTATTGTCACAGAATAGCATAAATGGGCGAGGTAGAGAGATATGGAGATCATTTAACAAACCATCAAGCCACATGACTTCACTAGTTGTCATTGACATGACACGCTACTCACTCTTTGCAGAAGATTTATTGACTGTATGTTCTTTGTCTTCCAAGACACAAGAGAAGCACCAAGGAAAAGGCAATATCGAGTAATCGATCGACAAGAAAAGGGACAAGAACCCCAGTCCGCATCACTATAGGTAGTGAGGGAGAGAGTAGATTGTGTAGGATAAGATAAAGCATAGTCCATAGTTCCTTTGAGACATCTCAAGAGATAGGTGGCAACATGCCAATGAGGGAGGCGAGGGGAAGCAAGAAATTGTCTAAGTTGTTGAATAGTATAGGCAATATTTGGGCGAGTGAGAGAGAAATACAATACACAACCAACAAGATGTCTGTAGGAATCAGGTTGGGGAAGCAAATCACCAGAATCTGGAGAGAGATGAGTATTGCGTTGCATGATAAAACTAGCAGCCTTGCATGTGAGCATTTGAGAATCAAGAAGGATGTCATGAATGTATTTCCTTTGATTTATGAGGATACATGAATTAGTCTGAGCAATCTCCATGTCTAGAAAGAAGCGGGCAAGGCCAAGATCTTGGATAGTGAAGGCTTGATCAAGAGTAGTCTTAAGAGAATCAATTTTAGATAGATAGAAGGTCACGAGCGATGAGGACATCATCAACATAAACTAGCATGACAGTAATTCCCATGGAAGAGTGGTTGACAAACATAGAGTAATCCTGATGGGATTGAATAAAGTTGAGTTAGAGTAGTAGCTTTGTAAGCTCGATGTTCCACTAACGTATAGCTTACTTAAGCCATAGAGGGACTTCTTAAGGCAGCAAACATGACCAAGAATAAGATGAACCTTGGAATGACCTTGGGGAGGTAGCATGAATACTTCTACATCAAGGAATCCATGGAGGAAGGCATTGTTTATATCAAGTTGATGTAAAGGTCATGCACGAGCAGTTGCTAGAGTGAAAATGACACGAATGGTTGCAAACTTAGCAACCGGAGAAAATGTGTGCTTATAATCCTTGTCTTTAATTTGGTTATAACCCTTGGTAACAAAACGGGCTTTATGACGTTAAACCGTGCCATCAGGACTATATTTCAACTTACAAACCCATTTTGAACCGATGGCCGGAAGGGAGGGGAAGAATATCCCAGGTGTCATTAAGCTCAAGAGCATGAAGCTCTTTAGTTATGGATTCAACCCAAAGAAGGGAGTCCTTTGCAAGAGAATAGCTGGATGGTTCAAAGGATTGGATGACATTACAAAGAGCAAGAATATAGTCACTGGAATGGGAAGAAAGGTTGAACTGATTAAGAGAAGAGAAAGTGTTGCAACGATAATCTTGCAGATGAGAAGGGAGATGAATGGTGCTACATGGGCGAGATGTAGAAGTTAAGGGAGGTGGTAAGGGAGGAGAAATCATAAAAGGAGAAGATGAAATATTTAAGGAAGCTAAATATTTATGAATTTGATAAACTAAAGGAGCATTAAATACCTCAAAATGCTCCACAATATTTGTCCAAAGCTCTAGTGCAGATTCATCATAGATGAACATTTATGCAATGTCTGATTTCATGGAGTGCAGGATCGCACCAGATCATATAATCAGCTCGAACCCACCTTGTTAATTGCTCACTGTCTCCAATTTCAGGCTTCTCACAAGTTCCATCAACGAAGCCAAGCTTCTGCTTAGCTCCAAGGGCCATATGTATACTCCTCCATGAATTAAAATTCGATCCATTAAACAAAATCGAGACCAATTACATTCCAAGATGTCCGAATTGGACAGGTACAAAGGATCATTGACATTAATAGTGGTGTTGAGGATCTAGTCCTGGTTCTTTGGTGGTAGCCTTGGAGCATATATGAAATGAAAAGTGTGATGAATGTGGAGATTTATGTAGAAATTGTAACACTCCGAATCTGCGGGACTCGGAGCGCTACGGGTTAGGACCTCACAATGGGTCCCGACCCTTAGCCTGACAACAATTTCACTGGATCTTACAACAAGACACAAATAAAGGCAAAACCGAAATTCATTTTAATGCAATGATATGAACCCCAAAAGAAAACAACGAAAGACTTCAACCGAGATACAACGCTAAAGGCAACCGCCATACACGCGACATACATAATACCCTAAACAATACATAAAAACAACCCCCAAAACCCATCCTAAAATGTACGGCCCCCGGCTGCCCACTCTTCCGGATCTCTCGGCCGCGCCCCTAACCTGCAAGGCAACTACAACAATCGGTATAAAACCGTTAGCTAGCATTCAAGGCATTAGAATCATGGTATTGGCACACACACACATAAGGCATCATAAACACACAACATGTTCAAAACACACAATCCGATTTATTATCTTTTTATTATTAGGTCATATCCCGTTCTAATTCAACTTCTTTTGTGACACGAGAATCTTAAAGATCTCGCCCTTGTCCCCTTTCACCATACGGGTTTGTACTTGATGCGGATCAGCATCACCCGATGGGCTGGTCGCAAGGCACCTCCCAGTCATCCCCATTTTGGACTGGACAAGCGGTCACCGCCCGTTATCATACACTTGGGCCAAATATAAACATATAAAGTCGGTGGTCCTATTGCCGGTTTAGATGTTATAACATAAGCAATAAACACACACATAAACAATAAACACACACCACCAAACACGCATTGAAACTAATACAGAGAATACGAGCTAAGTAAGTCCGAAGACTTACCTGTCCCAAAGCTAAACCCGCTAAATCCCGTACTCAATTTCCCGCGGGAATGTAACTCAACGCCTGGTCAGACAAGGCACACAATCAATAACTAACCAATAAGATAGAAGCCCGAGGGCTTCTAGTCTCCCAAACCTATACGAGGTCACAACCCTAGCCTGCTAGGTCCAACTCTCAATCCCAAAGATCATCCTATGATCGTACCAAAACATCACAATACTCATAAACCAATCCACGATCCTAAGGTCCAAACCACTACTTGGTATTCTCACTAGGTTATGCTAGATTATCCAACCTAGCATGATACTAATACTAAACATAACTAGATCGAGGAAAAGGCAACTCACCCGACGTCAAAAGACGGAAATCGATCAACTTATGTCGACTTGGGCTTGTTAGGTCTTTATCGGGACGCTTCCGAACCTAACACAGAAACTATACAAATTTAGCTTATACGCTAAATTTAGACATACAACATAGAATATAAAAACTATAAGAATAACCCCCGAAATTCAAATCCGAGTTTAAAATCTTAAAAACACTTTCCGGGCAATTTATACAATTTCAGAAACTTGGCCATAAACCGCAATTAAATCCTTGGGCCATAATTCGAAATAAACTCAACAAGGACATAACATATATAATTAAGAATATAACTTGAAGTAAAGCCCAAGTTTAAAAACCATAAAAACACTTTATGGCAAATATGACACTTTCATAAAGCTTGGGTTATTTTCGAAATTGGGGTCATAAACACAAATAGGAAAGATGGGTTACATTTTGTAATTAAACCAAACAGTAGTGTATCCCGATTAAAACGCGTAGAAGGGTTTTCAAAACCCTTTCCCCTTCACAGATGGCGGCGGCTTGCAACCAAGGCTCCCCAAGGGCTCCAGTAGCGGCGAGGCAGGGCAGGTAGACTCCGATATCCGGCGGCGAAGGTTCTACAACGGAGGGTCTTCCGGTGGCGGCTGCACTGGAGTTCAGGCAGGCCAGGGCAACGACACAGGGTGAGTTCCAACGTGACAAAAGGAAGAGAGATGGAGAGGGTGGTCGAGGTGGGGCTTCTCTGGTGTCGAGTGGGCTTCAGGGCAACCAAAACACGAGGGCGGCGGCTAGGGCTTCCTCCTGTGTCGATGAAGGGGGCAGCTGGTTACAGTTGCTGATTGATGTCAATATTGGTGGTTCGAAGGTGAGAGAAACGTGGCTGCTCAAGCAAAGGGAGTGAAGTGAGTTGAGAGGCTGCAAAGATGGACACGGGGGTCGAAGGTGGCTCTCCGGTAGTGTGATTTTACTCCGGCGAGACTCAACAGAAAGGGAAAAGGGGGAGAAGCAGGGAAAACAGAGAGCTACATGGTTGCAGGGATTCAGAGAAGAACCGATGGGGAGGTTGGGTGATGAGGTGGTTCGAATGACGCTGAGGGAGAGATGTTGAGCACAGAAAGGGCGAGGGTTCCGACAGCAAGAGAGAAGGGTGGTGCGAGGCTATGCTGTGCTGCAGGGTGAGGGCGGATCTCTTGGTTTTGTTTGCACAAGGAAGACGAACAAGTAGATGAGGAAGGAGAGTTTGAGGTGTGAGAAAATAGTGAGGCAGAGAGCTGGAGTGTGGAGTGACAGAGGGAGATAGGGGCTACTCTCCTCAACCAGTGAGGAAATGAGGGGTCAGTGAGGAAATGAGGGGTCGGGTAGGCTAGGGACCTTGTTCAGTAGAAGACCCCAAAGACTGGGCAAACATACTTCCTCACGCAAAGAAGAAAAAAAAATTAAAATAAAAATAATTGAATAAAATAAATAAATAGGGAAAGGATGGGAATGAAGTAAACCCGATCAAAATAGTCGGAACGGGATTTTCGAATTAGAAAACTTTCCAACTTTTCCAAAAATAGAAAGTCGGATACACGTAAATGTATCCCGATATATATATATATATATATATATATATATATATATATATATATATATATATATATATATATATATATATAAACTTGGAAACATATTTCACGCCGAAAAATACTTTTAAAATATATAACAAAAATATTTAGCTAATAAAATATCGATAGAAGTACGAAAGAAAACATTAAAACCGGGTGTTACAGAAATGGAGGTGTTTACTTCAAAAATCGAAAATCAGTAGTCATAGCTATGATACCATGTTAAGGGAGAAGAATGAATTGAATAGAATCGTATATGATGTAGAGTTGTATTCAGGTATATATACACACATGTAGTCTTCCCACCAAAAAAAATACACACATGTAGTCTGTGTTGGTTGTTAACCTTTTGGCTTTATTTATAAAATATTCCCTCTTATTCTATATATATGCTACATATATCCTATAGTTTGAGCTTCTCAATTATGGAGTATAAAATATTTATGGTTGAACTGGTAATTTGAGGATAAAAGAGTTCTAAACTGTTCGTTGATATTTTTAATCAACATATTATAAATATTGGTTTTAAATACATTTTTGCTAGGAGATGATGTGTGTGGTTAATTAGATTATATTAATTGAGATAAAAACTTGTTCCATAAATCACAATCTTACACATATATTTACTCTAAATATTATTTAGAAACGAATCAAGGTTGAGCATGTCAATAATCGATTCATCAAGAATACACTACAAAACTAATATAGATTTGAGACAGTACTTTGCTACGGCATCAATTACCACAACTATTGGTTTGATTTTTGCAATGGCATATTGACGACACTGTTTGGGGGTAAAATTTTGCAAATCTTAAATTTGATGAAATAAAAAAAAACGATTAATTACTCAAAATTTCGCATGAAGCTAAAATTTTATCATCAAAGTTACGGATATTTTTTTTATACATAAAAAATGTGTCACAAACATTAAGTGGTTAAATATTATGGTTCAAACATAGCCTACTCCTAATCTGTATCAATTTAGTATGAAAGCTAAATATACTAATTAGCTGATATTATACTAAATTAATAAATTAAAATTAAAATATAAAAAAAGTCATTCTCTGTCAAGTTGAGTACAAATATACTTGATAAAGAAAAAGTTATATAAAAGAAAAAGGTTAGTGGGAGGTTAATGGATATAACTTCTCTAAACCACATAACTTTTCTCCAACTGAAGTATAAGTGGGGAAGATGACTTTTAAAAATAAAGAAAGAGGAGGCTAACCTGGAGCGAGAAAAAGAAGAAAGAGCAAAACTAAATACAGAGAGAGGAGGCTCCATTTTTTTTTTTGTATGAAGATTAGCCTCCAATTTTCAAACTAGCCTTCTTTCAATTTGTACATGGAGAGTTAGAAATAATGAGGGTCTTCTTTGTAGCCATCTACAAAAAGAGGAGCAACGGAAAAGAAGAACATCAACCGGAAATGAAGTACCCCGAAGGAGACGAAGAAGCCTTAGCATTTCAAAATAAAGGTTTCGATCAAATTCAAATCGCATATATGTTTGAAATCAAATGGTTTCACTATTGCGACACGGATCGTAGTGGGATTGAAAGAGAATTCTTTTACCCCTATAATCACATGTAGATCGAAATCAACTTCGATTTGATTTCGGTCTTAGTTTAAATATATATAACGGAATTTCCGTTCTTCTTCCCCACAAATACAAACACAAAACAACGGTCTAACAAAGATCCAAACTCTAGCCGAGAGCGAATCTTCACCATCTCGCACTTCACTTCTTAGATCTTGCGATATCGGATTAAAGCTTTTCCTTTTCATATTTGCTCCGGTCGCTTGCTGCAAGAGACAAGGATATGAAGAGAGTATTAAGTTTTACAGAGAAATGAAAAGAAGTGATTAAAGAAGAAGAGAAAGAAAACAAATGGTCAGAAGAAAACAAAGAAAAGAACAAATAAAAGAAAATAAGAAGTAAATGGGTAAAAAATGTGTCAGACGTGTAAAACGTGGAAGGTGGAAAAGCTTTAGGGGTTATTAATTACTCTATTTTTTTAGCTCCTATTTTCTTTGGCTATAAAACAATAAGAAAAAAAAGTCTTTTTCTTCCTTCATTTTACTAAGTTGCAAACATACGTTACTGCAACAACAAAAAAAGAAGGAAAGGTTCAATTTGGGAGTTAGGAGGAACTACATTATGCTAATAAAGGGCAAATGAAAGAAGTCAAACACCATCTTTACATGATTAAAACTCTTGAGACTTGGTTCTTTGATTATCCCAAGTCACGTTTGAGGTTGACAAATATAAACCCAAGAAAAATGTTTTATTCATTATCACCTCCAAGTTGAAGGATCAAATAGACGCTAATTGCTGTAATCGGACCGAAAGTTTCTACTTTCGATCACTACATTGACTCGTAGTTGGATCGAAAGTGCTCACTTTCGACCACTACACCGACTTGTAATCATATCGAAAGTAACTACTTTCGATTGTTGCAATCTTCCCAAATGTTGCTACAAAAATGCGTTTTATGCCTATGGCCTTCTTCCTTGGTTCTCTCCAACAATCTTAATCCATTTGTAAATGGACTCTCATACTTCTTCAAATTTGTCTTTCAAAAGACTTCAAATATAGCTTTTTGTCAATGATGTCTATAAAATGCTTTCTTGTGGAAGACAACAAGAAGGAGAAACAAAGGAAAAAAGAAGGTAGGAGAGAGTAATCAAATGAAAAATGGGACCCATATTATTTTTCTTAAAAAAAAAAAGAAAAGAAAAACAAAGTAAATTAATGTTGTAAATTTAATTTAAGTGGAAAGGTGTCCCTTCCAATTCAACTATTGGTTTATTTATAAAATAAATCCATAAAAATTAACTTTTATAAAAAATAACCCATAAATATGTTATTTACAAAAGTGATCCCATTAAGACAAAATCTTATAATTAGGATCATAAATTTACGATTATGTATCGTAATTAAACATCCTTATGTAGAACTACGTAAGGACCTGCGCCACTCAAATGGCTACGTAGGTAACCCGATACTAAGTTTAAAAAATATTATCGGGTACAGTCGCAAATCAAATCCAAATTATCTTTCATGGTAGAACTACGTTATGACTTGATACTCGTTCTGAGTTACGTAGGAAATCCGATCTCAAATTAAATTGGATTCAGTCGACCCGTCCAAGTAGAGTATAATTAAATTCTAACCTTGGGCTTAAAAAATCAAAATTCGCCAAACGAACTACGGGTGGTTTGATCTCTTTTATAAGAGTACGTAGGAAACTCGACTAATAAATTGTCGAGTTCAACCGCAAAAATTAAATTAACTTTTATGTAAATATAA
Organism: Fagopyrum esculentum; assembly: GCA_033239045.1. Classification (NCBI taxonomy): domain Eukaryota; kingdom Viridiplantae; phylum Streptophyta; class Magnoliopsida; order Caryophyllales; family Polygonaceae; genus Fagopyrum; species Fagopyrum esculentum. The sequence continues at coordinate 16,434,017 of BSUD01000002.1, forward strand.
AAGTCACAAAGAACTACGTATGATTTGATTCCGTTTTTACGGATACGTAGGAAATTTAATACAAAAGGATACGTATTAAATTCAATCACAAAATATATTTTTGACTTTTATATGAATTGAAAGTCATAAAGTTAAACTTCAAATATTTCTTTAAGAACTACGTACGACTTGATTCCTATTAAAAGGATACGTAGGAAATTTGGTAAATTAAAGAACCGAATTCACTCACAAATTTTAAAATACAATAAAATAAATAACCTAACACTTTTCTTGATCATGCGCGTGATAGCGGGATGAATTAAGCAACCCTTCTTAGAAGGTGGGTTTAATTTAATCCTTTGATGCATGATCGAGACATAAATACCATGCAAATGATAGTTGAATCATCGCCTAGGCAACCCTTCCTAGAAGGTGGGTCGGGACTTTGATTCTCTGATGCATGAAAACACCGCACGGAACTACGTGAGGCTTGATCCTCTTTAACGAGGTACGTAGGCAACCCGTCTAAAAACGGGTGCAGCCCAAATTACCCAAACAAACCAAATATCGGTATTTATATAACTTAGAATCAAAAGGTCAAAAAGAGAGGGTCGAACTCAAACAAAAAATAAATAAAATGTGTTTTGTAAATTTGTATTCGAATAAAATATAAAAAAGACGTTTTGTAAATTTGTGTACATTTTTACTCAACAGACACCAATGCCGTAGCAACATTTACGATGGCACATATATGAACTCCGGCACAAAAGAGCCATTTAAAAAACAAAAATCCGAATTGCTAAAGAAACGGCGTCCGATTTATAAACTACACAACTTAACGCCAAGCAACTGCGTTGAACCATTCAACCTCAGTATCGAGCGATTGCGTTGAAAATATTTCAACTTCAACGCCGAGTGATTGTGTTGAAAAATATAAACCTCAGCGTTGAGCAACAACATTGAACTTTGAGCAACAACATTGAACTTCATAATATAGTTATTGGATTCGAACGTTGCCAAACAACTACCATTATATTCGTTGGTTTTGAATAATTGTGTTAAGACACTGTAAATACAACAAAAATCAAATTTCCTTAATATCCTACATGTTCATATCTCATCCAAAATAATTTGGATTGCCCGTGAAGATGTAGCGATCCCGATGAGTTTGTTTGTCACATTCAAGTATGCCCACTACCTACTTGATTTTTTTTAAATGTAGTTGTATTAAGAGAGGATATATAACGGTTACAGGAGGATAACAGTTACAAGCACATCTACAATTTCACAGGAAGTTTAAGAAAGGAAGATTGGAGATGGAGAGAGAGATCCTTAGACAAACTGAATGTTCAACATACGGGCGGTAGCAAGGGAGGAGGGTGATCTGTCCTTCCAGTGTGCTCAAAGTAAAGTTTAATGGATCTAGTAATCGCACCAGCACATTCAACATCTCTAGTGAAGGTATTATTATAGACCATGTTGTTTCTTGCATACTTGATTTTATTTGAAATAGGGTAGAAATGACTTAGTAGTTAATTTGTTAGTATCCCATAATTATAATTAGTTATCTTAGATAGAAATTAATAGTAGTTAATGTGTTTAAAATAGGTCTCCTGGTGATGCGTTCGCGAGTATTTAGGTGGTACTGGGGTGTTTCCAAATGATGTTGCTCCAAGAAATAGTTGCCTTTGACACGCAACAAATCATAGAGTTTAAAAGCCTTAAGTTTGTCAATGGACGAGGTGAGGGAGTTGATCACGCTGAGAGATGACCTAATAGAGGGAGTTGATTCTAGAGGAAAGCTTGTCAATCAAGGGGGAGAAATCTGAAGCATTAAGACGCTGAGAGCCAACTGGAACCCAAGGTACATCATGGTAAGGGTGCCCGGCGAAAAACCGGTGATACCGCAGAAGGTGGGAGTGGTTTGGGTGAAGGCGCCGACGAAGAAAATGGTTGATTTGTCATTGTTAATGTGCAAGCCGGAAACAACAGCAAAATCATCCAGAACTTGTTTAACAACATTTGTAACGTCTTTGCCAATAATCGACCAGGTTTTTTTAAAGAGGTGGGAGTTAAACCCGTCTGGCCCTAGAGCATTATAGTCATCTATAGAGAGGAGTAGGCTTCGGAGTAAGGTTGGAGGAGGTTCGAAGCAAGCTGAGGGCTGAGTGTATCCCCGCCAGAGAAGAGATCCAGGCTCACATCACTAGAGGGTAAAGCATTCCCGAGGAGGTTACTGAAGTAGGAAACAAGGCAGTTGGCAATATCAATATGATTGGTGATTAGAGTTTGTTGAGATAACCTCCCACTTTCGTGTTATAGAATGAGAATACAAACTAATTAAGTTAATGACTCAATTAGTACAAACTCACTTAACTTGCTTGAGCTCTCAATTTGTGGATAATGTACATGTACAACTTCACCTATTTATAGTGGGAAGAAGTCATATTCCCTACACGATAATCTAGGAAGATATTTGAGAAGAGAATTCTAGAATTACACAAATTGCCTAAAAAATATTTTAGAGGAGAATTTGAAGTTAGTTCTAGACTAATCTTATCTAGATCTTTCTCATCTTTTCTTTTTTTCTCTAGATATTTCTCCATAATAGACTCCTCCTTTTTGGATCCTAAGCCATTGGACTTATATCCAAATTGTTGGATAACCCATTTATTAAATGGGCTTGATTAAAGAGGGAGCAACAGAGTTTGGTTCTCGTCGATCAACAGACGAATGCGACTTACAGAGGATATCTTTTTGATGTAGTTGTTGAATAGTGAGGAAGTGCAATCACCAAACCTGACCCAATGCAACTTTGAATTTTGCTAGAGCATAAATCTACGATTGTGCGAGCAGAAGAGCATGTCTTGGATGGAAATAGTTTCCAACTATTGAGCATAAGCAAGTATAGACCGTTCACTTGTAATTGAAATAGTTACATCTCATTGTATAAATACTCTTGCATGAAGTAATAAAATCATTCATTTAGTTTCTTCACTTCATGTATACACATCTCTCCCCTCCCTCCCTCCTATTTTGTTATTTCACAAAGTGTAATTTGGTATGAGAGGAAGGTTAGATAGACCTTTCTTTCTTCCATGGCTAATTCCAACAACGATAACGATGATTCTCCATCCATGGATCCTCTCGCTGATGATTTTCTTCCACAACAACGATAATGATGATTTGCTTCCATGGCTAATTCCAACAACGATACGACGTTGCTCACCAATTCCATTATTTTCGTTGGAAACGCTCCATCGAGCTTTCGCTTTCAGCCAAGAATAAGATTGGTTTCATCAATGGTATGTGTCCTCGACCTATTTCCAATCCCAAATTGATTGTCAAATGGGATCAATGTAATAACATGTTTATTCTTGACTTTTACACTCAATGGACAAAGATATTGGTGAATCTGTCTTGTTATACTTATTTGCTACTCAAATAAGGAGTGAAGTAGAAACTCGATTTGGTAAATCTACTCGCACTAATCTGAACCAGATTCAAAAAGAATTAACCACAATGTCACAAGGTAATCAATCGCTTACTTCTTATTTCACAAATCTGAAGAAAATCTAGGACGAATACACACTCGCATTGTCTACTCAAGTTTGTAAATGTGGATCTAACTTGATTGTCATATCGATGATTCCAGATCAACAGATTTTCCAGTTGCTTGTTGGTCTCAATGATTCTTTTTTATTGGTACATTTACACATATTGCTGATATTTTCAAGTCCTAACTTGAATGAAGGCCTCATGCTTGTACTCCAAGAAGAGAGTCAGAGATCTTTGACAAATGTATCCACCTTTGATGATAGTGCATGTGTACTTTATTCACAACATAGATCCAATTCTTCTCACCACCAAGATCGAAGCCACTCCTTTGTTTACTCTAAAACGAATCTTGGTTTAGGATCTCCTCAATATTGTGATAACGGCAAAAAACAATGGTCATACAACCAAACAATGCTAGAAGTTGATTGGATATCCTACTATGCCGATTCCGGGGGTTTCTTGGTGCACTCATTGCAAGATTATTGGTCATGAATCTATCAAATGATGGAAGATCGTAGGTTAATCCAAAAGGACACAAGTTAGCAGCCACCTCGGTTACTAACTCTTTCACACCTGATCAAATGTCACCCATCCTCGCTCTCTTGGATAAACAACCACCACCACAACTTGCTCATGATAGAGTTGCACTTCTTGCCGGTAGTTTGCATGTTTCTTTTCTTCTAATCTAAATTCAAAATGGATCCTTGATAGTGGAGCTACTGACCACATCACACCCAACCTCAACCTCTTCTCCTCGTATACTCCTCTCACACAACCATCCTTCATTACAATGTCTGATGGCAAACATGCCTCTATTATTCATCATGGGATTGTTTCCTTAAGTGAGGATATTGTGTTATCACATGTACTTCACGTTCTAGAATTTTAATTCAATTTGATTTCCATACAAAAGCTTTCTCATGACATATCTTCTCACACTTTATTCACACCTACTACATGCTTTCTTCATGACCCTTTGATGAAGAAGCAACTGGTGATCGGTCGAGCATCTAAGGACTACATGTGGTAGATAAAGCACCTAGTAATGGTTTATCTCTTGTTTCTCAACATTGTAATAAATCAACCAAAGTTTCTTCTAATAAGGTTCCCATTGAAATTGGCATTGCCGTTTAGGTCATATTCCCTTTGATCAATTACACCATATTGTTGACACTTTCCAAATCAACAAGAAACACTCGATTTGCACCATATGTCCACAAGCTAGACAACATCGTTAAACTTTTAACCATTCTTCTACAAGAGCCATATCTTCTTTTGACCTTGTTCATATTGATACATAGGGCCCCTATACAAACATCCAACATATAATGGCTTCACATATTTTTAACGATTGTCGATGACCAGGGCCGTCCAAAGGCAAGTGCAAAGAGACCAATGGAACAGGGCCACCAAATACAAAGGGCCCCATAATTAGTAAAATTTTTAACTTTAATTTTATAATTGTAACTTAAATCCGCTAATTACTGTCCCACTAGCCAACACAAATATCCACTCCTTTATCATCTTTGAATTTTTCTTCCCAAAATTATAATTAATGATCATTAATTATGACAGTTACTTTTCATAAAACAATATGATACAATCAATTAATTATAAAAAAAATTAGTTCTATTTTTTTACAATTCAAACTTCTCCTCCTTTTTTCTTTAATCTTTCTTATCTTGTACAAACCATTAAAAAATTATACTATTTATGTTTTTATTGTTTTGTTAATTGATATCATCAATGTATTTTAATTTTTTTTTTTCATTATCAGTTTATAAGTGTTCCAACTTAATATACATTGATTTTATTTTCAATTAAAAATTCGATAAGGGCCACCAAAATGCATTGGACACCCAAATTTTTTTTATTACCTCCTCTTGCTAAGCTGCAGATGTTGGAAAAGATCCCATAATTATGCTAGCTCGGTCTTATTTCATGGACAATGGTGAAGCTACTAGCACACACCCAACACATGGCCAAAGGATTGAGACAATGGGCAAGCTCAACATACTTGTAAGTTCCCATCATTTTCTGTCAAAATCAATTATCAAGTATCCGACGAGTTCAGGTTCACAGTGCTGCAACATTTATGGGTAAAAACTGAAACCAAATCACTAACTTGCCTTTGATCTTCAGGACCTATGAATCAGCTTGCAAAATTTAATCAAAAGAATTACACTACGCTAGAAGGAGGGGTCGAACCTCCGACCTTGTGGTTAACAGCCACACGCTCTAACCAACTGAGCTATTCCAGCACTTTGACTGAATTATATTTCTACTTAATTACATAAAATATTTAAGTATGAACGCAGAGCAAAAAGCGCCGTTGCCGGGGATCGAACCCGGGTCACCCGCGTGACAGGCGGGAATACTTACCACTATACTACAACGACATTTTTGTGATAAGTTTAAACCGTCTTGTAATACACGGTGTTCTTAATAAACCTACTTCACAAGGCATAAATTTGTTAAAATATAAGATAGAAATAAAGATATAAATTTCATATTTAATTGTCTTTCATTAAGTTCGTTCATCAATATGTTAGAAATTCAGAGCAATTGTTGAGAACTATCGTAACTGATTATGGATGTGATTGATCTTCAAAAATAACTAAAATATAATTTATACAAGTACAAACACAAATAATAATTTAAATTTTGTCAAAAAAATATTATTCTGGATTAAAATGTTAATATACAGAAAAATTTTTGTACTTTATAAATAAGGAAAAAACTTAAAAGGATATGGTAAAACATTAGACATATGAGATGCGGTATACTATACCGAAAATTCATGAGGGTACGGGCTTCCGGGATATGAAAGTTTTTAGTCAAGTTTTACTTATGCGACGGGGTTGGAGTTTGCTAAGGGGTTATTCACCTTTACATGTCAATCGAACAAGCACATGGAGTTGCTGGGCTTGTTGAATTCCTTACTAACACCTGGGGGCGTGGACTATACGCAACAAAACACTCTTCTCAGATGATAACTTTCATCCGATCAATTTGAGGGAGCATTTGCACAGTCTGGTTTGGAATTATGTTTCTCACTCGCCTACTACCCCACCATTACGCTGATGATTGTCATGATTCACCTTCTAGATGGTCCCCGTTTGTACCAAGTTCTAATAAATTTAAGTTTTATTCAAAAACTCCGTACGCAACACATGCCGAACCAGTTATACGTCAAGAACCTCCATCAAGAATCGCAAGACACTAGAAGATATATAGTGAGATATAAATGTATGATTTTTTTTGGTAACCAGGGGCAAGGTCCCTATACTTATTAAAGAAACGAGAACTACAAATGTGTCATATGGGGAAGGCTAACTCCACTAATATCGTCTAAAAGGATCCGACCAACACACTACGGAGGGGAAACTAAAATATTTAAACCAACACTAAAAGAGAAGGCAAGGTTTGCAAGCGAGTTAGCTGCCCGGTTACCCTCACGGAAAATGTGCCCAAGACTAAAATGTCAATCTCAAGAAAGCCTTGACACCGGGACACTAGGCTAGACAAGGGATGAATAGAGTCCACACCCCTCTCAACCTACTCAAGGACCACCTTTGAATCAACCTCAAGTAAAACATTTATGTGCCCCTCAAACCAAGCCCATGAATGGCGCCCTATAACTTAGCATGTGTAACGGAAACAATACCCAGGTTCGCAACAAACTCAACCCAACATTCGTCTTTCCAGCCACGGATGAGCCCTCCTTCGGTAACGATGTCAATCGAACCCCGCATTCAATTCACTTCGATCCATTCCTCCCAAAGAGCCGACCACCCAACTGTAATTTCCTGTAACCGTGGAGAGGTAGTGAGGTTCCCCAACCGACGATATGCTTCTAACATTTCATTATACCGCGTCCACACATAATTCTTCTTATTGATCTAACGAAGCTCATTCACGAAAACTCGGTCGTTTCGCCACCTCCATAGCCACCACATGATGATAATAACAAGCATATAACATATCACATGTAAAGTAGGGAACCTTTAATTTATGACGCTCTCAAGCAACTAGGTACCCCAATCCAACAAAAAAAAGATCGCAAGAGAAGTTGATGGGAGGATGATAGTCCAAAGAGCACTTGCGTGACTGCAATCACAAATGGAGCAAGGATTTTTCTACTCCCGGACAAAAGGTGTTGTTAGGGTTGCCCAGTATGTGTTGTTGGGCTCTCTCAATATTTGTCATAATCCGTCCCAAACCCACTTTCCAAAAGAAGAGCTGCAACCGTTCCGAAACAAGGATTTCCACAGTTTAGAGAACTATCTAAGTCTAATATTAGAGCCAGTAAGCCAACCTTGATCAATGAACTCAAATGCGGAGCAACAAAAAACCTCCCAAAATTAGTTAACCCCCATCTGATGCAGTCAGGCTAATCTTCGGTGACTAAGACAGTCTTGGAAGCAAGCTTTAGAAAACATGAGTTATATATATACTACAACTCAAGAAATTCCAGTCTCATCCGTGAAGAGATTAGTGAGTCTAAAGCTTGTTTATTTCATTGACCATGTAATATTTATATAGGGAAACATAAAGAGATAAAATAATAAACTAATAACAAAAGATAAGCCCAATAATAAGAGATAAGCCTAATGTTCTAAGAGATAAGCCCAATACTCTAACACCCCCCCTCAAGCGGGAGGTGTAGAAGAAACAACTCCAAGCTTGTGAATTAAGAAGTTGAAATGAGTAGGTCCAAGAGCTTTAGTCATAATGTTAGCTAGCTGAAGTGTGCCAGGAACATGTTGTGTTTGTGAATAATGCCTCGCAGAATTTGTTCCCTGATGGTATGGCAGTCAATCTTAATATGTTTGGTACGCTCATGGAATACAGGATTGTTGGCTATATGAATGGCAGACTGATTATCACAAAAGAGGCGCATAGGAGCCTTATGTGAAAGCCCGAGTGAATCAAGTAGAGAACGAAACCAAAGAAGCTCACAAGTAGTAGCTGACATTGCTCTATATTCGGCCTCAACAGAAGATCTAGAAACCGTAGCTTGTTTCTTGGTTCTCTAAGAAATGGGTGGATTACCGAGGAGAATGAAGTAGCATGTAGTAGAGCGTCTAGTGATAGGGCAAGCTGCATAATCCGAATCACAAAAAGCACGAATACACACATCACTAGAACGAGATAAGAAAATACCCTGATCAAGTACTGACTTTAGGTAACGAAGAACCTTTAAGGCAGCATCTTATTGTCCACGGCGCGGAGCAGCCATAAACTGAGAAAGTGTATGAACCGAGTATGCAAGTTCAAGACGAGTGATGGACACGTAGATAAGACGGCAAACCAAACGACGATATTTCTCAGGATCATCAAGTAGAGTAGAGGAATCTGATTGAAGACAATGATCACCAGACATTGGAAACGATGCGGGTTTGCATCCAAGAAGACCAGAATCAGCTAGAAAATCTAAAGTGTATTTCCGTTGGTTCAACCATAAACCAGACGGTGTACGAACAATTTCAATGCCTAAGAAGAACCGAAGGGGTTCAAGGTCCTTCATATGAAAGCAAGCATGAAGATAGTCTTTAAATCGACAAATGGTAGCAGAATTATTTCTAGTAATGAATAGATCATCCACATATATCAAAATGTGAAGGATGATACCTGACCGTTTGAAGGTGAAAAGGGAGTATTCAACCAAAGACTAAGAGAAACCATAATTCAGAAGAGCATATGTGAACTTGTGGAACCAATTCCGTGGAGCTTGATGAAGACCATATAATGATTTCTTTAGACGACAAACTTGGGACGATGTTCGAAAAACGGGAGGTGGTAGCATATATACGTCCTCATGCAGATCCCCATGAACAAAAGCATTGTGAACGTCCATCTGATGAAGTTCCTAGTTATAGATAAAGGCAATTGCAAGAAGTAGTCTAAATGTAACTGATTTAGCAACAGGAGCAAAAGTTTCATTATATTGACGGTTGCCGAGTGCAACCAAACGCGCCTTATAGCGTTCAACCTGTCCAGCGGAGTTGTATTTAATACGAAAAACCCATTTAGAGCCAATAGGTTTACGATCGAGAGGAAGATCAACATATTCCCAAGTGTTGTTGTGGTGTAAGGCTGTCATTTCATCTTGCATGGCCTTTTTCCATTTTGGGTTAGCAACCACGTCTCTAAAAGAGGTTGGTTCTTGTTCCTGATATACAGAGTTAATAGCAGTAACATAGGCATGAGAAAAATGTTCATATGATAAATAATTCTTTATGGAATACCGGGTACCTGATTTTAGTGGAGGATAAGTTTCACCCGATTTGGAATCAAAATGACTTGCCTTTTGACAAACATAGTATCGTAAAAGGATAGATGGTTTTGAAGTACGGGAGCTGCGACGGGGTGGATTTTCGGTCGGAGCAGTAGTAACGGTTGGTGGAGTCGGAATGATGGGTTGAGGGATTTTGGTGTCCATGGGAAGAGAGGTAAAAGTATGTGGATTAGTAGAGGGAGGTGGGGGACAAGCTGGAGGGATGGTTATAGAAATTAGGGAGCGGTTTAGTGGGAAGGTGTAGGGGGCATCAACAACAGGTAGGGGAGAGTTTACAAGAGAACCCATGGTAGGTGGAGGGACAAGAGGGAGGTGAGAGGGTTCTAGGGAGGCCGTAGTAGGTATAGTTGGGGGATTCGCGTCAAGGGGAATATGTGGGAGGTTTTCTTCGGTAGGGGCTTTTTTTTGTGGGGTTTCTTGGTAATATTCGGGGGAAAAGTCAATGGGGTATGCTATGGACTCCGTAGGTTCAGGAGAATTTTTCGGTTCAGAGAACGGAAAAATGTTCTCGTAAAAACGTGCATCACGTGTTGTAAAAACTTCTTGGGTATCAAGATCCAACATTTTCCAAGCCTTTTGTGAAGATGCATATCCTATAAAAATGCATTTTCGATCTCGAGGTCGAAATTTATCTGAAGACCGAGGTATAAAGGAACAATAAGCAAGACAACCAAACACCCGAAGATGGTCAAGATTTGGTGGAGCGCCATGAAGAAGCTCATAAGGAGTTTTGTGATGGAGGATGGGAGTAGGGATGCGATTGATAAGGTAACATGCCGTAAGAACACATTCCCCCCAAAACGAGACGGGTAAATTTGGTTGAAACATTATGGATCTAGCGATATTAAGGATATGGCGGTGTTTGCGTTCTACCCTCCCATTTTTTTGTGGTGTGTAGGTACAAGAGGTTTCTAAATGGATACCCTTACCTTTAAGAAAAGGTCGAAGGGAAATAAATTCTTTAGCATTGTCACTGCGAAAGGTTTTGACACAAGTGTGGAATTGAGTCTCAACCATGACACAAAAATCTCTAATTAAAGTGGCGACTTCGGCTTTTCCCTTCATTAAATAAACTCAGGTGCAATGGAAGTAATCATCTAAAACGGTAAGAAAGTAGGAACAACCGGAAGTAGAAAGGGCGCGATAAGGACCCCAAATATCTAAGTGGACTAATTCAAATAACAACAAAGTATGAGAATTGCTAACCGGAAAAGATGATCTAGGTAGTTTGGCCCGGAGACATATGTCACATGGATAGGTGGTTTTGGTGATGGAAGGATGACCAAGGCGGTTATGCTGAGTGGTGGTGTTAATAGTGGTAAGACATGAGGGGAGGGGAGAAACGTTTGTCATCCAACGAAGCCAGTAGATTCTATCACGAGCTTCACCCACTCCAACTACTGTCCTCGAAGTATAAACCTATATAACACAGTTTATTAGTTATCATAAAAACACAATTCAAATCCGTAGTTAACTGATTTAGAGAAAGTAGATGACAATCAAGTCCTGCAACATATAATACTCGGGGCAAGTGAAGGGAGTTATTAAGTCACAAGGTGCTTGCGTGTTCAGAGGAGACTAAAGCTCCATTAGAGAGTTTAATCAGGCATGTAGTGACTGACTTAAGCGATGAAAGTAATGAATGCTCACCTGTCATATGAAAAGAAGCCACCAAATCAAGAATCCAAGGGAACGAATTTAAACGGTAGAAGTTCAAGAAGATATGAGAGTATTCCATTGAGTATCATTAATTGCAAGGCCAATGTCTTTACGGTCCTCAAAGGTTAAGGGACCAGAGAAGGGGTATGTGGAGTTAGCTTGTCCCGCCGCCCCAATAATTGTGGCGGGTCATGATACCAACCAAAGTCGTTTCTGATACTAACGGCCAAGTATTTTCGGATACCGATTGTCAAAGTCGTCTCTGATACCGGCTGCCAAAGTCGGCTCTGATACTCGGACAAAGTATTTTCAGATACCGACGGCCGAAGTATTCCCTGATACCGACGATCAAAGTACTCCTTGATACTTACGGACAAAGTATTCCCTGATACCGCAAAAACGGCAAAAGGTTAACCTTTGAGGAGAATGAAGTAGCCTGTAGTAGAGCGTCTAGTGATAGGGCAAGCTGCATAATCCGAATCACAAAAAGCACGAATACACACATCACTAGAACGAGATAAGAAAATACCCTGATCAAGTACTGACTTTAGGTAACGAAGAACCTTTAAGGCAGCATCTTATTGTCCACGGTGCGGAGCAGCCATAAACTGAGAAAGTGTATGAACCGAGTATGCAAGTTCAAGACGAGTGATGGACACGTAGATAAGACGGCAAACCAAACGACGATATTTCTCAGGATCATCAAGTAGAGTAGAGGAATTTGATTGAAGACAATGATCACCAGACATCGGAAACGATGCGGGTTTGCATCCAAGAAGACCAGAATCAGCTAGAATATCTAAAGTGTATTTCCGTTGGTTCAACCATAAACCAGACGGTGTACGAACAATTTCAATGCCTAAGAAGAACCGAAGGGGTCCAAGGTCCTTCATATGAAAGCAAGCATGAAGATAGTCTTTAAATCGACGAATGGTAGCAGAATTATTTCTATTAATGAATAGATCATCCACATATATCAAAATGTGAAGGATGATACCTGACCGTTTGAAGGTGAAAAGGGAGTATTCAGCCAGAGACTAAGAGAAACCATAATTCAGAAGAGCATATGTGAACTTGTGGAACCAATTCCGTGGAGCTTGACGAAGACCATATAATGATTTCTTTAGACGACAAACTTGGGACGATGTTCGAAAACCGGGAGGTGGTAGCACATATACGTCCTCATGCAGATCCCCATGAACAAAAGCATTGTGAACGTCCATCTGATGAAGTTCCTAGTTATAGATAAAGGCAATTGCAAGAAGTAGTCTAAATGTAACTGATTTAGCAACAGGAGCAAAAGTTTCATTATATTGACGGTTGCCGAGTGCAACCAAACGCGCCTTATAGCGTTTAACTTGTCCATCGGAGTTGTATTTAATACGAAAAACCCATTTAGAGCCAATAGGTTTACGATCGAGAGGAAGATCAACATATTCCCAAGTGTTGTTGTGGTGTAAGGCTGTCATTTCATCTTGCATGGCCTTTTTCCATTTTGGGTTAGCAACCGCGTCTCTGAAAGAGGTTGGTTCTTGTTCTTGATATACAGAGTTAATAGCAGTAACATAGGCATGAGAAAAATGTTCATATGATAAATAATTCTTTATGGAATACCGGGTACCTGATTTTAGTGGAGGATAAGTTTCAACCGATTTGGAATCAAAATGACTTGCCTTTTTGACAAACATAGTATCGTAAAAGGATAGGTGGTTTTGAAGTACGGGAGCTGCGACGGGGTGGATTTTCGGTCGGAGCAGTAGTAACGGTTGGTGGAGTCGGAATGATGGGTTGAGGGATTTTGGTGTCCATGGGAAGAGAGGTAAAAGTATGTGGATTAGTAGAGGGAGGTGGGGGACAAGCTGGAGGGATGGTTATATAAATTGGGGAGGGGTTTAGTGGGAAGGTGTAGGGGGCATGAACAACAGGTAGGGGAGAGTTTACAAGAGAACCTATGGTAGGTGGAGGGACAAGAGGGAGGTGAGAGGGTTCTAGGGAGGCCGTAGTAGGTATAGTTGGGGGATTCGCGTCAAGGGGAATATGTGGGAGGTTTTCTTCGGTAGGGGCTGTTTTTTGTGGGGTTTCTTGGTAATATTCGGGGGAAAAGTCAATGGGGTATGCTATGGACTCCGTAGGTTCAGGAGATTTTTTCGGTTCAGAGAACGGAAAAATGTTCTCGTAAAAACGTGCATCACGTGCTGTAAAAACTTCTTGGGTATCAAGATCCAACATTTTCCAAGCCTTTTGTGAAGATACATATCCTATAAAAATGCATTTTCGACCTCGAGGTCGAAATTTATCTGAAGACCGAGGTATAAAGGAACAATAAGCAAGACAACCAAACACCCGAAGATGGTCAAGATTTGGTGGAGAGCCATGAAGAAGCTCATAAGGAGTTTTGTGATGGAGGATGGGAGTAGGGATGCGATTGATAAGGTAACATGCCGTAAGAACACATTCCCCCCAAAACGAGACGGGTAAATTTGGTTGAAACATTATGGATCTAGCGACATTAAGGATATGGCGGTGTTTGCGTTCTACCGTCCCATTTTTTTGTGGTGTGTAGGTACAAGAGGTTTCTAAATGGATACCCTTACCTTTAAGAAAAGGTCGAAGGGAAATAAATTCCTTAGCATTGTCACTGCGAAAGGTTTTTGACACAAGTGTGGAATTGAGTCTCAACCATGACACAAAAATCTCTAATTAAAGTGGCGACTTCGGCTTTTCCCTTCATTAAATAAACTCAGGTGCAATGGAAGTAATCATCTAAAACGGTAAGAAAGTAGGAACAACCGGAAGTAGAAAGGGCGCGATAAGGACCTCAAATACCTAAGTGGACTAATTCAAATAACAACAAAGCATGAGAACTGCTAACCGGAAAAGATGATCTAGGTAGTTTGGCCCGGAGACATATGTCACATGGATAGGTGGTTTTGGTGATGGAAGGATGACCAAGGCGGTTATGCTGAGTGGTGGTGTTAATAGTGGTAAGACATGAGGGGAGCGGAGAAACGTTTGTCATCCAACGAAGCCAGTAGATTCCATCACGAGCTTCACCCACTCCAACCACTGTCCTCGAAGTATAAACCTATATAACACAAAGTTTATTAGTTATCATAAAAACACAATTCAAATCCGTAGTTAACTGATTTAGAGAAAGTAGATGACAATCAAGTCCCGCAACATATAATACTCGGGGCAAGTGAAGGGAGTTATTGAGTCGCAAGGTGCTTGCGTGTTCAGAGGAGACTAAAGCTCCATTAGAGAGTTTAATCAGGCATGTAGTGACTGACTTAAGCAATGAAAGTAATGAACGCTCACCTGTCATATGAAAAGAAGCCACCGAATCAAGAATCCAAGGGAACGAATTTGAACGGTAGGAGTTCAAGAAGATATGAGAGTATTCCATTGAGTATCATTAATTGCAAGGCCAATGCCAATGTCTTTACGGTCCTCAAAGGTTAAGGGACCAGAGAAGGGTATGTGGAGTTAGCTTGTCCCGCCGCCCCAATAATTGTGGCGGGTCATGATACCAACCAAAGTCGTTTCTGATACTAACGGCCAAGTATTTTCGGATACCGATTGTCAAAGTCGTCTCTGGTACCGGCTGTCAAAGTCGGCTCTGATACTCGGACAAAGTATTTTCAGATACCGGCGGCCGAAGTATTCCCTGATACCGACGATCAAAGTACTCCATGATACTAACGGACAAAGTATTCCCTGATACCGCAAAAACGGCAAAAGGTTAATATTAGGGTTTAAGGTTTTGTTTTGTGCAGAAGCGTAGGTTAAGGAAAGTGCTCTGATACCATGAAGAGATTTGTGAATCGAAAGCTTGTTTATTTCATTGACCATGTAATGTTTATATAGGAAAACATAAAGAGATAAAATAATAAACTAATAACAAAAGATAAGCCCAATAATAAGAGATAAGTCCAATGCTCTAAGAGATAAGCCCAATACTCTAACAATCCGGATCCAACAATCCAAACATCCCGAACACGTAACACCGCGTATGAATCAGTCAGTGGAACAAGGGAGTGCATACCAAGAGCGTCCTTATAGAGCCAAACATTGGTCTAGAATTTGGTCGTTCGACCGTCATGAATATTCCAAGCAATGTTCATAGAGATTACCTCAATATAGGCTTTAGTAACCCCTCTCTAGATAGGCGAAGACCTAGTCTTGAAACCGATTTCTCTAGGATAGTGCAAGTGTTGGAGTTTGTACTTGTGAACGATGGTACGAGCCCATAGGGAGTCCCTCTGCATGAATAACCTCTAGCCAATCATGCTCACAAGGTCTTGATTCACACGTGCCGACGGCCTCAACCCTAAGCCTCCTTTTGTTTGCGGTTTGCACGCATCACCCCGGATAAAAAGATACATTCGGTGGTTTTCGTCCTTGCTACCCCAAATTAAGTCACGGAAAATGCAATTCAACTTGTTACAAAGAGTAGTCGGGAGAATAATAGTTTGTGTGGTATACATAGGCATGGTAGCAATAACTGTATGAGCCAAATTCATCCATGGAGATACCATCAAGAGAATGTTTCATCCAGCTAGATAATCTAGAGCGGACTCTTTCAATAGTCGGATTAAGCGAGTTCATGGAGATATCATTATGAATATATGGATACCAAAGTACTTACCCAAATGCCGAGTAGTTTAGGCATTCATTTAGGTTTCTTTTCCCTTTTTTTAGCATGAATATGCCTTAGTGTCATTTGCACTTGTTATTGTTTACTTTGTAAGTATAGATGTCTACACAAGCTTTTGTCGATTTTCAGGTAAAACGATAGATTTTGGACCTAAACGAGTCATTTGAGGATCGAGCCTAAGAGTGGAACATGCTAGGAGCTTGAGAGAGACAAATAGGGAAGCCAAGAGAAGCCCACATGAGAGGAGGCAAGGAAAAAGATCAAGAAAAGGAACAATGGTGACCTTTTTGTGGAATCTCGGGTGTACAAGTTTGCATCACGGCCGAGATTTGCATTTCAGAGGATAATTGTAGCGACATTTCCAAAGTTGAGAGCAATCTTGGCCCCTATATCGGGCCGAGAATTAGGATATTTCTAACGAGATTTCCAAAAACGCAAAAGCGTCTCTAAAAATGTGTGGCCAAAAGAATCTCGCATCTAAAATCTTTCTAGTAGTTTTGTTGGCCCCAAAATGTCTCCCACATGCTTCAGAATGACAGAATGTAAGGACAGATTGTACCTCATTGTCCTGGGGTGGTTAGTTTGAGTGTAATACTTATCCTTAGACTTTTGAGAGTCATATCCTGGGGTTCGAGTGTGCTTTCCATCTTTACCTTTGAGAGTCAAAACTTGTTCGCTCAAAAGTGTGCTTCAAAGTCTTAAAATTTATAGATAAATCGGACGATTTATCTATAAAGATAAGAATTGCACTCAAACTAACCACCCAAAAGCCCAGGATATGGCTCTCAAAGGTAAAGATGGAAAGCACACTCGAACCTTAATAAAGGATGTTGAATCTCTCTATTACCCAAATCTTGTAATCTTTATCTATTAAATATAGAATCGAAGTCTCTTCACACACTTAAATAGAGGTTAAAAAGGTTAAGCAAGGCTGGGATTTAGGCAAGGATTAACTTTGGTTAAAAAATAAATCAATTAAAGATCGCCAGGGAGATAAATCGACCTGTTCATAGATAAATCGGACGATTTATTCAAGAATAGGGCGATTTTCCTGTTGTCGCAAAGTCTAAATCTCAACTCTCAGGGTCTAAATGGTTAAATGAGTTCAGTCTATCATCATCTAAGCCTCGATCATCAACTATTCTCCCCAGAATTACAAGGTTTTTAGCCAACCATTTTCAAAATCAAATCAAAATTAAGATTGAATGAATAAATCAAATAAACCCGAACATTGAATAAAAACCTAATAATCTCCGAATCTGTAATGAAATCTCAAATCCAATCAAAGTATCTCTCAAACACTCAGTAATGTGTTCACAAAAAACAAGAGTTGGAAAGGGAAACAAAAGATCTCACAATAATAGTCTAGATTGACTTCTTGGCACTTTCCTTTAATCTCCTCTCCAAGAACCTTCAATCTCTCTAAATCGTTTAAATCTTTCCCGCTGCGAACTCCCGAATTTCATTCATAGGGTTCCAATGTATAGTTCCTTGCTATGGGCCGCTTGGCAAAACATGTCTCAAACCCACAAGTGATGGGCTTTGGGTCGTGATATTCCTTTGCCGAAAACTGTAGAAAATCGTGCTGCTGAAATAATGAAGAAAACCGTTCGATTTTTATGACTAAAAATCGTCCGATTTTTATAACGAATGGCACGATTTTCTTCAACAGAGAATGCTTGTCTCTTGGTTTGTTTCCTTCCTCCCTTGGGTGATTCTTTTATACGACTCCTTTGCTCTTTGTGACTCCTCTAAGACTCCTTAAGCTTCCTTCATAGCCTTAGATGCTCCTTGCTTCACTTTTGCTTCCAAATCCATCGGATTTACCTATAATTCAACCAAAACTCATGTAGAACTCTATTTTCGGAATATAAATGAAATAAACCCAAAAGGTACACAAATTCTCTCCAAATGCAAGGTAAATCGAGGTAAACCTCTACAATATGCATGATTATAATGGTATATAATTCATGTCATCAATAGTGCAAATCTAAACAAAGATGAGATGAGGAATAAAGAAAGTGCAAAACACGATATTTTTGGTTGGTTTTGGGTGATCAACAATGATTACAAATATATCAACACAAACAAATGAACAAACACACAAACACAAGATAGGAGATAAGAGGTAAGAAATGCGGATTCTAGAGATTCGGAATTCCGATTATGACAATGGACTCATGCTTCTAAAGATCAAAGGAAAGCTGCGGTTGTTCGGAGTTGGGTGTTTCTCTAATGGGAGTAATTACCGGGTAAGTCTCATGCTCCACTAGTCTCGAACCTAAGGTCCTATTACCGGGTAAGTCTCAAGGAGCCTAAGGACGGGAATTCTACACAAACCGGCCACTACCTAAGGGTCAAACCCCTCCTCACTGGGTAAGTCTCGGAAAAGGTAAGTCTTAGGCAACGATCCTAGCTTTTTTTGGCTCACTACTACCTAGAGTTCATCATCTTATGTATCTAAGAGAGGAAATTACCGGGTAAATCTCATTCCTCAAATAGGTTGCTAACAATAGGTCAACCTAAGCTAGATTGGGCTCAATAAACATTAGGGTTTCAACACATCTACATCCAAACATCCAGATTCAATACAAGCACAACAGAGAAAACCACGGGCAAAACCACGGTCGAGATTTTGGATGAACAGGCCGTGGTTTGGGTCTGAGTTGGGGTTTCGAACACAAATCCATCCTAAGCTAAATTGGAAGTTCATACAATCATAGTCCAAAGCTCAAACATCATTCCTTCACCCTAGAATCACAACTATTCAACCAACAACATACATTTCAAGATCAAACTTCACAAATAGAGCATGCTTGCAAGTCATAGCTAGATAATGAAGAATGAACCAAAGAAAAGACATTATAAAGCTAGAATAGAAGTTACCAAGTCTTACAAAGGGTCCAAGATGCAGCTCCAAGGTATCAACAAAGGAAACCTCACTCAAAACCACTCAAATTTCACTATAAAACTAAAATCTACACTAATCTCTCCCAAGAATACCCACAAGGGTGCTTGGAAGAGAGGCTACAATGGAAGAGTGTTGGGGAAGATGCTAGAGGAGAAGGTTCCAAAAGGGGAAGAAGATCCTCAAATCAGCCTGCAGGACCATTTAAATACTCCACCAAAAAGCAAGGGTCGGACAAAGAGATCGTGGGACACGTGTCACAACTGTCCAGAAGAAACCAAGGCCAAAACCACGGTCTAGATTTTCCTCTGGGCCGTAGTTCTCACCAGAAACTCTCCTTAGATCACCAAGTCATGAGTTGGTGCAATGCATGCACCAACAAGGAAGGTCCTATGTGTTCTCCTTTGCTCCTAGCTTGCTCCTTAATGAGTCCGGAAGTGTGCCATCACGAGGAATGATCCTCGAATGTGTCGATTAAGTCCAAAAGCTCCCCAAAATACCTACAAAACCGACAAAAGCCCGTGTAGATGTCTATTTCGACAATATTCATGAATTAAGCGTAAACGTCATGAACTAATGTCAAACCATGCATGAATAACGGGAAAAACTATCTAAATGAATGCCTAAACTAATGTCATAAATCATGTCATCAAAATACCCCATAGTTGTCACTTGCTCGTCCTCGAGGAAGATTCAACTATAAGCTACGAGATGGCATGATTTATGAATGCGTAAAAACAGAAAATATTTTTAGAATTGTGCTTCTAAAGATGAATCACCTTCATAGTGATGTTTCATGGCAATGAACAAGCAATCATGTATTAAATGAATGAAGGCACGGAAAGACAAACATACTTCACTTGAAAGCATGCATGAAAGGTAAAAATGATGAAGTCAAGATGATCATGAGAATATCCAATCTAGATCACTAAGTCATACACATATGCAAATAGGTCACAATGTCTTAGGAAAGAAGAGGCCAAGATACGTGATGATAAGGTGGCAAACATTCTAAGGCCATGTGGTGCAAATCCGGGAAAGGAACTAAACAACCACACCTTTTACATTTACACATCATCCACCAAAGTGTATTTTTATCCTTCTTTTCTTTTCTTTTCTTTTCTTTTTCTTTTTCATTTTCTTTCACTTATTTTTGAGACAATGACATTGGTGTACAAAAGCCGAAACCTTGGTGGTTAGCGGACTTCGGGATTTTTCTGAGGTGCCTCACACCGGGCACACATACCAAGGCTCGTTAGGACATTCGGTTTATCCGACTTTGGCAAGACACAAACACCCGATTATGTGAATGGTGCCGAGTTCCTCGTCATCAAAACGAAAGTCCCCAAACCTATATTTTTTTCTACACTTTTCACAACACATTTTCAACAACTTCATTTGCAACATTCATACACCAACTTCACCACCCCATACTTGCTTTTCACACACATCAACACACTAGCATGCTCCTATTCCCGGATGGGTCAAAAGAGGTCAAATTTTTAATCAAGTGAGGTGCTCAAACAACATGATCAAGGTGAGAAGAAGAGAGATGAATTGCCTTAATCATTCCTAGATGATGTTTAAGAACTAGCATGTAATTTCGACTATCAATTCTCAATCCAATCAAGACAAGCATCATAATCACAATTCATGCATAGGATTCAAGAGAAGTATTTAAGTCCACATATGCATAAATTCATTCAACACACAAGGCCATCCGTAGCCAATCTACAAAACAAGATTCATCATTAGGGTCATGTCCAAACCTAGAAGCACAAAAAATTTTCGATTTTTTTGGAATTTTTGAGATAAATATGTACAATGCAAAACATGAAACGAAATGTGTGACAATAAAAAGAAACTATCCTAGATGCGATCATGCCATGCTAAGAATCATGAAAACCCCACCCCATACTTAAAAACAAATTATCCCCAATGTGCAAATCAAGTAAAGAAGAGTGAAAGAAGTCCTCACAATGTAAAAATGTAGTATTTTCGGTATTTTGGTTCACTCATGTAGAGTGGTGGTGCGGATGATCGATCAAGCATGGTAGAGAGCTCTTCATAGTCATTCCGGCGTCGGGACCCGCGCCAAGGTGTATGCGAGATGGGAGCTCTTCCATCCAACAAAGACACCTCAAGCCGTCCAAGTCTCACGTCCGCTCCACCCATGGTTGAAAACGGGATCATCATCATCAACTCGCCTTGCAAGGCTTCCTTATTACCTAAATCTTCCACACACACACATAACACAAAAACACATAAAACCAAAAACAAAAGCAAAAGCAAAAACGAAAGCGAAAGAGAAAAGGGAAAGAGTTGTTACCCTTGGGTTGCCTCCCAAGAAGCGCTTCTTTTAGATCATTAGCTTGACCAAACTCCGTGGATATGTCAATCCACCTCAAATACCATGATTTGCTTGAGGAGTCCAAGCAACCATTGCTTTCTAGCATCCATGATGACAAGCGCGGGCCACTTGATGCCCAAATAAGCTTTAAGTTCTCTCTTCACTGGTGAGCAGTAGACTCCTTCATCACCGCTTCCTTGATGATAGTATGGAGTTGCAACCATAGGGGTCACCCCATACTTAGACAATTTGTGCTCCGCGGTCACACCGGTGAAATGCTTGTCATCCTCATCCTCTATGATCCAAAGAAAGCCGATTCTTGGAAAGAATTCTCCATTGAAGTGCTTCATAACCATCATGGATCCATCATGCTTGCTTCCTTCATTCACCATGGGAGACTCCTTAGGAAAGGGACTCCACTCTTTGTGTGTACTCCAGGCAAGCAAGAAAGGATTGGAAGGAATTGAGGTTAACTTAGGGCTCTCTGCACAAACCACGGGCAAAGATCAAATCCACGGGCATGGAATTGGCCCTCTGGGCTGTGGTTCTCTCTTTTTTCTTCCTCCCTCGTGAGCTCTTCAAGTGTGGTTCCGCGGTTGATGGCAAGGATGTCCGGGGGTGAGAGTACTTCATTGCACTCCTCCAAAGGTGAAGGAGGTGGAGGTAAACCTTGAAGGATGGTAATTCTACACAAACCGGCCACTATCTAAGGGTCAAACCTCTCCTCACCGGGTAAGTCTCAGAAAAGGTAAGTCTTAGGCAATGATCCTAGCACACTCAATCCAATAACGGTTTTTTTTTGCTCACTACTACCTAGAGTTCATCATCTTATGTATCTAAGAGAGGAAATTACCGGGTAAGTCTCATTCCTCAAATAGGTTGCTAACAATAGGTCACCCTAAGCTAGATTGGGCTCAACAAACACTAGGGTTTCAACACATCTACATCCACACATCCAGATTCATCAATACAAGCACAACAAAGAAAACCACGGTCGAGATTTAGGATGAACAAGCCGTGGTTTTGGTCTGAGTTGGGGTTTCGAACACAAATTCATCCTAAGCTAAAATGGAAGTCCATAAAATCATAGTCCAAAACACAAACATCATTCCTTCACCCTAGAATCACAACTATTCAGCCAACAACATACATTTCAAGATCAAACTTCACAAATAGAGCATGCTTGCAAGTCATAGCTAGATAATGAAGAATGAACCAAAGAAAAGACATTATAAAGCTAGAATAGAAGTTACCAAGTCTTACAAAGGGTCCAAGATGCAGCTCCAAGATATCAACAAAAGAAAACCTCACTCAAAACCACTCAAATCTCACTATAAAACTAAAATCTACACTAATATCTCCCAAGAACACCGACAAGGGTGCTTGGAAGAGAGGCTACAATGGAAGAGTGTTGGGGAAGATGCTTGAGGAGAAGGGTCCAAAAGGGGAAGAAGATCCTCAAATCAGCCTGCAGGACCACTTAAATACTCCACCAAAAAGCAAGGGTCGGACAAAGAGATCGTGGGACACATGTCACAGCTGTCCAGAAGAAACCAAAGTCAAAACCACGGTCTAGATTTTCCTCTGGGCCGTGGTTCTCACCAAAAACTCTCCTTGGATCACCAAGTCATGAGTTGGTGCAATGCATGCACCAACAAGGTCCTATGTGTTCTCCTTTGCTCCTAGCTTGCTGCTTAATGAGTCCGGAAGTGTGCCATCACGAGGAATGATCCTCGAATGTGTCGATTAAGTCCAAAAGCTCCCCAAAATACCTACAAAACCGACAAAAGCCCATGTAGACGTCTATTTCGATAATATGCATGAATTAAGCGTAAACGTCATGAACTAATGCCAAACCATGCATGAATAACGGGAAAAACTATCTAAATGAATGCCTAAACTAACGTCATAAATCATGTCATCAACCTTCAACATGGAGAAGGAGGATCAAGTGTGTGTTGGACTTTTCTTCAAGTTCAACAAGAAGAAGTACACACTTGACTACCTCCAGCTGTAGGAAGCCTTTAGGGTGACTCTCAACCCCTCCTACAAGTGGCGGGAGCCCATTCCTACACCGGAATTGTGTGAGTTTTGGCAGGCGGCCACCGGCTCCGAGTTTCATGCCGGGGGTGAGTATTCCAACAAACTCACTCACCCTTGCTTGAGACTCCTCTCCAAGATCGTCATGAGTGTCTTCTATGGACACAAGTAGGAGAACAAGGTTGTTCTTAAGGACCTTTCTTTGTTTTATGCTTGCCTCCCGACAAGTGAGGCGGTGCCGGATTGGCCGTACCTCTTCCTTACCGCTTTGAAGCGGATTAGGAAGAACGAGCCACGAGAAATTGGTGGTGGTGGGGTGATCTCTTTGATTTCCGAGCAGGTGATGGACCTTTCAGCCACTTCCCTTACCCGTCGGAGCAGGGTCCGGATGTTCCAATCGGACCATCCCACTAGTGGGTATACTCTCTTTCCCTTCTCTATCATTCATCTTTGCTTTCATTTCCACTTTAAGGGCAAAGTGTGCTTCAAGTATGGGAGGGATACTATCTTGCATTTACAGTTGTTCAGTCCATTGTTTGTGTTTGTTTGGAATTTTCATGATGTGTAATTCAGTTTGGAATTACAAAAAAAAAGAGAAAAAAGCCAAAAAAATGAAAAAAAGGCATGAAAAATCATTGGATAAACCGAAAACCCGAAAGGGCGGTTTAGGCAAAAATAAGGTAGTCCGACCAACTTTAGGTTGGTGCAAAAATGGACTTGAGGGATGTGAGGAATAAGTGAGATCATCAAGAAAAGAAGAAGAGTGGCAAGGCCAAAACCCGAAAGGGCACCTTGGCAAAATGAGCGACACCGAGTGTAGGTTTCCCTTCCGACGTTTGGTGACATAAGAAGGGGAGTCATAAGAAGGTTGTCCGGGTAGGTCACTCTTGGAGCAATAAGGATGGTAGTTTTCTCACTTTCTTCTCACTTTCTCTTCTCTTTTTCCTTCTTTCTTTCTTGGTTTTTCTCTTGGTTTCCTTGTCTATTTTACTGCACCATGCTTCCCGAGGCCTTTTGTTGATGAAACTGCTATCATATGTGTTACTCAAGACGAGTAAAAGGTCTAAGTATGGGGGAGTTTGATAGGTGATGAAATCACTATCATTTAGGTTAAGTTTTAGAGTCTTTTCATTGTATTAGAGTCGGTTTGTGCTACTAAC
Organism: Fagopyrum esculentum; assembly: GCA_033239045.1. Classification (NCBI taxonomy): domain Eukaryota; kingdom Viridiplantae; phylum Streptophyta; class Magnoliopsida; order Caryophyllales; family Polygonaceae; genus Fagopyrum; species Fagopyrum esculentum. The sequence goes on from BSUD01000002.1 coordinate 16,458,629, forward strand.
TTCTTAATCCAGAAGAAGAAGTCTAAAACAAGCTAAAAGAGAAGTTAGAAGCCCTTGGGAGTTGAAGATCATTCACGAAGACAAGCTTCTGGTTCCACACCACCCCCGGGGAGCAATGTCACCGCCCCTGCGGGTGACACTGCACTCCGGAACGCAGCCAGCGCCTTTGCCAGCGCCCAGAACGAGCAAGTCACTACACCTGCGGCCACCCTTGGACACCCCTACGGTGACTCACCTTGAAGAAGCGAAGCCGGCGCCCCAACACCCCTGCCTTTGGACCAAGCTACGGAGCTATGAAGCCAAAGAACCAGTGTCACCGCCTCTGCGGTGACATTGGGCCGCCCCTGCGGCTCGACATAAAAAGCGACAAAAAGATGAAGAGTAAGACATTTGAAGAACATTAAAGACCGCCCCTGCGGAATTTCCAGGCCGCCCCTGTGGTCATGAAGAACACCAAGCGTTTTGGCCTAAACCTCCCCTGCGGCCCTGAAGCCCGCCCATGCGGTTAAGTGCCAGAGACTTTACTCCGGTTGTGTATACCACCTTTATGGCATTAAAGGTCGCTGTTTAGGCCGGCCATTTACTCCCATTTAGTGCCAATTCTAGTATAAATAGGTCCATGGCTGATTGCTAGAATCATCCACCATTTTCCCATTTTATTCTCTTTTTTCTCTTGCTTCCTTTCTGGAATGAGCTTCTAATCTCCTTGCTACATTGGGTTGCTTTGAAGTTGCATTGCTGCTTTGGTTGAAGTCCTTGTTTAATATAAGTATTATTCGGTATATGTTTTGTATTCCTTGTGCTTTACTTATCAAATTGCATGTTTCTTACCACTTAGCTTGATCACCTTAGTGTTTAATTGCATGCAAAGAACTAGGATTAATAGATTCCGGGTTCGGGTCTTTAATCTAGTAGAAAACCTTTAGGTAAAAGCTGGTTGTGATTACTTAAAGGAAAAGGAATACAAATATAAAGAAAAGTCTAATGGTTATATTTTTCTCTTTATATCTCTTTGTCTTTGTTTGAAAGATAACTTGTGACTTGTTCTTGTAGGTTTACGGAACATTAACTTGTTAAGTTGTGTTGATGCCGATTGGCTCAACACATATATATGATCAAGACGAGAACATTGCTAAAATACTTATAAAAGGAACCAACTAAAGTAGCATTGCATGCTAAGATTCAACCTAGTGTAGTCCATTTCTCATCATTCTATTCACATCTTTATTAGCTTTCTTATGCTTTTTTCTTGCTATATTCCAATCCAACCCCCTCCCCTTTACTTCATTACAATATCCATAATTGAATCTAATCGAAACATCAACCAAACTCTCTTGGGTTTGCCCCTTACTTAATCACTATACTTGCTTTAGTGTTGAGTTCGGAAATTACTTTGATAGGATATACACGACTTAAGAAAATATCCTTGTCAATCATCATGTGGTGGCTATGGAGGTGGCGAAACGACCGAGTTTTCGTGAATGAGCTTCGTTAGATCAATAAGAAGAATTATGTGTGGACGCGGTATAATGAAATGTTAGAAGCATATCGTCGGTTGGGGAACCTCACTACCTCTCCACGGTTACATGAAATTACAGTTGGGTGGTCGGCTCTTTGGGAGGAATGGATCGAAGTGAATTGAATGCGGGGTTCGATTGACATCGTTACCGAAGGAGGGCTCATTCGTGGCTGGAAAGACGAATGTTGGGTTGAGTTTGTTGCGAACCTGGGTATTGTTTCCGTTACACATGCTAAGTTATAGGGCGCCATTCATGGGCTTGGTTTGAGGGGCACATAAATGTTTTACTTGAGGTTGATTCAAAGGTGGTCCTTGAGTAGGTTGAGAGGGGTGTGGACTCTATTCATCCCTTGTCTAGCCTAGTGTCCCGGTGTCAAGGCTTTCTTGAGATTGACATTTTAGTCTTGGGCACATTTTCCGTGAGGGTAACCGGGCAGCTAACTCGCTTGCAAACCTTGCCTTCTCTTTTAGTGTTGGTTTAAATATTTTAGTTTCCCCTCCGTAGTGTGTTGGTCGGATCCTTTTAGACGATATTAGTGGAGTTAGCCTTCCCCATATGACACATTTGTAGTTCTCGTTTCTTTAATAAGTATAGGGACCTTGCCCCTGGTTACCAAAAAAAATCATACATTTATATCTCACTATATATCTTCTAGTGTCTTGCGATTCTTGATGGAGGTTCTTGACGTATAACTGGTTCGGCATGTGTTGCGTACGGAGTTTTTGAATAAAACTTAAATTTATTAGAACTTGGTACAAACGGGGACCATCTAGAAGGTGAATCATGACAATCATCAGCGTAATGGTGGGGTAGTAGGCGAGTGAGAAACATAATTCCAAACCAGACTGTGCAAATGCTCCCTCAAATTGATCGGATGAAAGTTATCATCTGAGAAGAGTGTTTTGTTGCGTATAGTCCACGCCCCCAGGTGTTAGTAAGGAATTCAACAAGCCCAGCAACTCCATGTGCTTGTTCGATTGACATGTAAAGGTGAATAACCCCTTAGCAAACTCCAACCCCGTCGCATAAGTAAAACTTGACTAAAAACTTTCATATCCCGGAAGCCCGTACCCTCATGAATTTTCGGTATAGTATACCGCATCTCATATGTCTAATGTTTTACCATATCCTTTTAAGTTTTTTCCTTATTTATAAAGTACAAAAATTTTTCTGTATATTAACATTTTAATCCAGAATAATATTTTTTTGACAAAATTTAAATTATTATTTGTGTTTGTACTTGTATAAATTATATTTTAGTTATTTTTGAAGATCAATCACATCCATAATCAGTTACGATAGTTCTCAACAATTGCTCTGAATTTCTAACATATTGATGAACGAACTTAATGAAAGACAATTAAATATGAAATTTATATCTTTATTTCTATCTTATATTTTAACAAATTTATGCCTTGTGAAGTAGGTTTATTAAGAACACCGTGTATTACAAGACGGTTTAAACTTATCACAAAAATGTCGTTGTAGTATAGTGGTAAGTATTCCCGCCTGTCACGCGGGTGACCCGGGTTCGATCCCCGGCAACGGCGCTTTTTGCTCTGCGTTCATACTTAAATATTTTATGTAATTAAGTAGAAATATAATTCAGTCAAAGTGCTGGAATAGCTCAGTTGGTTAGAGCGTGTGGCTGTTAACCACAAGGTCGGAGGTTCGACCCCTCCTTCTAGCGTAGTGTAATTCTTTTGATTAAATTTTGCAAGCTGATTCATAGGTCCTGAAGATCAAAGGCAAGTTAGTGATTTGGTTTCAGTTTTTACCCATAAATGTTGCAGCACTGTGAACCTGAACTCGTCGGATACTTGATAATTGATTTTGACAGAAAATGATGGGAACTTACAAGTATGTTGAGCTTGCCCATTGTCTCAATCCTTTGGCCATGTGTTGGGTGTGTGCTAGTAGCTTCACCATTGTCCATGAAATAAGACCGAGCTAGCATAATTATGGGATCTTTTCCAACATATGCAGCTTAGCAAGAGACAATTTAACGGGAGTTCACGCACGTCGATAAGATCCAAGCACATCACACCACCTAGGGCCGTCAAGTTCCATCCAAAATCACCATATTAATTTCATCTCCAAGCTCTTAGTTTATGTTTCTTTGTTTGCTGATGTGAGTGTGTTTTCACGTTGGCATTCAAAGTATGGAATCATTGTTTGTTCAAGATGCCACACCGAAAAGAAAATGAGTATTTCGGAAAGCTGATTCATAGGTCCTGAAGATCAAAGGCAAGTTAGTGATTTGGTTTCAGTTTTTACCCATAAATGTTGCAGCACTGTGAACCTGAACTCGTCGGATACTTGATAATTGATTTTGACAGAAAATGATGGGAACTTACAAGTATGTTGAGCTTGCCCATTGTCTCAATCCTTTGGCCATGTGTTGGGTGTGTGCTAGTAGCTTCACCATTGTCCATGAAATAAGACCGAGCTAGCATAATTATGGGATCTTTTCCAACATCTGCAGCTTAGCAAGAGACAATTTAACGGGAGTTCACGCACGTCGATAAGATCCAAGCACATCACACCACCTAGGGCCGTCAAGTTCCATCCAAAATCACCATATTAATTTCATCTCCAAGCTCTTAGTTTATGTTTCTTTGTTTGCTGATGTGAGTGTGTTTTCACGTTGGCATTCAAAGTATGGAATCATTGTTTGTTCAAGATGCCACACCGAAAAGAAAATGAGTATTTCGGAAAGATCTAGGACGATCATGAAGGATCCGGAGTACTCAAGAGGAATCCGAAATACTTTGGAACATTTCGGAAGATGATGGAATATTCCGGAAGGCGGAGGAATATTCCGGAAGGCGGAGGAATATTTCGGAAGATGGCGGATTAATGATCCGGGAGATCGAGAAGAAACTCAGAAGGCACCGGAGGAATCGAGACAAGTCTAGAAACCGTCAAAAGTCTCTAAACTGGTGTAGAAGTTGACGGGACGATCCAAATGTAGGAGATCTCCCCCGAAGACGGCGGACACTTCTAGAATTCGAATGAACCTTGAAGACTTAACTAGAGTCTTAGAGAAAGTTCTAGGGGCTCGTTTGGTACGATTCTCATGGAATCAGGAATTGGAATCGGAATGAGTCATTTCAATATCTCGTGTTTGGTAAGTCTTGAAATCGGAATGAGAATGATTCCATGAAATGGCTCATTCCAACTCTAGAGAAGAAGTTGATTACAGAAATAAAATGTGGGTATCCCATTCCAACATAAACTCATTTTTAAATTTAAAACTACATTTATATATTTTTACTATATATATACACCTACTTATTTAGTTTCACAAAATAAAATTATTTTTTTAATTTTTTTATTATCGATCAATTAATTTAAATTATATAATTATTTTGATGAAAAACAAGATTTTGCCAAAAAAAGTTTTTTTTACCTATAATACGAATAACTCAGTCCAGATATAATGTAATCGAAAAATGGCCGAAAAAAATATAATTTGTTCAATTAGAAAAAAATATATCTGATAAAAGAAATATATATACCTATTAATTTGGGTTGATGATTGTTTAGTGTTTAACCTTCTTTAATCTTCATTTTTCTTAAATGTAGTTTAAAAGATAACATATATTTAAATTATAAACATTCACACATATATCATCAAATATGATATGATTTCTCGTTTCATAACTCATACAAAATCAAAAACATGTGTAAAAAATATTTGATTCTAGCATGATACCAAACACCAACTATCAGGAATTGCTTATTTCAATCCCTTATTCCATTCCGATTCTTGATTCCAGCCCCATTCATACAGTCATACCAAACGAGCCTTAGAGTCTTTAGGATAAGCTCAAGCTAGGAATGATCCAGAATGACCTATGAGAATTAAGTTCCGGAACCTTCCTAGAGAGGAGACAAGCAAGAGGTGTGTGAAGGTAGGCTCAAGGGTCTATTCTACTCGTGAGGATATAAATAGGGGAGGTCATCCCTCATTTCAATCATCTCACGTCCGGATTGACATAGGAGAATTGAGGAATATAAAGGCAAGGTTTGCCGACAACTCTTCGAGTTTTCCGAGCCATCTAGACGAAGCGCTCGTAGTCAAGGATCGTCGATGAGTAAGGTTGATCTTAGCTTGTCAGGCATGACAATATAACTAACATCCACACAGTCTGAGTTGGGGAATAGCTCGACCCGTGACACTAGTTAGTGCAACCATTAGCCGACTACTCTACCATGCAATCAGACCGACCCACCGGTTCGATCGAACCCGATTTGTGTTTTTCTTTCCTTACATGATTTATGTTACTATTTTACGCTTTATGTCTCAATCAGCCCGACTTCTCCTTCTCCTTCTTTGTTGGCCGATCATTGCCTGCTAATTTTATGTTTATATTTTATGACTTTACAATAATCATTCAAATTATTAAGTGTTTCTCTACGTTTGATCCTAACCATTTATTATAATCGGGTACTGTATTTATTGGCGAGATATGATGCTCACGTTTCAACCCTTATCAATGTGATAATGTCTTTGAACTAGAGGTCTCAAACACGGCGGAAGGTTAGATCAATATAAGCTTGAGTTGGAAACGGATCGGTTCAAAATCAAGTTTGGTTTTCTAATGGTTTGTTTCATATTGGTTTCGGTAGAACATGAATTGTTCGGGTTGGATACGGTTTATCGGGTTGGATTACTTTGGACGAAAAGTAATTTTTAGTTTTTGGATCGTTATCGGGATATTCTATCTAGGTATAATCTAGTTCGGATCATTTTCAAGATTTTTATGGTTTCCGGTTAAAATGTATTTAAGCAAGTTGGTTCCGGATATTCTTTTTCAAAATTTTCCGGGCTGAGATGGATTAGGGTTCGTCAGTTCGGTTCCACCCGTTGGGTCAAGTTTTTTCACCTCAATACGTATGCATACACAACCACACATCATTATTAGATCAGGAAAAAAATAATCTGACCCAAAAAAACCTGTACTGAATGAAAACGTTTGGGATAGAACCAGAAAAAACAAACCAAGGACTCATTTTTCATATCTCTTTAGGGCCCGTTTGGTTCTAACTTTGGAAACGGAATGAAAACAAATTTAGTCCATATGTACAGGGGCGGCCCTTGGGGGGCAGGGTGGGGGCAACCGCCCCACCCTCCGGAAAAAAAAAATCGTTTTAAAATGGGTCGTGGCTTCTCGTTTATAAAAAAATTTTCTATGATTTATTATTTTTTTTATATAACTATTATTGTGTTATATTTAAATGTTGTTTTGGATCTTTCGCCGAAGTAAACGAAACTTCAAAAGAATTTCCCGTTTTAGGCTCGGAGTGAAATAATTCACCAAAATGCACGAGATTTGTTGTTTGAAGTAGAAACGCGGTCTTAGACCGCACTATTATTTGTAAAACGCGTTGTCGAGGACAACATTATAATATCCGAAATAAAGATAATAAAAACACAAATAGAGCTGCGGTCCTAAACCGCGGCTATAGTGTAACGTTTTTGAAAGAAAAAAAACTAAAGAGGCGCGATTATAGACGCGCCTATAGGGCAGCTATTTTTTTTTTAAAAAAAATTTATAGGCGCGGTCGTGGACCGCGCCTTTAAGTGTAATGTCTTTTAATATTTTTTTTGGATTTTTGTTTATTGTAAGTAGATGACATATTGACTTTGTTTTTATCACTATTTTATTTTCATAGATATATTTATCGAAAATAAAATTTCGCCCCCCCTTTCAAAATCCTGCGACCGCCACTGCATATGTACATCCTTATCCATGAAATTTTATGGAATATTTTATGCACTATGCACTTGCTTTCTCACATTTTGTTTCCCTATAGTGTATCAAAAGTAATCAAATTATATTCCAATTATCTCATACCACAAGGAAAAACTTTCATGAATAAGGGTATACGTATGAACTATATTCGTTTCCATTCTGTTTCCGATTGGCCGTTAGTGTGAATCATGTCTGTCAACTTCTTTGCTCTCAAAGGCTTCATCTCTCGCTCTAGTTGCCTCTCGCATTTAAATTTCTCCTTTCTTCCAGTTGAGTTCTCATTCACTTATTTGCACCTCTCCAACTTCGATAACTATCGTATTTTTGAATGGCTACCACTCGCCACCCACAATCGACTTCGGGTAGTTGATAGCACGGGCCTTCTTCCTGTCCTTCTCTACTTCCAACTACGTGTAGGTTTATGATTCATTTTTTTTCTACTAGTTTTTGGAAAAATCTTCCTCATGTTTACAATTCTTTTAAAATGAGGAATAAAGTATGTGATCTTATGTATTAGTTTTATTACTAGCCATAAGTCCATGATAGCTCAAACGTTGTAACATATTTTTAACGCTTCATAATTAAGAATTGAATTTTCCTAATGAAATAATTGTAGTCTTGATAGGTTACAATATGAATGATCAGGTATGGTATATATGTTAGCATTTCAAGGCTACTTGACATATTGAACGAGTTATATACTGAAATTGAGGCTAACATTGCTTGCTTATTTAATATTGGGTTGGATTATTTTAGGTTGTCAAGTTACTTTGAGTTGTCGGATCATTACAGTTATCGGACTATTCTATTTTGGTGTAACCGGATCTAGGTTACTTTGAGTTGTTGGGTCATCTTGGTTCGGGCCATTTGAGTTATCGGACTATTCTATTTGGGTGTAATCGGGTTCGGGTCATTTTCACGTTTGAATTATTTATGATTTCGGGATAAATTTGTTTCAAGCTGATTGGTTCCAAATTTACATTGTTTTAAAAGTTTTTGGGTCTCGGACATGTTCGTGGAGTCTGTTTCACGGGTTGAGTTAAGTCCTAGTAGTGAGCTCGTACGGACTCACAACATGGAGTCTGTTTCCTGTTCGTCAAAACGACAGCTTGTGTGCAGCTATATATCACTTAACACAAGCACCAACGTGAAGATTCATTGCGTGAACAAGTTAAAAAACCAACTAATGAATAAACACTACAACTCTCGAATAAGTTCATAAATGCTAGGCCTGCAAACAGTGGAGCCATTGATGCATCTTGAAGCAACAACCGAGGATACGGCTTCCGTGGGATGAAAGGCGTCCCAAAAGTAATATTTGTCATGTTTTTTGCAAGGTTCTAGTTCCGGTATGCACCCTGATGTACCGAACAACGTTGTGCAACATGGGTCTTTACTATTTGTCATTCCTGCAAACATATGTTCGTAAATAAGCTTTAGTTTGAGATGTTTATCTTACGTCCATTAAAATAAGATTTCATTTTGTACCATATTTGGAGGGATTGATGATCGCATCGTAGCCAATCCTATATGAACGAGCCAACACCAAGTGAGAACGTGGGAGAATTGAGGTGAGATTCGACACTAACAACCCAAGCCCTTCGTTGAAGATCGAGATAATCTGATTTATGTTGTCGACGCATAATCCATTGTGTTTGATTGTCCTTGTTTTGCTTGGGATGCAACCTATCGGACCCAATTCGAAAAGTATAATCTTTCTTGCCCCTAATTTGTACAATCTCTGCAATTGTAATAAATTATCAAAATAATTGAAGTTACGTTATATTTTGGGTATATAAATATGATAATTACGTTTCGTTTGAAACAATTTGGTTTATTAGACTTTTTCAAGTTTTGTATTTAGTAAATGTACCCTTCAGAGAAGAGTGTGTAGAGTTTGAGAATGGATACAAAAGGTTGGAGTATATTTACTTAATTAAAACATTAAAAAGTCTACTTACTAATATAGTTTTTCAAAAAGACCTAATTACCAAAATTGTCCGTTACGTTTTTTAAAACTTTCATATATAATATTCCCGAGTTTTTGTCAATTTTAAGAGATGTCCTAAGTTTTCAACAACTTTATTAGTTTTTCACGTGATTCTTCAAATAAAAAGCAAAGAATATGAAGTATTTTTCCGATTAAACTAATAAACATTTAATCGATAATGATAATCTATATAACTTACTAAAACAAAGGACACTAAGTCCACATGTCAATCAACTAGGTATGCCACATAGGATTTTTTGTGAAATATTTACTGAAATGCCACTCCTAAAAAATTTATGAGATTACTAAATTACCACTCCTAAATAATAGAATCCTAATTACTAAATAAATATTAAAAATTTCTATCTATAAATAATTTTTATTAAAGATTTCAATTCTCGAGCCAATGGACTCATTCCTATGATTGATCAGCTAAACTGTTAAATGTAATCTCTGAAATTAATATAGATTAAAAAAATTTACAATCATGAGCTCTTTACTTTGATTCTTAGCTGGTCATGTTCAGAGTATTAGTAACTTGGTACTTGCCTACTTGGTACAGAGTGAAAAAGATGACAAGATAATAGCTGTCTGTGCTGATGATCCTGAATTCCGTCACTACACAGAGCTCAGTGATCTTGCTCCTCATCGCCTTGCTGAGATCCGTCGCTTCTTTGAGGACTGTATCCTTTACATTCATACCATCTCAGTCAAATTAAATTGGTCATAGTCAGAGGCAACAATAGGTCTTAAAAGAAAAAGCTCAAGAACTGCTTAGTATAGTCATATCAACATGAAATGTGAGATACACTTCCAATATATTGGTGATATCATAGTCAGAGGCAACAATAGGTTTAGTATAGTAGTGTCAATATGAAATATATTCAATCCATTTTTTGCAGATTATAATACTAATATAAATCATTAGAATCATCTCATTAGGCTGTCAACAATAATAAAAGCAATAGGTAATAATATGAATTAAACAAATCTTCACAAAATATATTGTAGAAAAAATAAACCAATTTCTTTATCTTCAGTTTGTTACAATATAAAAGATTTCATCAAATCTCTTTCTCAGATTCTATCAAATACATCGATCAGCTCGAGATTAGATTTATATGAAGTATTTTAATTAACAACCAAATCTTTCAAGTTTATTTTCCAAGATATGCACATTCCATTTTTTGTATAAGTACATACGAATCAAAGCGAGCACGATCATATGCAGAGTAGCAGGCCTTTCATTGTTACTAGAGATATTGATTCTTATTTTCCAGTAAGGTAATTTCTTCTTCTCTTTGGTTTCCCTTCCATTATTAAATGTTTATGTATAATCTAAATGTATCCTAATGGTTCCCAATCTTCAATTATGCAGTTCTCATGACGAAGCAATACTATTTCTTGCAAGAATTGAAGTTGAACAACTCAATCCAATGGAAAATTCAAGTACGTGTAACTCACATGTGGCTGGTACCAATTTATGGAAGTCCCAACGAATTCTACTCAAAGGACATGATTTTAATCGATGAAAAGGTACCTTAAATTAGCTTCTCTCGATTACTAAATAATATATTTAATAATTATGGGTTTCTTATTTTTCCCAAAATTCTACAGGGTAATAGGATTCACGCTACAATCAAGAAAGAATTGGTTCACCAATTTCATTCAATTTCTGCTGGTTCTACGTATCTTATTTCCAATTTTGGAGTATCAAAATACCTATCCAAGCTTCTATACAGCCATTTGCCATATAAGGTTGTCTTTAACAAGGCTACTTATGTCAAACAAATTGATTTACCTGGTCTTCAAATGTATGGATTCAATTTTATGAATTTCAATGAAATTCAAAACACTGGTGTCGACCCTAGATATCTCATTGGTAAGTCCAAATAGATCTAATTTTACTGATGTTTATGATTAATTTGATTATATATTAAATTATTATATTTTGAAACTTTTACATTAACACCATTTGGTTATGGTTTACTTGCAGACATTATTGGGAATTTGGTTGCTGTGGGTGCAATGGATAGCCATTATGAAAGAAGAAATATCTATTTAAGAAGTTCCAGGTTAATCCAACTTATAATGTGTTTTCAGATATCGAATTTATTTATTTTTTATAACTCTAATGAATTTCCGATTTAACTAATATACTTTTTTTTTCCCTAATTAGCAACGAAGTCCTAAAGTGTACTCTATGGAACGAATACGCTCATCAATTTGATGAGCATTCTATCCATTTTGATGCTACTGACAATATTGTTGTCCTTATTCATCTTGCTGCTATCAAAGAGTTTAGTGGTATAAATTCAATCATTTCTATAAATCAAGCAAGATTTAGTATTTAACTTTTATGTTATCTAAAATGTATGTTATCTCATGCAGGTCAACATTACATTTCCAATGCCAAAGGAGCCACAATTGTATTTGTTGATGACAACCGACTTTCTGAAATTTTGAATTTCAAAAACATGTTAGTATTAGTCATATTACATTTAATTATACTCTATTTTTATACTTAGTAATGAATATTAATTTTTAAATATATTCTTTTCTATGTTGTTTTATAGGTTTCCTATGACAAAAGAACTCTTGGATCATCTGAACATCCCAATGGAAACAAATCAACCAACACTATCTTTGGCTGAAATTTTCTTGTCTCAAACCGATAGTAAAACAATCTCTGAGATATTGTCTACTACTGAGGTAATTCAGAAAGCATTATAAATATTTAGCTTTATCTCATCAGAAATCATTAAATTTTAAACTTATCTATTTATCATGTCTTAATTTAATTAGTCTATTTTATTTGTTGTTAGAAATGCACATGTATTACCATGGCAACTATTGAAGCTATAGACGATACATTTGGATGGTTTTACAATTCTTGCCAGACATGCAAGTCCAAAGTTGAGGTTGATGGTACTAAATACAAGTGCAAGAAATGTGTTTCAACCGTCAAATTTGTTGTTCCTAGGTATCTTTATATTTCACGATTTTCATTATTATTACTTAGTGTATACCCATAGTTATCTCTAAACATTATTATATTTTCAGATTCAAACTCCATTTGAAGGTGACAGACGATTCAGGGAGTACAGATTTCATAATGTTCGAAAAACAGGTTAAGCAGTTTGTATCCAGATCAGTTACTGCAATTCAGGATTCACTTGATAAGGTTTTTCTTTCTATGATTTTAAAAAAATATAATTATTCAGTTTTACTATAATGTGCTATCATTTATAGCCAATACATAACTACTTTAATTTGTCAATATGTTCTATGTAGGATATTGATATTAATTCCATCCCCCCTGAACTGAATGATATCTTGAACAATACCTATTTGTTTAAGATAATCATTTCAGAATACAATTTGGGGCAGACACATAACTCAGCAGCTGGTTATACTGTCAATAACATTACCAATGATCCTGACATTATCAAGGAGTTCATAATTATGGAAGCTCAAAGACTGGTAGATTACTAATCTTTATTAGTTATTGTATATTATAGTTTTTATTGAAAAAAAAACCCTAAAAGGATGCAGTCTGTTTAATTTATTTTTATCAATAACATTTTGTTTATAGGTTGGCCTATCATCACCATGTATCCCAAACCCCAAAGAGACTGGACAAAACTTAATGGTGATCAACGATGATGAAAGCAGTGAAGACAGTGAAGACAGTGGAAATATTCGTTTCAAACGCAGGAAAATTGAAGGTGATTTTGAGTCAAATGTCAAAGCAATTGATCCAAAATCTGAAAAAGAAGGATCTCATCCCAAAGATTCTGTTTTTGTGAAACAAGAGAAGATTTAAGTTATTGTGTGCTTTTTTCAATGGATGCAGTTTGTGTTTTGATTTATCATACTTAAATTGGGTTGAACTATTTGAATTTTATTTATATTTATGCTATCCTACAATTCAGTTTTTTAATGAGCCAATGAAAACTTCTTATCTATATAGTACCTTTTATTTATCAACATTATCATCTAATAAGCACCTTATTATAATTTAGATTATTTTAATTTTCTAAATATTACAGACCAAACAATCTCTTCAAAGTTTTCGTGGATAAATTCATAATTATTCATAATTAGAAAATTAGCACACTACATGACTACTACACATTTCATGTCAACTGCATTTATATAGCTTACTATGATCTATTTAGCATTTTCATTTCAGCAAATAAGCATGCATATTAGTAGGTTTAGGTTCATGACAATTGAATTAACATAACTGTAAAATGATAAGAAAATTGAGCAGAGTTTATCAAATACCTGTCTCGATCAAGTGTTGGTGGCAACCCCATTCATGTCGTTTTGTACCAACAATAGGCATCTGTAACCTAAGTTCACATGATGTAGTTGTACGATTAGTTGAATGTACCAAATTGAAAGTTCACAAGTAAATACACAGGGATAATAAATAAATTATTTCTATATGAACTGGAGATGATTACTAGCACAAATTTCTTTATAATACTCATTTGAGTTTCACATTTTATCAATTAGTTTGAAATGAAACAACCTATATATGCCTTGAAGACATAAAACCTATGAGCATTCACCGCACTTTGACAAACATGTATAATCATTGTAACCTCTACCCATTACATTTTTTAGTACTGAATTTTCTTTCTTTTCTGAAACCATATTAATAATATTAATTAAAGTTAATGTACATTGGTAAAACCTGAAGTTATCACTTATTTAAAAAATTATTAAGCAAATATTTACATTCATCAAGTAGATGTATTTAGCTTTGTGTGCTGCAATATATGTAATTGGGGTGACAGTGTTCGAAGAAATAAAGGAGGGAGATGTGGTTTGTAGTGATTAATGAATCTATTATAATTTGGTAGATACGGATGGCTTGTGGGGAAAGTCAGAGATTTATATGAAGTACTTTAATTAACAACCAAATCTTTCAAGTTTATTTTAAAGATATGCACATTCCATTTTTTGTATAAGTACATACGAATCAAACTCTGGGTCATATGCATAGTAGTAAAAGGAAAATATATATGGCATACACTTGGTACTTCATAATCATCTTAACTATATTACACTTATAATAACTAATAGGCTACTATGTTTGGTGAAATCCATGGAAAAGTAAATTAATTTTGAAAAAATAAAGATTCACATCAATCTTTTGGCTATCTATTGTTATTTTGAAGTTTAAATTGATCCAATCCTATGCTAGATGTGAGCTGGCTACTACATATTTCTTATTAACCTCCATCAACTAAGCCTAATCGGATAATTAAGCCGCCTAATAGTAAGATTTAAATCAGATATTGAATGTTATTTATATCTCTATTTTCTGTTAACTTAATTAATAAAATTTTATAGTTAGGATATTCTCTACGATTTGTTAATAATGAAAATCAAATCACATAACAAATTCTGATTGTTTATCTGAAGAAAATCCTAACATACATTAATAATTCAGTTCCCTTTATCTATAAAAGGTACTTCTTCTATCGTTTTTCTAATCTCCATTTATACATCTCATATATTAGCATCAGAAGTAAGGATATGCTATCTATGTCGTCTGTTTATTTTACAACCAGTGAGTTTTGTTGATTTCAAATACTTTTCGTTTATCTTCAATTCCTTTGTATTTACACTACTCAATAACTCTTTTTTGCTACTTTTTTGTTTTGTTGTTGACAGCCATGGAACAATATCTCCAGCCCGACACCATGATTGAAGTTATAGGAACTGAACCAGATTTTATGGGATCTTTTTATGAAGCAAGAATTCTGAATATTGTTCCACACTATCACTATAATGTTGAGTATAGTCATTTGTTTGATCTAGAGACAATGGTGCATTTTAGAGAAATTGTACCACAATGTAGAATCAGACCACAACCTCCAAAATCTGTTCAAGTAGAATTTTTCTCCAGAGACAAAGTTGATGTCATAAAAGAAGATGGATGGTGGACATCTACAGTTATAAGAAGATGGGTACGACTCAATAAGTACTTGGTTCGTCTTGAACCAAGTGGTGAAACGGTTTATGTTTATCCACACATGATGAGGATTCATTATCGTTGGGTCAACAATCGTTGGATTATGAACTGAAGATTTTACTTCGGTTTAAATCACATTTATTTTCAACTTATAGTCATTATTGTTTAAATAATATTTTAATATTAGTCTCTTAGTTTTATTATTGATTATTATTTTATCCAGTATTTTTATTTAAGAGTCTTGATTCAACCATTTGTGATTAGTATAATATTTTAGTTCACTTTACTATTCTGTTTAGTTAATCGTCCCTTAAAATATAAAATCAACATTATTATTACTAATTGTGTTTATAGAGCAATCTTCTCTTATTTAACTCACCAAACTCTAACTTTGTAAAACAACCAAATACTCCCTTCCCTTATATTTGTATATTGCCATTGTTCTTTTTAGCTACGCGTATCATCAATGAAAGCTTAACAAAACGATATACCACGTACAACAAGATGGCGGCAGTAGTTGAAAAAAATTATTCCGTAATTACCTTTGTAGGCAAAGCACTACAATGTGGACTCCTATTACTGAACAAATCAAAATACTAAAAAATATTTACTATGATAAAAGGAATTAGGTCTTCCAATGCTGATCAGAATCAAAGCATATCAGTTGCACTTTTGAAATTCAGAAAGGTTGAAGGCAAATTGGAAATTATGTCATATAGATTAGTTTAATTTATGCTTATGTTTCTTCCCTTATACTTCATGTAAACCCTGACAGCTTCCTCCTTTCCAACTTAAACAAACAGAAAAGGGGTAAATTGGAAATTTAGGGATAGTACTTTTTTATCAAGTAAGGTTTGTAAGGTATTGTTGTTAATTTTTCATGTTGGTTGTGACCAGTCATCAAAGTATTTTTCTTTTTAATCTACCGGTAAGATAAATCTTTTATGCTTATCTCCTTCGGATTGAAATTTGTTAAAAAAGATATCAATCTTCCACAAAATATTTTTCAACTAAATTATAAAGATTAGAATATTATATCATAACAATATTTTTAAGGTTTATCACGTTTATATATTGCAGGTTCTCTATCATCTCAGTTGATGATCCATTTCTTATAAGCTTTAAAAACTCACCATTTTCTTTGCATACAAACCATGTCAAACTATCTGCTGCCTCATCAACCAGTAGTTCGACACTATCCTACCAAAGTAAGGAATTCTGTTCAATAAATTTTAAGTCAAAATATTATCTAAACTTTTACCACTTATTTTTCTTTCTTCTTACTGCAGATCTGTATGCCTGATTCAAACGAGAAGTACTTATGTCATATAGATGAGCCAAAGTTTTATGATTTCCGTATTAAAGTAAGGATCTTAAGAGTTTGGTTCAACACAACTTTCAAAAGACTGGGTCAACATTATGTCGACGACATATGTATTGTGTTACTTGATGAAATAGTAAGAAATCTATATTACATATTCAAAAGCATTATTTCCATTTCTTTAATGAGTTGCTTACTATTAGTTTTGCTTATATGTATCACAGGGACAGAGAATTGAAGCTACTGCAAAGGCACCTCACATCTCTACAAAGTTTAGAACCCTATTTCAAGAGGGAGAAGTCATTGTGATATCTAAATTTCTATCAGTTAACCCAAGTTATTACTATAGAATTGGATACCATAAGTATTCTATTGAATTTCAATACAACTCTGTTGTATCCAAATATGATGGTCACACTGACATTCCTATTATTGGATTGGATTTACATTATTTTTGTGAAATTATATACAAGTCAGTTGCCCAGCATTTCATAGTTGGTAAGTTAACCACTTATTTCATGTGAATTTTATTATTTTTTATTATATATATAGCATATTTAATGTATTTTTTTTAATACACAGATGTAATTGGTGTATTCACCAATAAATCGATAGTTAAGGACTCCAATTTCATAATTCATAATGATCATATATTTGGTGGACAGAAGCACATTATTCTTCGCCTTAAAGACTGCAAGTAAGTCTTGAATTTCTATTGACAGATTTTTTTAATTATGTTTTCTTGAATGTCATTGTTATTATATAATTGTTTTTTCTTTTTTTTAAAACGTCTACAGCGAAGATTATATAAAGGTTATCATATTAGGTGATGAGTTTGTTAATCCAATCCTATCATATATCAAAGATTTAAAAAACAACGAGGAAGGTTATCTTATACTACAGTTTGTTGGAATTGTTCATCCTCTCTATGGTTAGTATTTATATATTGTTGTACTCCAGAAAAATATATTCATATTGCATTACCAAACTAATGATCTCTTTATGATCTCTATTTTAGGTGATGTCTGTTTGAGGACCATAACATCAAAAACTAAGATGATAGTTGGCATTGACAATCCTCATATTCAAGATTATTTATTGTGGTTAGTTATTCCTTCCATCTCGAAATTCGTATTTATAGATTATATCTGAATAATAATTTTTAAATATTATTTGTAGGTACTTACCCATCCAAATTGATGATATGCCAGAAGTCACCGGCCTTTTAGAATAAGATTTCCATTTGTAAACCAAGTCTATTATCCTTATTCAACAGGATCATTTATGTTTCTTCTATTTAACATACAATATTTTCTCAGTTCTATCATTTTATTAATATAATTAGTTTTAATAAAAAAACGTTATTAGTTGTTTCTTTATTGTTTACTGGAATGGTACTATGTTTCTATTTTCCATTAACATCTAGAATAATTTTAGTATGTTATATATTCAAGTGACAATCTAAAAGCCTCTTCAAAGACTATTTAGAACTAGATCTATCTCAAAGAAAAATTACGTCCATTATACTAATCAGTTTGCATTATGAAAATATACCAGTACTTATATAAGCCAAAAATTACAGAGTAAAGTTGATTAGTTCAGTTATTATCAAATATTACTTCACGGATTGTTCAAATTATCTATGGTAGTTTCAAATATAGAAGCAACCATAACAAAAAAAAATGAAAATGATAACTCACAAAATGAGTCCATATCATCAGTTCACCATAGCATTTGGATAGAGAAAGATACTCACATTGGGTTCTCCGATTGTTTGTAGTATCACTCGATATATGTAGTCATTTGAACATGCATCGTGCATAAGTAGTGTTGGAAAAGTGGCTGTTTAGTAGGGCTGCATGTAGAACAATTATAGAAAAGAAGTTAGATTAAGCTGCAAAATCTATTCATCAGTATCAATCACATTGATCATAAATTTAGCTTGAAAATCAAATATCTTCATCCTATACTATATATGTAAGCAAAATCTAAAGAAAACTAAATATGAAGGTTATCCAATATTTCTCATCTATTTTATTATTGTGTTACTCATATATGTTTGAAACATAATATTATTACCAAACATATACAATTAAATATAAAGGAATGAAAAATATTTATAACTTTGTATAAAACCCATAAATTTATATTAGTAAAGTACTTAAACAATTACAATATTAATTATAGACAATTTGTCAAATTGATAGTTTAATGTATAATTTGCAATAGAGCTTTGTGCGTGTATCTATGTATATATACAGCAGATTTTATTAACTAATTTTTTAACTGCATTAATCGAGTATCTATATAGTTATCCAAATCTTCACCATATCAGGGTAAAAAATAATTAAAAAACTATCTCTACTATTTGCAATATATTCTATCGTCTCTTCTAAACAATGTTGAGATTCAATGGTACGTAGTACATGAATCATCAAAACATCGATCGTATACATTTCTCTACAAAAGTTAACCAGTTAAGTTTTTCATCATCATTACTTTCTGCATTTTTTCCTAACACTAAATTTCCTCTGTTTTTGGATTTACAGAAAATTAGTCATCTATATTGTGTCGAAAGAAACCTTCCTTGAATTCCTTATCATTGTGTTTTTTACTCTATCAATGATTATTCTCTGACAGAAACACAACTCCAAGAATATGCTTTGACAATTACTAAACTCAATCTTTGTAGGTGAGAACAAGATGTATGCAAATCCAAAATTGAATCGAATGAAGAGAAAAATGATTATGAGAGAAAAGTCTGATAGAAACACAACTCCAAGAATTGGTAATATTCTGTTTTCCTCTTATTTTCTATACAACTTTATCTAATATACACATTAATTAATCTTTACTTTCAGGAGCATCAAACAACCAAGCTACACGCAGGACACCCTTTTCAGACATTACAAATGGTTATGTTCATACATTATACATATTTGACATTCAATAAGTTTGTTTTAAAATTCGTTCCATTAGTTTATTATATCCCTAATCAATTTATTTAATCTATAGATCAAAATCATATTCCTTCCTCCTCTCAGTATCATGGATTTACTCAAAATTCTCAGCAAGGAAGCACATCTCATCCTACGAACAGAACAAGTGTTCGCCCACTTTGTTCACATTATTCTAATTATACATCGTCTACGAACAATCCTCAATTTACTCAGTCATCTTGTGGAACTACCTTCACCAACAACTTCCTTAGTAAGTAAATTGTTTATAAATCTTTTATTATCTTCCAAATATATAGCATATCACATAAATTGTTGAGCTGACTACATGATGTTTATATAGGTCGGGTTGAATATAACTATGACCATGCAGATGATGTGTTGGAAGATAATGAGAATGATGGTAATTTTTTAAGACTTCTCATTTAACATTATTTATTTTATATTAATTAGTATCAATTATATTAACTCCTAAACATTTTTTTGTAATTTCAAAGATGATGTTGATGAAGATCTCACTACAGATCCAATCTACAACGAAAAATTTATGTCAAATGTCACACCCTACAATGGTACAAAATTTTCTAATTTTTTAATTCATTACAGGTTTATTATTTTCGGCTTATTTTACATATATTCATTGTCTAACTTTGAAAGTTTTTTTTTTTAAATATTCATAGAATACTTGGATTTCGGAGATCCCACATTTGAGTGCCAATCATGTGGTGCATTCATGTGGTATGGTGAGAGACTTAACAACAGAAGAAAACAAAAGATTCCTAAATTTTCCTTGTGTTGTATGCAAGGAAAAGTAGAATTGCCTCTTCTAAAAGAATCTCCTACTTTGTTGTCTTCATTGTTATCGAACAATGATTCAAGATCACTCCATTTTAAGAAGCACATCAGAATTTACAACATGATGTTTGCTTTTACTTCAATGGGTGGTAAAGTTTGTAATGTTCAAGAAGGTTGGGGTCCATCTGCTTTTCGTATACAAGGACAGAATAATCATTTGATTGGTAGTTTGTTACCATTGGAAGGGTGTCAACCAGCTTATTGCCAAATGTATATCATTGACACTGGTGATGAAGAATCAAATCGACTCAGACCATTCAGGTATGTTAACTATTTTATTATGTATATACCATAGTTGTAGATAAAAGTATATTTATAATATGAACACATCATATTATAAATGAATCCATTATTCTAATTATAATATTTTTTGCAGTAAAACGGGAAATTTTGATCGATCATTAGTTTCAGATTTGAAAGTCATGATTGATCAATACAATCCCCTTGCAAAAGTTTTCCGAATTGCTAAAGATCAGTTAAAAGCAAATCCAAATTCAGATTTGAAAATAACATTGAAAGCTACAAGAGAAACTGATGCTAGAAGATACAATCTTCCTACAACGTCAGAAGTAGCCGCTATATTAGTTGGTGATCAAGAAAGTACGATGAATCCTCGGGATATTGTATTAGAGAAGCATGATGGAAAATTGTACAGGATTACTGAGTTACATCCCTCATTCCTCGCACTTCAATATCCACTCTTATTTCCCTATGGTGAAGATGGTTACAGGACTGATATTATGCTAAGAGATGATGAGAATGGTAATCCAAGGAAAAGGGTTCGTTTGAGCTTGCGTGAGTTTGCATCGTTTCGAGTGCAAGATAGGAAAGGAGAAGCGCAATCTCTGCTACTATCAAGGAGATTGTTCCAACAATTTATTGTTGATATGTATACCATGATAGAGTCTCAAAGGCTAAACTATTTGAGGAACAACCAAACTAAGCTGAGATCTGACCTATACAGTAATTTGACTGATGCAGTAGGTCGTGGAAATACTCAGGGGTCTTCCAATGGTAAAAAAATGGTTTTACCTTCTACGTTTACAGGTGGTGTAAGATATATGATTCAGAATTACCAAGATGCAATGGCAATATGCAAAACTCTTGGTTATCCAGATCTATTTATTACTTTCACCTGTAACTCTAAATGGCCTGAAATTGTCAGATATGTTCAAAAAAAGGGCCTTCAACCAGAAGATCGACCTGATATTATTAGTCGTGTTTTTAAAATGAAGTTGGATGAAATGATCCATGACATCAAGGTCAACAACATTTTCGGTAGAGTTGTGTCTGGTATGTTAATATAATATTTTATTTTATAATTTGGTTGTTTTGTTGATATTTACTCATTTATAATATTTTTATTATATATTCCTACACTAATCTAATTACTAATTTCCCAGTCATATATACTATTGAATTCCAAAAGAGGGGACTTCCGCATGCTCACATCCTTGTCTTTCTTCATCGTGACAACAAATGTAAGACCGCAGAGGATATCGATCGTATTATTTGTGCAGAACTTCCAGATGAAGTTAGTCAACCTAAGTTACATGAAGTTGTGAGCCAATTTATGATTCACGGACCATGTGGAAACATGAATCCAAAATGTGCTTGTATGAAAGGATCAAAGTGCAGCAAGTATTTCCCTATGAAATTTAACAATGACACAGTCATTGCTGAAGATGGTTTCCCACATTACAGAAGAAGAATGGATGGAAAGTCTGTGAAGAAAGGTGGTTTTGATCTAGACAATCGGTTTGTAGTTCCTCATAACCCGTATCTTCTTCTCAGATATAATGCTCATATAAATGTTGAGTGGTGTAATCAATCTGAATCGATCAAGTATTTGTTCAAGTATATCAATAAGGGAAGTGATCGAGTATCAGTTATTATTGATGATGGAAATTCAACTAATGGACATGACAAGGCCAGAAATGAGATAAATGACTACGAGAACTGCCGATATATATCAGCAAGTGAAGCATCATGGCGTGTGTTTAAATTTGGTATTCATTACCGTTTTCCTTCTGTGATGAGGTTGAGTTTTCACCTTCCGAATGAGCAAAACGTTGTCTATGACGAAGACGACCATATAGAGGCATTGATCAACAAGGATAAATCTAAAAACTCTATGTTTTTAGCTTGGATGGAAACGAACAAGAAAAATCCAAATGCTAGAGATTATACATATGCGGATTTCCCATCCAAATATGTTTGGAAGAAGCCAAATAAAAAGTGGTCTGAAAGAAAGGTACGCAGAAATTGCAAAGTAGTTGAGTCAACGACAGTAGGAAGAATTTACTATGTAAATCCAGGTGGAGGAGAAAGGTACTACTTGAGAATTCTGTTAAACCATGTCAAAGGTGCAACTTGCTTTGAAGATATACGCACTATCGATGGTAAGGTTTACCCAACATTCAGAGAAGCATGTTACGCTTTAGGACTTCTAGAGGATGAAACTGAATACGTAGATGGCATAAGAGAAGCAAGTCAGTGGGGAACAGCGTGCTTCCTAAGGAAACTGTTTGTCATGTTATTGTTATCAGGAAGTATGTCTAGACCATTTTTTGTATGGACAGAAACATGGAAATTGTTATCGGATGATATACTTGCTTCTGAAAGGAGGAAACATTGTAATAAGGGTGAGTTAATTTCATACATTTCATTAAACTTTTTAAAAAAATATACTTATAATTTTATACAACTAATTGTATTTTTTTAATGTTTTTCATACAGATTTATATCTCCCTGATGATATTTTGCAACAGTACGCCCTTGCTGAATTAGAGAAATTAATGCAGAAAAACAGTGCTACCTTAAAGAGTTATCCATTGATGCCATTGCCAGATGAAGCTTTGTTAGCAAGACATCAAAACAAGCTCATTGAAGATGAGCTTAATTATGATAGATCAGAATTATCAATTCAGCATGAATCCTTAATCCAAAGATTTACTGATGAACAAAGAGGAGTTTATAATGAGATTATAGATTCTGTCACAAGAGATAAAGGTGGTGTTTTCTTCTTATATGGTTATGGGGGAACAGGAAAGACATTTATTTGGAGAGCATTATCTGCTGGGTTAAGATCAAAGGGGGACATTGTCATCACAGTTGCATCCAGCGGCAATGCAGCTTTACTGCTTCCAGGTGGTAGAACTGCACATTCGAGGTTTGCTATACCTATTAATGTTGATGAGAATTCTGTTTGCAATATCAGGGCAGGAACAGATTTGGCTGAGTTGTTGGCTATGACTAAGTTAATAATATGGGATGAAGCTCCTATGGTCAACAAGTATTGCTTTGAAGCCTTAGACAAAAGCCTTAGAGATGTTATGCGTTGTTATTCTCCGTCTAAGTCTGATCTACCTTTTGGAGGTAAAGTTATTGTGTTTGGTGGTGATTTTAGGCAGATTTTACCTGTGGTTCCAGGTGGTACCAGAGAAGAGATTTTGTTTGCCTCAATAAATGCTTCTTATTTGTGGAAATATTGTAAGGTTCTTAAGCTCACAAAAAATATGAGGATATTGCCCGGCTGTAATGAACTAGAAGCTGAAAGAACTAAGGAATTTTCAGAATGGATTCTAAGGATTGGGGATGGAGAAGAAGGTAGTGTTGTCAACTTTGATTCAATCGTGGATATTCCTTCAGATTTATTAGTCAAAGATGTAGATGATCCACTAAGTTCTATTATTCACTCTACCTACCCCATGTTGTCTACTGGTCTACCTCCACCAAGCTACTTTCAAAATAGGGCAATTCTAGCACCAACTAATGATATTGTTGACAAGGTTAATGCTCACATTTTGGCTTCTATACCAGGAGAGGAAACTGTGTACTTCAGTTCTGACACTATTTGTCCAACAGAAGGTGGCTCATCATTTGATGAATCAATATTTTCACTAGACTTTCTAAACGGCATCAAATGTTCTGGATTTCCAAACCATGTTCTGACTTTGAAAGTAGGTGTTCCTGTTATGCTAATGCGCAATATTGATCAATCTGCCGGACTGTGTAATGGGACTAGATTGATAGTCACTAAACTTGGTCAACATATTATTGAGGCAGATATCATCACCGGCATTAGTATTGGTCAAAAAGTGTTTATTCCACGCACTCTCCTCTCCCCTTCAGATGCTAAATTCCCTTTTAAATTTCAGAGGAGGCAATTTCCCTTAATGGTATGTTTTGCAATGACCATCAATAAAAGCCAAGGGCAATCTCTATCGAATGTTGGTTTATACCTACCAAGACCAGTTTTTAGTCATGGACAACTTTATGTTGCAATTTCTAGAGTGACAAGTAGAGATGGTTTGAAGATTTTGATATGTGATGATAAAGGTGAAGTCCAAGAAACTACAACAAATGTAGTATACAGAGAGGTTTTCAAGAATGTCAATTAAGGTATTCCAAAACCTTTAAAATATTTCTTTATATATATTAATTTTATTTTAAATTTATACTTATATACATTGTACAACTCACTAAATTAATTTACTACTTATTATACTCTATTGTAAGTATTTCATCCTTACAGTTAATTAGTTTTCATAATATTTATAGAGAATATAAGTAAGACATATTAATTTTTTGTATAATGTGCAAAGTTGTACACAGATTCATTCAAGAAAGGTGAATACTGTTCTTTCAACCTTTTAGATTTTTTAAAAACTTCTATATGTATACTCTAGAAGTTAGTGTATATATTTCTTAAAACTAAGATATATATATATACGTTTTTTCAGATTTTATGAATCCGGCATTGAGTTCTTTTAAAGGACAAGATGTAATATTTTTTTTTACTCGATACAGTACTATATTTATGCTAAGTTTATGTAAAATGCACATAATCAAGTTATATGTAAATTAAACAATATAATATTAAACTATTATGTCAGTCAGAATTTCAAGTTGCACAGTAATAGGGTTATAGGTAGGTTATACTTCTATTTGTTTAAATAAGTTATATTAATGTATCATTACTTGAGTGAATACGAGGTATTTTCAATGTATAATATTATATTAATTGATTACATGACTTATCCTAACATAATCTTTGAATATATCAGTTTGGATACGTTATGATATCATTAACTTTTTCTATGAAATATCATAATCCTATATGGTTTTCCTCATAAAATTTTCTATTACAACTTTGGTAGCCCTTTACAATTCACTAATCACCATGTTTATAAACGATGCAGTTATGTTACCTTGTGGTGCCTACATGATGATTGCTTGTCTGATCTCCAATTGTAGTGTTTGCAATTGGTCACTGATTTCCTTATCAGTCACACCCATTCTACAATGCAATGCTTGCACTTCCTGAAATGAAGAGGGGAAATATTATGTATTTACATTCAGTTGTATAGAATACTATTGGATCTTTTATAAATGATGCAGTTAAGTTATTTTGTGCCTATTTATTTCGATTTATCTTTACTATTATGGTGAAAATAAATTGGCTTTAGTCTAACTTAATTAAATAATACGAAAATCAACACTATTGTTACAGTTTTTGAAACAAATAAAGATTGATCTGTTATACAACTAATAAGTGTTAGATAGTAGATGTTTTATAAATGAGGGTTATTTTATAAAAAAAAAGTGTCATATTTGGTTCACATTATGACTTTGTGTACATAAATATGACATTTAATACACTAAGGTTAAAAGACAACTTAAAGTCACATGCTAAATAGTAAGATGCTTTGATTGATAGGTCCAAAAAATTTACTTCCTTTCATTATTACAATTTGCAGAAAAATATAATATTTAATTCAATTATGGAAACAAACAAAATTGAATCACATGTTGAACTGATATTACATTCAAATTTAAAAGAAAATATATATACATTTAATGAGTTCACGTGACCCCAAAAATGGATTTACATTGGCTAGACTTAATAAAATATTATATATAATTCATCTAGGGAAAAAACCAAAATTCACTCACATGATGAACAAGTAATAAATAAATAAATAAATAAATATATATATATATAAATAATCACAAGTTGAATAGTATAAAGCATAGATTTTTATATATTTTTTTATTAATGATGTTCTATGATAGAAAAAAAAACTCTATAAATTCCAACATGATAGATAGTTGTTTTCATTCAGCCAAAAAACCCATACACAGAAAGTCATGTATCGTCCAGATCATACTGAGCTCCCTCCAAATTTTTCATGGGATAAGGAAAAGTTCATTGTTTTGTTGCAATTATGTGCTCATTGCAACGAAACAAAAAACTTTCCTCGTGGTGAATACGATTGGAAGGAAATTTCAACTCAATTTCACAGTAGAACCGGTTTCATGCTAAGTGAAAACAAGCTTCACAATAAGCTTCTTGCATTGAGAGCTGATCTAAGAAGGTGGAGGAACATTGTGCATTCATCTAAGTCTACTCCTGATCCTATTACAGGAGAAATAAAGGTCCCCGATGCTTGGTATGATGAAAATGTCAAGGTAAGTAAGTTAGTAATTTATATGTTTATTCAATTCTTAAACTATATTACCTAATCTGTTGTATGTTTACCTCTTTTTATGTAGAAAAATTTCTTCTGGGCCCCCTATCGTAAGAACCCAATGGACAAGGATGTTCAATATTGGTGTGAAAGAGTGTTCTACTTCTCTCGGGGATCTACATCTTAATGGTGTATTTAGATTATCTTTATGATGTTGTTGTTGTACTACGTTTTATGTCACTACTGATCAAGCAGGTAATGTTTTTTAAATTTCAGTTTATGTATCTTTTATGAAATGTATTGTGTACCAAATAAGAGCTGTATGGTGTGTTTCTTGCTGTCATATAATTATCTTTCAACCATATGTTTTAATATATCGCTTTCAATTTAGTAAGAGTTATTCACATTTTAATTGATGTAATTAGGTTAAGTAAAAGAAAAGCAAACAGAGTAGATATGCAAACATGATAAAGAATTTATCTATATGATTGATCCTATAAGATAGAATATAAAAAAATGACATGTTGATCTTACAAAGGCAAATCAACAACAACAACAACAGTGGCGACAATGTACATTTAAGCATTCTCACATCATCTATTCCAAATTTAAAGATTTTGCATTCACTGTAAATCTCTATGTAAACTGTGTGTATTGGTAGGCTATTTCAAGAAGCTAACCAGGGCACAAAGAAAGCATGAAACTAAGTTCTATCATTCATTAGGACAATTTAAACCAATAAAAAGTGTTATTCGTCTAAATTATTGCATATATCTTAACATGAGACAATATTATACAGCTAGCAAACACATTTCATTCATAAGAAACCTAGAGAAATAAACATTGCCTCTAACAAGAGAAAATAACATTGAATTTACATTCTATCAGATTGAATGCTTTCCACAGCTTTCGACTATTCTTTAAAGATGTGTATTGTGTATTACAGAAAAAAAATTTACAATTTGTATTGGAAATGACCTAATACAGAATTGAATCAGTAAAGAAACCTCACCTTTGACTGTAGAAAGAAAATCGAAGTTCCATTAGAGCAGCATGAATGTGATCCGCTGAATTGAAGTATCTATAAAAAAAAAGATCCAAAGACTGAGTATTACATGAACAATTGATCAAATTTCATTAGAAAATAACCTAATCAATAAATGAATCATAGAAAGAAACCTTAACTTTTAATGAAGAAAAACAGAAATCGAAGGAGAAGGTCTTTTAATCCTCTTGAAAGCTCTACCCATATTCGAAATACCTGAGAAGTATTTTGTCCATCGATTCTATGAAGGAAACAGTATTAATCGAAGAAGGTGTAAATTATCGAAGAAGAATCGATTGCTTACCTTTCTCATTTCCTAATTGCTGCTGAGGGTAGGGTTGTCTGCTTGCCAATGACGGCTTCAAGACAACAAAATGGCTCCTTCTTCTTGCAAAATTTTGATGGTAATATTTTTTAAATTATTGAAAGCCCAATTGTTGTTTATACATATAATAGGCCCAACAAGCATAAACATTAAAGTTGAATAAATTGTTGATAAGCCCAATCTATAGTTATCCACTGTCTTATTTAATTTTTGTAATCTCTTTTGTTTAATATTATATAAATAAAACTTTAAATTTTTATTAAAAAATTTTGTAAAAGTTAATTAAAAAATATAGTATTATTTATAAATAATAAAAATATGTTCATTTTAAAAAAAAAGTTTATTTAACATTATATGTAATTATAATCATAGTTTCATGAGGAACTATAATTATTTGTATTAATAGTAATTCCTATAAAAGGTAAATTAATTTATATATATTTTCAAAAAATTATAGTTTGGTTCTTTTAATTATAAAAAACATATTTATATGTTTTTTCATTATTAATATTTTTGAGTTATTAGTTATTGTGTATATTTTGTCATTAGTTATAAGTTATTCATCAGAAAAATTGACATTACTATTTTTTAAAATGTATTAATAACAACATTATTACGTATATTATTATTTATATAAGCATAGTTAATTATAAAGATATTGGATTTTATATTAAATAATAACAAAACAAAAACACATGTATGTCACAAAAAAAATCTATATTAACCCTTACAACGCAGTTATATATATATATATATATATATATATATATATATATATATATATATATAGAGTTTATTAAATAAAACAAATGAAATCAAACATGTGCATATCTGGCAAAATATTTATATTAATAGTTGATTAACTATACTACAGTTATTAGATACATTATTAATTATTTGAAAAATATATTAACCAAACCCGTGCATGGCACGGGCAATGAACTAGTTTTGATAAAAGGTATTGCATAAATTTGTCATGAACTCAAGACTACCACGTACAAACCAAACCAAACCCTTATTTGTTAATTCAATATTAATTAGGATCCTCTTTCCAAATCAAGCACGTTAATACATGTCTTTAGGACATGCATTTAAATAGTCGATGATATATTTGGAACTAGCAGATCGGCTGTTTTGACCGTCGGTTTAGGTTTGAGTTTGGGAAAAACCTAAACTTAAACTGTCTAGATCAAAGTCGACAGTTTAGGTTTAACACCGGTTTGTTAAAATAAAATAGATTAAAATTAACCGGTTTGATCCACTTTTAAAATAAAAACATACCAAAACTGCGATTAACCGGGGTTAAACCGTCGACTTAGGTTTGTTATAACAAATCTAAACCTAAACCGTGTACCGTCGGTGTACTCAAACTTGCAAGCCTAAATCGCATCTTTGAGTAAACCGACGGTTTTAGCCGGTTTAAAAACTGTTGGTTCGGCGGCTTGCCCTAAACCGAACCCAACTCTAACTAGTAGTGATGTGAAATGATATTCTCTCCTACTCATTCATGGGCTTATTACATCCATATATATACTACCAGATCCGGTTATATATGTTAGTATATATTGAGTTTATTACAATATATGCCCTCATGTTTCATATAATAGCTTATTCGTGTCTATACTCTACAATATTAGATAGAATGATACATAAAACAAAGAAATTATACAAGTTATTTAATTAATGAGATGATATTAATTGGTGTAACGATAAGGAAACTGTGCAATCGTAGGTAGGGGTACCTGGAGTTGATTGGAAAGATGGTCGATAAGGAGTCGGGAAAATTGACGTGGGTCATAACGTTTGCTTGTGTTAAAAACCGGGTTCAAGTAATTGCTCATATAATCATTGCTCCCAATTGCGAGCATGAATATCGATCTCGATAAATGAACCGATAGTTTGCTTCTTGTTCTATAGCGTCTCCTTAACAAGGATTCAACGGTCTTATTAAACCGGTTTACTTGATCCTCCAAATTCAAACATTTTCCCTGAAAAAAAAAAATATTAAAAATAAATAAATAAAATAAAAGGTTGACTTTAAGTAGTATACTTACAACAAGGCTACCGGTTTCTTTGAGAATTCCACATGACCCGGATGCGTAGTTGAAACCCGTATACGAATTTGGTTTTGGGACCTCCAATACGGGCGGTGGATATGGTATTCCAATATACTCAGCTGCATCATCCATACGTCATACTTTATTTCATGACGTAAGCGTAAGTAAATAAAAAGAAATTAAATATTACCTATAAAGTCGGCGACAGTTCTGCCGTTGGTGAATCTCCCGGTGGGTCCTAGGGCAAAATCGGCGCCGTAGGGGTAAAAGTCACCCTTGGCCAAGGTAGTTAGCCAGTTGTTGTTGCCGGCATCAAGCAGCGAGTCTCCGAACACGTAAAGCGCCGGTGCTAGCGGCTTTTCTGGTTTGGCGCCGGCGGCGACCTTTGAGAGAGAATGGAAGAGACTTGTATAGAGGATGAATTGCAGAAAGTGGGCCAACATTTTCTGTTTTGATATCAAGTGTAAGTTAAGAGTAACCTTCTTCAATTGCTTTATTATATAACTGAAGAACCAAAATTATAATAATGCTTCTTTGAATTCTACGTGTCCAATTCATTATACATGATTAGAATTGATTTGGTATTGATTAATTTGGATTCAGAACTATTGACAGCTATATATCTCCGCAAATCAGGGTTGACTTCTGTAATAAGCCATGTGGCCATAGCCAACGAAGCTCATGAGTAAGAGCCGGGCCGGTATTTTTGAGTAGCGATCCGGATTTTGACTAGATCCGTCGCCTATAGATCTCGTCTAAACGTACCAGCAAAAAATTATATTTATCGATTGAACTACACAACTATACATAGAAAATAAGTAGTTGATCGGCTTTTATCGGCTCCAACTCCGCACATCATATGTGTAGTAAGTAGTCCTCATGCAAAATCAGAACAATGGCACCTGAATGGTTCGCTTCCCCTCCTCCAGTATACACCAGCAGCAACACCAGGATGGTTCGCTTTCCCTTGTGCAGTCGACACCAGCAAACAACACCGGACTTTCTTCTTCCTCCAGATTTGCTGCAGCACAACAGATAGCGGCCTCACGAATGCGCCATGCTTCTGATCTGTGGGTGCGCTTCAGCCGTTCCGCGGATGCGCTCCGGTGACAATAACTACAACTCCGTCTTCTTCCTCATGCACGTGAGCACGTCGAGTCTTGTTAGTCGGGTAAGGGCCTCACATTCCTTCATTTCTTCTCCCTCCATGTATATACTTTAATGAAAGCATCCAATTGTGCCTTAAACCTTTCCATAGCAGCCTTGAAGATAACTAGAGGAGCTAATTCATTTCCGAGTTTCAAGAAGTGACAAGCAGTCAACTTCGAGTCCAGATTTGGGTAAGCTACACTCTTTCTTTGTGATCAAATTTTTGATATGTTATAGTTGGAGTTACATACTAGAACATATTGAAATTTGAGAGGAATCCAACGATTGGGTTAGGATTTATGGTTTTCCAAAGTAGAGACCTCATGCAGTTTTCTAGGTTGTGCTAAATAATTTGAAGTGTGGAGGAAATTGCATGTTGATGTTGTTTTGTGATGCAGATTTGAATACCTCTGATGGACTTGAATTTGTGATATGTTGTATATGGATATGCTTAGTATTACGTATCAAGTTTGGAGAGCGATCCGACGGTTAGATTTGGATTTGTGATGTCCCGAAGTTAGGATTAAGCATAGTTTGTTTATAGAAGAGTTAGGCTAGGTTAGAATTGTGTGTCTTGGAGATGGTTTGGGATTTGTGTAACTTTATGGATTTATAGGAGTATACATGGCTTTGCAAGTGAATAGGTACTCTCGGAATGTTTGGGACTTAATATTAGCGAGTTAGTCGGACCTTAGCTAGTGTAGATAAGGAGTTTGAAAGTAGGACATCTTTCCAACTCAGTAGATCCTTATGTCTTAGAATTTGACATCATGTCTTTAGTTTCTAGCAGAAGTTCAAGAGGCTTCATAGAGCTTTTGGGAGTTTCCAGATCCAAGGGGTAAAATCGTCTTTTTTTCAAAAATGAGTCAGTTTAGTACGTTTCTCATATATTGTTGTTAACCTAGAAGTTTGAAACTTCTAGATGTTGGGATAAGTGATATTGATTCAATTTTCCTATTATAATTAGACAATTGAGATCATACTCGGACGAGATCGAGTGATATTGTTGACGGGACTTGAGCAGGTTCAGGTAAGTCATTTGGGCTTACTTAGTTGCAGTCTTATATTGATTGAATGGCATGAGTGGGTTTTGTTGTATGTGTTTTTATTTTGATAATGGGATTAGTATGAATGGTTTACTATTGGCCCAAGAGTAACAGGCGGTGGCATCATCTGCCCAACTCTTGAGGGAGACTGAGAGGTACTCTATGACTAGCCCAAACATGGTATACGGGGAGGGCAATGAACCACTCCACATGGTATACGGGGAGGTCCGCTGAACCACTCCTGTTGGTATACGGGGACGGATGCGAGAGTCTTAGATTGCTTGTGCCGCAAGTATAAATTGGATTTAGAAGTGAATGGCATTAATGAAGATAATGATTGAATTCTATGTGAGCATGCTATGTGTTTCTTTTCCGCTTTGCATGCGTTTGTGCTTTTGTATTCTTTTAATATGTACGTTGCTAGCTAACCATTTATCCGATGTTGTAGATGCTTTTAAGGAATAGGAAGTTGCACAAAGATCCGGAGCGGATGGTCAGCCGGGTCCACATACTCATTTAGATGGGACTGGGAGAGTCTTTCAGTTTCTGCATGCACAATATATTGATATGTCTGTCTTGTAAGGCTGCCACATGTTATATATTCATGCAAATATAATTTATAATTTTCAAAGTGTTTTAATTACATTTCTGCCTTGTTGTAAGATCTAGTAGAATTGTTGTGAGGTCCTAACCTGTAGCGCCTCGAGTGTTGAGAATTTTGGGTGTTAAAACTTGATGGTGGTGAAAACTCATATCCGGGTTCGACGGCAGTCTAGTTTTGGGTAACATAGATTTGGACAATATGCTTCTTTTTCGGGTTTCTCATAACGGGATCTCGAACTTGCAGGACTTGGCCGGTGCAAGGCTCGTCTGCTAGCGACAACAGGGCGAGTCTGCTGACGACCGGTGACGGTGCTCTGCGCTTCGACAGTTCCGGTCAACGAAAGGGAAGGAGATGTAGGGATCCGAGTGGGGCTCGACGGTTTTAGTTTCTTGTCTGGGTTTTAGAGTTTCGTATAACGATAACTGAA
Organism: Fagopyrum esculentum; assembly: GCA_033239045.1. Taxonomy (NCBI): domain Eukaryota; kingdom Viridiplantae; phylum Streptophyta; class Magnoliopsida; order Caryophyllales; family Polygonaceae; genus Fagopyrum; species Fagopyrum esculentum. Next base: position 16,492,152 of record BSUD01000002.1, read on the forward strand.
CGTGAAATTTATAAGGTTTTTATTTTTACGTTTTCCTCTTATGTATCATATCTGTAGTTAATTATTTTTAGATTTAAAATTTTAGAAAAATAGAGAATCTAATTTATATCAATGATACAAAAATTTTTTTAATAACATATTCTTCTTGTCTTTTTTCCAACTGTACCAAATGAGAAAAAAGAGAGATCTTACCAAATAAATTTTAAATAAATTAATATTATAAATACTGAGTGCATCTTGTCATCGGTAAAAAAAAAAAAAAGATCACCCTAATCACCCAATATCAAGTCCTTGTAACACAACCCGTGTTAGAAGGTTTGCCATTGGGGATATTAAATGAGCATAATGGCGACTTCAAGTGCTCTCTTCCCCCAGCCAACCATTAGCCAATAACCAGTCCTCCCTTCCCGGAGGAGGCTCACCGCCTCCCTCCACCACCAGCATGGACGACCACTTACGCCCATCCCCTCCCTGCCTACTATGGGTGGTTCAAAACACCGCTCAAGGAAACTATCCATGAAGATCTCCGACCTGACACGCTCACCCACCCAACCGACCAAACCAAACTCCCCCTCAAAGCCAACAAGCCCATTCGATCCCATCCCGGAAGATATTATCAAATCCAACAACATGCGTCTATCCAAGCAGGCGACAATCGCAGCCTCGATCATCTCATCCGTATCCCTTTTCCCACCTTTACCTTCGCCCCCAAGTCCAAACAAAACCCCATCACCAACCTCTCCTGCACCTTCCACTGATAATAGATCCTTAGACACAAACCAAGTCCTACACTGAGCCCTACGCCGGCTTCTACCTCTCCTGCACCTCATCCTGCACCTACTCCGGCATCTCCTTCTGATACTACCCCCTCTGACTCTTCACAAAACACCAACCAGTTACCAAACGCTGGAAACAACCCAAACCTTCCAAATTCCCCCCCTCATCAATGCTCCAATGCGGACCCCTCACCAAAAGCTACTTTCAAAGAGATCCTCTCTAATGATTTGTCTGGAAACCATGTCCCACTCTCATACTCCCCAGGTCTCGAAAATGGAATCATTAAATTCTCTGAGGAGGACATATCTGACAATGTCTCCAAATGGTCCCGCTCTTGTTGGCTTCCCGCTGGGCAGCCCTCTCACATTCCACCGCATGGCCTCCTACGCCGAACTTTCTTGGAACCATATCTCTAAACCCAAGATACTACGTAGTGAGCAAGGCGTTTTCATCTTCCACTTCAACTCAGACGATGAGCTCCACTCTATCCTACAAGGTAGCCCATGGGTGATCAGTGGCTCGTCCTCTCTCCTTCTCAAACGCTGGACTCACGGCATGAAACTTGATTATTCAAGTGTTTCTTCAGTTCCAGTATGGGCCTCACTACAGGACCTAGACTACAAGTTTTGGTCGTCCCACATGCTCGCCAAAATAGGCTCAACAATTGGTGTCCCCATCCTCACCGATTCATGCTCAGTTAATCAGGATCGCCTAGGGTTTGCTAAAATTCTAGTCGAGATTCAAGCAGCTAAGCCCCTGCTCCGGGAGATCACCTTCATGGGCCCAAATGAAGAGACTTTTGTTCAAAAAATTGACTATGGATGGCTTCCTGAACATTGCCAATAATGCCTTGTTTTCGGACACAAATGTAAGAAACTAAGCACAAACCCTAATCCCCCAGCAGCCAAGCACCAAAGAAGAGTGCCCCTTCCATCCACAAACACAAAACCCATTCTACCTACCCCGGATATCTCCCAACGTATCCAAAAACCACATGACATACCCCTCCTCCCCTCTCTCCAAACAACCCTAATCATGCAAAACCATGTAGAAACATCACATACATCCATCTCCCGGCACCCTGAAGCCACTGCAAACGAACCCACCCCCCACCTCTCAAGTCAAGCTCTTATCCCTCCCTCTCCAAAATCCCATAACACACCCATCCCTCATGCTCAAACCCAAAATCCCCCACAAAACGCCAACATACTTGAAGGCATCAAGGATGCTCCCTCCACTCAAATTGTTGTCAATGCATGCTAACCTATGTTCTTGGAACATCTGAGGCCTTAACCAACCCAACAAACATAAGGACATTCGTGATATTGTTAGCAAGCATAACTTGGACCTCTTGGCGATCACTGAAACAAAAGTTTCAATGAACGCGATGGGAAAGCTTTCCACCCTCCTCCCAAACTGGAGCCACATCTCAAACATCTCTCCCTCGCTCAAATGTCGCATCTGGATCTGATGGGATCCAAATGTGCTCAGTCTCAACCCCATCTTCATACGACCAAATGATACACTGCAATATCTCCTCTCCCTCCCAAAACTCTCACAACCCCACAAACAACATCACGTCCTTCGATTGTTCCTTCATCCACGCTTTTAACACAAAGGAAGAGTGCACCCCTCTCTGGAACAATATAGCCACCATCAAAACCCTCAACTCACACAATCCATGGATACTCATGGGCGACTTCAATACAACACTAAGCCCGGATGAGAAAATCTCCTACAGCCCCTCCACTCTACCACCTTTTGAGGAACTAAAGGACTGCTTTGCTCTTAACTCACTAAGGGATCTTGATTTTTCTGGTTGTAAATTCACCTGGAACAACAAGCAGTTGTCCTCCAGGATTTGGTATAAACTGGATCGTATTGTTGCTAACCCTATTTGGACCCGAGCCTTCCCAAACTCCACAGCTCTCTTCGATAATCCCATAACATCGGATCATTCTCCTGGCATCCTATCCTTAGACACAAAACCCTCAAATCCAAACAAGCAGTTTCGTTTCAATAATACATGGGTTACACATGAGAACTTCCTGAATACTGTTGCCACCACATGATTGAATCACACTGAGGGGAACCCCACGAACCCTATGTCCTTGCTCAACAAAAACCTAAAGCACCTGAAAAAAGCCCTCAAAAAATTCCCCAACCAGAAGATGGAAGAACTATACTCCTCAATTGAAAACCTGAAAACCACACTAGCCACAACACAAACAAACCTCCAAAACGCTCCCCTTGATCTCTCTCTTCTAAATATTTAAAGGGCAGTTACTAAGGAACTCAACTCAAAGATGAGCCAACTCCACACCACTCTAGGTCAACTATCCAAAGCTGCTTGGGCTAAGTATGGCGATCAATGCAACGGTTACTTCTTCAAGAGCATCTCCTCAAGAAGAGCAAGAAATAACATTAAGATCCTCATTGATCCTGAAAACCCGGGGAATGGCACAACAATAAAACAGGAGAAGATCTCGGAAATCTTGATCAACTATTTCTCCAAGATTCTCAGGCCAACAAACTCCATAAACCCTCTAAATCTCTTCCCTGATTGCCCATTGCCCCAAATCTCGGACGATGACAAGGCCCACTTTAACTGCATTGTAACTCCCTCGGATGTCAAAAATGCTCTCTTTAGCATCAACGATTTTAAAGCCCCTGGGCCCGATGGTTTCAACTCATACTTCTTCTCCTCAAGCAGACTAGCCCACCAAACAAACCACACTGCAATTTCCCTAATCGCCAAGAAAGAGAACCCACTGCTGCGTTCTGACTTTCGTCCCATATCTTGCTGCAATACATCCTACAAGATTATTGCAAAGATCTTGGCAGCAAAACTGAACAAAACTCTCCAATCTGTCATTGGCAATTACCAGGGCACTTTTGTTAAGGGCCGTAACATCAAGCACAATATACTTCTCTGCCAGGAACTCTTCAAAAAATACAGCCAAAGACATATCTCACCCAGAAGTGCCCTGAAGATTGATCTGTCTAAGGCTTTTGACCTGATAGACCACAAGTTTGTGTTGCGATGCCTTGCTCGAATGGGCTATCCTGAGAACTTTATTCGCCTTATTCAAGCCTGCATTACCACTGCCTCATTCTCCATTAATATTAATGGCGCCCTGAATGGGTTCTTCAAAGGCACTAGGGAACTAAGGCAAGGCTGCCCCTTATCTCCTCCCCTCTTTGTCATTGGCCTTGAAGTCTTATCCTCCATGCTTCACATAAACACCTCTACCCCAAACTTCAACTATCACCCCAAATGTGTTGCCCCACGTTTTACTCACCTTTGTTTTGTAGATGACATCATGCTGTTCTGCAGAGGAGATTATATGTCCATCAACATTCTAAAGAGCACTCTCGACGCATTCGGTGACTACTCAAGGCTTAAAATCAACATGTCCAAGTCCTGTCTTTTCCTTGGAGGTCTCTCTCAACAAGACTGCAATGATCTTTCCTCCACCACTGGCTTTGATCAAGGAACCTTACCATTCACCTACCTCGGCATCCCGATTGGCAACAAAAGGCTGAACCAGGCTGATTACACACCACTAATCCAAAAGATTACACAAAAAATCAACTCTTGGAGTTCAAGGAACCTTTCTTATGCGGGTAGAAAGCAGATGATTCAATCCATCCTCATGTCCCTTCACTTCTACTGGTGCAACGTTTTCATTATTCCAACTATCATCATGAACCGGATCAAAAGTCTTCTCCGCTCTTTTCTTTGGTCTAGTAAGTCTGCTAGTCACCGCACCCTAGTTGCTTGGAACACTGTATGTCTATCAAAAACTGATGGCGGGCTTGGATTCAAAGAGCTGCTCTCCTGGAATAAAGCCTGTCTCTCAAATCTCATCTTCGAACTTGATCCCTCCTCACGAAGTTGTAGCCTCTGGTCGGACTGGGTTAAAGCCAACATATTAAAGGGTCAGTCCATTTGGTCGACAATGTTCACATACAAGCATAGCTTTTTCTAGGGACAACTTATCAAGATTAGAGATGATATCCTGAACTTCACAACGGGCCACAACTTCATCAACCTCACCACCAAAACCAATGGCAAGTTCTCAATCTCAGCTGCTTACCTACATTTCCGGAGACCACAAGCCCCCCAACCAATCTATCGGTTTGGTATCATTTGGAATAGAATGATCATCCCAAAGAGCAGTTTCATCACCTGGCTTGCCAGCCACGGGAAACTCCCAACACTTACAAAACTTCATGCTTGGAACCTTGTGCAGGACGACAGTTGCAAACTCTGTAGCACCCACCCTGAAAATGAAAACCATCTCCTCCACAATTGCTCCTACTCTCAAACTGTCTTAGACCTCATCTCTACCTGGATCCATGTCCCTCCTCCATACCCATACAAAGATAGCATCTGGGATTGGATTGGAAACCAATTCCGTCTAAGTCTGATCTCATCTCCCATGTTAGGCTCTCCACAATCTCGAACTATGTCTACTTCATTTGGAAAGCCAGAAACGAGCTCATCTACAACCAAAAGTTCACTCACCCGGCCACCCGTGCTCACAACATTATCAGAGCCACAAAAAATCACACCTCGAGTCACTGGAGAGACAGGTCTCCTGACTCATCTTCTTGGGCTAACATTTTAAGTATTCACCTGTAGTTGTCTCTGTCTTCTGTTTTGCCTTGTTTTTGGATCTTCTCGGACGAGTCGTCCCCACAATCTTGTAAATTCTTAGGTTACATAATATAATAACTTTTCAAAAAAAAAAAGGTTTGCCATTGGGTTTCATAACCCTACATATTAAGTCCTAATATAGTTTAAGTCCCAGTTTGATTATAGCTTTGGAAATGAAAATGAGATGAAAATGAATCTAGTTCGTATATAAACTTTGTTCATGAAAATTTTGAAATCATTTCTTTTGGTTTTATGCGAAAAACAATTATTTTTTTTTTATTTTTTTTCCTTTATAGGGTATTAAAACTAATCAAATTCTAATACAATTACTTCACACCACAAAGAATAATTTCAAATAATTTCATGAACAAGCGTATACATGTAGACTAGATACGTTTTCATTCCGTTTCCGTTTCCGAAAAACAGACCCTAAATGCTTTTTTTTGAGTTGTTGCTTAAAAAACAATCCCATCATCTTTCGCACTGTTACATGAACTCACAATTTCATCAAATTTGTCCCTCTTGAAAACAAATTTGAGTTCAAAATGTTGAAAGTCGGATGCCTTCAAAAATGTTGAAAGGCATGAACTATAGAATTCACAAATTCCACGACACGTTAAGGTAAGGCTTAGCGATTTTTAAGGCTGAAAATTGGGAATTGGAGACTTATGTACACGAGGGCACGTGTATATTAGGTCCGAACCTAGTTTATAAATTCAATGAGTATCTATCTAAAATTATTTGATAATTGGAGAAATAATCACAATCCTTATATATTAGACTCCACATTTGCTAAATTTTATGTTTGGAAAGTTTGTTATCTCCCACACGTCCCACAACTACAACTAAAAAAAAATCTAGTTGAGATTTAAACAAACGGGTTTAACATCTCATTATCCTAACAGTTAACTCGTAGGTTCGGATATATAGGGCCGGTTAGACTAAGGGCATGTTTAGCAAAGGATTGTGTTTTTTTTGGATTAATAAACTAAATGAGTTTATACGGGTTTATGGTTCATTTTCGGGTTTATAACCTCGTTCAGTTTATATATTTTATTTTGTAATGATGTTTACATAGAGTTTTTTTTTTTGGTTCATTTTCATTCAAAATACATTTATATCCCTACAAAAAATTACAGTATTACAAAGAGAATCAGGGTTATAAGATTTCTGGGTACTCGAAGCTTTTGCCCCATTGTTCGACAGATTTGTCTTCGATCGTTCGATGGGAGACAGACGCCACTACTTGTCACCGTTGTACAGGTTTGTCTTCTATGCATATGTTGCTTCTCTATTTCCTTGGTTTTTTAACAACTTCTATTGTTTTGTGTTGTAAATTAGAATACCTTGGCATATTAGGGTTCTCTATTTCTGAGTACTCGAAGTTGTTGCTTTTATTTCCTTTGTGTCAGCTTCTATTGTTTTTGTGACAGATTCTATTGTTTCATTGTGATTTGATTTTGATTTGTGACAGCTTGTCAGCTTCTCTATTTCTGAGTACTCGAAGGTGTTGCTTCTCTATTTCGTTGTGATCTGCTTTCACTATGATTTGGTTCTAATTTGGTTTCACTAGAACAACCTGATGTGTTTATGAGGACTATGATTTGTTTTCGCTTTCACTGTGAATTTGTTCGCTTACATATAATTTACCAAAATCACATAAACCCCTTCATTGCTTTCACTATAACTTGCTAGATAAGAGGAATGTGAATCTTCCTTCATATGTAAGTGCAAACTACATTTGTTTATGACGAGTCTTTTGTAAACATCCATATATATTTGTTGTAATCTACATTGTTTTTGTGCCATCTATGAACTTTTTTTGAAGAATGTATGGTACTGTGTTCGGATAAGAAAGAGGATTGTGAATCTTCCTTCATATTTTAGTGCAATTTATAGATTTTGCACTATGACAGGTTAGGTTAACCATGTGTTTTTATTTATCCTAGTGTAGGTATTACTTGTGATTGTTAATATTATTGAAATTTAAAAACCGTTATAGATTATATTGTGGTATAGGTTTGTTTGTTAAGATTGGTTTGTGTGTAATGGAACAAAGTTGTTTACTTGATATTGAACAACAACTATGTCGGCCAACAATGAGAAAACAACAGGAAACACACACCAAAAATCATTCAATTTGATAAATGATATTACAAGGACTTTCCTTGAGATGCTATGTGATTTTCAAAGACAAAATGGGCAGAAGAATGAGATAAGTTGGATATCTTTGACGAACAGTTTTGAGGAAAAGACTGGACAAAAATGTAAGAAGGAGACGTTGAAGAATAAGTTCCACACTTTAAGAGGGATATGGAAGTTGTGGTTGAAACTAAAGAACGGCGAAACGTGGTTGGGATGGGACTACGTGAGACATTATTGCAGCAGCTCCCAAGTGGTGGTCATTGAAGCTTAAGGTAAATTAATGTAATTTAATTCAACTAATATTTTACAATTATCGCAGAAAAACAAAGATTATCAGGTTTTCAAGAAACATGGTCTTCATCCGAAAGTGTAATCAATGATGAAATACCTTTTTGCGGGTACGATTGCAACCGAGTCTCATTGTGTAGCACCCTCAATGGATTCTTCTCCCTCTCCAATATTTGAGACACAAGTGCCAATGGACGTTGAAGAACTTGGTGTTGATGATTGAGATGACTTGATCATAAAGAATGATGTATTTGACATGCAAGATGTCCATCAGACATCACCTGATCCCGTTCCTACGCGTGCTAAAGGAAAGAAACAATACGGTAGATCTTCTCAGGGAGTCAATAACCGTAGTGGAAGGAAGAGTAATGGTTCTTTAATGTATCATGTGTAACGCCCCAATTTTTAGGCGCATTGCGTTTTTTTTTTCCGGCTTTTATCGATATTTTAATGTCTTAAATATTTTTACGAGTATTTTTACGTCGTGAATGAAATTCTACGAGTATTTCAGTTATTATATGATCTCGTAAAATAAATTGCGAGAATCGTTTTGGTACTTCAAAGTATATTTCGCGAGCTTATTTACATATTCGATCACATATGTTTCCCGTGTATTTATTTTCGGAAAAGTTTTCGATTCAAAACTTCCGTTCCGATTATTTTATTTATTTTTAGTTCTCTATTTCCTTTTTTTATTCTTTTCTCTTTTTCTTTCTCCCTACTTTCCCCTCTCTCTCTCTCTCCAGGATGGTGAAAAGACTCTTTGCCTCCCTCTGCAGCTCTATCTCAACCTACCTTGACCCCTCGTTAACCTTGTGCATTGCCTAACACGGCTGGTCTGTTGCCCCTCTGTAGACTCTGAACCCTCACTTGCAAATCCTCATCCCAACTCCCTCTGTCTCCTCTCTTCTACCCTCACCATGCTCTGTTCTTCTACACCTAGCCTCGACATCGACCTCCACCACGAGCACCTCCCCTCTCAAACATGTTATCGAGCAACCCTCCCCGGATTCAGAAGCATCCACACTACACCCTCTCTCGAAGCCCAGCTGTCGGGAACGCTCGCCGCCAGCCCCACTTCTCCTTTTCTTTTTTAAATTGCGGCCAGTTGACCATGAAATCCACCGCATCGCTCCGCGGGACACCCGCAGCGCCGCCAAGGGAGCCGGGCCATTTGTCGTCCTGCCCTACCATCGTCTCGCCACCACCTGTGAAGCCGGGCCATTATCGAGTTGCCGCCGGGTGTAGCAGCTCAACTCTAGCCCTCCTATGTGGTCCCTTTCGAACCCCGGAGCCGGATATCCCTTCCTCTGCGTCGCCGCCAGATCCACGCAACCCTTGTCCTTCTGCGTAACTGCGTTTGATTAAAGGTTGAAGAAGGATATTTTGCTTTAATTATTCCGGGCCCCCTATCTTTTGTGCTAATTACAATTCTGACCCACTATTTTGTATTTACAGTTTGGAACCCAGTTTTTATATGTGAGCATTATACCCTTGTGCAGAATTATTTACAAATATGGGCCATATTTTGTTATTGCAGTTTACGACCCAACTTTTATGAATTATCAATTGTGGCCTTTGTTCTTTTAATATTGGGAGTATGACCCAAACATTTATTTGCGGATTATGACCCAAGTTCACATAAGTGTATTTTTGCCCGGATAATGTTTGAGTGGTTTGTTTATCCTTGACTTAGAAAACGAGTTTTACCTTGAGTTATGATGTTGTTTAGGTTGCCCGGAAAATAAAATTACGGATTTTAAACATGCGTTTTACTTCGAGTTCTAGTCTTGTATTTACTTACACGATGTTTTATGCCCTTTTTGGATTAAATTCGGTTTATGGCTCAAAGTGTTATGACGGGTTTGACCAAAGAGTTATTTTTGGAAAATGTTTTAAGCTCTTGAGTTCCATATTTATAGCCGGTGATTTAATTGTGGATTTATGACGCATGTTTATGATATTGTGTATTTTGACACGGAAAGTATTTTAGCGAGTTTTAACCTCGGTTTTGGAAATGAGTATTACCTTAGATTTTTAGATATTATATATTACGACCAAATTTAGCATATGAGCTAAATTTGCTTAATTTTGGTTTTAGGTTCGGAAGCGTCCCGATAGAGGCCTAACGATTCCAAGGTCGACATCCAATGATCGACTTCCGTCTTTCGACGTCGTGTGAGTATCCTTTCCCGCAATCTAGTAATGTTAGTATTAATTAGTATCATGCTAGGTTGGATAATCTAGCATAACCTAGTGAGCATACCAAGTAGTGGTTTGGACCTTAGGTGAGTTTTGAGGATTGTGGATTGTTGTAAGACGTTGAGTGTTTGGTTGATCTTGTGAGTATCTGAGGCTTGAGGTTGTGGTTATATGGATGGTGAGATTATGGACTAGAATATGCGTATCCTAGCATAGTGTTGATACCGTTGAGATTGTTGACACTAGGCATGTTTATCCTAGTATGTGTTATGGGTTATGATCCTGCGAGATCATAAGGTTTAGAAGTCTTAGGACTTCTAGCTTCTGTTGAGTGTGATGTGAGCATGAGGTATTCTAGGATGCGGTCCTAGAATTGAGAGTCAAATGGTCTTACGTAGATCATTTGTATAGAAGTCTAAGACTTCTATTGTGAGTGGGTTGTTATTGATATAGTTACCTTCTTATGAGCAGGTTATGAGCTTCCTCCCTAAGGAAGCGAGAGTGTTGTGAGTTGAGTGTGGTGACGAGGTAAGTCTCCGGACTTACTTAGCTCGTATTCCTTGTATTAGTATTGATGTGTGTTGGGTGGTGTGTGTTTATTGTTTATTGTTTATTGTTTATAACAATTAAACCGGAATTAGGATTACCGACCTTTATATTATTGGCCCAAGTGTATGATAACGGGCGGTGACAACTTGCCTGGCTCCCGCGAGAGCTAGGAGGTTCTCGGCGACTATCCCGTGCTGGTAGACGGTCAGATGCATCAGTACCATTCCATGCCGGTAAGTAGGGACCGAGGCGAGTTTCGGTGACTCTCGTGTCACAACCTAAGTTGAATTAGAACGGGATACGACTTAAAAATAATAAAGATAATAAACCGGATTGATGTGCTTTTATGTATGTTGTATGCTTGTGATGAGATTACTTGTGTATGTGCCTTTCCCATTAATTCTAATGCTTCGAATATGAGCTAACGGTTTTATACCGATTGTTGTAGATTGCCTTGCAGGTTAGGAATGCGGCCGAGAGATCCGGAAAAGTGGGCAGCCGGGGTCCGTACATTTTAGGAAGGGTTTTTGGATAGAGTTGAGTTGTGTTTCGTCCTTCGATAGTTGTGTTTTGTGTGCCGTGTTTTTGGCGTTCGGGTTTTGTGTTGTATCTCGGCTGAAGTCTTTTGTTTGTATAGTTTCGGGTTTCATTGCATTGCATAAAAATGTATTTCATTTTGGCCTTTATTTGTGCCTTGTTGCAAGATCCGGTGAAATTGTTGTCAGGCTAAGGGTCGGGACCCATTGTGAGGTCCCAACCCGTAGCATCCCGAGTCTTGCGGATTCGGGGTGTTACAAAAGTGGTATCAGAGCCCTAGGTTGACAACAATGGCACTCGCAATCTTCTAAAGGCCAAATAGAGGGAAATAGAACCCTCAAGGGTTCTAAGTTTAAAATGATTTTTCGTTTTCAAAATTACATGCATGAGTCGGGGTAGAATGTACGGACCACCACTCCTTCCGCGGATCTCGGCAGCTCAGATTATTGGTTTTTGATATGTATATATATGTATATATAGATATGGATATGAGGTTTGTAGTTATGCATGATGGAATTGATGTGTATCTTCGTGGATTTTTGTTACATGATGGACTTGATATACATGTATAGTTATATATGTTGATTATAATGTGTTTTAGACCTTGTTTTGTTGTTATGGATTTCCGGATGTGTTATATTATGGTAGTAATGTGAACATAAGATTTATATAGTCTTATATACGAACTCTTATTATATAGTAGCATATGAAGATGTAGGACCTTATAGAAAAGATGATAGTAAGATATCATCACCTTTAGGACGATATTGTTGGCATAGGATAGTGTTCATACGAGGAGGAATAAGCTTAAGTATCGTGTTTGAGCGTTAAGTTCAGACGAATACCATGGCGTTCTCGGATTCCTTTAAGAGGATGTCGAAGAGGAAGATTAGATATGACGTAAACGAAGGACAACCAAGTAAAAGAAAACTCGAGACAACTTAAGAGAAATTGAGATGGGGAAACATACAAAAAAAAGGAGTAACACAAAGTTGTGGAAGTGATTACAAAGGATTCACGATTAGAAAGACAACGAGACCAATAGGGATAACAGACATAAGTTCTTCAAGAAGACACTTGGACAACTAAAGATGTGAATCGAGGAGGAGAGAGATACATTCTAGCAAGGTTAAATGTGGTATTCAATTAAGATGTGGAGCTTTCCTTAGAAGATCCTAAGCATTGGAGTCGAGATGAATAAGAGTGAATGAACCATTGGCGAAAGATTAAGATACCGTAAGTTAAGCTTGCGAGGTACCAATAAGTGAAGTGTCAACATTCCTAGAGTTATGAGAAGAAGGGCATGTTGGGGATTCACGTGGAGTTGACCGGTTTCCATTATAATGATAAAGCTAAGAAACGCCAAGAAGGAGGAAGTGTGTATAATTGATGATCCTAAGAAGATGAAAGACAAAATGAGGAGCTTTGATCGAAATACTTAAGATACCCATCAAGGGGAACGCGAGTGGATGCTAATTAAAGTCACAATTCTTGAGAAGATGAGCTTACAAGGCATCATGGGAGAGCGGTTAAGCATATGAAAGTGGGTCGGATGACACAACAAGGCCCGAGAAGTTATAGTTACCTTATAGAAAAAGAAGGAAGTGTGGAGCGTAGAAACAGTTAATGGAGTGTTTGAAGGGTGATATGAGCAAGTGAAGTTTAAGGCATAGTACCTCGAGAAGGGTAGCCTTCCTGAGAATGGCAACATGAGAAGTGTAGTAGAATAATAATTTGTAGACATCAGAGAAGGTCAGTTATAAGCTAATTGGTGACAACTAGGAACACACATGTGCGAGTTGTCTATTGAGGAGTGGAGATGAGAAGAGTAACCAAGGAGATGGGATCATGAAGAGGGGTAACAAGAACTTGGAACATTTGTGGTGGTTGAATGTTAGTAATAGGGGGTGTATTAACGGAAGCATAAACGTTTAAATCAAGTAACATCTTATCAATTCTAACAAGTCATGGTAACATATCTTGTGGAGGGATTGTAACGATCTGGTACAACCTTCTTAGGTCATGGGGGTTGTTATATGGAGAAATGACACGGATCAAGGTAAAGCAAATTTGAAGGACGAAGAGGAAAGTTAGTCTTCTATAGTTGTTGTGCGGAAATGAGGTATATATAAGGGGAGGTATGATATATACATTTGTTCTAAGGTTATGGATGTCATGTTTGCGCGAGAAAAAGCTAAAGTGTTGTGACTTGCATGGCGCAACCATAGTGGCTATGACGTGAAACGAGGAATCTCGATTAGGGCAACGAGGCAAGCTTAGAGTTATGACGTTAGTGCTTGGTGGAGTAATTAGTGGATCTTTCAGTGATTGTGGTTGAGAAATTTCGTCTGAAGGCGTACTTGTACGGTTGTGAAGTTGTTCTTGGAATACCAAGAGATGTATAAGGTGACCAACAAGGGAAAGAGAAAACTAAAGTTTTGAAGTTCGATGTTGATTTGAGATGTACAAGAAGTAGATGAGAGATTGAAACTAGAGTCTCTACAGTTGGTTTGACGCTACATAAGAAAATGTAGTGTAAAATTCTACGCCTACTAGAAGAAAGGATGTCTATGGTGAAAGCTTATGTAGAAGACGAAGAGATCCTTTCATATGTTGGGGAGTCATGGAAAGTGAAGAAAAGTGAGTAACCTTAGAAGATTTTTAAAATCATGGCATCAAAGAGGGAGAATGAGATTAAGATAAAGGAATACTTAAATAAGGCTACAAGAGTCGGAAGACTCGAGCAAGTCTCTCGAGTTCAAGAGATGAAGGATCTCGGAAAGAGGACGATAAAATTGTAGCTAAAGATGGAACATTACACGTATTGAATGACACCACCCTGACAGATTGGGGTGGACCACTTGTCAAGCATTGAGACCAGGTTGTGTCGGTCATTACGATATGTGTTGGGTAGAGAAAAGATGGAACCCGGAATAGATCGGTTCCAATGCATCGGAAGGTGGAGTTTACCATTAAGCTTGATTTGTAGTTCATGTTGGGAGTACATCTTGAATTCTTGATTTGAAGTTATCATAGAGGACACTAGTTTGCAAGGAGAGATACGGTTATCTCCGTTTGTACATCGTTTACTAAAAGAAGAGCAAGATGACAATGAAGGACAAGTATCCCTTACAACGAATGAGAGATCTACTGGATCGGTTGCAAGGGTCGGTAGTCTATTCTAAGATTGAGTTAAGATTTGATCGTCAACCATTGAGAATTCGAGACTGAGATACTACAATTACGGCATTCCGGACCAACCAGGGTCAAATGAGTTGTAGTTATTCCGTATGATCTTACTAATGTCCGGATAAGATATTTTGGTCTACTCTCGAGAAGAGAGAATTTGTATGGTTAATTGTCTCGGGGTGGCAACCCCGAAGGATGTGAAAGAAGTTACAAGTTATCTTAGATATGATGAGCTTTACCAGATATGTGAAGGCAGAAGTTGTGTAACACCTTTTATGGTAACCCACTACGGATGAAAATGAAGTATTGAATGGGACGAAAATTGACAATAAAGTTGTTGAGAGTTAAGGGAGGATTTATTGGTACAACTGTTTCGATTTACCTTGAGGTATTATGGGTTTGAAGTGGACAATTTATTCTCCAAGACAAGGCCTTGATTGGGTATTAAGGAGCGATGTAAAAGTAATAGCACACTGGTATCGTTAGTAGAAATGGTGCGAAGTAAGGTACTTCCTTCGTTACTTGGAATTACCACAAGAATTGAGGAAACATAACATCGAAGTTTGGTTTGGCAAGAACCAAAGCTAATGGTGTAAATTGGAAGTTCGATCTTCTTTGATAGAGACATCAAAGAGAAACCTAATGGAAATTCCGCATTGAGAAAGACCCGAGAAGGAAGTTGAGTTCCGATATATTGGACCTTTTGAGATCTTAAGCACAAGATTGGGAAAATGGTTTACCGGTTGGCATGGCTGCCGAGAGTAGAGGGGGTTCACCCGGTGTTTCATGTGTATCAATCTGAGAAGTATAGGTATGACTCGAGAAGTTTTGCCGGTCTCGATGAGTTAGTGGCGTCGTAGAACCAATGAGGCTAATAGGAAGTCGGGGGATAATATCTTTAGTTGAAGTTACGGGGAGTTAGTAGCATCGATAGAATCGATGGGTTATACCTAGTTCTTCCCTTAGTTGTGTTATGTGTATATGCCATGTTATATGCGGTTTGTGCCCCGTGCGGGAATGTGCTATGCGACGTGATATATCTAGCAATGGTGGTTCAAGTAGTTTTTGTATATAGATTACGAAGTTCCAGCCTTCTTAGTTTGAGAGTTTATACCTCGGCCTTAGAGACCGAGAAGTTCGACGCATAGCAAGTTTCGGGACGAAACTTGTTTTTAGGGCGATCTGATGTAACGCCCCAATTTTTAGGCGCATTGCGTTTTTTTTTTCCGGCTTTTATCGATATTTTAATGTCTTAAATATTTTTACGAGTATTTTTACGTCGTGAATGAAATTCTACGAGTATTTCAGTTATTATATGATCTCGTAAAATAAATTGCAAGAATCGTTTTGGTACTTCAAAGTATATTTCGCGAGCTTATTTACATATTCGATCACATATGTTTCCCGTGTATTTATTTTCGGAAAAGTTTTCGATTCAAAACTTCCGTTCCGATTATTTTATTTATTTTTAGTTCTCTATTTCCTTTTTTTATTCTTTTCTCTTTTTCTTTCTCCCTACTTTCCCCTCTCTCTCTCTCTCCAGGATGGTGAAAAGACTCTTTGCCTCCCTCTGCAGCTCTATCTCAACCTACCTTGACCCCTCGTTAACCTTGTGCATTGCCTAACACGGCTGGTCTGTTGCCCCTCTGTAGACTCTGAACCCTCACTTGCAAATCCTCATCCCAACTCCCTCTGTCTCCTCTTTTCTACCCTCACCATGCTCTGTTCTTCTACACCTAGCCTCGACATCGACCTCCACCACGAGCACCTCCCCTCTCAAACATGTTATCGAGCAACCCTCCCCGGATTCAGAAGCATCCACACTACACCCTCTCTCGAAGCCCAACTGTCGGGAACGCTCGCCGCCAGCCCCACTTCTCCTTTTCTTTTTTAAATTGCGGCTAGTTGACCATGAAATCCACCGCATCGCTCCGCGGGACACCCGCAGCGCCGCCAAGGGAGCCGGGCCATTTGTCGTCCTGCCCTACCATCGTCTCGCCACCACCTGTGAAGCCGGGCCATTATCGAGTTGCCGCCGGGTGTAGCAGCTCAACTCTAGCCCTCCTATGTGGTCCCTTTCGAACCCCGGAGCCGGATATCCCTTCCTCTGCGTCGCCGCCAGATCCACGCAACCCTTGTCCTTCTGCGTAACTGCGTTTGATTAAAGGTTGAAGAAGGATATTTTGCTTTAATTATTCCGGGCCCCCTATCTTTTGTGCTAATTACAATTCTGACCCACTATTTTGTATTTACAGTTTGGAACCCAGTTTTTATATGTGAGCATTATACCCTTGTGCAGAATTATTTACAAATATGGGCCATATTTTGTTATTGCAGTTTACGACCCAACTTTTATGAATTATCAATTGTGGCCTTTGTTCTTTTAATATTGGGAGTATGACCCAAACATTTATTTGCGGATTATGACCCAAGTTCACATAAGTGTATTTTTGCCCGGATAATGTTTGAGTGGTTTGTTTATCCTTGACTTAGAAAACGAGTTTTACCTTGAGTTATGATGTTGTTTAGGTTGCCCGGAAAATAAAATTACGGATTTTAAACATGCGTTTTACTTCGAGTTCTAGTCTTGTATTTACTTACACGATGTTTTATGCCCTTTTTGGATTAAATTCGGTTTATGGCTCAAAGTGTTATGACGGGTTTGACCAAAGAGTTATTTTTGGAAAATGTTTTAAGCTCTTGAGTTCCATATTTATAGCCGGTGATTTAATTGTGGATTTATGACGCATGTTTATGATATTGTGTATTTTGACACGGAAAGTATTTTAGCGAGTTTTAACCTCGGTTTTGGAAATGAGTATTACCTTAGATTTTTAGATATTATATATTACGACCAAATTTAGCATATGAGCTAAATTTGCTTAATTTTGGTGTTAGGTTCGGAAGCGTCCCGATAGAGGCCTAACGATTCCAAGGTCGACATCCAATGATCGACTTCCGTCTTTCGACGTCGTGTGAGTATCCTTTCCCGCAATCTAGTAATGTTAGTATTAATTAGTATCATGCTAGGTTGGATAATCTAGCATAACCTAGTGAGCATACCAAGTAGTGGTTTGGACCTTAGGTGAGTTTTGAGGATTGTGGATTGTTGTAAGACGTTGAGTGTTTGGTTGATCTTGTGAGTATCTGAGGCTTGAGGTTGTGGTTATATGGATGGTGAGATTATGGACTAGAATATGCGTATCCTAGCATAGTGTTGATACCGTTGAGATTGTTGACACTAGGCATGTTTATCCTAGTATGTGTTATGGGTTATGATCCTGCGAGATCATAAGGTTTAGAAGTCTTAGGACTTCTAGCTTCTGTTGAGTGTGATGTGAGCATGAGGTATTCTAGGATGCGGTCCTAGAATTGAGAGTCAAATGGTCTTACGTAGATCATTTGTATAGAAGTCTAAGACTTCTATTGTGAGTGGGTTGTTATTGATATAGTTACCTTCTTATGAGCAGGTTATGAGCTTCCTCCCTAAGGAAGCGAGAGTGTTGTGAGTTGAGTGTGGTGACGAGGTAAGTCTCCGGACTTACTTAGCTCGTATTCCTTGTATTAGCATTGATGTGTGTTGGGTGGTGTGTGTTTATTGTTTATTGTTTATTGTTTATAACAATTAAACCGGAATTAGGATTACCGACCTTTATATTATTGGCCCAAGTGTATGATAACGGGCGGTGACAACTTGCCTGGCTCCCGCGAGAGCTAGGAGGTTCTCGGCGACTATCCCGTGCTGGTAGACGGTCAGATGCATCAGTACCATTCCATGCCGGTAAGTAGGGACCGAGGCGAGTTTCGGTGACTCTCGTGTCACAACCTAAGTTGAATTAGAACGGGATACGACTTAAAAATAATAAAGATAATAAACCGGATTGATGTGCTTTTATGTATGTTGTATGCTTGTGATGAGATTACTTGTGTATGTGCCTTTCCCATTAATTCTAATGCTTCGAATATGAGCTAACGGTTTTATACCGATTGTTGTAGATTGCCTTGCAGGTTAGGAATGCGGCCGAGAGATCCGGAAAAGTGGGCAGCCGGGGTCCGTACATTTTAGGAAGGGTTTTTGGATAGAGTTGAGTTGTGTTTCGTCCTTCGATAGTTGTGTTTTGTGTGCCGTGTTTTTGGCGTTCGGGTTTTGTGTTGTATCTCGGCTGAAGTCTTTTGTTTGTATAGTTTCGGGTTTCATTGCATTGCATAAAAATGTATTTCATTTTGGCCTTTATTTGTGCCTTGTTGCAAGATCCGGTGAAATTGTTGTCAGGCTAAGGGTCGGGACCCATTGTGAGGTCCCAACCCGTAGCATCCCGAGTCTTGCGGATTCGGGGTGTTACAAAAGTGGTATCAGAGCCCTAGGTTGACAACAATGGCACTCGCAATCTTCTAAAGGCCAAACAGAGGGAAATAGAACCCTCAAGGGTTCTAAGTTTAAAATGATTTTTCGTTTTCAAAATTACATGCATGAGTCGGGGTAGAATGTACGGACCACCACTCCTTCCGCGGATCTCGGCAGCTCAGATTATTGGTTTTTGATATGTATATATATGTA
Organism: Fagopyrum esculentum; assembly: GCA_033239045.1. NCBI lineage: Eukaryota > Viridiplantae > Streptophyta > Magnoliopsida > Caryophyllales > Polygonaceae > Fagopyrum > Fagopyrum esculentum. The sequence goes on from BSUD01000002.1 coordinate 16,511,060, forward strand.
TATATAGATATGGATATGAGGTTTGTAGTTATGCATGATGGAATTGATGTGTATCTTCGTGGATTTTTATACATGATGGACTTGATATACATGTATAGTTATATATGTTGATTATAATGTGTTTTAGACCTTGTTTTGTTGTTATGGATTTCCGGATGTGTTATATTATGGTAGTAATGTGAACATAAGATTTATATAGTCTTATATACGAACTCTTATTATATAGTAGCATATGAAGATGTAGGACCTTATAGAAAAGATGATAGTAAGATATCATCACCTTTAGGACGATATTGTTGGCATAGGATAGTGTTCATACGAGGAGGAATAAGCTTAAGTATCGTGTTTGAGCGTTAAGTTCAGACGAATACCATGGCGTTCTCGGATTCCTTTAAGAGGATGTCGAAGAGGAAGATTAGATATGACGTAAACGAAGGACAACCAAGTAAAAGAAAACTCGAGACAACTTAAGAGAAATTGAGATGGGGAAACATACAAAAAAAAGGAGTAACACAAAGTTGTGGAAGTGATTACAAAGGATTCACGATTAGAAAGACAACGAGACCAATAGGGATAACAGACATAAGTTCTTCAAGAAGACACTTGGACAACTAAAGATGTGAATCGAGGAGGAGAGAGATACATTCTAGCAAGGTTAAATGTGGTATTCAATTAAGATGTGGAGCTTTCCTTAGAAGATCCTAAGCATTGGAGTCGAGATGAATAAGAGTGAATGAACCATTGGCGAAAGATTAAGATACCGTAAGTTAAGCTTGCGAGGTACCAATAAGTGAAGTGTCAACATTCCTAGAGTTATGAGAAGAAGGGCATGTTGGGGATTCACGTGGAGTTGACCGGTTTCCATTATAATGATAAAGCTAAGAAACGCCAAGAAGGAGGAAGTGTGTATAATTGATGATCCTAAGAAGATGAAAGACAAAATGAGGAGCTTTGATCGAAATACTTAAGATACCCATCAAGGGGAACGCGAGTGGATGCTAATTAAAGTCACAATTCTTGAGAAGATGAGCTTACAAGGCATCATGGGAGAGCGGTTAAGCATATGAAAGTGGGTCGGATGACACAACAAGGCCCGAGAAGTTATAGTTACCTTATAGAAAAAGAAGGAAGTGTGGAGCGTAGAAACAGTTAATGGAGTGTTTGAAGGGTGATATGAGCAAGTGAAGTTTAAGGCATAGTACCTCGAGAAGGGTAGCCTTCCTGAGAATGGCAACATGAGAAGTGTAGTAGAATAATAATTTGTAGACATCAGAGAAGGTCAGTTATAAGCTAATTGGTGACAACTAGGAACACACATGTGCGAGTTGTCTATTGAGGAGTGGAGATGAGAAGAGTAACCAAGGAGATGGGATCATGAAGAGGGGTAACAAGAACTTGGAACATTTGTGGTGGTTGAATGTTAGTAATAGGGGGTGTATTAACGGAAGCATAAACGTTTAAATCAAGTAACATCTTATCAATTCTAACAAGTCATGGTAACATATCTTGTGGAGGGATTGTAACGATCTGGTACAACCTTCTTAGGTCATGGGGGTTGTTATATGGAGAAATGACACGGATCAAGGTAAAGCAAATTTGAAGGACGAAGAGGAAAGTTAGTCTTCTATAGTTGTTGTGCGGAAATGAGGTATATATAAGGGGAGGTATGATATATACATTTGTTCTAAGGTTATGGATGTCATGTTTGCGCGAGAAAAAGCTAAAGTGTTGTGACTTGCATGGCGCAACCATAGTGGCTATGACGTGAAACGAGGAATCTCGATTAGGGCAACGAGGCAAGCTTAGAGTTATGACGTTAGTGCTTGGTGGAGTAATTAGTGGATCTTTCAGTGATTGTGGTTGAGAAATTTCGTCTGAAGGCGTACTTGTACGGTTGTGAAGTTGTTCTTGGAATACCAAGAGATGTATAAGGTGACCAACAAGGGAAAGAGAAAACTAAAGTTTTGAAGTTCGATGTTGATTTGAGATGTACAAGAAGTAGATGAGAGATTGAAACTAGAGTCTCTACAGTTGGTTTGACGCTACATAAGAAAATGTAGTGTAAAATTCTACGCCTACTAGAAGAAAGGATGTCTATGGTGAAAGCTTATGTAGAAGACGAAGAGATCCTTTCATATGTTGGGGAGTCATGGAAAGTGAAGAAAAGTGAGTAACCTTAGAAGATTTTTAAAATCATGGCATCAAAGAGGGAGAATGAGATTAAGATAAAGGAATACTTAAATAAGGCTACAAGAGTCGGAAGACTCGAGCAAGTCTCTCGAGTTCAAGAGATGAAGGATCTCGGAAAGAGGACGATAAAATTGTAGCTAAAGATGGAACATTACACGTATTGAATGACACCACCCTGACAGATTGGGGTGGACCACTTGTCAAGCATTGAGACCAGGTTGTGTCGGTCATTACGATATGTGTTGGGTAGAGAAAAGATGGAACCCGGAATAGATCGGTTCCAATGCATCGGAAGGTGGAGTTTACCATTAAGCTTGATTTGTAGTTCATGTTGGGAGTACATCTTGAATTCTTGATTTGAAGTTATCATAGAGGACACTAGTTTGCAAGGAGAGATACGGTTATCTCCGTTTGTACATCGTTTACTAAAAGAAGAGCAAGATGACAATGAAGGACAAGTATCCCTTACAACGAATGAGAGATCTACTGGATCGGTTGCAAGGGTCGGTAGTCTATTCTAAGATTGAGTTAAGATTTGATCGTCAACCATTGAGAATTCGAGACTGAGATACTACAATTACGGCATTCCGGACCAACCAGGGTCAAATGAGTTGTAGTTATTCCGTATGATCTTACTAATGTCCGGATAAGATATTTTGGTCTACTCTCGAGAAGAGAGAATTTGTATGGTTAATTGTCTCGGGGTGGCAACCCCGAAGGATGTGAAAGAAGTTACAAGTTATCTTAGATATGATGAGCTTTACCAGATATGTGAAGGCAGAAGTTGTGTAACACCTTTTATGGTAACCCACTACGGATGAAAATGAAGTATTGAATGGGACGAAAATTGACAATAAAGTTGTTGAGAGTTAAGGGAGGATTTATTGGTACAACTGTTTCGATTTACCTTGAGGTATTATGGGTTTGAAGTGGACAATTTATTCTCCAAGACAAGGCCTTGATTGGGTATTAAGGAGCGATGTAAAAGTAATAGCACACTGGTATCGTTAGTAGAAATGGTGCGAAGTAAGGTACTTCCTTCGTTACTTGGAATTACCACAAGAATTGAGGAAACATAACATCGAAGTTTGGTTTGGCAAGAACCAAAGCTAATGGTGTAAATTGGAAGTTCGATCTTCTTTGATAGAGACATCAAAGAGAAACCTAATGGAAATTCCGCATTGAGAAAGACCCGAGAAGGAAGTTGAGTTCCGATATATTGGACCTTTTGAGATCTTAAGCACAAGATTGGGAAAATGGTTTACCGGTTGGCATGGCTGCCGAGAGTAGAGGGGGTTCACCCGGTGTTTCATGTGTATCAATCTGAGAAGTATAGGTATGACTCGAGAAGTTTTGCCGGTCTCGATGAGTTAGTGGCGTCGTAGAACCAATGAGGCTAATAGGAAGTCGGGGGATAATATCTTTAGTTGAAGTTACGGGGAGTTAGTAGCATCGATAGAATCGATGGGTTATACCTAGTTCTTCCCTTAGTTGTGTTATGTGTATATGCCATGTTATATGCGGTTTGTGCCCCGTGCGGGAATGTGCTATGCGACGTGATATATCTAGCAATGGTGGTTCAAGTAGTTTTTGTATATAGATTACGAAGTTCCAGCCTTCTTAGTTTGAGAGTTTATACCTCGGCCTTAGAGACCGAGAAGTTCGACGCATAGCAAGTTTCGGGACGAAACTTGTTTTTAGGGCGATCTGATGTAACGCCCCAATTTTTAGGCGCATTGCGTTTTTTTTTTCCGGCTTTTATCGATATTTTAATGTCTTAAATATTTTTACGAGTATTTTTACGTCGTGAATGAAATTCTACGAGTATTTCAGTTATTATATGATCTCGTAAAATAAATTGCAAGAATCGTTTTGGTACTTCAAAGTATATTTCGCGAGCTTATTTACATATTCGATCACATATGTTTCCCGTGTATTTATTTTCGGAAAAGTTTTCGATTCAAAACTTCCGTTCCGATTATTTTATTTATTTTTAGTTCTCTATTTCCTTTTTTTATTCTTTTCTCTTTTTCTTTCTCCCTACTTTCCCCTCTCTCTCTCTCTCCAGGATGGTGAAAAGACTCTTTGCCTCCCTCTGCAGCTCTATCTCAACCTACCTTGACCCCTCGTTAACCTTGTGCATTGCCTAACACGGCTGGTCTGTTGCCCCTCTGTAGACTCTGAACCCTCACTTGCAAATCCTCATCCCAACTCCCTCTGTCTCCTCTTTTCTACCCTCACCATGCTCTGTTCTTCTACACCTAGCCTCGACATCGACCTCCACCACGAGCACCTCCCCTCTCAAACATGTTATCGAGCAACCCTCCCCGGATTCAGAAGCATCCACACTACACCCTCTCTCGAAGCCCAACTGTCGGGAACGCTCGCCGCCAGCCCCACTTCTCCTTTTCTTTTTTAAATTGCGGCTAGTTGACCATGAAATCCACCGCATCGCTCCGCGGGACACCCGCAGCGCCGCCAAGGGAGCCGGGCCATTTGTCGTCCTGCCCTACCATCGTCTCGCCACCACCTGTGAAGCCGGGCCATTATCGAGTTGCCGCCGGGTGTAGCAGCTCAACTCTAGCCCTCCTATGTGGTCCCTTTCGAACCCCGGAGCCGGATATCCCTTCCTCTGCGTCGCCGCCAGATCCACGCAACCCTTGTCCTTCTGCGTAACTGCGTTTGATTAAAGGTTGAAGAAGGATATTTTGCTTTAATTATTCCGGGCCCCCTATCTTTTGTGCTAATTACAATTCTGACCCACTATTTTGTATTTACAGTTTGGAACCCAGTTTTTATATGTGAGCATTATACCCTTGTGCAGAATTATTTACAAATATGGGCCATATTTTGTTATTGCAGTTTACGACCCAACTTTTATGAATTATCAATTGTGGCCTTTGTTCTTTTAATATTGGGAGTATGACCCAAACATTTATTTGCGGATTATGACCCAAGTTCACATAAGTGTATTTTTGCCCGGATAATGTTTGAGTGGTTTGTTTATCCTTGACTTAGAAAACGAGTTTTACCTTGAGTTATGATGTTGTTTAGGTTGCCCGGAAAATAAAATTACGGATTTTAAACATGCGTTTTACTTCGAGTTCTAGTCTTGTATTTACTTACACGATGTTTTATGCCCTTTTTGGATTAAATTCGGTTTATGGCTCAAAGTGTTATGACGGGTTTGGCCAAAGAGTTATTTTTGGAAAATGTTTTAAGCTCTTGAGTTCCATATTTATAGCCGGTGATTTAATTGTGTATTTATGACGCATGTTTATGATATTGTGTATTTTGACACGGAAAGTATTTTAGCGAGTTTTAACCTCGGTTTTGGAAATGAGTATTACCTTAGATTTTTAGATATTATATATTACGACCAAATTTAGCATATGAGCTAAATTTGCTTAATTTTGGTGTTAGGTTCGGAAGCGTCCCGATAGAGGCCTAACGATTCCAAGGTCGACATCCAATGATCGACTTCCGTCTTTCGACGTCGTGTGAGTATCCTTTCCCGCAATCTAGTAATGTTAGTATTAATTAGTATCATGCTAGGTTGGATAATCTAGCATAACCTAGTGAGCATACCAAGTAGTGGTTTGGACCTTAGGTGAGTTTTGAGGATTGTGGATTGTTGTAAGACGTTGAGTGTTTGGTTGATCTTGTGAGTATCTGAGGCTTGAGGTTGTGGTTATATGGATGGTGAGATTATGGACTAGAATATGCGTATCCTAGCATAGTGTTGATACCGTTGAGATTGTTGACACTAGGCATGTTTATCCTAGTATGTGTTATGGGTTATGATCCTGCGAGATCATAAGGTTTAGAAGTCTTAGGACTTCTAGCTTCTGTTGAGTGTGATGTGAGCATGAGGTATTCTAGGATGCGGTCCTAGAATTGAGAGTCAAATGGTCTTACGTAGATCATTTGTATAGAAGTCTAAGACTTCTATTGTGAGTGGGTTGTTATTGATATAGTTACCTTCTTATGAGCAGGTTATGAGCTTCCTCCCTAAGGAAGCGAGAGTGTTGTGAGTTGAGTGTGGTGACGAGGTAAGTCTCCGGACTTACTTAGCTCGTATTCCTTGTATTAGCATTGATGTGTGTTGGGTGGTGTGTGTTTATTGTTTATTGTTTATTGTTTATAACAATTAAACCGGAATTAGGATTACCGACCTTTATATTATTGGCCCAAGTGTATGATAACGGGCGGTGACAACTTGCTTGGCTCCCGCGAGAGCTAGGAGGTTCTCGGCGACTATCCCGTGCTGGTAGACGGTCAGATGCATCAGTACCATTCCATGCCGGTAAGTAGGGACCGAGGCGAGTTTCGGTGACTCTCGTGTCACAACCTAAGTTGAATTAGAACGGGATACGACTTAAAAATAATAAAGATAATAAACCGGATTGATGTGCTTTTATGTATGTTGTATGCTTGTGATGAGATTACTTGTGTATGTGCCTTTCCCATTAATTCTAATGCTTCGAATATGAGCTAACGGTTTTATACCGATTGTTGTAGATTGCCTTGCAGGTTAGGAATGCGGCCGAGAGATCCGGAAAAGTGGGCAGCCGGGGTCCGTACATTTTAGGAAGGGTTTTTGGATAGAGTTGAGTTGTGTTTCGTCCTTCGATAGTTGTGTTTTGTGTGCCGTGTTTTTGGCGTTCGGGTTTTGTGTTGTATCTCGGCTGAAGTCTTTTGTTTGTATAGTTTCGGGTTTCATTGCATTGCATAAAAATGTATTTCATTTTGGCCTTTATTTGTGCCTTGTTGCAAGATCCGGTGAAATTGTTGTCAGGCTAAGGGTCGGGACCCATTGTGAGGTCCCAACCCGTAGCATCCCGAGTCTTGCGGATTCGGGGTGTTACATCATGATCATCTAGTAGCATCTTTGGATGTAACTAGAACTACGGTATCATCGTGGGAGGCAAAGGCGAACGCTGTTGCACAAGGTCTTAACAAACTACTAAAGGAAATAGATGACTCGATGAAGACAATATTAGATTTGGTCTCGGATGGATTAATGGTGAAAGGTTCACCTTTGTGGTGCTTTTCGGCCACTTTACTTTTGACAGATGTTGCTCGTGCAATGTTCAAGTCGATGCCCAACAAATAAGTCCATATTCCAATGGTTGGATTGGCAGTACACGAAAGAAGAGAAGAAGGGTGTTTTGCCCTGATAAGTGACCTACATAGTAGTTCTAGTTTGCATCCTAATTTGCAACTTGTTTATTCTTTACAGTTGAACTTGTTTAATTTCGTGTTGATGTGCCTTGCCTCTTGCATGAACTTCAATAAAATCTATGTAGTTGTTTTCACTCATGAAATATGTTTGGTTTGATTAATATTTTATTATTTTGTCCATGTGTTAGTATTTATTAATTATGTTTCATTCCATTATCGGAGCAGGACAATGTCGGGACGTGGCACGTGGCGTAGATTACAACTTCTCAGTTTGCATCAATTACAAAACGAGAGTGATTTGCTTGCACAAATTGTGCCGTCTATTGTACACCAGAAAATTATGCCGAAGAAGACAATAACCCTAAGGCTCACAATTACACAAAAAATGTAAGACTAAGCACAACTAATATATTGTACACCAGAAAATCATGCCGAAGAAGAAGAGAAGATTGAAGAGAGACCTTTTCGTAGCTGGAGTTCGCATCATTCGACGGACCCCTTTCCTCATCGTAGATGTTGCATTATCAGACGGAGAAGCAATTGTCGTCGTAGTCTCGCAGCTGGCGGTCGCAACCTCTTGGATGGACCCCTTTCCTCTTTTCTCTTCGCCTCTCTTCTCTTGTCGTCTTTTCTTCTCTCGTCCTTTAGTTCTTTTGTTAGGGAAAATAAGCATGGTATTGATTCAAGGCAATTTCGGGTACATGAAAATATTAAACCCCTCCAATAAAAATAACCTTGAGATCTCAAGTTTATTTTTTTACGGGTTTAAAAAACCAAATAAACTCGTACAAATAAAAACCCATTCATGTAAACAGTTACCAAAAAATCAGCACGGGTTTATAAACTATTGAAAGGTTTATAAACCTTTGCTAAACAGGGCCTAAGGTCTAATTGCTCTTGTAATACAGAAAAACGCACAAGATCGAAGGTTAGACTGTCGTTTAAACAAGAACAAGAACAAACACAATTTAACGAGGTTCGGAAAAATTTCCTACATCCTCGGAGCCTCAACACATCACTCATTCCACTATCAAAACGAAACAAAGAAAAAATACAAAGACAAATGTAAGAACAATAATATCCGCACAACTTGTAGACTTAAGGGATTAACCCTAGAATGTCCTTACAAAGCATTTGCTTCATCAAAAAATATAGAAGAAACAAAACAAGAAGGCGGGGTCACTATTGGCGCTTGGCAAGTTTCAAAACTCTTTGTTAAAGAATAGGATATCAGACAAGAAACGAGTTTCAAAATGGAACACCACACTATTGTGCTCAAATATAGTATATTTGAAGCTCCTCAAAGCCCTAAATGAAACTCGTTATTTCATTTAAAATTGAGACACACAACAATATGGCCCTTTTTAATGGTCCAGTCGGCCAGCCATTTGGGTCCAAATACAAACAAACATATGCAACCCATAAAGAGCTATGTTGGGCCTCACGTGGGCTTCAAAACTTTAAAATTGTGAAGTCTTCACAATTTGCCCTTCTAATTTCTAAGTTCATCTAATAGTGGATTTTTGAGCAAGACCGTTATCAACCCATTTTTCTTTACCTTTACTTGAATTCTGAAATATGTAAGAAATTCCCGCAAAATAAAAACTTCTCACTGATCACTATTTTAGTGCCAAAATCTGTTGGGTTAGTATCACCATCAACTTTATCAACAAGTAATTTATTTGACTCTACTTGTAAACGAATATCGTGATATCTAACATCAATATGTTTAGTCTGTTCATGATAAACTGGATCCTTACAAAGATATAATGTACTTAGATTGTCCATGTATAAAGTTGGCATAGTAGACTTACCTTCTATTTCAAACAAAATATTACTATTCCACCCAACTTCTTTACAAGCTTTAGTGACAACTACATACTCATCTTCGGTAGACGATAAAGCTACAATAGCTTGTTGCTGAGATTTTCAAAAAATACAGTTTCCACACCAAATATATACATAGGAAGTAGTAAATTTTCTATTATCTTTATTAGAAGCATAATCAGAATCTACATAACCAGTCAAATCATAAGAAGAATGATGTTTAGCATATAACAGTCCAAAATTCACATTTCCAGCAATATATTTTAACAAATATTTCATAGCTTCCCAATTTTTTTCATCTGGGGCATACATAAATCTACAAAGATCACTAATAGCAAAGGCAAGATCAGGTCAAGAAAAAATCATAGCATACATGACAGATCCTACAACATCATAAAGAATCTTACTCATGTGAGATTTTTCCTCTTTAGACATATTATGGACACGAGTTAAATTAATCGAAGTGCCCTCCTAAGGGTATTTTAGAAGATTTAGCATCTTTCAGATTGAACCTATCTAGCACCTTAGTCACATAGTCAGATTGGGAAAGCCAAGTTTGTCTCTTAGACCTATTTCTTTCAATTTTATCCCTAAAATTCCTTAAGCAGGACCTAAGTCTTTCATATCAAAGTTATTTCGAAGGGAATTTTTCACCTCATTTATCTTAGATTTGGATTTACAGATTAATAGTATATCATCCACATAAAGCAAGATATATAAAGGAGAATCAATTTTGACAAATTTAAAGTACAAACAGTTATCATATTGACTTCTTATAAAACATAAGCTTTTCATGCATGTATCAAATTTGATATTCCATCGCCTAAGAGACTGTTTCAAACCATATATGGATTTATTTAACAAACACACATAATCAAGGCGATTTTTGTCTGTAAAACCTTTTGGTTGTCTCACTTAGATAGTCTCATAAAGGTCTATACGCAGAAAAATAATTTTAACATCCATGTGTTCTACTTCATAGTCATAAATTATAGCTAAAGCAATAAGCCATATCATGGTCATATATTTCACAACAAGAGCAAAAATGTCATTGTAATCTATACCTTCCTTTTAAGTAAACCCTTTAGCCACAAACCTAGCTTTAAATCTAGGAGGGTCATTAAGTTTAATGTCATCTTTGATTTTATAAATCCATTTGCAGTCAATAGTTCTAACACCATTTGTTTTAGGAACTAATTTCCAGGTTTTGTTCTCATGCATAGAGCTAATCTCTTCATTCATAGATGCTAGCAAAATCTTAGATTGACTACATTTAATAGCATGCTCATACAACTCAGGAGTATAAGTATTAACAATCACATCAGTAATCAATGCAACAAATTCTACCAAATTATTATCCCAATCATACACAAAACTCACCAATGTTTATATACGTAGGATTAAAATACTTTGGATTAGAAACTGTAGCTCAAGGAGCTCTATCAGAAGTAAGTTGATAATCAGACATATCAATAGCAGTAGGAACAAAATCGGAAACCACAACAAGATCATAAGCATAAATAAGAGAAATGTCTGAAATAATGTCCGAATTAGTTACAGTTTAATTACAGTCCTAGAAGTTTCAGCATTGATAGAAGCTGAGTTAGAGTTAGAGTTAGAATTGCTTACAGTTCCGCCTGATTGGTGAGGTGTGTTGTCTTCTGAGATATTTTCCACCTCAATACTTTCCCTGGTTTGTTCAGTAGTAGCATTACCAGGAGCATTACTTATGTGTCTTTAAAAAACACCAATATCAAACTCTTCAGTTGGCTCAAGGGTGTCACTTGGTAAGAAATTTTTTTCCCCCTGTCCTTATTAGTATTCTCAATAGTAGTTGTAAGAAGATTTTTAAATTGAAAATCAAATTATTTAAACGTTACATCTCTACTAGTTATAACCCTATAACTATCAAGTTGTATAACAAGTAATTTGTAGCATTTGACCCCTTCCGGATAACCTAGCATCACACACTTGAGAGATCTTGGATTCAGTTTGCCTTGTGAATGGTGAGCATAAGTTGTACAACCAAGAGGTCTTAAGTGTTCTATATTTGGTTTTTTATCAGTCCACATTTTTTGTGGGGTCTTAAATCCTATATCAGATGAAAGCATTCTATTCATCAAATAAGAAGTTGTATTTACAACCTCTCCCTAAAGGGATTGTTTCATTCCTGTAGAAAAAGCATGCATCTAGATTTTTCCAACAAAGTCCTATTCATCTTCTCAGTAGTCCTATTCTGTTGAGGAGTTCCCGGAACAGTCAAATGTCGTTTTATACCATTTTGCAAGCAATATTCATTAAAGTCATGTTTACAAAATTCTAAACCATTACTTGTTTTAAGACATTCGAGTTTATGGTTAGATTCATTTTCAACTTTGATTTTCCAAAGTTTAAAAGTGTTGAAAGCTTCACTTTTGATCAATAAAGGAAATAAAATATTTCCAACCTCCTATAGTATCAACTTAGGCAGGGCCCCACATATCAAAATTGAATGTATTCAAGAGGATATTTAGCAACATAGGTAGATCTATTGAAATTAACCCTGTAACTTTACCAAAAATGCAGTTTTCACACATGTCTAATGCAACAGGTTTATGATCAAAATAACCATTGTTAAACATGTAATGCAAGCATTTATTTCCTATATGTCCAAAACGAGCATGACATAATTTGGTTTGTTCAAGGTTCATGTTCACAACAAAATTTAAAATATTCAATTTAGGAGAACCAACAACATGATATAAGCCATTTTCTTTACACTTTTAAGGAGGATTTAACCATTTTTAATCACATTCCTAACACCATTATTTGTGTGAATCTGGCAGCCTAGGTCATCAAAAAGACTTTCACACAGTAAATTTCTTCTAAGTTTAGGCACCCTCCTAACTTGTTGAAGAGTTTTGATTTTATTATCATGAATCATGAAGGGAATGTTACCAATGCCTTTTATAGATTAGGAAGTATGATCTCCTAATCTAACCACCCCGTTATAACATTTATGCAGGAAATCAAAATATTTTTCATGAGGAGTAGAATGCATGGTACAACCAAAATCAAGAATCCAAGCATCAAAATCATCATTAGAAACAACAAGCAATTCATCATCATAAAAAGCATGAGACTTAAGGTATTGGTAGAACCATTCTTGGACTTACTAGCATCATCCTTCTTCTTCTTCTTATTACAATCAGGAGTCTTGTGACCCGTAATACCACAATGGCAACAAATAATCTCCTTTTTAACAAATTGAATAGAAGAACTCTTTTGATTATAACTAGTTCTAGAATCTCCTTTCATTTTAATGACCTTTAGAGTGTTATTCTTTTCAGTTATGACATCAAAAATATTTTTCCTAGTTAAATCTGCATGTCCATATTGAATAACGCCTTTAAAATTATCAAATTGAGAAGAGAGGGAGTTAAGAATTATAACAACTTGGTGAACTTCATCTATAGGATCCTTACATCGTTCTAAGTCCTGAGTCGTTCTTAAGAAACTATCCAACTTATCTGAAGAGAAAGGTTAGTATTCATTTTTATGGTGAATAACCTACACAACAAACTAACTCTACTATGCAAAGACTTAACTTCATACAACTCTTTAAGAGTTGTCCAAAGAGTTTTTACTATTGTGTGAACTAGAACTTGCCGGCCAACTTCATCCGTGAGCCTCATCATAATCTCACTATAAGTCTGCAGACCCATTTCCTTTCTTTCTTCAGCATTGAGCATGTATGAATAACTCTCGTCTACTACATGCCGCACCTTCTCTTTCACCAAGACTTCTTTCATCCCAATACACCACATACAAAAATCAGAACACACCATCATAGGGTTTTATTATGTAATAAGAGTCAAACTATTATTATAATATGAAATAGGAAAAGAAAGAAGTTAGAGAAGCTGGAAATACGCAAAAGATAAGACTACATACAAGTTAAAATCAACATGTAAGGATAGATGATATGAAGATTAGTACAGAATGACAACATTGGAAGCTTAAAGAAGCAAAGAAAAACAATGTTAACAAACTAATTAATCACTTAAAACGCAACAAGAACTATGTTCAAGAACAACCAAAAGATGTCACGGGCTGAAGGGATTAATCCTAGAAAGTCTTACTAGACATTAGCTTTTCAGATCTATTACATGATGTAAGAGATCTATCAAGATCTGTAACCAACAAATAAAAAAAATAGAAAAGAAGTTGTGATAGAATCAGTAGAAAAGAAAAGAAAAAAAGCAATTCTGAAATTTTCAAAAGGCAAACTGATTCGAAATCAAAAAACAAGATCTAATAATTTTCGGAAAAACATAACTAAATCTTAAAATCGCATATGAGAACTTGTATTCTAAAATCAGAACATATTCGAAATCGAAAGCTAGATCTGAAGTCTTTAAATCGCAGTTTTTTAAAAACGCATACAACCATATCTAAAACGTCAAAAACGCATACAACCGGATCTAAGTTAAACTGGTATAAAAAACTGGGAGAACATAAACCGGATTTAATATTTGGGTTCAAAAAATAGAAAAAAACGAGCAGATCTAAAATTGACAAAATTTGTAATACAAATCTGAAGAATAAAGAGTCGAAATATCGACCAAATTTGAAAAGAGAAACAAAACTAGAAAAAATCAGATTTGAAACCCCGTTTTGAAAAACAAAACAATTTGAAAGCGGGTCTAGATTTCTCGTAACTCAAAATGCTAGAATTTGTAGGTCATTGCCTTTAAAGGCTCACATACCACTTTGTAGTTCAGAAAAATGCACAAGATCAAAGGATAGAGTGTCGTTTGCACAAGAAAAAGAACAAACACATTTTAACGAGGTTCAGAAAAATTTTGTACATCCTCAAGACATCACCCAATCCACTATCAAAACGAAACAAAGAAAAAATACAAGGACAAATGTAAGAACAACAATATCTGCACAACTTGTAAACTTAAGGGATTAATCCCAGAAAGTCCTAACCAAGCATTTGCTTCATAAAAAAATATAGAAGATACTAAACAAAAAGAGGAAAACAAGAAGGCGGGGTTGCTGTTGGCGCTTCGCGAGTTTCAAAACTCTTTGCTGAAGAATAGGAGAGCAGACAAGAAACGAGTTTCAAAATGGAACGTCACACTATCGTGCTCAGCTACAGAAGGAGTACACTTGAAGCTCCTCAAAGACCTAAATAAAACTTGACGTTTCATTTAAAATTGAGACACACAACAATCCGGCCCTTTTTAATGGTCTAGTCGGCCAACATTATTAGCATATCCCAAAACCAAATACACGTACTAATAATACCTATAAAGTCGGCCACATTTTTGCCATTGCTGAATTGTCCGATGGTCCTCCGGCAAAATCAACACCATACGGGAAATAGTCAGCCCAGCCCACGGTGGGCAGCAAGTTGTTGTTGCCGGTGTCAAGCACTCAAGCAGCGAGTCTCCAAACACGAAAAGCGCCGGTGCTAGCGGCGTTTTCGATTCGGCGCGGCAACCACCGTTGAGAGAATGGTAGAGACTCGTTTAGAGGATGAATTGCAGAAAGTGGGCCAACATTTTCGTTTCTCAAATCAACTTTCTTCATCTGCTTAAATAATTGATTAATTTGGATCAAGTAGTATTGACAGCTATTATATATCGATCGGCAAGTAATCCCACCGGAATAGAAGAGATCGTCGGTCAGATTGCGTTATAAGCCGCCATGGCCAGCGAAGCTAATTGTTAACTCCACCTTGATAAATAAGACATTACTTATGGTTGATGAAAGCCAAAACCTTGGTTTCCAGGTTTTTGTAAGACCTTACAAGTTTTGGTAAAGTCATTACAGTGTCTGGTCGAAAAATAAGACATTACTTATGGTCGAAAAATGTGTGTCTTGCTCATGCCCAGAAAATATTTTTTGAGAAACAAATCCCTTCAGTGGCTACTTCTTCAAAGCCAAAGCAAAAACAAACCCATAATGTCTTAACTTTAGTGGCAAATATTGTTTTTACTTTGCTTGCTAGGTGTGTCTTACCACGAAAGCATTCCAGAGAGTTGATCACTGACAACCTTTTGGAAATTTTGGATTTGATTCTTACTGGGTATGCGATTGATGTCCCTAACCTCATTTTATCCTACATGTTACACACTGTAAATACCCCTTTGACAGCCCCTCTTCCTTATGCCAACTTATTTCCAAAGATCTTCGAGTTCTTTGAAATTGATACTACAGATGAGGATAAGGTTTATCATAAGGGACAAATTGATGAGGACTGTTGGGGAAGACTTGGAGTTGAGAAAACTTTATCTGGAGAATGGATTCTGAAGAAACATCAACCAACTGCTCAACTTTCTTCTGAACAGAGAATTCAAGATTTAGAGGCCGAAGTGGATGCCTTGAGGAAAGATTTGAATACTGCCCGAGCTGATATTGTCGATAGACAAGATGATACACATGAGAAGCTTTTAATGGTCAATGAGAAGCTTAATCAGTTACTATTTTTGACTTCTCTATCTCATAGGGCAACTACTACAATCATGCCTTTGGATGAGGATGCTGTGGAACACATTCAAGAAGTGTGTCAGAATGTTGTAATTAATTGTGAACGCAAGGTGCTAAAAAGGTGCATTCTTCGACCCGTAGTACCTGAGCCATCTATCTTGACAGTGGAGGAATATGGCTTAGTCAAGAAATACAGAAATGAGCAGGAAAAACATTTAGCAAAATTGATGGCTTGGACCACAACTGGTGAGGCACAAGATAGATGGAGGGAAAAGGTGCGTAATCGTTTTCGTGGACAACGAGCTGGTTCTTCTTCAAATTATGGGCAATGGTTTGATGAAGTGGTTGAAGTCTCGGATGATGAAGATTGATCCTTTCACATTCTCAATTTTTTTTGCTGAAAGACAAAAAGGGGGAGAATATTTCTGTCTTTTGAATGTTTTGAAAACCTTTGGTGTGTTTTGGTTTGGTTGTTTTTGGTTTTGAAAAACTTGCATGATTCGATCTTTTTCAAACATTTGATCCTACATGTGATTATGCTATATTATTTGTTATTGTGTTGTTGTGTTGTTCAAATGCAGGAAATAGATCATAAGTTTTGTCTTTCATCAAGGGGGAGATTGTTAACTCCACCTTGATAAATAAGACATTACTTATGGTTGATGAAAGCCAAAACCTTGGTTTCCAGGTTTTTGTAAGACCTTACAAGTTTTGGTAAAGTCATTACAGTGTCTGGTAAGGCCATACCATATTACAGAAAACCTTGGTTTCCAGGTTTCAGTAAGGCCTTACAAAAACTGGTAAGACCTTACCAAAACTGGACAAAAACTACAAGTGAGTTACGTACGTCCAAATAGATTTTCCTTCTTGTTGAGTTAATTAAGGGATTTGATTTTAACAAATCTTTGATTTGTTTTAATTAAATCTTCTTGAGATAAAATTGGAAGATTTCCTCAACCTCAACAAACCGTGCTTGACTTTGACTGCTTGACTTCAACCTACAAAATCTCAACAACCCAAATCTCAACAACCCAAGATATCCGAGGATCACGAAGGCAAGATCTTTCTCAACGTACAAGAATGCTGATGCGATTGCCTATTTAAGAGACAATGAAGAAGAGACAAAATAGACATGTTCATTGCCTACTTCGGAAACACAAGTGACAATTCGACTTATCTCACAAAGTGTTGTTCTCACATTCGAAGCTTCATCATTCTACTTCCCTGAGAGTGTGAGATCTTTTTCGAGCTGATAGTACAATTCAACTAGGATCATACAAACCGTTATCACTTCTAGACACGTTGGATACGAGTGTTGTATCTGGAGTTAATAGCATGAATTATAGTCTATATTTTGGGGTTTGTTTGGACGTTTTATCTTTCATAATCTGCATGTTTGTATGTACATTACGTGATTTTACTACCATTTCATCTACCTTTGCGAGAATCGAGGTCTACACCTAGTTTCGTTGTAATTGCAGGTAATATGGCACGTTTTGCATCAAAAAGGAGCAAAAGGAGTCATGAGTCATTTGGAGCTATATCCAGGGAGCGTATCCATGGATTAAAGATTTACTTTGGAGCAGATTCAAGAGATTTCACATTCTGTCGTGACTCACCTCGGTTGACCAGAAAGTCACCTCGACCGAGGCGATCCAGAGACGCCGACTCGACCGAGGCGAACACCTAGGACGCGGCGAGAATATTTTATTCTTGGATGAGATCTTTTAAAATTGGAAAGTGATCTTATATTTTTGGGCTTGGCTTCTGGAAGGAATGAGATATGCAGAATCATATATTTTACCTATTTTTATGGGAAGATATCTTCTTAAGATTTATTATCTTTGGAGGTTTATTTTCCTATAAATTGGGTTGGATTTCCACAATTCCATGATCACGCTATACCGTCGATTAGGGTTTATAGCACGCAGCAGCAGCAGCATACTCCAGTGGAGAGTTTTGAAGAACCTTTTTGAAGGTTGAAGGAAGATTGAAGTTCATAGCTTTTATAGCTTTTTGGAGGGTTTGTAAGATTGTCTTCAATTCCCTCATTGATTGTCTTGTCTTTTTGGATTGCTATCCAAGGAACGCTTTGTTGTGATATTTGATTCAGTTATTGAAGTCTTTTCATTAAATTCTTCTTTGTCCAAATATTCACTTTCTTCCCATATATTTTAATACTTTCATTATGATGATGAGTGGCTAATTTCCTTGTGTGATTCTAGGGTGATTAAGCTGAAGGTTGTGGGAAAAACAATGATAGAATAATCTTAGATTCCAGTAGGATCCTGAAAGTTCGAATCTTTAACCTTAACCCTAAGCATCTCGTTCGGTTGATGAACATCTCGGCCGAGGTGGAATTCTTCTGACCGAGGTGACTTATCTGAACCTAAACAGAAAGTTAAGTGTTAGAGTTTGCTAAATCCTATTCTTATTACACCTTCCTGGTTCAATGCAAGCTCAGGATGAGACTTACCCGGTAATTCCTTAGTTTGTGTATCAACGATCATAAGTGTAGGTAATAAAGGTTTATCCTTTATTAGGGTTTGAGTGTGCTTCCATCCCATCTTTGTGGGTTAGCCTGAGACTTACCCGGTAAAGGTTGATTCTATTCCCTTAGATGGTATGTTAGTTTGAGGTTATAGTTCTTTATCTTGATTCCTTGAGACTTACCCGGTAATAGGAGTTACGGTTTAGGATTAGTGTGTAGTGAGACTTACCCGGTGATCTACTCCACTTTAGTAACACCTTCCCCACGCAAAAATCTCAGCTTTGTCCGCTTATCTATATATCTTGAGTTGGAACCACAACTAGATGCTTTAATCCCTAGAATTGCATGTTTGCTTTATTGACTTCTTATTCATCTTTGATTGTGTTAATCGCTCTTGTGGTTAGAATTGACATAGCACACCGTATTGACTTCGTTTCACCGAGTCCCTGTGATCGACCCCTGGAATGTTCTTGCTTTTACTACGATTGACCCGTACACTGCGGGTTCGCATCCTTGTTTTAAGCTTAAGTCTAGGGTTATAAATTTAAAGCTTGCACACACCGTTTGGAGCGAACAAGTTTTTGGCGCCGTTGCCGGGGACTTGGTCTAGACCGAGCCGGTACGGTTTGCTCTTGGGCGCTTGCCCCGTTTCATCTAACCACTCTACTTGAGTGACGACTTTTGCAGGTTCTTTCTTAGGTATATGCGAAGAACCCGCGCTGGGAAGGAAATCGTTCCATACGATCCCGAACCAGAAAAGACATACAAGCGACGCTTAAGAGAAGCGAAGATGGCCCAACAAGACGATCGCGATCTTGCGGCCGAATTAAAAGAGACGCAAGAGCTGCTACGTCTCAGTAAGGAAGAACTAAGGCAAGAGAAAGAAGAGAATCGTGCCAGGACTGCAGCTATCGAAGCAGAAATAGCAGTTATACGAGACCAGATTCTACTTCGACCGAGGGAAGATCCTCCTGTTGATCCTCGACCGATGCAGGATCCAGTAGTTGACCCGCAACCGAGGCAGATTCCAGTACCTGACGCCCCGGCCGATGTACTTCCACCTCGGATGCCAGTCCGAGATGTTCTTCTTGCAGGAATCCCACGAACCCTAGGTCAAAGGATGGACCCTAATCAACAGCTGAGGCGTCCAGGGGTGAACCTAGGAGATCCAGCGGATCATGACTACGAACTTCGACCGCAAGTTCTGTCCATGATTCGCCAATGCCAATTCGGAGGGCTAGAGAAGGAGTCGCCACATCAACATCTTCAAAACTACGAGATCTTGATGGAAACCTTGCGACCTTCCAGAATTGAAAATAACAACTACAAGCTAAGACCTTTTTACTTTTCTTTAAAAGATAGAGCTCTTACTTGGTATCAATCTCTTCCTCCAGGAAAAATTAGCACATGGGAGGAGATGACTACGGAATTCTTAACCAAATTCTTTCCCCCCTCAAAGACCGCTGAAATGAGAGGGAAGATCAATGCTTTCATCATGAAGGACAAGGAGAGCTTGTCCAAATCTTGGGAGCGATTCAAGGATATCCTTTTGGATTGCCCACATCATGGGATTCCAAAGATCGAGTTGTTGGAGATCTACTTCAAAGGGTTGGACGGAAGCACCCAGTTCAATCTCCAACTACTCTCCGCCGGTACCTTCATGGTGTTCGCTCCAAACGGTGTGTGCAAGCTTTAAATTTATAACCCTAGACTTAAGCTTAAAACAAGGATGCGAACCCGCAGTGTACCACAAGAGCAATTTAACACAATCAAAGATGAATAAGAAGTCAATAAAGCAAACATGCAATTCTAGGGATTAAAGCATCTAGTTGTGGTTCCAACTCAAGATCTATAGATAAGCGGACAAAGCTGAGATTTTTGCGTGGGGAAGGTGTTACTAAAGTGGAGTAGATTACCGGGTAAGTCTCACTACACACTAATCCTAAACCGTAACTCCTATTACCGGGTAAGTCTCAAGGAATCAAGATAAAGAAATATAACCTCAAACTAACACACCATCTAAGGGAATAGAATCAACCTTTACCGGGTAAGTCTCAGGCTAACTCACAAAGATGGGATGGAAGCACACTCAAACCCCAATAAAGGATAAACCTTTATTACCTACACTTATGATCGTTGGTAAACAAACTAAGGAATTACCGGGTAAGTCTCATCCTAAGCTTGCATTGAACCAGGAAGGTGTAATAAGAATAGGATTTAGCAAACTCTAACACTTAACTTTCTGTTTTAGGTCGGATAAGTCACCTCGGTCAGAAGAATTCCACCCCGGCCGAGATGTTCATCAACCGAACGAGATGCTTAGGGTTAAGGTTAAAGACTCGAACTTTCAGGATCCTACTGGAATCTAAGATTATTCTATCATTGTTTTTCCCACAACCTTCAGCCAATCACCCTAGAATCACACAAGGAAATTAGCCATTCATCATCATAATGAAAGTATTAAAATATATGGGAAGAAGGTGAATATTTGAACCAAGAAGAACTTAATGAAAACACTTCAATAACTGAATCAAATATCACAACAAAGCGTTCCTTGGATAATAATCCAAAAAGACAAGACAACTATTGAGGGAATTGAAGACAATCTTACAAAACCCTTCAAAAAGCTATAAAAGCTATGGACTTCAATCTTCCTTCAACCTTCGAAAAGGTTCTTCGAAACTCCCAAATTGGAGTATACCGCTGCTGTTGTCTTTCGGTCTATGCGGGGTTTTTTTTCGGTGTAAGCGGCCTGTTGGATTTGTGGAAATCCAACCCTTTTTATAGGAAAATAACCCTCCAAAGATAAAATATCTTAGAAAGATATCTTCCCATAAAAATAGGTAAAATATATGATTCTGCATATCTCCTTCCTTCCAGGAGCCAAGCCCAAAAATATAAGATCACTTTCCAAATTTAAAAGATCTCTTCCAAGAATAAAATATTCTCGCCGCGTCCTAGGTGTTCGCCTCGGTCGAGTCGGCGTCTCTGGATCACCTCGGTCGAGATGAATCAATGGTCAACCAAGGTGACTCACAACTGAATATGAAATCTCTCAAAACTGGTCCAAAGTGAATCTTTAATCCATGGCTATGCTCCCTGGATGTAGCTCCAAATGACTCATGACTCCTTTTGCTCCTTTTTGATGCAAAACGTACCATATTACCTGCAATTACAACGAAACTAGGTGTAGACCTCGATTCTCGCAAAGGTAGATGAAATGGTAGTAAAATCACATAATGCACATACAAACATGCAGATTATGAAAGATAAAACGTCCATACAAACCCTAAAATATAGACTATAATTCATGCTATCACATGGATATGGCGATTGACGAGGCTTGGGACTTCATTGAGAAGCAAGCCTTGCACATGGAGAAATATACCCACCAAGGAGCTGAAGATGGAGTTAAAAGAGTCAACTTTCAAGAGACTCAATCCAACAATAATCAACTCACGTCGTTGAAGAATGACGTGAAGCAATTGAAGGAGCTCTTGATGGCTCAAACTAAGAAGGAAGAGCAAGGGCAAAGGAACAACAACAATAACGGGTACCGTAACAACAACAACGGCCCCCGAAACAACAACTACAACAACAACAATAGAGGATCCAATAGCAACAACTGGAGGGCGAACAACCAAAACTATGGTAACAATCATTCAAACTCCAACTCTAATGATTCCTCTAACCCTTTCCTCTCTTCCCCTTCTTCTTCTTCTACTCCATTGAAAAGCCAAGGGCAAGGATCAAGTTCGTCTCAGCCAGAAAAGAAAGACACAGTTCTGGAGGCAATCTTGATCAAGCTTAGTGCTATGGAGAATTCTATGACTTCATTTCCGAGGGCCCAAAAGTCCTTCGAACAACAACTTGCTAGTAAGGCGAATGAAGCGCCAAGAGATCCAGGGAAGCTTCCAGCGAAGACGGAAACTAACCCTAAGGGCCAGTGCATGGCCATAACGACGAGGAGTGGACTTAAAACTGCAGATCCAGTACCTCGCTCGACGCAGACCACCTCGGTCCAGATCCAGTCGAAGAACACCTCGACCGAGATGCCAACCGAGGCGGAACAACAGAAAGCGGGAGGAACAACAGAAACTTATATTCCACCTCCTGCATATAAGCCACCACTTCCATTCCCTCAGTCCAGAGCCAGAGCACATCTAGACAAGCACTTTGGTAAGTTTCTTGACTTGATGAATAAGCTACATATTAATATTCCTTTCCTTGATGCTATTTTAGGTATGTCCGCCTATGGGAAGTTCTTAAAAGAAATCTTATCAAGGAAGAGGAAGCTGGAGGATGTTGGTGAAGTTAGGATGACATCTAAATCTTCGGAGCTTATCAAGATCATGAAAGAAAAGATGCCACCTAAGTTAAGAGATCCCGGCTCATTTTGCATTCCCATTCAAGTTGGGGATGTCACTTGTGAAGCCCTTTGTGATCTAGGAGCCAGCGTGAGCATCATCCCGCTGGAGCTATGCACGAAGATCGGTCTTGGAGAGCCCAAGCCGGTCAAGATTCGACTTTATATGGCGGATCGCTCCATTACCCATCCCGTGGGCATCTTGGAGGACGTTCCGGTCAAGTTAGGTAACTTCTATCTACCTATAGATTTTGTTGTACTTGACATTCCCGCAGATTATCCTGTTCCTATTATTCTCGGGAGGCCATTTCTAGCAACTTCGGGTTGCAACGTGGATTGCAAGAACGCCAAGTTGAAATTCAACGTTGGCGGCGATGAGGTGGAGTTCGCACTACTTGCAGCCATGAAAGGGGAGCAGCTGACTGATGATATCTTCAACATCTACGATGAAGAAGAATCAAGAGAATTGGTGAGCTCTATCCTCATTAACGACCCACTCGAAAGAGTTATTAGCTTCAGTTTAATGGAGGAAGGTATAGATGCTTCTTGTGATGCAGATATACGGAGCTTGAAGGCACTGGAAGAGGATCCAGGAGCTAAAACTGAGAAGCTAATCCAGGAGACGAGGATCTCCAGTCTCGGATCCAGTACCAGTACCTCGACCGAGGCACTTTCTGGACTGAGCGAGGCGACCGAAGAACATCTCGGTCAACGCCTATGCGCCTCGACCGAGGTCGATGGCGAGACGATTCTAACTGAGACTTCATCAAGTCCAGTTTCTGACACCACTCCACAGGAAAGAGGAAGCAGAGATCCCTCTCAGAAAGCACCCCCAGTTGTGGAGCTTAAACAACTCCCTAGTCACTTGAGGTATATCTTTCTTGGGCCGGATTCCACTTATCCCGTTATTGCTAGTGCTTCCCTCTCCGATTCTGAATTGTCTAAGTTAATGCATGTCCTGATAAAGCATCGAAAAGCTATAGGTTACACCACGGATGATCTTATTGGCATTAAACCTTCTTTCTGCATGCATAGAATTCTAATGGAAGATAATCATAAGACTTCACGGGAACCTCAAAGACGGTTGAATCCGATCATGAAAGAGGTTGTGAAGAAGGAAGTTCTTAAGTTGTTGGATGCAGGTATTATTTATCCTATCTCGGACAACAAGTGGGTTAGCCCGGTGCATGTCGTTCCGAAGAAAGGAGGGATGACCGTTGTGACGAATAAGAACAACGAGTTGATCCCCACGAGGACCGTTACGGGCTGGAGTGTTTGCATCGATTATAGGAAGCTGAACACAGCAACTCGGAAGGATCATTTTCCGCTTCCCTTCATCGATCAAATGCTCGAACGGTTGGCCTAGCATTCACACTTTTGCTACTTGGACGGCTATAGTGGATTCTTCCAGATTCCTATCCATCCGGATGATCAGGAGAAGACCACTTTTACTTGTCCTTGGGGGACGTTTGCCTACCGGAGGATGCCATTTGGATTGTGCAATGCACCCGCCACCTTCCAACGATGCATGATGGCTATCTTTTCCGAGTACATAGAGGAGATCATGGAGGTATTCATGGATGATTTTTCTGTATATGGTTCCTCTTTTGATGATTGCCTATCTAACCTTTCTCTAGTGCTTAAAAGATGTGAAGACACTAACCTTGTTTTAAATTGGGAGAAGTGTCATTTTATGGTTAATGAAGGCATTGTGCTAGGACACCTCGTTTCTAATCGAGGTATTTGACCCACTGGGACAGTGTGTCCCAAGTATGGGGTGTTTGTACCTATCTGACTACGTGATGTATTTTATTCGACTACTTTTGATGTACTATTTATCGGATATTCTATTTTATGCTTCACTTCTGCATTTATATGATTATCTGATATTACATGCATACCTACAGGTTATTTGATTGAGAAAAACGTCGAAACCGAAAAAAAAAATAAAAATTTTTTTACCTCGACCGCGGAGATTCTGGCCAAACGAGGCACTTCACCTCGGTTGAACCAAGAACACCTCGACCGAGGTGCGTAACAGAAAGTTTTCGAAAACGAATTTGCGTTACTTATCTGGATATGATCTCAGTGAAGATTCTGTTTACCTACTGGTTTTAAATTCTTTATGTGTTTGAAAGGTTTTATAATATGTTTAAGTTGCTAAATGCTTTGTTTAAAATTATTAGCATGTTTAATACTTTGTTTTTATCCAAATTATGTTGAATTTGAAGGTTGACACCGCAGGTTAAGTTCTCTCACTTTCTTCTTGGAAAGACCAGGGCAATTCATTCTCTTCTTCTTCTTCTTCTTCTTGATCATGCTTAGCCCCTCATATACATTTTGCCTCCTTTTACCTATCCAGGAATTTGGAAGCAAGCGAAGTGGTGAAAGCAAGTTAAAGTTGAGAAGTGGGCTGGAAGTGAAGTGTTAGAAAGTAATTCTAGGTTTGGGGAAGTCAATCATGAATATGAGTAACTCGGCACCATTCACATAGCCGGGTGTTTGTGTCTTGCCAAAGTCGGATTGAGCGATATTCCTAACGGGTCATGGTATGTGCATCAAGGGTTTGATGCATCTCGAGAAATTGATGATTGCAGATTTCCTAGGCTTCGGTTATTGTGCACCTCTGTTCATGCATCCCAAAAAGTAAAGTAAAAGAAAAGAAAAAGTGTGAGATAAGCAAAGCTTATTGGTGGAAGATGTTGCAAGTCAAAGTGAAGTGAAGTTCATCCTTTTCCCGGATTCTAGCACCACATTACCTTACATACATCCCTACCCTACACGTTTCTTGACCTTTTCTTTTGGGAAGCCCTTGAGACCTTGAGCTTGTTGATTGACTTAGTGGTTTAAACTGGATTATACATGATTGATTTTGATAATTATGATTTATTATACATTCTATGATTTTATGCAAAGATGAACAACTTTCTTATATTTATAAAATGTTTTGATCATATTGAGTTTTTAATTCCAGGAAGTATTCTCTTAGAGTGATCTATGATAGTTGCACACCATAAAATGTTTTTGAAAGACTTTTTCATTGATTTTATTGACTTATGATCCATTCTATTTTGTCTTCTATATGAGGAACTTGCTTGCGGACAAGCAAGGGCTAAGTATGGGGTATTTTGATAGCATGAATTATAGTCTATATTTTGGGGTTTGTTTGGACGTTTTATCTTTCATAATCTGCATGTTTGTATGTACATTACGTGATTTTACTACCATTTCATCTACCTTTGCGAGAATCGAGGTCTACACCTAGTTTCGTTGTAATTGCAGGTAATATGGCACGTTTTGCATCAAAAAGGAGCAAAAGGAGTCATGAGTCATTTGGAGCTATATCCAGGGAGCATAACCATGGATTAAAGATTTACTTTGGAGCAGATTCAAGAGATTTCACATTCTGTCGTGACTCACCTCGGTTGACCAGAAAGTCACCTCGACCGAGGCGATCCAGAGACGCCGACTCGACCGAGGCGAACACCTAGGACGCGGCGAGAATATTTTATTCTTGGATGAGATCTTTTAAAATTGGAAAGTGATCTTATATTTTTGGGCTTGGCTTCTGGAAGGAAGGAGATATGCAGAATCATATATTTTACCTATTTTTATGGGAAGATATCTTCTTAAGATTTATTATCTTTGGAGGTTTATTTTCCTATAAAAAGGGTTGGATTTCCACAATTCCATGATCACGCTATACCATCGATTAGGGTTTATAGCACGCAGCAGCAGCAGCATACTCCAGTGGAGAGTTTTGAAAAACCTTTTTGAAGGTTGAAGGAAGATTGAAGTTCATAGCTTTTATAGCTTTTTGGAGGGTTTGTAAGATTGTCTTCAATTCCCTCATTGATTGTCTTGTCTTTTTGGATTGCTATCCAAGGAACGCATTGTTGTGATATTTGATTCAGTTATTGAAGTCTTTTCATTAAATTCTTCTTTGTTCAAATATTCACTTTCTTCCCATATATTTTAATACTTTCATTATGATGATGAGTGGCTAATTTCCTTGTGTGATTCTAGGGTGATTAAGCTGAAGGTTGTGGGAAAAACAATGATAGAATAATCTTAGATTCCAGTAGGATCCTGAAAGTTCGAATCTTTAACCTTAACCCTAAGCATCTCGTTCGGTTGATGAACATCTCGGCCGAGGTGGAATTCTTCTGACCGAGGTGACTTAACCGAACCTAAACAGAAAGTTAAGTGTTAGAGTTTGCTAAATCCTATTCTTATTACACCTTCCTGGTTCAATGCAAGCTAAGGATGAGACTTACCCGGTAATTCCTTAGTTTGTGTATCAACGATCATAAGTGTTGGTAATAAAGGTTTATCCTTTATTAGGGTTTGAGTGTGCTTCCATCCCATCTTTGTGGGTTAGCCTGAGACTTACCCGGTAAAGGTTGATTCTATTCCCTTAGATGGTATGTTAGTTTGAGGTTATAGTTCTTTATCTTGATTCCTTGAGACTTACCCGGTAATAGGAGTTACGGTTTAGGATTAGTGTGTAGTGAGACTTACCCGGTGATCTACTCCACTTTAGTAACACCTTCCCCACGCAAAAATCTCAGCTTTGTCCGCTTATCTATATATCTTGAGTTGGAACCACAACTAGATGCTTTAATCCCTAGAATTGCATGTTTGCTTTATTGACTTCTTATTCATCTTTGATTGTGTTAATCGCTCTTGTGGTTAGAATTGACATAGCACACCGTATTGACTTTGTTTCACCGAGTCCCTGTGATCGACCCCTGGAATGTTCTTGCTTTTACTACGATTGACCCGTACACTGCGGGTTCGCATCCTTGTTTTAAGCTTAAGTCTAGGGTTATAAATTTAAAGCTTGCACACACCGTTTGGAGCGAACAGGAGTACTTTAGTTTTCCTTTTCGAGTGTGTGAGTTGCTAGATAGGAAGTGTAAGACTTCTGAGTTTAGAAGAGGGAAGGTCTTCTGAAAATTGTATCTGGAACTCATCAAGAAGAAGGAAAATAAAGCTACTTGGAATCTTAGGGTTGAATCAATCCTAGGCGGGGACTAGGTCGTGTTGGTGACCGAACCTCGTTAACATATCGTGTGTCCTTTACTGCTCTTTATATTCCTGGTTTGTCTAATCCTTTACACTTAATATCAATCTTAGAGAAACGTGTAAGGTCTTATAATTACGAATAAGACTTTATCTCGTTTAATTAGGTCTTATCTTTTTTGATAAGGTCTTACCTATCCTAAGATTGCGAAAAGTTTCCATACTCTATTCATCCCCCCTTCTAGAGTATTGGATAAACTATTTTATCTACCTATTCCGCATTTCAATTGGTATCAGAGCCTAACTCACGTCTTCTTAGATATTATTATCATTGAGGCTAACTAATGGCAGGTGAAGGTCAAGGCGGATTTGGTCAAGGAAGATCATTTTCTAGACCACCTCTTTTTGTAGGAAACAATTTTATGCACTGGAAATCCTTGATGCAGATGTTTATCATCGATCAAGATTTGGAGCTTTGGCATATTATCAAGAACGGACCTCTCACTCCTACCAAGGATGGTCCCGACAATACAACAGTAAACAAGACAGAAGCTGAATTCAATCAGAAAGATCTTGAGAGCGTGGCGAAAAACTACAAGGCTATTAATCTATTATATTGTGGTTTAAGTACTGATGAATTTAATCGTATATCTTCATGCAGAGCCGCTAAAGAAATATGGGATAAATTAGTAGTCACCTATGAAGGAACCAACCAGGTCAAAGAAACCAAAATAAGTATCTTTCTGAGGCAATATGAATTGTTTAAAATGATCCCAGATGAATCAGTCAAAGCAATGTTCACCCGTTTTACGGAGATCATTAATAATCTTGACTCACTGGGAAAGACTTTCAACAATGAATAAAAAGTCAGAAAGATACTTAGATGCTTGCCTAAAGCAAAATGGGGTCCCAAGGTAACCGCTATAGAAGAAGCACAAAACCTCAATACACTTGCTCTTGATGATTTGCTAGGCAAATTAATCACCCACGAATTGATCCTCAATGAGGACGATGGGAATGTGCCAACAAACATTAAGAATTTGGCACTCAAGGCAAAGAAAGAGGAACCACTGGAAGATTCTGAAAGTGATGATGAAGATCCTTTTGCTCTTATCACAAGAGGACTAGCTAGAATATTGAAAATGAAAAAGCAATTTTCAAACAAAGAAAATGCTGGATCATCTAAATACAGAGGGAAGTCTTCTAACCCCTTAAAGAAGAATCGTATTCTAAATTGCTATGAATGTGGTGAAACAGATCATCTTGTTAAAGAATGTCCTCAAAAGAAGAAGAACAAATTCAAGAAAAAGGAATTTGGCAAGAAAGCCATGGTAGCAGCTTGGAGCGATTCAGACTCCTCGAGTGATTCAGATTTTGAAGATGATCATGCAAACTTATGTCTTATGGCAAAATCCGACAAAAATCAAGATCAACATTTGGATGGAATGGTAAGAGATCTTATATCTAGTCCTACCGATGTTTTATTAAAAGTACTGAAAAACATGATCTCTAATGAAGAAATTTATAGCAAAGAAATCAACATTCTACAAGAGAAGCTTAATGATCAGGAAACTTGCATAAGAATGCTTTCGCTGAAAGTTCAAGATCTTGATAGCATACAATCAGATCTTGACACTGAGGTTAAGGCCTTACGATTGGAAAATTCCGATATAAAGGCAAACCTCTCATCTCTTAAGTCATGTAATACTGACTTAGAGAAT
This sequence comes from Fagopyrum esculentum, assembly GCA_033239045.1. Lineage (NCBI taxonomy): Eukaryota > Viridiplantae > Streptophyta > Magnoliopsida > Caryophyllales > Polygonaceae > Fagopyrum > Fagopyrum esculentum. The sequence continues at coordinate 16,540,344 of BSUD01000002.1, forward strand.
GAAAAAGTGAAACTTTCTGAAAAATGTCAAGAACAACAAATAGCTCTTGTGCAATTTACTAAATCTAAAACTACTCTTGATAAAATGCTTGGAGAACAACAATTATCCTTAAATCGAAGTGGAATAGGATATAACAGGAATTTTCCTGCTAAACCCACTACCACGTTCGTTAAGGCAAAAGGAAATTGGAGATCTCCTACTTGTTTCTTTTATTGTAGAAAAGGTCATGTAAAGGAAACTTGTCCGTATAGGAGAACGGATCCATACATTATTAGAAATACCTTTCCTGTACGTCTAAATGAACGGGTAAAACATATATGGGTTCCTAAAGGGACTAGGCCACCTAACATGGTCTACCCCCATAATGGATCTAACTTTGTGTATTGGTCAAGCCGGAAAGGATGATTTTCCGTTTTGCAGGATATCACCAAGACTCAAAAATGGATAATGGACAGTGGTTGTTCAAGACATATGAGTGGGAAAAAATCTCTTTTCGACACTCTAAAGAAGAAAATCACTGGCACTATAACTCTTGGTGACAAAGGAAAATGTGACATTCTTGGTATCGGTAACGTTGGTCTTGATTCAAATAATAATATTAAAGATGTTTATTTGGTGGATGGCTTAAAATATAATCTTCTCAGTGTTTCTCAGCTTTGTGATAAAGGAAATTTTGTTAGCTTTGACAAGAGGATGTGTGAAGTTCGAGATGAGATGACAGGAAATTTAGTGCTAACAGCTCACAGGGATAATAATATATATGCTATTAATACTAACCAAATTGTAGGGACAAATTTAAAATGTCTCAAGGTCTTATCAGATGACTCAAGACTATGGCACAGACGACTTGGTCACATCAGTCTACATTCTCTTAACAAACTCAAATCAAAAGATCTTGTAAGAGGTCTTCCTGACCTAAAATTCAAGGTAGATGAATTATGCAATGCTTGCTCAAGAGGTAAACATACTCGTAGTTCTTTCAAAAAGAAGCAAGTGGTAAGTACTACTAGACCTCTTGAACTTCTCCACATGGATCTTTGTGGACCTATGCGCGTCAAATCTCCCAAAGGCAAGCAATACATTCTTGTTATTGTTGATGATTATTCTCGATTTACTTGGGTTTTCTTTCTAAAAATGAAATCTGAAGCACTTTTATACTTCTCAAAACTTTGTAAGGAGTTACAAACTTTGAAAAACCTACCAATCGTTTCTATTAGAAGTGATCATGGTAGAGAATTCGATCAATCAGACTTTGATGCATTTTGTGAGAAATATGGTATTTCTCATAATTTTTCAGCTCCTAGAACACCCCAACAAAATGGGATTGTGGAACGAAAGAACCGCACCCTAGAGGAAATGTCTAGGACAATGCTATTAGAGAATGATCTGCCTAAGTCATACTGGGCAGAAGCTGTTAATACAGCAAATTACATTCTTAATAGATGTTTGATTCGATCAATGTTAAAGAAAACTCCTTATGAGCTTTTTAAAGGAAGAAAACCAAGCATATCTTACTTTAAACCATTTGGATGTACGTGTTACGTGCATAATAATGGGAAGGATAATCTTGGAAAATTTGATGCTCGTAGCGACGAAGGTATATTTCTCGGATACTCGACTCAAAGCAAGGCTTATCGAGTATACAATAAACGTACCAAAGTAGTCGAAGAAAGTATCCATGTTTTGTTTGATGAAAACGATAATGGTATCTTGAGTGAGAGCTTTGCAGATCTTGATCTAAATAAACATGAGGAAGAGGAAGAAGAAGTTGATAAAAACGTCAGAAACATGCAAGAGCCATTTCAAGACCTTACAGACGTATTGCAAGATCTTACAAACGTGTCTCAAGACCTTGAAGCACCTCCTCAAGGTCTTACAAATGAAACCAGTCTTGAAGATACATCACCACCTGAGCAACAAGAGCCGTCTTCCCCACTTCCTATTAATTCTGAACCCGATGCTTATAATCAGAGAAATGTCCGGAGGAAATTCAAACATGCATCATCCCATTCAACTCAGGATATTATTTCTGATCCCTCATCTGGAATACAAACTCGCTCTAAATTAAAAGACCTATGTGCTTTTCATGCTTTTGTTTCTCTTGTAGAACCTAAGAAATATACCGAAGCTCTTCAAGAACCCGACTGGATTATCGCTATGCAAGATGAGCTAAACGAGTTCGAGCGAAACAAAGTATGGACACTTACTGCAAGACCCAAAGGTAAATCAGTTATCGGGACAAGATGGGTCTTTCGAAACAAGCTGGATGAAAGTGGTAATGTCATTCGGAATAAAGCTCGTCTTGTAGCTCAAGGTTACAATCAGGAGGAAGGTATTGACTACGAGGAGACTTTTGCTCCCGTAGCCAGGCTTGAAGCCATTCGCATATTTCTTGCTTTTGCATCTTACATGAGTATCAAACTTTTTCAAATGGACGTAAAGTGTGCCTTTTTGAATGGTTATCTAGATGAAGAAGTTTATGTTGCTCAACCTCCTGGTTTTGAAAGTAATGAATTTCCAGATCATGTTTTTAAGCTTGACAAAGCTCTTTACGACTTAAAGCAAGCCCCAAGAGCTTGGTACGAGCGACTTTCAAAATATCTTCTAGAAAATAACTTCAAAAGAGGGTTGATTGACAACACTTTATTCATTAAAACTCATGGAAAGAATATTCTTGTTGTTCAAATTTATGTGGATGATATCTTGTTTGGAGCAACTAATGAATCTCTTTGCAAGGAATTTTCTGACATCATGTGCAAGGAATTTGAGATGAGTATGATGGGAGAATTAAATTTCTTTCTTGGACTACAAGTACATCAAAGCAAAAAGGGTATATTTCTCAATCAAGGAAAGTACACAAGAGACCTTCTGAAGAAGTTTAAGATGAATGAATCAAAAATAGCCAAAACACCAATGAGCTCTACTCTTTCTTTGGATCAAAACCTTACCGGCAAACAAGTAAATCAAAAAGAATTTCGAGGTATGATCGGATCTTTACTATATCTTACTGCTAGTAGACCTGACATTATGTTTAGTGTTTGCATGTGTGCTAGATTTCAAGCTAACCCAAAGGAATCACATCTCATTGCGGTAAAAAGGATATTAAGATATCTTAATGGTACAAAAGATATAGGTCTATGGTATCCCACACAAAGTAGTTTCGGTCTTATCGGATATTCCGATGCTGATTTTGCAGGATATAAAGTGGATAGAAAAAGCACCTCAGGGTGTTGTCAATTTCTTGGTACATCCTTAATAAGTTGGCATTCCAAGAAGCAAAATTCAGTGGCTCTCTCAACAGCCGAAGCTGAATATATTGCTGCTGGAGCTTGTTGTTCGCAAATCTTATGGATTGCGCAACAACTCCAAGATCTCGGATTCAACTTTAAGGACATACCAATAAAATGTGACAATACCAGTGCTATTCTATCTCGAAAAATCCTGTACAGCATACAAGAACGAAACCTATAGATGTGAGACACCATTTTATACGTGATCATGTAGAAAAAGGTGATGTGTCTTTGACATTCATTTCTACTGATCTACAACTAGCCAATATCTTTACAAAACCTTTACCCGAAGAGAGATTTAACTTCATAAGGTTAGAACTTGGTATGCTTAACAGGGAGGCACAAATGTAGGGGGAGCAATTATTGTTTTACAATATTGATCTTATTCCCTACATTAAGACCTTAACATGCATTTCAAGGTCTTACTAAAATTGTGTTACAAACACTGATCTTATTCTTTATATTAAGATCTTAAAATACATTTCAAGGCCTTACTAAATAATAGTATGTTCTTGATTTTTATTTTTAAAAGATTAATTCGGATCAAATCTTTTAGTTATTATCTTAATAGATAACTAACTAATAGATTATTTTTTTTATTTTTTTTTTGGAAATCTTTCGGTTTTAATTTTGATCTTTTTAAAATTTCTTAAAATTTTACGAAGATTTTTAAAAGATTTTCCCTATCTCCTTCTTAATACCAAATCTTCAAAGATCTCGGTTCATAATGTGTTTCTGCGCTTCATAAATTCTCCAACCTTCTCTTCGACATTCCTCTCCAAACCCTAATCTGCGATGGCTCCCAAACGTTCTTCGACTCAATCCTCTGCTCCAGCATCCAAGAAGCAGCGATCGTCGGCTAGAAAGGGAAAAGCTGTTCTGAAAGAGTACAATCCAGATTCTGATTCTTCGATGTCTACTCCCTCTCCTTCTCGGCAAATTACTCAAGCCGTTTATCCCCCAGCCGCAAAGGACATACCTCAACATCGTCTTCGATCACCACCTTTGGGGTTTGAGGTTAGTAGTGACGCTCCATTTTCTTGGTTCTTGAACTATACCAAAGTTGGGATGTGGAAAGATGGTTTTGCGAATCGTCCCCTGAGCTTTTGTGAAACTGTTGATGAATATTTTCTGGAGTCTATGAATTTGCCGTGTGTTAATCTGCTGAAATGTTCAAATGTCTGGAGTATGTTTAATCTGGGAAATTTTGCATTTCCACGACTTACCCGACTCTTCTTTGTCAACCTCACTGCTCACCGAGAAAAGGGGATTCTGACTTTACATTCCCAGATCAAAGGGCGACAAATTACCCTTTCTACTTCTTCCTTGGCAATCATCTTAGGAGTTCCTGAGGACATTGACACCAAATCCCACCCTTCGAAAAATGTGTGTCTTGCTCATGCCCAGAAAATATTTTTTGAGAAACAAATCCCTTCAGTGGCTACTTCTTCAAAGCCAAAGCAAAAACAAACTCATAATGTCTTAACTTTAGAGGCAAATATTGTTTTTACTTTGCTTGCTAGGTGTGTCTTACCACGAAAGCATTCCAGAGAGTTGATCATTGACAACCTTTTGGAAATTCTGGATTTGATTCTTACTGGGTATGCGATTGATGTCCCTAACCTCATTTTATCCTACATGTTACACACTGTAAATACCCCTTTGACAGCCCCTCTTCCTTATGCCAACTTATTTCCAAAGATCTTCGAGTTCTTTGAAATTGATACTACAAATGAGGATAAGGTTTATCATAAGGGACAAATTGATGAGGACTGTTGGGGAAGGCTTGGAGTTGAGAAAACTTTATCTGGAGAATGGATTCTGAAGAAACATCAACCAACTGCTCAACTTTCTTCTGAACAGAGAATTCAAGATTTAGAGGCCGAAGTGGATGCCTTGAGGAAAGATTTGAATACTGCCCGAGCTGATATTGTCGATAAACAAGATGATACACATGAGAAGCTTTTAATGGTCAATGAGAAGCTTAATCAGTTACTATTTTTGACTTCTCTATCTCATAGGGCAACTACTACAATCATGCCTTTGGATGAGGATGATGTGGAACACATTCAAGAAGTGTGTCAGAATGTTGTAATTAATTGTGAACGCAAGGTGCTAAAAAGGTGCATTCTTCGACCCGTAGTACCTGAGCCATCTATCTTGACAGTGGAGGAATATGGCTTAGTCAAGAAATACAAAAATGAGCAGGAAAAACATTTAGCAAAATTGATGGCTTGGACCACAACTAGTGAGGCACAAGATAGATGGAGGGAAAAGGTGCGTAATCGTTTTCGTGGACAACGAGCTGGTTCTTCTTCAAATTATGGGCAATGGTTTGATGAAGTGGTTGAAGTCTCGGATGATGAAGATTGATCCTTTCACATTCTCAATTTTTTTTGCTGAAAGACAAAAAGGGGGAGAATATTTCTGTCTTTTGAATGTTTTGAAAACCTTTGGTGTGTTTTGGTTTGGTTGTTTTTGGTTTTGAAAAACTTGCATGATTCGATCTTTTTCAAACATTTGATCCTACATGTGATTATGCTATATTGTTTGTTATTGTGTTGTTGTGTTGTTCAAATGCAGGAAATAGATCATAAGTTTTGTCTTTCATCAAGGGGGAGATTGTTAACTCCACCTTGATAAATAAGACATTACTTATGGTTGATGAAAGCCAAAACCTTGGTTTCTAGGTTTTTGTAAGACCTTACAAGTTTTGGTAAAGTCATTACAATGTCTGGTAAGGCCTTACCATATTACAGAAAACCTTGGTTTCCAGGTTTCAGTAAGGCCTTACATAAACTGGTAAGACCTTACCAAAACTGGACAAAAACTACAAGTGAGTTACGTACGTCCAAATAGCTTTTCCTTCTTGTTGAGTTAATTAAGGGATTTGATTTTAACAAATCTTTGATTTGTTTTAATTAAATCTTCTTGAGATAAAATTGGAAGATTTCCTCAACCTCAACAAACCGTGCTTGACTTTGACTGCTTGACTTCAACCTACAAAATCTCAACAACCCAAATCTCAACAACCCAAGATATCCGAGGATCACGAAGGCAAGATCTTTCTCAATGTACAAGAATGCTGATGCGATTGCCTATTTAAGAGACAATGAAGAAGAGACAAAATAGACACGTTCATTGCCTACTTCGGAAACACAAGTGACAATTCGACTTATCTCACAAAGTGTTGTTCTCACATTCGAAGCTTCATCATTCTACTTCCCTGAGAGTGTGAGATCTTTTTCGAGCTGATAGTACAATTCAACTAGGATCATACAAACCGTTATCACTTCTAGACACGTTGGATACGAGTGTTGTATCTGGAGTACTTTAGTTTTCCTTTTCGAGTGTGTGAGTTGCTAGATAGGAAGTGTAAGACTTCTGAGTTTAGAAGAGGGAAGGTCTTCTGAAGATTGTATCTGGAACTCATCAAAGAGAAGGAAAATAAAGCTACTTGGAATCCTAGGGTTGAATCAATCCTAGGCGGGACTAGGTCGTGTTGGTGACCGAACCTCGTTAACATATCGTGTGTCCTTTACTGCTCTTTATATTCCTGGTTTGTCTAATCCTTTACACTTAATATCAATCTTAGAGAAACGTGTAAGGTCTTATAATTACGAATAAGACTTTGTCTCGTTTAATAAGGTCTTATCTCTTTTGATAAGGTCTTACCTATCCTAAGATTGCGAAAAGTTTCCATACTCTATTCATCCCCCCCTTCTAGAGTATTGGATAAACTATTTTATCTGCCTATTCCGCATTTCAATTAATGAGTACTTGAGTATGGGGTCGTACGTGTTCGGGTGAAGGTGTGTATAGATGAGATCTCATCATGTAAAATATAAAAAAATATCTAGTAGGAACAATCGGGATTTACATATAGACTGTGTTTGTATTATATAATAACTTAATACTTTCTTTACAAACTTTTAGCATAAAGTGTGTTTGTATTATATAATAAGATAATTTTCATCGAGATAAAACAAAGGCGGATAATAAGATGTGCCGCAAACCCTTTCTAAATAGCGAATCTAATACTCCTAAAAATATCTAGAGACCTAAGATACATAATGCTGTCATGCAAAACCCGTTGCACCCCTTGAGAATTTCAATAGCATCGAGCGCAAAAAAACTAAACGTCTTGAAAATAAACGGAAGAAATACATGTTGATTTTCAATACAAGCTCTTTCATGTTTAGTCTTCCCTCACGTAGGTCAGTCAAGGACACAAACACCTTTTTCTTAACCGATACCCCTGCTCCCCTAAACACATCACACAAAATATCACAGACCAGATCATGCCTATATTTGAAGCAAGAGAGCTCTTTACAAGTTCAGCAATGGGTATAGTAAGAAGGAAATCATGACTATGTGTTTGAGAATCCAGGCCTATATTTGACAACCGGGTATAGAGGAATCATAAGATAATACTTAAGTACCGAGCGATACTAGACCGGGGACATACATTGTCCAAGTTCATCAATGGGTATAGTAAGAATAAAATCATGGCTATGTGTTGATTGTAAACACTTGACAACTGCTTTTTGTCTAAGGGTCAAATCAAAAGGAACTTCCATCTTCTACACAGGCTTGCCGAAAACAGCACTCGCCAAAGCGTGTTGGGCTTTAGGGGGACGGTGTTCTTGACATTAAAGACAAAAAGATCGAACCAAGAAAAGAAGCCTGAAGATTGCCCAAAGCTCCATAAACACAAAGCCCATATCAAGAACTTTATGCAAATAGAAAATAACATCGCTAGTTTATGTCACTGGGAAAGCTAGGGGATTGACACTTGTTCATCCGTAGCAAGAGTATAGAAGTTGTCAATAGCATCACCAGTTATGAAGGCATATTCAACGATATTTGTTTCATCAGTGAGTATAGCGTACTCAACATTATTAGCATATTTCTTATTTGGAGTTTTTAGCCTATAGGAGCTTGATCCCTTGTTAATTGGTAGTGATCATGAAGATCAAAATGATTCGAGCTCTCACTATCCTCTATTGTTGTAGTGGGGATCGAATAATCCTGATTCCCATGATTATTGCCTTTAAATGATTCATGGTTATCAATATTCTCATTATTAGAAATATTTTGGGTAAAATGGGGGAGTAGGTAGGTTTTGTAAACATGAGCATAAATAGGATTCGAACTCTAGATGTCAACCCCTCATTCCTACCCTTATACCAACTAGACTAATTAAACTTTGTGTATTCTTTTGATGATACACAATATTAATACACAATTTCAGTTACATAATGTTAATACATAATTTTAATTACATAAATTCTGTTTGTTTATGTTATGTACACAATTCTGTCATTAAGACAAGGTTTGGTTACACAAATCCGTCATTTACACATGTTTTTGTTACATAAGTCCGTCATTTACACAAGTTTGGTTACATAAGTCCGTCATTTGCATATGTTTTGTTTACATAAGTCCGTCATTTACACATGGTTTGGTTACATAAGTCCGTTGTTTACACAAGATTTGATTACATAAGTCCGTCATTTACACAAGATTTGGTTACACAAGTCCGTCATTTACACATGGTTTGTTACATAAGTCCGTCATTTACACAAGTTTGGTTACATAAGTCTGTCATTTACACATGGTTTATTTACATAAGTCCGTCATTTACACATGGTTTGGTTACATAAGTCCGTCGTTTACACAAGATTTGGTTATGCAAGCCGTCATTTACACATGATTTTGTTACATATACAGGTTCACAACTCACACCTTAATTATTAGCATAACGCCGTATTATTTATCCAGCTAGACGGGAAAACAAAAATGAAAAAGAAAAATAAAAATTGCTAGCAAAAGAATTTTGTAAATGGCGAGCCTATTCAGCAAGTAAAACCGTTGTGATGATTGAATTCATTGCTCATTTGACTGTCAAAAACAAAATTCGAATTGAAAATTTTGATGTGCAAAACATTGATTATCATACTTATATGACTAGCTATTGAAAACTATCATCTAAATAGAATTTACTTGCACTCAATGATAGAAAATTGCTAGCAAAGGAATTTACAAGCATCGTAGTAGTCCGTAGAATTGATTTCAATTTACCACTATAAATCAAGAAACAAGTAATTATGTAGTGAGAGTAATTTACACAAGAAAGTTCCCAGTTCAATAAAAGACAGATGGAGTTTGAACATGAGAATCAGATCACGGTAGAAAATGGAGAAGAAGATTTATACCCCAGATATGCACTTTAGTTTGCCGGAGATCCCTCGGAGGCAGGAGGGTGGGAGACGCTACATTCGGCACCGATACCAGATCTAGCCGATCGAGAAAGAATCTCAGTCAGAGCAGTCATGGCACATATCTGCATCTCCAAAGCCGAACGCCCTCCACCGCTAGCCGCGGACATCTCTGTTGTTCTTGATCTCTTATTCTTCATGAACTTGAGCTTGAGGCGGTTGTTGAGGATAGCGCGACTCCACCTCGTTCTCCTTCTCGCCGCAACCGCCAAAGCACGATCCGCGGCCTCCCGCACAACAGACCTCGGCGTAGAGCCGATGTTGATGAGGAAGAAGGGATGAGTTGGAGCTTTTTGAGCGATTGGATAAGTTTCGAGAAGTAGATTTATCCGCCGCCAACGCCTCCAATTCTCCTTCTTCTCACTCGTCTCCGTCGTCGGTTGCTGGAGGAACATCACCGCTCTAACGCTCTTTGACTACGGTTGCCGCCAGCAAGATGAAGAAGGCGTTGCGATTGCGATCTTCGACTTCCAGCTTAGGGTTGAAGAGAGGAGGGATAGTACGCCCCCGGATGGCGATGCCATCCATGTTTCCGGCTAGAAGGACCCGGCACCATTATGAAGACATTTAAATATTTTGGCTAATTAATAATAGGCCTTTTATATTCGGAACATTGATTCCGGAACTTTATTCCGTGACTTAAATTCCGACCTTTCATATTTTAGGCTTTTAATTTGCCGGAACTTCATTCTGGCTTTTAATTCCGTCATTTATGTTTGGACTCTTTGTATGACCTCCATCCATTATATAAGGATGACTTGGCTCATATGAAAGATATGTCTAAGTTGAATACAAGTATTGTGAAGGAAAATCCGCTTACTTGGTTTAGGCATCACTTCTTCTTCCACCCTCTTAAAGTTCTATCTTGGATCTAGTCTTTGATCCAAGGTCTTCATACTCGAGGATCCTTTTGAAGGATCAACCGAACGCTTCCACATCCATTTCTAAGCTTCCACCGCTCAAATTCTACGTTTGAACCAATTCAAACAATCAAGAAGAAGTAGTTGAAGTTTCTCCTCGATGTAGATCGCCCATATTTCTATCATTGGTATCGGGGAGAAACTTCAACTACTTCTTCTTGATTGTTTGAGTTGTTTCAAACGTGGAATTTGAGCGGCGGAAACTTAGAAATGGATGCGACAGTGTTCGGTTGATCCTTCAAAAGGATCCTCGAGTATGAAGACCTTGGATCAAAGACTAGATCCAAGATAGAACTTTAAAAGGGTGGAAGAAGAAATGATGCCTAAACCAAGTAAGAGGATTTTCCTTCACAATACTTGTATTCAACTTAGACATATCTTACAAATGAGCCAAGCCATCCTTATATAGTGGATGAAGACCATACAAAGAGTCCAACCATACATGACGGAATTAAAAGTCAGAATTAAGTTCCAGTAAATGAAAAGCCTAAAATATGAAAGGTCGGAATTTAAGTCACGGAATTAAGTTCTGGAAATAAAGTTCCGAATATAAAAGACCTATTATTAAATAGCCAAAATATTTAAATGTCTTCATATTGGTGTCGGGTCCTTCTTGCCGGAAACACGGATGGCGATGCCATCCGGGGACGTATCATTCTCCTCCTCTTAAATGTGAAACGTCCTCGTTTGCACGGTCAAAATAAAGAAAGGAGTATCTTTGGGAAAATGGCCCTTGAAATTCAGCACCGGATGCACATTGTCAAAGTCGGACGGTTTGGACTTGTAGTCCTTCAAGATTGTGGCTCTGTGGCGTTTGTTGAATATGTAATCCCTCAAGGTGGCGGTGTCGTGATGTTTGTCTACCATGACGTCAAGACCCTTGATGGGGAAGGTTGAGGCCATGCTAAAAATATGGAACGGAAAGCTGGGAGGTAAGTTAGTGGGCATCTTAAAAACAAACCTCGACTCAGCCAGCTCAAATTGGTTTTCCATCAACGATATGGTACCGTTGTCGGGGTTGACTTCTTTTTCACTCTCAAATATGGTCTCGTCTTTGTCATCTCCATATAACTTGCCACATAACGGATTGACTAATTGAATCTGAATTGCCGGGGCGGTTTCTTGAATGATGATTTTTCCCACGTCTTTGACTTCGTCATACAACGGTTTGACAACCAACTCACACCTTGGTTGTGACACCGCTTGAGTTTCTTCTTGTTGGGCGGACGTCGTGTGGGTAACAAGTTGTTCCCTCAAAGTTTCTATCTCACTCTTGATAGCATCTTTTGTTTCCTTGAGCATAACCAACTCCGCTTGAGGACTAGGACGCTGTCGGGGGGCAACATTGACAACTTGCTCATGGTTAGAACGCCGTTTTGGGGCAATATAGGTATCCTCTAAATAAGCTTGTCGGTGTGGATATTATCGGTGCCAATCCATGGAAAAAGTTGGCCTTGGTGCATCCGGAGGAGGCAACCACTCCTCATCCTCAAAATATGGTCTTTGTCGGTCTTGTGAATATCGTCGGTACCTCTGGGTGGTTTGTTTGGCCGTTTTAAGTTTTAGTTCATGTGGAGAAGGCAACCATTCTCCATATAAATCAAACTGATCATCATCATCATTGAACATGATGAATGATGAAGAGCACTTGAAGATCTTCGAAGAACACCGAAAACACTTGAAGATCTTCGAAGAACACTGAAGATAAAAAAAAATTTTGATGATGAAAAATCAATAACACAAGTAAAGAACTTGACCTCGATCCCGAGCTCTGATACCAATGATAGAAATGGTTCAAACGTAGAATTTAAGCGGCGGAAGCTTATTTTTAGCCTAATTAATATATTCGAAAACATTAATTATCTTTTAACTGTAACCTTAAATACTTAATTAAGATTCTCTTCTCACCTTATTTATCTTTTTATTTTAATTATTAATATTAGGGGCCTAGTTTGTTTTTTAGAAAAAAAAGTTGCCTTAGTATCTTAATCTTCTGAAATATTTTCATTTTCTTCCTCCCTTAATTATCGAGTGACATTATCATTGCTTTAATCCAAAGAATATGCAATGCCCCTATCATTCTCAATGCTCATGGACTAAGAGTTATCATTTCTAGTGTTCTCAGTAGTTTCATGGGATTAATTATATCCTATGTCAAATTCTTCTTCATCATGATTTATGTGAGATTGGTCATTTTAATTATAGAAAGGTATACCCTTGATAGTTATATCATTTTCACAAATATTATCATTATTAGCTTTCATATTTTTAGCATGCTTATTCTTGAAATAAAGTGTCATTTCATTGAAAATGACACTTCTAGAGGTTATGACCTTTGACCATCAGGTTGAATAAGTAAGAGTTTGTAACATTTAACTCCCTTAGGGTATCATAACATAGCAACTTTAAGAGCCCTATGTTGTAGTTTACGGTGAGAGATTTGAGAGTAAGTAGTATATCCAAAAGGTTTTAAATATTTTATGTTAGGTTTCTTTCCAATACACATCTCTTGTGGTGTTTGAAGTTAATAACAAAAGATGGGGATCTATTTATGAGGTATGAAGTAGTGGTAATTGCTTCACCTCACATCGATCTTCTCATCCTTGAGCTAATTAACATACACCTAGCCTTTTCTAGAAGGTTTCTATTTATTCTTTCAATGATACCAATTTGTTGTGGTGTCTTAATCTATCATGCCACATTTTAGTTTGATCTTATAGTAAAATTTATCACAAGTGATAAGGATCAATTTAGTGAGGTGATAACTGATCGTGGAAGTTTTACAGACATATAATGACCTCCCGCAAAGATACGGGATTGGATATAGTATAATCGGATATCGAGTTCACAAGGATTGTGTCTGAATTGGATAACACTAATAGTTAATTATTGTAAGTAAAAACAAAGCAGTTAAGTAGACAATGGTGGAAAAGAAACGAATTGTGGATGTATAGCAATGGGAGGAAGATGAATGAGTAAACATATTGATGCATATATATATATAGACGAACCAAGACCGTGCTTTCCAATTCACATAGTTCTCAATTCATCGGTTCGGCGAGTATAGAAAAACCCATTACAAACTTAGAAATCCGGAAAAGACCAAAAAAGCCTTCGCTTGTGGCTCTTTAGTTTAAAAAGGTTCAAATACCGGAACTTTCTACGATGATTAAAAATCTCAGAGCTTTAATAAACTAGTACTCTCAAAACCAAGTACGTTTCAATAAATCCAATAAAACAAATTTTGCTTTTGGCCTTTCACTTGTTTTATCTAAACCAACTAAAACACTACTCTTTCGAAGATTTTCAAAATGTAGGAATGAAACGCTTTGAAAAGAAACAATATTAAAACCTCAATTCATAAAGATATATGAAAATACTATATTAAAACATTAAAGGGATCATCCATTTCTTAGATCAGGAAGAAAGTTTAGCCAAACATCATGGAATATAAAGCAAAAACTTTATATTAAATGAGGAAGGACAAAACTTACAAGAGTTTTGTTCCTGCAGGGCAAACTTTCAAAGCAAAACTAGCAATATTTGATGGCTAAAAAAGGTGGGAGTATAGAAAATGGATAATGGCTAGATTAAGGATGGAAATCTTATGGGCATTTCACCAGTCTATTGCTTCTAATCTCGACTCTTTCACTTCAAAGATAATCTTGTAGGACTTCGTGTTGTAGTTCCTCAATCATATGGATCTTCTCTTATGCTCTGACCTTTGAGAAGATGCAATCGTGACACATTTGATATCTTAAATATCTGAAACACTTAAAAATCAAGGTAGATACCAAAATATAAAAAGTGGATGATTTCCGTATAAATAGACATATAGGAGATGGAAAAGAGGGTATTATAAGCATGAAAACAAGGTGTAAAAAGTGTTACATTTGACACTCATCAATAACATGATATAACTCATCCTTTTTGATGGTTTTTGTAAGAGTAATTTCATTCCTTATGACTTCCCTTATCCCATTACTAATATTAATTTTACATTTAAGATCACCTAAAATTGATCTACTCATAAGATATTCCCTTAAATTTGGGACCCATATGACACTTTGGAGAACTCTAGTTTTACCATCATACATGAAAATAGGTATATTTCTCACCCCTCTAATATCTAGAGGGGTATTATCACCTAACATAACCTCAGATCCATCAAATTCATGTAAATAATTGAATGAAGACTTGTAATATGAAGCACTAGTAGAATAATCCATTTGTAATTTGAAAGAATTTGGCCAAATAGGCCCTTTTTATTTACTTTTATTTTTTGGTTTGAAAATCTTTGAAATTCATACCAGAAAATTCATACTAAAATTTTCTGGTATGAAATTCATACCAGAATTTTCTTTAGGATCCACTGTAGTACCAATCGATTCACTGTTGAACTTTTCATCGCTTTGAACAAATCAAGAACATGAGTCATCACTAATGGAAATATACTCATCTATCGAATTAACACTCATCTATCGATTCAAGAACAACAGTCATCACATAATGGAAATGCACTTATCCATCATATTAACACTCAGGTTGCACTTGTGGTGATGTTGAGCCTCTCCGTTGTCGTCGTAGTAGTCGCCCTAAAGGAAGTATGCCACGCCAGTCGATTTACAACAAGGTTTACTGAAGGGAAGGAAAGTATTGACGATGCAACAATCTTTGAGTCTCTGTAGGTAAGTCAATCCCTCTATATCTTTATCATTTCCATTAACAAATGATGAACAAGTATTGTTGCTACTTCCTTTTGTCAGGTATTCATCTTCAGTAAAACGAGTTCTCTCTAAAATAAAGTTTGGAAACATGACATCGCTCTTTCAGTAGATAAATAAGGAAGTATTCATCGATTTACAAAAGGGTCTATTGAAGGGAAGGAAAGTATACCAGAATGTAACAATCTCTGAGTCTCTGCCGATCGATCTCTAGTAATGAACCGATACGCTGGAGTAATCGCCCTCCATGAAGCAAGCTACACCAGTCGAACCCCCTCCCCTGCACACCGGCACTGATGCTATGAGTAGAGTCATATTTGTTTGACCTTGGAAGCTCCTCCTTCCAAGTGTAGCAGCGGGCTGGTCTTTCTTTCTATAGACCACCCAAGATTAATCGTAAGTTTGAAGATTAATTTGGCAAACCAGAAAATGAACGGGAGCGGCTCTCATCTTTCTTCATACCAGATCTAGGGTTTGAAGGTAGAGAAGGGGAAGATGAAGAGGCAAGCATTGTGTTTGAGCGGTAAAAAAAAGAGGGTACATTTACTTAATAGAAAAATGGTACGGACCTACTTACTATACCAAAAACTGGAAAAGGCCTACTTACCAAATTCACCGTTGTAATTTTTCAAACAAAGACACATTTTCATCAGTATTTTTATTATTATTAACTTCATTCATTTTTCTTTCTAATTCATTAGCAAAATATCCAAGTTTCTCACAATAATAACATTTTTTTTTATTGTTTTATCAAGATCCGAATTTCCAGATTTTTCTTTATCATTTTTATGCACATTTTTGTTCCTTTTTTTTTTTTACCTTTAGCTATAAGAACCTCATATTTAGGTTCTCATTTCTTGTTAATTTTGCATTTAAAACTTTTAGAGATTTATTCTTTTTTTAACTATAGATTCTATAATCTTTTCACGAGTTATATTTTCAGAGCTAAACTGTATGAAATCTTTAAGCGTATCAAATGGGCAGGTAAAGAACTTAATAACAACACAACAAGGTGGATTTCATTATTCTCATCATCACATCTAGCAAGATCTCGATTCATTTTAAGAAAATTATACAAGTTTTCATTTAAGGTCAGACTAATATCCATTTTTAAAGGTAAACCACATATGCTACAGGGATATTCTAGATGGTCTAGATTTCTTCAAATAATATTTTTCAAGAGCATCTTGTAAAGATTTGGCAGTAGTAAAACTTACAACCTGATGAGCCACGCCATTAGTTAACCTAATCATTATCTTAATGGAGGCCTCCTCCAACCATTTCTTATTTCCTCTTATTTGAGGTCTTGGCAAGATACTCTCTAGTGATGACCTTTAGACATTTTTCCTTTGTCAAGATGGCTCTCACTTCACGTGTCACATGAGTCATTAGACTTATCGAAGGGCTTCATCCTCACTGCTGCATTTCTCATACCCAAAATACAGTTTTTTTTTATTATTTTTTTATCATATATATATATATATATATATATATATATATATGAAAGAGTGGGCAATCAATGTAACCTAAAAAACACATGATATCATGGGACAAGTAACAAGACTCAAATCTAACTTTCAAGAGAGCAGCGAAAGACTTGATACTGTATAACATAAACAAGATTCAGAAAATAGATTCCTCATTCACCATTATGTAATTCTAAATACGATGCATACACGTAATGTAAGATCCCAGGTTTTGCCTTCACCGCCCCTGCGGTGAAGGGGAGCCGCTGGCGCGGCTCAACCTCGCTGCCGCGGTCGCGGCACGGCCCAGCCGCAGGTGCGGCTGGGCCCAGCCCGTCTATGAGCTGTTTTATCTTCGTCTTCTCCTATTTTTTTTTTCATCCTTGGGCTTTTGGCCCGTCTTCCTTCTATTCTCCTAACCCTAGACGTCCCTTCCTTCTATCTTTCCAACCCTTCTCTATATATTCCCTCCTTTCCTCCTTTTTCCCCTTTCTTGCTATCGTCTTCAAACCCTAGATAGCTGCAGCCGTCCTTTACCTCCCGCGACCCTGTTGAACGTGTAAGTTCTTCATCCTTTGTTCCTCCTTACGTTCTTGTACTGCAGCATGCTTCCTTCCTTTCGTTTTCTTCTTCTTCTCTCCTTTTCTTCTTCTCCAAGAATCAAGTTTGAACCTTGATTCTTGTTGGCTTCCCGTTATTGACGTATCGTTATTCTCAGGCTCTTTGGAGTTGAGTCTGGACGTGTTGGAGCCAAAGGTTCGAGCTTTGGTTGCCCTTGGTGCGAGTTTTGTCGAAGAAGAAAGCGACAACGCTTTCTGTCACGCCGCCGCCCCTGCGCCTGCACAGAGCCGCCCCTGCGCCTCCGTTCAGCCGCCCCTGCGCCTTTGTCCAGCCGCCCCTGCGGTTTCCTCTGCAGTAACTCCCGTTCTTGTGAGTTACTTCCTTCCTTGCTTTCCTCGTTCCTTTCCTTACATCTTTTGGATGTTGTTGATCTTCTGTGAGTGCTGTAAGACTAGGGTTGAGCCCTTAGCATGCGTAGATCTCTTAGAGATCTTTGAGACTAGAAGTCATAGACTTCTAGCAACCGTTTCGTTCCTGATCCGTGTTGCTTGTTCGTACAGGCTTTCCTTGCTCCTTTCCTGAGGGAAACTGAGCTCTCTTGAGTATTCCTGAGTTGTTATTTCTGAGCTTTGAGTTACCTTCGTGTGAGGTAAGTCCCTTGGACTTACTTAGCTTCATTCCGCGTATTAGTTGGATTGTCTTGGCTTGTTTGTGTTGTTTATTCATGTTACAACGGATAACCGGACTAGGATTCACCCTTATAACCTTAATTGGCCCAAGTGTATTCTAACCGGGCGGTGACCGCTTGTCCAGTTCAATATTAGGGGAACTGGAAAGTGCTCTTGCGACTCAGACCCGTAGGTAACGGATAGTACTGATCTATTCCAATAGGTTGACGGAAGCGGAGGCGAGTTTCGAAAGAATTCTCGTGTGACAAAAGAAGTTGAATTAGTAATGAATGACTTAATGAAAGATAATAACCGGTTGAGTGCAAGCATGCTATATGTTTATTTTTACCTTATGTGTGTTTGTCCCTTTACGCTCTTGCTTATACCTAGAATGTTAGCTAACGGTTTATACCGTCGTTGTAGATGTTCTGCAGGTTCAAGATGCTGCTGAGTGATCTGGATGGTGTGGTCAGCCGGGGTTCCCGTACATTATAGGACGGGATCGGGTTTATGTTTCTGTTGTTGTTTTCCCTTTTGTTTTGAACTCGGCTACGAGTCTTTTACGTTTTCTTTTGTGGAAACCTTTGGTTTTTATATGGAGTTTTGGTTTTCATTCATATGTGCCTTGTTGTAAGATCCGTTTGCTGTTGCTACTCTGAGGGTCAGGACCCATTGTGCGGTCCTAACCCGTAGCGCTTCGAGTTCCCAGAACTTGGGGTGTTACAATATGGTATCAGAGCTCTAGGTTGGCAACAATGGCACTCGAAATCTTCTACAGGTCGGATGGATAAATAAATAGAACCCGCAAGGGGTCTAACGTTTTCAAAAGGGAGTTTTGTTTTTAAACCGTTGGTTTGGGATAGATGTACGGGCGACCACCACTACCTCCACGGATCTCAGCAGTGTAGTTCTTATATGTTGGCCTTTGTATGTGCTTTTCTTGGTTTTCTGCTTTAGCTGTAGCGTGGCCTCATATCTATATATATATATAGTCTTATATATCTATCCTTATAGCAGATGGCACGCACTAGGGCTACCGCTGCTATAGGGCGAGGAAGGGGTCGACCACCGCTTCCACCTGCCGTTCTTGAACGAGAACGTGCAGAAGGACCTCCACTAGCTAGAGGTCAGGGCCAAGCACCAATTGCTGATCCGCCTATCGCTGAGGCGTTCGTTGAAGAAGTTGTTGAGAGAGGTGTTCCCGAAGCAAGGAACGAGACTATCGAGAAGTCTGGAGCACAGAGAGCACAAACGATCGAGTCCAGTCAAGTGACCATCGAAGTATCTGCATATCGCGATTACGTGCAGAGAGTTGAAGAAGCTATCAAGATTGGAGGACCTGCACCAGCACCGCCAATACCCGTGAGAGTAGTTGAGAACGTCAGAGCTCAAGAGGGAGCAAGTTCGGAAGTTGAGCTTTGGTTAGACCACATGGATTCAGCGTTGGAGTCAATAAGAAGTATGCTCAGGAAGCAACCGGATTTCAAAAGAGATCTTCAGGCAGAAGGCCTTACGAAGAGACAGAAGACTGGATCAGCCCGTGTTGGAGCTGGAGCATCAGGAATCGAGCATGTTCAGACGACATGTCACTCTGGGATCCAGCAGACAATACGGAGTTCCAACAGAAGACGGCAGTGCCATAACTACGGAGTAGCTGGACACATCCGAGCTGACTGCAAGAAACCAGCAGTGACTTGCTTTTCTTGTGGCATGTCTAGACATAGAGCTGCGTTTTGCCGTCAGAGCAGAAGACGAGGAGGTGGTACGCCTGACACCAGAGATGCATCAACCAGAGTATATGAGTTGGGGAGTGTTGTAGAGCCGAATACGCCAGCGACCACATGTACCATTCATATTAATGGTTTTCCTGTTAGAGTTCTTTTCGATACCGGTGCTACGCATTCTTTTATATTTGATGCTTGCGTAGATAGTTTGGCCTTAGTTACTGTAGAAGTAGACCCTTCTTCATAGAACTGCCCGATGGGGGTAAGTTTTGAGGTACACGGGAGGTTCGCGATTGCCCTATTAGATTGGGAGGTCGTGATTGGCCAGCTGACTTCTTCGTCATGTACGTAGTACATGAAGAAGTTATTCTGGGTATGGGTTGGATGGATCGACATCCAGTAGTTCTGGACATCGGCAAGAGGACTGTGACAGTAACTACAAAGGCATGTCATGTTGAGATTTTCCGAGGATGGGATCTCGGAAAGACTGGTACAGTCATTAGTGCAGTGCGAGCTGCAAGACTTGTCAGTCAGGGTTACGAGGCTTTTTGGTGATATGCCATGAAGGATAGTACGAGTCCGGGTTTGGAGGAGATTCATGTAGTTTGCGAGTTTGCTGACGTCTTTGGAGAGCCATCAGGTTTACCTCCACAGAGGAGCGTAGACTTTGGCATCGAGCTAGAGCCCGGTACGAGACCGATCTTTAAGGCTCCTTATCGTATGGAGTCTATTGAGATTCTTGAGTTGAAGAAGCAGCTCAAGGAGTTAGCAGAGAAGGGCTGCATCCGCCCTAGTGTATCTTCTTGGGGCGCACCAGTTCTCTTTGTCAGGAAGAAAGACGGGTCAATGAGGTATGTATCGACTACCGAGATCTGAACAAGGTGATGATCAAGAACAAGTACCCTTTTCCCCGTATCGACGATCTTTTGGATCAGCTGCATGGAGCTTCAGTGTTTTTAAGGATCGATTTGAGATCTGGATATCACCAGTTGAGGGTGAGAGAGCAGGACGTAGCTAAGACAGCATTTCGGACCAGATATGGACACTATGAGTTTGTAGTGATGTCATTCGGGCTTACGAACGCGCCCGCAGTCTTCATGGAGTTGATGAACATCATCTTCATCGACTTCCTAGACCAGTTCGTAGTTGTCTTTATCGATGACATTCTGGTTTACTCTCACAGTAAGGAGGAGCATGCAGGACATTTGAGGATTTTTCTTCAAGTCTTACAGGATAGGGAGTTGTACGCCAAGCTCTCTAAGTGCGAGTTTTGGATGTCTGAGGTAGCATTCGTTGGTCACATTGTTTCAGCTGAAGGGATCAAGGTAGATCCAGCGAAGATTGAGTCAGTAGCCTCTTGGTCGCCACCTAAGAACGTCAAGGAAGTTCGCACCTTCTTAGGATTGGCAGGCTACTACCGGCGTTTTGTTGAGGGCTTTTCTGTTATCGCCCGACCGCTCACTTCCTTGCTGAGGAAGTTTACGAGGTTCATATGGTCCGAGTTGTGCCTGGAGAGCTTCGAGGAGCTGAAGAAGAGGTTGACCTCTGCTCCTATCCTAGCTCAGTCAGAGGGCATTGAGGATTTTGTGGTGTACAGCTACGCATCCAAGCTGGGCTTGGGATGTGTTCTGATGCAGAGAGGTAAGGTGATTGCTTACGCGTCTTGACAACTCAAGACGTACGAGGAGAATTACCCTACCCATGACCTGGAGTTGGCTGTTGTGTTTCATGCTTTGAAGATTTGGAGGCTTTATCTGTACGGAGCTACGTGTCAGATATTCACAAACCATAAGAGTCTTAAGTACATATTTACTCAGCAGGAGTTGAATAACCGCCAGCGCAGATGGTTGGAGTTGATCAAGGATTTTGATCTTGAGATCTTATACCACCGGGGAAAGCTAATGTGGTAACATATACCCTAAGTAGAAAGACTCTCCGAGAGATGGCGATTGCTAGGCCAACAGCTCAGCCACAGTCACAACGAGACTTGACATGGCTAGAGATGGATATCCACTTCCCGGATTCCGACAACCATTTGTCCACCTTGGAGATAGTACCTCATCTGTTGGCCGAAATCCGACAAAAGCAGGAAAGTTGCCAGCTTTGACACAGATCCGAGACTGGATGTCTCGAGGAGAGGCACTACAGTTTGCAGTTGGTGATGATGGAGTTCTGAGACGTCAGGAGCGTGTTTGTGTGCCTTCAGATCAAAAGTTGAGACAGAGGATCCTTCAAGAGGCTCACTCTTCACCTTACTCGGTACACCTTGTTACGAGTAAGATGTATCAGTATATCAGACGCTCTTTCTGGTGGGGAGGTCTGAAGCTAGACATCCTGAGATATGTAGCTCAGTGTGCAACCTGTCAGCAGGTCAAGATCGAGCATCACAGATCAGGTGGCGAGCTACACCCATTTCCCGTTCCTCAATGGAAGTAAGAGGATATCTCTATGGATTTTGCTATCGGTTTGAGACCGAGTCGAGGCTTTGATGATATATGGGTGATAGTAGATCGATTGACGAAGACCACACGTTTCATTCCGATCAAGGAAACATGGCCGGTGAGTCGATTGGCAGAGGAGTTCACGAGATAGATAGTGAGACTTCACGGAGTACCTAGGACTATTGTCTCTGACAGAGACGGACGGTTCACTTCGAGGTTTTTCCAGCAAGTTCATGCCGCCCTAGGTACGAGTCTGCAGTTCACGACTGCTTATCATCCTCAGACTGATGGTCAGTCCGAACGGACCATCCAGACTCTAGAGGACATGTTGAGAGCCTGCGTGTTAGACTGAGGACAAGTGCGGCCAGATCACCTACCCTTAGTGGAGTTTTCGTACAACAACAGTTGGCATGCATCGATCAGGATGGCCCCTTATGAGGCTTTATATGGACAGAGATGCCGTACACCGTTGTATTGGGACGAGCCGAGTAGTGCTAGCGGAGTAGCACCTGAGCAGATACAGGATGACATGGCTCGTGTAGCAGTGATCCGAGAGAGGATGTTAGAACCACAAAGTCGACAAAAGTCTTATGTAGATAAGAGGCGCAGACCTCTAGAGTTCAGAGTTGGAACTCAGATTTGGTTGAGATTATCCCCGACACGAGGCGTCAGACGTTTCGGTGTCAAGGGGAAGTTGAGCCCCAAAGATGTTGGACCGTTCGAGATTCTAGAGCGAGTAGGAGAGGCAGCATACAGACTTGCTTTGCCACCGAGACTCGAGGGTGTTCACCCAGTCTTCCATGTGTCTCAGTCACGGGAGTACATACCGGACCCGAGAGACACCGTCAGACACGAGAATCTAGTAATCGAGCCAGACCACACATTTGTTGAGCACCCGGTGGCTGTTTTAGAGCGTTGTACGAAACGCTTGTGTTCGAAGGACATACCGATGATGAAGATTCAGTGGTTGATGCGAGAGCTGATGAGGCGACTTGGGAGACAGAGGATAGTATCTAGAGGAACTATCCGGAGTTTTACGCTGAGCTTGTTGCACCTTTAGCATAGTCAGTTGTTGTAGTTTTTCCTTTGTTGCGTTGCGTACGCTTTTGTGTGACGTTTTGTGTTACGTGCCCGAGTGGGAATATCTGAGTTCAGTTCTGTTTCTGTGTGTTGTTGTGATCGTTAGCTTTTGCAAGTTTCGGGACGAAACTTCTTTTTAGGAGGATCTCATGTAAGATCCCAGGTTTTGCCTTGACCGCCCCCGCGGTGAAGGGGAGCCGCAGGCGCGGCTCAACCTCGCTGTCGCGGTCGCGGCACGGCCCAGCCGCAGGTGCGGTTAGGCCCAGCCCGTCTACGGACTGTTTTATCTTCGTCCTCTCCTATTTTTTTCCATCATTGGGCTTTTGGCCCGTCTTCCTTCTATTCTCCTAACCCTAGACGTCCCTTCCTTCTATCTTTCCAACCCTTCTCTATATATTCCCTCCTTTCTTCCTTTTTCCCCTTTCTTGCTATCGTCTTCAAACCCTAGATAGTTGCAGCCGTCCTTTACCTTCAGCGACCCTGTTGAACGTGTAAGTTCTTCATCCTTTGTTCCTCCTTACATTCTTGTACTACATCATGCTTCCTTCCTTTCGTTTTCTTCTTCTTCTCTCCTTTTCTTCTTCTCCAATAATCAAGTTTGAACTTTGATTTTTGTTGGCTTCCCGTTGTTGACGTATCGTTATTCTCAGGCTCTTTGGAGTTGAGTCTGGACGTGTTGGAGCCAAAGGTTCGAGCTTTGGTTGCCCTTGCTGCGAGTTTTGTCGAAGAAGAAAGCCGACAGCGCTTTCTGTCACGCCGCCGCCCCTACGTCTGCACAGAGCCGCCCCTGCGCCTCCGTTCAGTTGCCCCTGCGCCTTTGTCCAGCCGCCCCTGCGGTTTCCTCTGCAGTAACTCCCGTTCTTGTGAGTTACTTCCTTCCTTGCTTTCCTCGTTTCTTTCCTTACATCTTTTGGATGTTGTTGATCTTCTGTGAGTGTTGTAAGACTAGGGTTGAGCCCTTAGCATGCGTAAATCTCTTAGAGATCTTTGAGACTAGAAGTCATAGACTTCTAGCAACCGTTTCGTTCCTGATCCGTGTTGCTTGTTCGTACAGGCTTTCCTTTCTCCTTTCCTGAGGGAAACTGAGCTCTCTTGAGTATTCCTGAGTTGTTATTTTTGAGCTTTGAGTTACCTTCGTGTGAGGTAAGTCTCTTGGACTTACTTAGTTTCGTTCCACGTATTAGTTGGATTGTATTGACTTGTTTGTGTTGTTTATTCATGTTACAACGGATAACCGGACTAGGATTCACCCTTATAACCTTAATTGGCCCAAGTGTATTATAACCGGGCGGTGACCGGTTGTCCAGTTCAATATTAGGGAAACTGGAAAGTGCTCTTGCGACTTAGACCCGTAGGTAACGGATAGTACTGATCTATTCCTATTGGTTGACGGAAGCGGAGGCGAGTTTCAAAAGGATTCTCATGTGACAAAAGAAGTTGAATTAGTAATGAATGACTTAATGAAAGATAATAACCGGTTGAGTGCAAGCATTCTATATGTTTATTTTTACCTTATGTGTGTTTGTGCCTTTACGCTCTTGCTTATACCTAGAATGTTAGCTAACGGTTTATACCGTCGTTGTAGATGTTCTGCAGGTTCAGGATGCTGCTGAGTGATCTGGATGATGTGGTCAGCTGGGGTTTCCGTACATTATAGGACGGGATCGGGTTTATGTTTCTGTTGTTGTTTTCCCTTTTGTTTTGAACTCGGCTGCGAGTCTTTTACGTTTTATTTTGGGGAAACCTTTGGTTTTTATATGGAGTTTTGGTTTGCATTCGTCTGTGCCTTGTTGTAAGATCCGTTTGCTGTTGCTAGTTTGAGGGTCAAGACTCATTGTGCGGTCCTAGCCCGTAGCGCTTCGAGTTCCCAGAACTTGGGATGTTACACGTAAAATAATAAAGCAAGATCGACACAAGATTTGTTTACGCAATTCTGGTGTAAAAACCCTACGTTTGTGGAACCTCAAGAAGGGAGATCCGGTCCCAGATTTCACTAGGTATTCAAGCTATATATATATATATATATATATATATCCCAGTGTTAAACCAAAACTTGTCGTTTCACTTAAGTGAATCGCCTAGATGTTGTGTCTTCTAATCCGAGTAACTTGAACCCAATTCACCACAGTACGAATCATATTTGTAGTGGACCGCATGCCCACAATATAACAGCTTGCTCTATTACAAACATATAACCCGTATGAAATAAACGCCAACAAATGCTAAGTGTTGGATGATCCACCTCAAACTATATTATGGCATGAACCACAACATTTTTACACTCTCTGACGACATAAACGGAGTCCTCAACTCTATTGACTATAGAACAAAGTTAAGGAAATATATACAAATAAACAAGATCACAAATAAGTAGAAACATATCTACTAATAAGAACATTCAACGTTGACTAAAGACGCCGTGAGAGTAAGAAAAAAACACAAAAAATGAAAAATACATTAAAGACGAAGAAAGCATCAACAAATTGAAAAAATGACTATAATTCTTGAACAAGCTCTTGAATATTAGGCTTGCAAATAGAGCCATTAATACAACTTAAAGAAAGGGTAGCGAACATGGCTTCGGTGGGGTGGAAGGCATCCCAAAAGTAATATTTGTCATGTTTTTACATGGCGGTAGTCCTGGTATGCATATCAACGTTCCGTTTAAGAAGGTTGTGCAACAAGGCTCTCTACTATTTATCAATCCTGCAAACATATATATATAAGTAAATGTGTCGATTCAATTGGTGTTGACAATATAAGAGGTAAGTTACGAAGATATGACGTTATCAATCTCAAATTTATCATTAGTTTGTGAACATTTTCATGAAATTGTAGTTTCGTGGAATGTAGATTCCATGCGATGAACTTAGAGTCGTCATCTACATAAAAGTATTTGGATATTAGGCCTATTTGATGAACTTCTTGATAGGGCTCTCATCAAAGAATTCATACCAATACTAAGATGCATTATACTTCCCGGTAAGACAATAAAGCCACAAAGTGGCTTGCTACTAAGAGCCATGAAATGCTAGGAGAGTACATATGTGTTAAAGAATGTGCAACCAAGTCGGTCCGGTGTATATAGCTTTTTCGTTAAAAATACACTTAAAAATAGGAGTCTTTAACGAATTACCATATTTGGAGGGATTGATGATTGCGTCGTAGCCAAGACTATGAGCTTGGGCTAACACAAAGCGAGCACGCGGGAGGATTGAGTTGAGGTCGGACAGTAGCCGCCCAAGGCCATCGTTGAAGAGCGAGACGATTCGATTTATATCCTCATTGCATGTTCCATTGTGTTTTGTTGTCCTTGTTTTGCCCGGAGTGCAACCGATAGGACCCAATTCGAAAAGTATCATCTTTCTTGCCCCTAATTTGTACAAAATCTGCATTTGCCGTTTCTTGTCAAATTATGCTAAACAATGTAAATGAATTTAAATACAAATTTTCAAGGAAGAAAATTGTTTAGTGTATGTACCTGCAGTTGGTTTGAAAGTTGGTCGATAAGAAGTTGAGAAAACTGTGGTGGGTCGTAACGATTACTTGTGTTTAAAAATGGGTTCAAGTAATCGATTATGTAATCATTGTTACCAATGGAGAATATAAATATTGATTTGGATAAATAAAGCGATATATCGTTGCTTTCCTTATAACGTCTCCTTAACACCGGTGTATTTAAACAGGTTTACTTGATCTTTCAAATTCAAGCATTTTCCCTGCAAAAAAAAAAAACAAGTCAAGCATTTTTTACTGTTTTAATTTTTTTTGCATTCAAAAAATTAAAACATTATGGCCTTTTTTTATATGTGTGACTTGAACCTGACTAAAATGTTGTAAAACGGTTTGGTTTTAAAATTTTTTTAGCAGGATAAGTCCAAGAACTGAATTGCTAATTTCCAGTTCAACTCCATCAAGAACCGAAACCAATTAACAGAGTTAGGTTCAACGTGTTCAACGATTCGAGATTGTAAGATTTTTGATTTTCTGCAGTTCAATCATCTATTAACCAAATTTATTGTTAAATAGCATTAATTTATTCATTTCTAACAAGGTTCAACTTTAATTTATAAAAACAAAATCAGCTCAAAATTGAAAAAGAATTATTAATTTTTCATATCCGGTGGCATGAGTCTAAAATGTGGAGGGATGCTCGTCAAGTACAAAACCTACACATAAGACTTTAGTATTCATCCTAAAACCAACCTACTATATAAGGATCGGAGTAACCCTAGAACTTATATATTAGGTACACATATTATCATATATTTGATGTTAGACATTTCTACACATCTCAACAAAAATGAAATTCATATATTCAAATGAACCCTAAATACCGAAAAACAAAACTTACAAGTTAACTGGATTTTTATTTTTTTTTAAAAAAAAGACATAGTACATCTAAAAAGTAGATCGTCTATGTTTTAGATGTGATTCGATCCTTGAACGTCAAATCTTAGCAAAATTTGAGTAGGAAAATTGAAAATGAATATCTTATCTTATATATATATATATATATAATATATTAAAGCAGAAGCCTCTGTTGCCACGTGTCAACGCCAGGTTTCTCGAAGTCTAAAAAATTATTTTAAAAAGTGATTTCTAAATGTTAATATAAATTGAAAATTAATTTCTATCTTATATATATTAAAGCAGAAACCTCTATTGCCACGTGTCAACGCCAGGTTTCTCGAAGTCTCAAAAATTATTTTAAAAAGTGATTTCTAAATGTTAATATAAATTGAAAATTAATTTCCATCTTATATATATTAAAGCAGAAGCCTCTATTGCCACGTGTCAACGCCAGGTTTCTCGAAGTCTAAAAAATTATTTTAAAAAGTGATTTCTAAATGTTAATATAAATTGAAAATTAATTTCTAAATTTATAAAAAATATTTAAATTAATATTTTTATAAAAATAGTTTTTAAATTTTTACGATTTTTTTTTATCAACAAGCATATCTTAACAAATCAATTTAAAAATATAATTAATTGGAAGATATAAATATTTAAAAGAGAATTAAAAATCATAATATTTATTATAATTTCATTTTTCGGAATTTTATTTTACATAAATATACATATAAATTCTTAAGTATTAAATATTTATTAAAACTGAACCCGCAAAAAGTGCGGGTAATACACTAGTATCTATTAAAACATAAACCTCTATTGCCACGTGTCAATGCCAAGCCTAAAAAAATATTTTAAAAAGTGATTTCTAAATGTTAATATAAAATTGAAAATTAACTTCTAAATTTTTAAAAAAAATATTTAAATTTTTACAATTTTTTCTTACCAACTAGCATATCTTAACAAATCAATTTAAAAATATAATTAATTAGAAGAGATAAATACTTAAAAGAGAATTGAAAATCATAATATTGATTATAATTTCATTTATTGGATTTTTATTTTACAAAAATATACATATAAATTTCTAAGTATTAAGTATTTATTAAAACTGAACCCGCACTTTGTGCGGGTAATACACTAGTATCTATTAAAGCAGAAGCCTCTATTGCCATGTGTTAACGCCATGTTTCTCGAAGTCTAAAAAATTATTTTAATAAGTGATTTCTAAATGTTATTATAAATTGGAAATTGATTTCTAAATTTTTTTAATATTTAAATAAATGTTTTTATAAAAATAGTTTTTAAACTTTTACGGATCTTTTTACCAACAAGCATATCTTAACAAATCAATTTAAATATATAATTAATTATAAGAGATAAATACTTAAAAATCATAGTAATAAATATTTATTAGAACTCAACCCGCACAAAGTGCGGGTAATACACTAGTCGAGAGATTTAAGAGGAAAGACAACATGAATATGACAATTTGGGGGGAAAATTGAAAATGAAAAGTTTGTGATTAATTTTGCAATTTAAAAAATAAAACAGACTGCAACTTTCAATTTTAATGAACTACGAATTTTATAACCTATATAATAATTACTAGTTCTTTTTTGCAAATATATATAAGGTGATATTATGTAATTTACTTACAACAATGCTACCCATATGATCGAGAATTCCACATAGTCCGGATGCGTAATTATAACCCGTATTCGAATAGGGCGTTGGGAGATTCAATACAGGCGGTGGATATGGTAGCCCCAAATACTCAGCTGCACTGGTAACCAAATGTGTCAATGCATGACGCCACTCACCCAGAAACAAAAAAAATTACAAATTATTATACCTATAAAGTCGGCCACATTTTTGCCGTTGCTGAATCTTCCGGTGGCTCCTCCGGCAAAATCGATACCATACGGGTAGTAGTTAGCCTTGCCCAAGGTGGGCAGCAAATTGTTATTACCGGTGTCAAACAGCGAGTCTCCAAACACGAAAAGTGCCGGTGCTAACGGTTTGGCGCCGGCGGTCACAGTTCAGAGGGAATGGAAGAGACAAGCATAGAGGATGAATCGCTGAAAGTTGACAAACATTTTGAGTTGTCAAATCAAACGCAAAGAAATATCAACGTTCTTCGTCTGCTTAAATAATTGAATTCTACCTGTCCAACATAATTGAATTATAATGCATGGTTCATGTTCATTTATTAAACTAATTTTACGCATTACTAGTTTATATCCCGCACATTGTCCGAGTATTTTTAAATATTGATGTATCTTTATAGGCTGATGAAACTTTGCGAGAAGACCTTATTTGGTTTGAGAGAAGATGAAACTTTGCGAGTCGTAACTCACTACCTGATTTGGAAGGGCGTAACCTAATATTCAGTTTTGAAAATTTAGATTTTAATATTGTGACATCGGAAGGAGTCGTTAAAATAAAATAAAAAAGCGATAAGCCAAGTTGTCTCTATTTGTGTCATTTGCGACACATAAAGGTGTCTCTATTTGTGTCATTTGTTACACTCCAAGGTCCTTCTCTTTGTGCCATTTGAGACACCTATATGTGTCCGAAATTTGCGACTCATTAACGTGTCTCTGATAGTGTCATTTGCGATACCTATATGTGCCGGGAAATAGAGACACCTTAAGTTGTCGTAATTTTGCGAGGGTTTTGCGGATGTAAATTTTTTGCGATACATTGGCATAGTGTTGGAAAGAAAGCGTCACATATAACCCGCATTTCTAGTAGTGTTCGTTCACTTCTTGGCACATGGCCTATCCCAATTTTCAAAATTATATTTCATTAAGAGGGAACTGGAGATGTGTAGGCTTGCAGTTATGATAGGTTAAAATAAGTCAATGGGTATAATATAATTGAAATAATGTATTGAAATGTAGATTCTGTTATGAAATGATTATTTTGATCTCTTGTTTACTCAGACTTTCTAGAATGTGTTCAAAAACACTTTCATAGAATGTGTTCAACAACACTTATGGAATGAAGGTAGAAGAGAGGAGTGAACAAGAAGAGTAGATTTCTTATTCTTACTTACTCTTGGTGCATCTTGTTACAATGAAGATGACCTTTATTTATATGTCAAGATTTGGAGGATTTTCTAATAAAATAAACTAGAATGTAAGAAGGTGAATAATTCACCTAATACAATTTACTTCACTTCTTGACCAAGTCATACTAGAAGACATGCATGTCATATATGTGTACAAAAACATCATGTATAAATGTCTTGTAATATCCAAATGCATGTGATATATATGGACAAATATCTTGTACATGTTTTTCCACAACACTCCCCCTTGAGTATCCACCTTCTTCCATTATTAAACTTGAGCGTCTGTTGTTGACTTCATACTCATCATACACTTGGGTAAAGTTGCCTCATTAAAAACTTTGTCAGCGAAAACACAGTTGGATAAAAATCTAATCTAAGGGAAAAAGAGTGCAGCGCGTATAATGCTCCCCCTGATTTCAACATATGTCTCAGAGTCTATACATTTCAATCTTTCACACAAGCTCTTTAAATTTCTTCGGGCACAATGATTTTGTGAAGAAGTCAGCAAGATTGTCACTAGAACAGATTTGTTGAATATCAGCTTTTCCAGTTTCTTCCAGCTCGCGTGTGGAGAAGAACTTTGGCAATATCTGCTTTGTACGATCTCCCTTGATATGTCCTTTCTTCATATGAGCAATGCATGCTGAATTATCTTCATACAATATGGTTGGTTCTTCAATGATAGCTAGGCTTCATCCCACACTCCTTTTGTATGAACTCTATCATTGCTCGTAGGGACACACATTCTCTTCCAGCTTCATACGAAGGGATCAACAATGTGTGATTTGAGGAGGTGGGTTGTTCGCTCCAAATGGTGTGTGCAAGCTTTAAATTTATAACCCAAGATGTATGCTAAAAAAAGGATGCGAACCCGCAGTGTACGGGTCAATCGTAGTAAAAAGCAAGAATTCCGGGGTGTCGATCTCATGGACTTAGGTGAAACAAAGCAAGTATAGGTTATCTATGTAATTACTAACCACAAAAGCGATTAAAGCAATCAAAGATAATAAAAAGTCAATTAAGGAAATATGCAATTCTAGGGATTAAAGCATCTAGTTGTGGTTCCAACTCAAGATCTCAAGATAAGCGGACAAAGCTGAGATTTTTGCAAAGGGAAGGTGTTTCTAAAGTGGAATAGATCACCGGGTAAGTCTCACTACTCACTAATCCCAAACCGTAACTCCTATTACCGGGTAAGTCTCAAGGTACTAAGGAAAAGAACTATAACCTCAAACTAACACTCCAACTAAGGGAATAGAATCAACCTTTACCGGGTAAGTCTCAGGCTAACTCACAAAGATGGGATGAAAGCACACTCAAACCCCAATAAAGGATAAACCTTTATTACCTACACTTATGATCTTTGGTAAACAAACAAAGGAATTACCGGGTAAGTCTCATCCTAGGCTTGCATTGAACCAGAAAAGGTGTAATAAGGATAGGATTTGGCAAACTTTAACACTCAACTCCCAGTTACGGATCAGAAAAGTCACCTCGGTCAGACAAATTCCACCCCGGCCGAGATGTTCATCGACTGAGCGAGATACTCTAGGGTTAAGGATAAAGACTCGAGCTTTCAGGGTCCTACTGGAATTATAGATTATTCTATCATTGTTTTTCCCACAACCTTCAGCCAATCACCCTAGAATCACACAAAGAAATTAGCCAATCATCATCATAAAAGCAATAATCAAATATAAGGGAAGAAAGTGAATAATTGAACACAAAAACCTTAAGAACAAGACTTCAATAACGGAATCAATTATCAAACAAACAAGCGTTCCTTGCATCACAATCCAATAAGACAATCAACGAGAAGGGAATCTAAGAGAATCTTACAAAACCCTTCACAAAAACTATAAAAGCTATCAACTTCCTTCCTTCAACCTTCCTTCAATCCTTCCTAACTGCTGGATGCTCTAAGCATGTATTTTCCGGTGATGCGCCGGTTGTATGCGGGCTGCTGAATTGTGGAAAATCCAGCCCTTTATATAGGAAAACTACCCTCCAAAGATAAGATATCTTAAAAAGATATCTTCCTAATAAAATATATCTATCTCTCATAAATAAATCCCTAAAATATATGATCTTCCTTCCAGAAATCCAGCCTAAAAATATAAGATTCTCCTTCCAAAAATAAAAGATCTCAGCAAAGAATAAAATATATATCTCGCTGCGTCCAAGGTGTTCGCCTCGGTCAGGACGCTCCTCTGGATCACCTCGGTCGAGATGGTACTGTAGCTGACCGAGGTGGCTCTAAACTGAATGTGAAATCTCTCAAATCTGTTCCAAAGTAAATCTTTAATCTATTTCCATGCTTCCTGGATTCTTCCTTAAGCTCCTGAATGTGCTCCAATGACTCCTTCGCTCCTTTAGCTCCATTTTGATGCAAAACGTGCCATTTTACCTACGATTACAACGAAACTTGGTGTAGACCTCGATTCCCGCAAAGGTAGATGAAACGACAATATAATCACATAATATACATCCAAACATGCAGATTATTGAAGATAAAACGTCTAAACAGGTCCCAAAATATAGACTATAATTCATGCTATCAAAATACCCCATACTTAGCCTTTGCTTATCCCCGAGCAAGTTCCAAATCTTAGATACAAGATAGAATGGATTATAAGTCATAAAGATCAATGAAAAAGTCTTTCAAAACATTTTAATGGTGTGCTACAATCATAGATCACTCTAAGAGAATGCTTCATGAGATTTAAAATCAATACATGCTCAAAACATTTTATAAATATAAGAAAGTTGTTCATCTTTGCATAAAATCATAGAATGCATAATAAATCATCATTATCGAAATTAAACATGTATAATCCAGTTTAAACCACTAAGTCAACCAACAAGCTCGAGGTCTCAAGGGCTTTTCAAGAGAGAAGGTCAAGAAACGTGTGAGGGTGAGATGTATATAGGGAATGTGGTGCTAGAATCCGGTGATAACACGATTTATAACATAGTTTTTGGTGTACATTTAGATAGAATTTTCGCTCAATCGTTCATGATCTAGCATTAGTCTAAGACGTTTTGCACTCAAATCATGTACTTTGTCGAGATAGACGTCTACACGGACTTGTGTGCATTTTGTAGGTATTTCGGGAAGTTTAGAGCTAAAACGATGCGTTTAAGGATCGTTCATTAGATGACACACTCCCGGACGCATTAGGACACAAGCCAAGGGCTGAGGAGGACTCATGGAGCCTTACCAACACTAGCCATGCACCAAATCACAGCTCAATGATCCAAGGCGAAGTTTCTGCATAAAATCACGGTTCTCTGACGAACCACGGCCGTGGAAATGACCGTGGATTTTGCCAGATTCTCGTGACAGCTGTGCCACGATTCTCATGGACAGCTCATGCAAATTTGTTATAAAAGTGGTCCTTCATGGATTGTGAGAAGCAGCTGGGGGTAGTTTGGGAGCAGCTCATCCATTATCCATTTCTCTCTAACAAATATATTCTCAAAAGGAAGAAGATTTTTTCTAGGAAGGAAAGTGCCAAAGAGAAGAAGAAAGGTTCCATCGAAGAGGAGAGAAGAACACACACCATAGCTATCTTGTATTTCGGATTCTATTTCTAGAGTTTTGTGAATTCTTGAACCTTCTTTTGGAAGGGTTGTAAGTTGTTCTAATTCCACTTTCAGATTGGTTTGTCTTTGAAGTTCATTTGTTCATCTATTTTCCTTCATTATCTTGCAATGGATGTTATGATTTTACGTTTGTTTGCTTTGATTTCCATTATGAATGTTGTAGGCTAAATTGATGTGGTTCTAGGGTAAGGAAAGGATGGTTATGGCTAGAGCTATGATAGGACGGACTTAGTTTTACCTTTGGATGATTTTTGTTTAAGAACGCACCTGCTGTTAGAAATTACGGGTAGTTCTTGAAGAACCACTGCCGTGGTTTGAGTAGAACAAACCGTGATTCTCCCTGGTCCGAAGGATCTTGCCTTAGACCTATAAAATGTTGAAACCCTAAGTGTTTGCTAGAAGTTTAACCTATCCTAGGGTGACCTAGTGTAGTGACTAAGAGCTAGGAGAGACTTACCCGGTGATCCTTCCCCTTAGAATTTAAAATAGCAATCCTTAGGTAGTGGTGAGCCTAATAAGCCGCCATTGGATTAGATGTGCTAGGATAGTTGCTTAGGATCTCCCTTTCCGAGACTTACCCGGTAAGGATAGGTTAGATCCCTAATTAACGAATCCGGTTTGTGTAGAATTCCTAACCTTAGGTTCTTAGAGACTTAACCGGTAATGAGACCTTAGGTATGGACTAGTTGGACCATGAGACTTACCCGGTAATTGATCCCAATTTAGAAACACTTAATCCCAACATATCATAGTAAAATCCAAAGAATGAATAGATAACTTGAGCTCCATGCCATAACCGGAATTTCCGACCCCTAGAATCCGTCTTTTCTTTCCTTGATCATTATCTTGTTTAACTTGTTCATTTGTGTTTATTCTTAGTTTTAGTTTGATTGTTTACTTGCATGAATTGTGATCTTTGATTGATCACCAAAAACCAACCAAAAACAATTGAGATTTTCCATTTCTTTATTTCTCTCTTTTCCTTAGACTTAGATCTTTACTAAACTCAATCAAAATTTTGAATCAATTTCAGCTTAGTCTTCGAGTTCGACCTCGGAATACTTATCTTTCTACGAACGTCCCGTACACTGCGGGTTTCGCTAAGTAGTTAGGATTTAGTTCGAGTTATAAATTTAAAACCCATTTGCGCATCACAATCTTAGCGTAACAAGTTTTTGGCGCCGTTGCCGGGGACTAGGTCTAGATTGAGTCTATTTTGTGATTGTTTCTAGTGTAGATCTTTCTTGTTGCTTTTGATCTCTTTTTGGTTTGTGTCTTTGCTTTTCAGGACATCTACTACTCTTTAGGTGTATGCGAAGATCTCGTGGCAAGGATTTAGCTCCATTCGATCCCGAACCGGAGAAAACCCTTCGATCTAGATCTAAGAACATCCGAAAAGAGAAAGAGATGGCCGGAAGAAACCTCCAAGCTGAGTTGGATGAGGCCTTAGAGCAAATAAGGCTAAGAGATGAGCTCTTAGAGGAAGAAAGGAGACTTGCCAATGAGAGGCAAGAGGAAACTAGGAGAGAGATTGAAGAGATTAGGCAAGCCCTTGTTCAAGGAGAGCTTAATCGCCGACAACCTCCACCTCCTCCACCACAACCGCAGCCGGCGGCTAATATTAGGGTCGTTCCCATTGCTATTGAGGAGCCACAAACCCTAGGGAGACGTATGGATCCGGCACAAAGAGCACACCGACCGGGTGTGAATCTAGGAGATCCCGCAACCCACAACTATGAGCTCCGCCCTCAAGTTCTTCAAATGATCCGGCATAATCAATTTGGAGGGATGGAAGGAGAGTCTCCCCACCAACACTTGATAAACTATGAGATTTTGATGGAGACTCTTAGACCACCAAGATTGGAGAGAAACAACCATAAGCTAAGAGCCTTTTCTTTCTCTCTTAAGGATAAGGCCTTGGCTTGGTATCAATCTATTCCACAAGGGCGAGTTGGTACTTGGGAGGAGATGACAACCGAGTTCTTGACCAAGTTCTTCCCACCTTCCAAGACCACCGAATTAAGAGGGAAGATCAATGCCTTCGTGATGAGGGATAGAGAAAGTTTGTTCAAGTCTTGGGAGAGATTCAAAGACCTTCTCCTAGATTGTCCACACCATGGCATACCGAAAATTGAGCTATTGGAAATCTACTTCAAGGGACTTGATGAAGATAGCCAATTCAAGCTTCAATCTCTTTCCGGTGGGACATTTATGGAGAAACATGTAGATGATGCTTGGGAGTTTGTGGAGAAGCAAACTCTAGTGATTGAGAAGTACTCTCATAGAAAGAGTGAAGGAAGAAAGGTGGGAGCATATGAGGTGAGTGAAGTCACCATGAGCAATTTCAAGCTTGACGCCATCAACAATGAGTTGAAATCCTTGAGGGAGTTGTGTGCTACAACCTTGAAGAGCCAAGCAACTCCTCAAGTACTTCCACAAGCTAACTTGTCTTCCAAGGAGGAGGATGTGAATTATATGAGAAGGGGCAACTTCAACAATTACCAAGGCCCAAGAAATTTCAACAACAACCGGCAATTCAACAATTACCGGCCAAACCACAACCACCCCGGATTCTCTTACTCTAATCCGGATGGAGCCTTGAACCCTCCCGCCTCCACAAGCACAACTCCACCACAAAGAGCTTCACAAGAGCCTCCACCCGGTTTTTCTCAACCTTCAAAGGATAGGACCGAAGTCATGTTTGAGCAATTGCTAGGGAGATTGAGCGGTCTTGAGAGCACCGTGACTTCAATTTCTAAGGCTCAAAAGGTCTTGGAAGCGCAAGTCTTTCAAAAGGCGGGTGATAGCATGAATTATAGTCTATATTTTAGGGTTTGTTTGGACGTTTTATCTTTCATAATCTGCATGTTTGTATGTACATTATGTGATTTTACTACCATTTCATCTACCTTTGCGAGAATCGAGGTCTACACCTAGTTTCGTTGTAATTGCAGGTAATATGGTACGTTTTGCATCGAAAAGGAGCAAAAGGAGTCAAGAGTCATTTGGAGCTACATTGAGGAGCAAAAAGGAATCCTTCAGGAAGCATAGCCATGGATTAAAGATTTACTTTGGACCAGTTTTGAGAGATTCTACACTCAGTTATGGATCACCTCGGTTGCCCAGAGATTCATCTCGACCGAGGCGATCCAGAGACGCCGACTCGACCGAGGCGAACACCTAGGACGCGGCGAGAATATTTTATTCTTGGCTGAGATCTTTTAAAATTGGAAAGTGATCTTATATTTTTGGGCTGAGTTTCTAGAAGGAAGGAGATATGCAGAATCATATATTTTACCTATATTTATGGGATAATATCTTCTTAAGATTT
Organism: Fagopyrum esculentum; assembly: GCA_033239045.1. Taxonomy (NCBI): domain Eukaryota; kingdom Viridiplantae; phylum Streptophyta; class Magnoliopsida; order Caryophyllales; family Polygonaceae; genus Fagopyrum; species Fagopyrum esculentum. The sequence continues at coordinate 16,577,868 of BSUD01000002.1, forward strand.
ATTATCTTTGGAGGTTTATTTTTCCTATAAAAAGGATTGGATTTTCCACAAATCCGAGCATGCTTAGAGGCTGCATACAATACTTCATACGACGCAGCAGCCGCATACTACTCCAATTTGGGAGTTTTCGAAGAACCTTTTTGAAGGTTGAAGGAAGATTGAAGATCATAGCTTTATAGCTTTTTGGAGGGTTTTGTAAGATTATCTTCAATTCCTTTCCTTGTTGTCTTGTCTTGTTGGATTACTATCCAAGGAACGATTTTGTGTGATATTTGATTCAGTTATTGAAGTGTTTTCATTAAATTCTTCTTTGTTCAAATATTCACCTTCTTCCCATATATTTAATACTTTCATTATGATGATGAGTGGCTAATTTCCTTGTGTGATTCTAGGGTGATTGGCTGAAGGTTGTGGGAAAAACAATGATAGAATAATCTTAGATTCCAGTAGGATCCTGAAAGTTCGAGTCTTTAACCTTAACCCTAAGCATCTCGTTCGGTTGATGAACATCTCGGCCGGGGTGGAATTCTTCTGACCGAGGTGACTTATCCGACCCTAAACTGAGAGTTAAGTGTTAGAGTTTGCTAAATCCTATTCTTATTACACCTTCCTGGTTCAAAGCAAGCTTAGGATGAAACTTAACCGGTAATTCCTTAGTTTGTGTACCAACGATCATAAGTGTAGGTAATAAAGGTTTATCCTTTATTGGGGTTTGAGTGTGCTTCCATCCCATCTTTGTGAGTTAGCCTGAGACTTACCCGGTAAAGGTTGATTCTATTCCCTTAGATGGTGTGTTAGTTTGAGGTTATAGTTCTTTATCTTAATTCCTTGAGACTTACCCGGTAATAGGAGTTACGGTTTAGGATTAGTGTGTAGTGAGACTTACCCGGTGATCTACTCCACTTTAGTAACACCTTCCCCATGCAAAAATCTCAGCTTTGTCCGCTTATCTATAGATCTTGAGTTGGAACCACAACTAGATGCTTTAATCCCTAGAATTGCATGTTTGCTTTATTTGACATCTTATTCATCTTTGATTGTATACTTGCTCTTGTGGTTAGCATCAACACTAGCATACCGTATTGGACTTTGTTTCACTAAGTCCCTGTGATCGACCCCTGGAATTTTCTTGCTTTTACTACGATTGACCCGTACACTGCGGGTTCGCATCCTTGTTTTAAGCTTAAGTCTAGGGTTATAAATTTAAAGCTTGCACACACCGTTTGGAGCGAACATATATAAAGCCTTTTCTTTCTTCTTTTGTAGTTAGACAAGTTTTGTAAAAGTTTTGCTGAGAGCATTTCAGAATTGAATCCAAGAGAATTCTGATAGCATGAATTATAGTCTATATTTTGGGGTTTGTTTGGACGTTTTATCTTTCATAATCTGCATGTTTGTATGTACATTATGTGATTTTACTACCATTTCATCTACCTTTGCGAGAATCGAGGTCTACACCTAGTTTCGTTGTAATTGCAGGTAATATGGTACGTTTTGCATCGAAAAGGAGCAAAAGGAATCAAGAGTCATTTGGAGCTACATTGAGGAGCAAAAAGGAATCCTTCAGGAAGCATAGCCATGGATTAAAGATTTACTTTGGACCAGTTTTGAGAGATTCTACACTCAGTTATGGATCACCTCGGTTGCCCAGAGATTCATCTCGACCGAGGCGATCCAGAGACGCCGACTCGACCGAGGCGAACACCTAGGACGCGGCGAGAATATTTTATTCTTGGCTGAGATCTTTTAAAATTGGAAAGTGATCTTATATTTTTGGGCTGAGTTTCTAGAAGGAAGGAGATATGCAGAATCATATATTTTACCTATATTTATGGGATAATATCTTCTTAAGATTTATTATCTTTGGAGGTTTATTTTTCCTATAAAAAGGATTGGATTTTCCACAAATCCGAGCATGCTTAGAGGCTGCATACATCACGCTATAACACCGATCAGGGTTTACAAGCGCAGCGGCCGCATCCTACTCCAATTTGGGAGATTCGAAGAACCTTTTTGAAGGTTGAAGGAAGATTGAAGACTATAGCTTTATAGCTTTTTGGAGGGTTTTGTAAGATTATCTTCAATTCCTTTCCTTGTTGTCTTGTCTTGTTGGATTACTATCCAAGGAACGATTTTGTGTGATATTTGATTCAGTTATTGAAGTGTTTTCATTAAATTCTTCTTTGTTCAAATATTCACCTTCTTCCCATATATTTAATACTTTCATTATGATGATGAGTGGCTAATTTCCTTGTGTGATTCTAGGGTGATTGGCTGAAGGTTGTGGGAAAAACAATGATAGAATAATCTTAGATTCCAGTAGGATCCTGAAAGTTCGAGTCTTCAACCTTAACCCTAAGCATCTCGTTCGGTTGATGAACATCTCGGCCGGGGTGGAATTCTTCTGACCGAGGTGACTTATCCGACCCTAAACTGAGAGTTAAGTGTTAGAGTTTGCTAAATCCTATTCTTATTACACCTTCCTGGTTCAATGCAAGCTTAGGATGAAACTTAACCGGTAATTCCTTAGTTTGTGTACCAACGATCATAAGTGTAGGTAATAAAGGTTTATCCTTTATTGGGGTTTGAGTGTGCTTCCATCCCATCTTTGTGAGTTAGCCTGAGACTTACCCGGTAAAGGTTGATTCTATTCCCTTAGATGGTGTGTTAGTTTGAGGTTATAGTTCTTTATCTTAATTCCTTGAGACTTACCCGGTAATAGGAGTTACGGTTTAGGATTAGTGTGTAGTGAGACTTACCCGGTGATCTACTCCACTTTAGAAACACCTTCCCCAAGCAAAAATCTCAGCTTTGTCCTCTTATCTATAGATCTTGAGTTGGAACCACAACTAGATGCTTTAATCCCTAGAATTGCATGTTTGCTTTATTTGACATCTTATTCATCTTTGATTGTATACTTGCTCTTGTGGTTAGCATCAACACTAGCATACCGTATTGGACTTTGTTTCACTAAGTCCCTGTGATCGACCCCTGGAATTTTCTTGCTTTTACTACGATTGACCCGTACACTGCGGGTTCGCATCCTTGTTTTAAGCTTAAGTCTAGGGTTATAAATTTAAAGCTTGCACACACCGTTTGGAGCGAACAAGTTTTTGGCGCCGTTGCCGGGGACTTGGTCTAGACCGAGCCGGTACGGTTTGCTCTTGGGGCATTTGCCCCGTGTTGTCTTACCACTCTACTTGAGTGACTTTTGCAGGTTCTTTCTTAGGTATATGCGAAGAACCCGCACTGGAAAGGAAATCGTTCCTTACGATCCCGAACCAGAAAAGTCGTACAAGAGACGCTTAAGAGAAGCGAAGATGGCCCAACAAGACGATCACGATCTTGCGGCCCAGTTGAGAGAGACGCAGGAGTTGCTACGTCTCAGTCAAGAAGAGCTAAGGCAAGAGAAAGAGGAGAATCAGGCCAGGACTGCAGCAATCGAAGCTGAGATTGCAGCAATTCGGAACCAGATTCAACCTCGACCGATGCAGGATCCAGTAGTTGATCCTCGACCGAGGCAGATTCCAGTACCTGACGCCCCGGCCGATGTGCATCCGCTTCGGATGCCAATCCGAGATGTTCTTCTTGCAGGGATTCCACAAACCCTAGGTCAAAGGATGGACCCTAATCAACAGCTGAGGCGTCCAGGAGTGAACCTAGGAGATCCAGCAGATCATGACTACGAACTTCGACCGCAAGTTCTGGCCATGATTCGCCAATGTCAATTCGGAGGGCTGGAGAAGGAGTCGCCGCATCAACATCTTCAAAACTACGAGATCTTGATGGAGACCTTGCGACCTCCCAGAATTGAAAATAACAACTACAAGCTAAGACCTTTCTACTTTTCTCTTAAAGATAGAGCTCTTACTTGGTATCAATCTCTTCCTGCAGGAAAGATCAGCACATGGGAAGAGATGACTACGGAATTCTTGACCAAATTCTTTCCCCCCTCAAAGACTGCTGAAATGAGAGGGAAGATCAATGCTTTCATCATGAAGGACAAGGAGAGCTTGTCCAAATCATGGGAGCGGTTCAAGGATATCTTTTTGGATTGCCCACATCATGGGATTCCAAAGATCGAGTTGTTGGAGATCTACTTCAAAGGACTGGACGGAAACACCCAGTTTAATCTCCAACTACTCTCCGCCGGCACATTCATGGATATGGCGGTTGATGAGGCTTGGGACTTCATTGAGAAGCAAGCCTTGCACATGGAGAAGTACACCCACCAAGGAGCTGAAGGTGGAGTTAAAAGAGTCAACTTTCAAGAGACTCAAACCAACAACAACCAATTCACGTCCTTGAAGAACGACGTGAAGCAGTTGAAGGAGCTATTGATGGCTCAAACTAAGCAGGAAGAGCAAGGGCAAAGGAATAACAACAACAACAACAAGAACGGGTACCGTAACAACAACAACGGACCCCGAAACAACAACTACAACAACAATAGAGGATCCAATAGCAACAATTGGAGAACGAATAATAACCAAAACAACGGTAACAATTATTCAAACTCCAACTCTAATGATTCCTCTAATCCTTTCCTCTCTCCTCCTTCTTCTTCTTCTACTCCATTGAAGAGCCAAGGGCAAGGATCAAGTTCGTCTCAGCCGGAAAAGAAGGACGCAGTCCTGGAGGCAATCTTGATCAAGCTTAATGCTATGGAGAATTCTATGACTTCATTTTCGAGGGCCCAAAAGTCCTTCGAACAACAACTTGCTAATAGGGCGAATGAAGCACCAAGAGATCCAGGGAAGCTTCCAGCAAAGACGGAAACTAACCCTAAGGGCCAATGCATGGCCATCACGACGAGGAGTGGACTCAAAACTGCAGATCCAGTACCTCGATCGACGCAGACCACCTCGGTCCAGATCCAGTCGAAGAACACCTCGACCGAGATGCCAACCGAGGCGGTACAACAGAAAGTAGGAGGAACAACTGAAGCCTATGTTCCACCTCCTGCATATAAACCACCACTTCCATTCCCCCAGTCCAGAGCCAGAGCACATCTTGACAAGCACTTTGGTAAGTTCCTTGACTTGATGAATAAGCTCCATATTAATATTCCTTTCCTTGATGCTATTCTAGGTATGCCCGCCTATGGGAAGTTCCTAAAAGAGATCCTATCAAGGAAGAGGAAGCTGGAGGATGTTGGTGAAGTTAGGATGACATCTAAGTCTTCAGAGCTTATAAAGATCATGAAGGAGAAGATGCCACCTAAATTAAGAGATCCCGGCTCATTTTGCATTCCCATTCAAGTTGGGGACGTCACTTGTGAAGCCCTTTGCGATCTAGGAGCCAGCGTGAGCATCATCCCGCTGGAGCTATGCAATAAGATCGGCCTTGGAGAGCCCAAGCCGGTCAAGATTCGACTCTACATGGCGGATCGCTCCATCACCCATCCCGTGGGCATTTTGGAGGACGTTCCGGTCAAGTTAGGTAACTTCTATCTACCCATAGATTTTGTCGTACTTGACATTCCCGCAGATTATCCTGTTCCTATCATTCTCGGGAGGCCATTTCTAGCAACTTCGGGTTGCAATGTGGATTGCAAGAACGCCAAGTTGAAATTCAACGTTGGTGGCGATGAGGTGGAGTTCGCACTACTTGCAGCTATGAAAGGGGAGCAAATAACTGATGATATCTTCAACATCTACGATGAAGAAGAATCAAGAGAATTGGTGAGCTCTATCCTTATTAATGATCCACTCGAAAGAGTTATTAGCTTCAGTTTAATGGAGGAAGGTATAGATGCTTCTTGTGATGCAGATATACGGAGCTTAAAAGCACTGGAAGAGGATCCAGGAGCTAAAACTGAGAAGCTAATCCAGGAAACGAAGATTTCCAGCCTCGGACCCAGTAGCAGTACCTCGACCGAGGCACTTTCTGGACTGAGCGAGGCGTCTGAAGAACACCTCGGTCAACGCCTTTGCGCCTCGACCGAGGTCGACAGAGAGACGATTCGAACTGAGACTGCATCTGGTCCAGTTTCTGACACCACTTCACTGGAAAGAGGAAGCACAGATCCCTCCCAGAAGGCACCCCCAGTTGTGGAGCTTAAACAACTCCCTAGTCACTTGAGGTATATCTTTCTTGGGCCGGACTCTACTTATCCCGTTATTGTTAGTGCTTCCCTCTCCGATTCTGAATTAACTAAGCTAATGCATGTCCTGAGAAAACATCGAAAGGCCATAGGTTACACCACGGATGATCTTATTGGCATTAAACCCTCTTTCTGCATGCATAGAATTCTAATGGAGGATAATCATAAGACTTCACGGGAACCTCAAAGACGGTTAAATCCGATCATGAAAGAGGTTGTGAAGAAAGAAGTTCTTAAGTTGTTGGATGCAGGTATTATTTATCCTATCTCGGACAGCAAGTGGGTTAGCCCGGTGCATGTCGTTCCGAAGAAAGGAGGGATGACCGTTGTGACTAATAAGAACAACGAGTTGATCCCAACGAGGACCGTTACGGGCTGGAGAGTTTGCATCGACTATAGGAAGCTGAACACGGCTACTAGGAAGGATCATTTCCCGCTTCCCTTCATTGATCAAATGCTCGAACGGTTAGCCCAGCATTCACACTTTTGCTACTTGGACGGCTATAGTGGATTCTTCCAGATACCTATCCATCCGGATGATCAGGAGAAGACCACTTTCACATGTCCTTGGGGGACATTTGCCTATCGGAGGATGCCGTTCGGATTGTGCAATGCACCAGCTACCTTCCAGCGATGCATGATGGCTATCTTCTCCGAGTACATAGAGGAGATCATGGAGGTATTTATGGATGATTTTTCTGTATATGGTTCCTCTTTTGATGATTGCCTATCTAACCTTTCTCTAGTGCTTAAAAGATGTGAAGACACTAACCTTGTTTTGAATTGGGAGAAGTGTCATTTTATGGTTAATGAAGGCATTGTACTAGGACACCTCGTTTCTAATCGAGGTATTGAGGTCGATAGAGCTAAGATCGAGACTATTGAGAAACTCCCTCCTCCTTGTTCTGTTAAGGGTGTGAGGAGTTTTCTCGGGCATGCAGGTTTCTATAGGAGATTCATCAAGGACTTCTCCAAGATTTCTAAACCTCTAACTAACCTCTTGAATAAAGATGTTGTTTTTGAGCTTTCGCAGGAGTGTCTTGATGCTTTTTACAGGATTAAGGAAGCGTTGATCTCCGCTCCCATTATCCAACCTCCTGATTGGACCTTGCCCTTTGAGGTCATGTGCGACGCTAGCGATGTAGCCGTAGGAGCGGTGCTTGGGCAAAAGAAGGATGGACGGACCACCGCCATTTACTATGCTAGCAAGACGCTAGATGAAGCACAACGCCACTACGCTACCACAGAAAAGGAGTTATTGGCGGTTGTATATGCTTTCGAGAAGTTTCGTTCCTACCTAGTAGGGGCGAAAGTCATTGTCTACACCGACCACGCAGCCATACGCTACTTGATGGCTAAGAAAGATGCCAAGCCGCGCCTTATTCGATGGATTCTCTTGCTCCAGGAGTTTGACCTAGAGATCCGCGATAAGAAGGGATCCGAGAATTCAGTGCGGATCACCTCAGCCGGCTACCGGAATCCTCCCGCGAGACGGATAGCCCACCCATAGACGATTCATTCCCCGACGAGCACTTGCACGTTTTGGAGCGTTTGATGGACTTACTTACTTCACCCCACGATGGGTTCTCTTTACGAAGCTTACCGTTATCGACTTTGTTTCACCGAGTCCCTGTGATCGACCCCTAGAATTTCTTGCTTTTTACTACGATTGACCCGTACACTGCGGGTTTGCATCCTTGTTTTAAGCTTAAGTCTAGGGTTATAAATTTAAAGCTTGCACACACCTTTTGGAGCGAACAAGTTTTTGGCGCCGTTGCCGGGGACTTGGTCTAGACCGAGCCGGTACGGGTTGCTCTTGGGGCGCTTGCCCCCGTGTCATCTAACCACTCTACTTGAGTGACTTTTGCAGGTTCTTTCTTAGGTATATGCGAAGAACCCGCACTGGGAAGGAAATCGTTCCTTACGATCCCGAACCAGAAAAGACATACAAGCGACGCTTAAGAGAAGCGAAGATGGCCCAACAAGACGATCGCGATCTTGCGGCCCAGTTGAGAGAGACGCAGGAGCAGCTACGTCTCAGTAAAGAAGAGCTAAGGCAAGAGAAAGAAGAGAATCAGGCCAGGACTGCAGCAATCGAAGCTGAGATCGCAGCAATTCGGAACCAGATTCTACTTCGACCGAGGGAGGATCCAGTAGTTGATCCTCGACCGAGGCAGATCCCAGTACCTGACGCCCCGGCCGATGTACATCCACTTCGGATGCCAGTCCGAGATGTTCTTCTTGCAGAAATTCCACAAACCCTAGGTCAAAGGATGGACCCTAATCAACAACTGAGGCGTCCAGGAGTGAACCTAGGAGATCCAGCAGATCATGACTACAAACTTCGACCACAAGTTCTAGCCATGATTCGCCAATGCCAATTCGGAGGGCTAGAGAAGGAGTCACCGCATCAACATCTTCAAAACTACGAAATCTTGATGGAGACCTTGCGACCTCCCAGAATTGAAAATAACAACTACAAGCTAAGACCTTTCTACTTTTCTCTTAAAGATAGAGCTCTTACTTGGTATCAATCTCTTCCTGCAGGAAAGATCAGCACATGGGAAGAGATGACTACGGAATTCTTGACCAAATTCTTTCCACCCTCAAAGACTGCTGAAATGAGAGGGAAGATCAATGCTTTCATCATGAAGGACAAGGAGAGCTTGTCTAGATCATGGGAGCGGTTCAAGGACATCCTTTTGGATTGCCCACATCATGGGATTCCAAAGATCGAATTGTTGGAGATCTACTTCAAGGGGCTGGACGGAAACACCCAGTTCAATCTCCAACTACTCTCCGCCGGTACATTCATGGACATGGCAGTTGACGAGGCTTGGGATTTCATTGAGAAGCAAGCCTTGCACATGGAGAAATACACCCACCAAGGAGCTGAAGGTGGAGTTAAAAGAGTCAACTTTCAAGAGACTCAACCCAACAACAACCAACTCACGTCCTTGAAGAACGACGTGAAGCAATTGAAGGAGCTCTTGATGGCTCAAACTAAGCAGGAAGAGCAAGGGCAAAGGAACAACAACAACAACAAAAATGGGTACCGTAACAACAACAACGGACCCCGAAACAACAACTACAACAACAACAATAGAGGATCCAATAGCAACAATTGGAGAGCGAATAATAACCAAAACAACGGTAACAACTATTCAAACTCCAACTCCAATGATTCCTCTAACCCTTTCCTCTCTTCTCCTTCTTCTTCTTCTACTCCATTGAAAAGCCAAGGGCAAGGATCAAGTTCGTCTCAGCCGGAAAAGAAGGACGCAGTCCTGGAGGCAATCTTGATCAAGCTTAGTGCTATGGAGAATTCTATGACTTCATTTTCGAGGGCCCAAAAGTCCTTCGAACAACAACTTGCTAATAGGGCGAACGAAGCGCCAAGAGATCCAGGGAAGCTTCCAGCAAAGACGGAAACTAACCCTAAGGGCCAGTGCATGGCCATCACGACGAGGAGTGGACTAAAAACTGCAGATCCAGTACCTCGCTCGACGCAGACCACCTCGGTCCAGATCCAGTCGAAGAACACCTCGACCGAGATGCCAACCGAGGCGGCGCAACAGAAAGCAGGAGGAACGACAGAAGCTTATGTTCCGCCTCCTGCATATAAACCACCACTTCCATTCCCCCAGTCCAGAGCCAGAGCACATCTTGACAAGCACTTTGGTAAGTTCCTTGACTTGATGAATAAGCTCCATATTAATATTCCTTTCCTTGATGCTATTCTAGGTATGCCCGCCTATGGGAAGTTCTTAAAAGAGATCCTATCAAGGAAGAGGAAGCTGGAGGATGTTGGTGAAGTTAGGATGACATCTAAGTCTTCGGAACTCATAAAGATCATGAAGGAGAAGATGCCACCTAAATTGAGAGATCCAGGCTCATTTTGCATTCCCATTCAAGTTGGGGATGTCACTTGTGAAGCCCTTTGCGATCTAGGAGCCAGCGTGAGCATCATTCCGCTGGAGCTATGCGTTAAGATCGGTCTTGGAGAGCCCAAGCCGGTCAAGATTCGACTTTACATGGCGGATCGCTCCATCACCCATCCCGTGGGCATTTTGGAGGACGTTCCGGTCAAGTTAGGTAACTTCTATCTACCCATAGATTTTGTCGTACTTGACATTCCCGCAGATTATCCTGTTCCTATCATTCTCGGGAGGCCATTTCTAGCAACTTCGGGTTGCAATGTGGATTGCAAGAACGCCAAGTTGAAATTCAACGTTGGCGGCGATGAGGTGGAGTTCGCACTACTTGCAGCTATGAAAGGGGAGCAACTAACTGATGATATCTTCAACATCTACGATGAAGAAGAATCAAGAGAATTGGTGAGCTCTATCCTTATTAATGATCCACTCGAAAGAGTTATTAGCTTCAGTTTAATGGAGGAAGGTATAGATGCTTCTTGTGATGCAGATATACGGAGCTTGAAGGCACTGGAAGAAAACCCAGGAGCCATGACTGAGAAGCTGATCCAGGAAACGAAGATTTCCAGCCTCGGATCCAGTAGCAGTACCTCGACCGAGGCACTTTCTGGACTGAGCGAGGCGTCTGAAGAACACTTCGGTCAACGCCTTTGCGCCTCGACCGAGGTCGACAGCGAGACGATTCAAACTGAGACTGCATCTAGTCCAGTTTCTGACACCACTCCACTGGAAAGAGGAAGCACAGATCCCTCCCAGAAAGCACCCCCAGTTGTGGAGCTTAAACAACTCCCTAGTCACTTGAGGTATATCTTTCTTGGGCCGGATTCTACTTATCCCGTTATTGTTAGCGCTTCCCTCTCCGATTCTGAATTAACTAAGCTAATGCATGTCCTGAGAAAGCATCGAAAAGCCATAGGTTACACCACGGATGATCTTATTGGCATTAAACCCTCTTTCTGCATGCATAGAATTCTAATGGAGGATAATCATAAGACTTCACGGGAACCTCAAAGACGGTTAAATCCGATCATGAAAGAGGTTGTGAAGAAAGAAGTTCTTAAGTTGTTGGATGCAGGTATTATTTATCCTATCTCGGACAGCAAGTGGGTTAGCCCGGTGCATGTCGTTCCGAAGAAAGGAGGGATGACCGTTGTGACTAATAAGAACAACGAGTTGATCCCAACGAGGACCGTTACGGGCTGGAGAGTTTGCATCGACTATAGGAAGCTGAACACGGCTACTAGGAAGGACCATTTCCCGCTTCCCTTCATTGATCAAATGCTCGAACGGTTAGCCCAGCATTCACACTTTTGCTACTTGGACGGCTATAGTGGATTCTTCCAGATACCTATCCATCCGGATGATCAGGAGAAGACCACTTTCACATGTCCTTGGGGGACATTTGCCTATCGGAGGATGCCGTTCGGATTGTGCAATGCACCAGCTACCTTCCAGCGATGCATGATGGCTATCTTCTCCGAGTACATAGAGGAGATCATGGAGGTATTTATGGATGATTTTTCTGTATATGGTTCCTCTTTTGATGATTGCCTATCTAACCTTTCTCTAGTGCTTAAAAGATGTGAAGACACTAACCTTGTTTTGAATTGGGAGAAGTGTCATTTTATGGTTAATGAAGGCATTGTACTAGGACACCTCGTTTCTAATCGAGGTATTGAGGTCGATAGAGCTAAGATCGAGACTATTGAGAAACTCCCTCCTCCTTGTTCTGTTAAGGGTGTGAGGAGTTTTCTCGGGCATGCAGGTTTCTATAGGAGATTCATCAAGGACTTCTCCAAGATTTCTAAACCTCTAACTAACCTCTTGAATAAAGATGTTGTTTTTGAGCTTTCGCAGGAGTGTCTTGATGCTTTTTACAGGATTAAGGAAGCGTTGATCTCCGCTCCCATTATCCAACCTCCTGATTGGACCTTGCCCTTTGAGGTCATGTGCGACGCTAGCGATGTAGCCGTAGGAGCGGTGCTTGGGCAAAAGAAGGATGGACGGACCACCGCCATTTACTATGCTAGCAAGACGCTAGATGAAGCACAACGCCACTACGCTACCACAGAAAAGGAGTTATTGGCGGTTGTATATGCTTTCGAGAAGTTTCGTTCCTACCTAGTAGGGGCGAAAGTCATTGTCTACACCGACCACGCAGCCATACGCTACTTGATGGCTAAGAAAGATGCCAAGCCGCGCCTTATTCGATGGATTCTCTTGCTCCAGGAGTTTGACCTAGAGATCCGCGATAAGAAGGGATCCGAGAATTCAGTGCGGATCACCTCAGCCGGCTACCGGAATCCTCCCGCGAGACGGATAGCCCACCCATAGACGATTCATTCCCCGACGAGCACTTGCACGTTTTGGAGCGTTTGATGGACTTACTTACTTCACCCCACGATGGAGGTGAAGTATGGGGTGAGGGAACCCCCCACCTCGTTTGAGACGCACCATGGTCCAGCTAGCGACCTTAAATCAAGCGCTTCTTGGGAGGCAACCCAAGGTATTGCTTTCTTTCCCGTTTTCTAGTCTAGTTTAGATAGTTTTTGTTTTTGCTTTGCTTTGCTTTGTTTTTGGGTTTTTGGACAGACAACAGGAAGGAGCACTCCAGGAAAGAGAGAAGTTCGAGATTCTGAGGAAGAAAGAAGCACCTCGGTCACTGTCAGAACACCTCGACCGAGTTGATTCTTGAAGCAACCGAGGCGACTAGGGTTTCTGCAGAACCGCCTCGGTCCGTACCACCTCGGTCCAGTCGAGACCATCTCGACCGAGGTGACAGCAGATCTCGCGACGGTATAAAAAGCGAAAATTACTTTTCACTTTTTATTTTTCACCCATTTCGACCGCGGCGACAGAGCACCTCGTTCTCCCTCGTTTCTCGCTCTTTTTCGACGATTTCTGTTCCAAAACTGCAATTAAAGGGAAGAGGAGTCGATTGCAACAACAGATCTGCAAGAAATCTGAGCATTTTCGACCGAAACGAGGTAAACGAAGTTCGAAAACCCTAACTCCTCGTTTGCTGTTTATTGGGCTTTGGTTGCCCTTGATTCTGCTGAGGAAACCCATAAGTACCCCTTAGGAAGCAATTGTAGTGATTTTAGGGGGAAAAGAACTGGAAATCTGAGAATTGGAATTCGAACTGCACGCCTCGGTCCAGTCGGTCTGCATCTCGACCGAGGTGATTTCTGGGACTTGTCAGCAACCGAGGTGGTCTGACAGATTGATTCGTGAAGATGAGTTCAGATAGGATACTAGCCCTTAGAAACAGATCTTCACCCTCCCCTTCCCCTTCTTCTTCCCGTCCCTACCGCCCGGTTATCCACGAGAGATGCCGGGTAGATTACGAGAGGATAGCGGGCCGTCCAGTTATCGCACCGCGATTTCTGGAGGTATCCGCTTTCGACTGCCTAGGGTTAGAGGCTGACCTTAGGAGGATGATAGCCACAGTCGGGCTGGATCAGTTTTCTGAGATCCGAGCCCCAGCCTACATAGAGCCGACACTCGAGTTCGTCAGCTCCTTCTCCTACCTACCCACAGAGGGATCTGTGAAGTATCGGCTGATGAGCCGGAACTTCTTAGTCCCACTAGAGACCTTCAGAGAGATTTTCAGCTTTCCTACCCCTACAGCTGTAGACTTCCCCTCCCGATCCGTAGCTAGGGAGTTTTGGGGTCAGATCGCCCACATCACCACTCATGCAGACAGATGGCGCCCTGGAGATTCCAGGGAGAAGGTCATCTTCCACCCAGCTTTCAGACTCGCCCACCGGATATTCAGCGAGATGCTTCTGGCGCGTACTGAGACGCCCCAGAAGATCAGACAGGGGGAGCTATTCTCGCTATACTGCATGGTCACGGGAGGATACCCTGACTTTGGCTTGATGCTGGCAGAGGATCTGCACAGGATCAAGGCCAAAGGGAAGGGTGATATTTGCTGTGGAGGTCTAGTCACCCACATCGCCTCCTACCACGGGATGGATCTCAGTATTTGCACATTGGCGGCGGCTCCGAAGCCGCTGGGTCTGCAGGAGATGATCACGAGGCGGATTCTTGTTCCTCGTGGGTTGACTACTCCGTATGTTGCCATGCCTTGGGAGCGGACAGCGCCTCAGGGCATCAGATGGTCTGCACAGTTTTCTGTCGCCGACCCGCATTTCTGGCAGGCTGCATGGGTCCCGCTGATGGAGGACTACAGAGAGGGAGCAGCTGCTGCAGCTGCAGAGGAGGCAGAGGAGGCTGATGAGGAGGATGATGACGAGACAGTTGAGGAGAGAGGAGGCGGCGTCCCGATGGACACAGGGACGGACACTGCTGGGACGAGCGCGCCTCCCATTATTGATCTTGATGAGGATGAGGAGGACACTGAGCCGGCGCCAGCTGAGACTTCTCCAGTCAGGCCCGCTAGGCGTAGGAGGCAGAGGGTTAGAGACAGAGCAGCACACCGACGGATTGATGACCTGACAGATCAGGTTATCGACACTTATGCTGCACTTTCTTTGGATATCCGGGAGATGCAGGAGCGGCAGCATCATCAGCACATGATGGCTCAGCTACAGTTCCAGCATGTCATGGGCTATCCCTATGACCCTACTTTGTACCCTTACATTCCACCACCACCACCGGATCAGGACTTCTGAGGAGCTGCAGGATTTTTATTTATTTTATTTTTATGCAGTTCGGCTCTTTATCCGGTGAGTCCTCTTTTCTTTCAGACTTTTATTACACCCACTGGGACAGTGTGTCTCAAGTATGGGGTAGTTGATGTATTATCTGACTTATTTGACTTATGATGTACCGGATATTTTCATATTCATGCTTTATCTGCATTTATATGTTTATCTGAGATTGCATGCATACTTACAGGTTATTTGATTGAGAAAAACGTCGAAACCGAAAAAAATTGGTTTTAAAAAAAATTTTTTGACCTCGACCGGGACAGTTCTGGTAAAACGAGGTGTTTCACCTCGGTTGACCCAAGAACATCTCGACCGAGGTGGGTTAACTGAGAGTTTTCGAAAACGATTTTTGTGTTACTTATCTGGATATGATCTCAGTGAAGATCTTGTTTACTGACTGGATTTAAATTCTTTATATGTTTGAAATGTTTTATGATATGTTTAAGTTGCTAAATGCTTTGTTTGAAATTATTGGCATGTTTAATACTTTATTTTTATCCAAATTATGTTGAATTTGAAGGTTGACACCGCAGCATAAGTTCTCTCACGTTCTTCTTGGAAAGACCAAGGCAATTCATTCTTCTTCTTCCTCTTCTTCTTGATCATGCTTAGCCCCTCATATACATTTTGCCTCCCTTTACCTATCCGGGAATTAGGAAGCAAGCAAAGTGGTGAAAGCAAGTTAAAGTTGAGAAGTGGCTGAAAGCGAAAGTCTTAGAAAGCAATAATAGGTTTGGGGAAGTCAATCATGAAGATGAGTAACTCGGCACCATTCACATAGCCGGGTGTTTGTGTCTTGTCAAAGTCGGATTGAGCGATATTCCTAACGGATCATGGTATGTGCATCAAGGGTTTGATGCATCTCAAGAAATTGATGATTGCGGATTTCCTAGGCTTCGGTTATTGTGCACCTCTGTCCATGCATTCCAAAAAGTAAAGTAAAAAGAAAAAGTGTGAAATAAGCAAAGCTTATTGGTGGAAGATGTTGCAAGTCAAAGTGAAAGTGAAGTTCATCCTTTTCCCGGATTCTAGCACCACATTACCTTACATTCATCCCTACCCTACACGTTTCTTGACCTTTTCTTTTGGGAAGCCCTTGAGACCTTGAGCTTGTTGATTGACTTAGCGGTTTAAATCGGATTATACATGATTAATTTTGATAATTATGATTTATTATGCATTCTATGATTTTATGCAAAGATGAACAACTTTCCTATATTTATAAAATGTTTTGATCATGTTGAGTTTTTAATTTCCAGGAAGTACTCTCTTAGAGTGATCTATGATAGTTGCACACCATAAAATGTTTTGAAAGACTTTTCATTGATTTTCTTGACTATTAATCCATTCTATCTTGATTTCTATATGAGGAACTTGCTTAGGGACAAGCAAGGGCTAAGTATGGGGTATTTTGATAGCATGAATTATAGTCTATATTTTAGGGTTTGTTTGGACGTTTTATCTTTCATAATCTGCATGTTTGTATGTACATTATGTGATTTTACTACCATTTCATCTACCTTTGCGAGAATCGAGGTCTACACCTAGTTTCGTTGTAATTGCAGGTAATATGGTACGTTTTGCATCGAAAAGGAGCAAAAGGAGTCAAGAGTCATTTGGAGCTACATTGAGAAGCAAAAAGGAATCCTTCAGGAAGCACAATCATGGATTAAAGATTTACTTTGGACCAGTTTTGAGAGATTCTACACTCAGTTATGAATCACCTCGGTTGCCCAGAGATTCATCTCGACCGAGGCGATCCAGAGACGCCGACTCGACCGAGGCGAATACCTAGGACGCGGCGAGAATATTTTATTCTTGGCTGAGATCTTTTAAAATTGGAAAGTGATCTTATATTTTTGGGCTGAGTTTCTAGAAGGAAGGAGATATGCAGAATCATATATTTTACCTATATTTATGGGATAATATCTTCTTAAGATTTATTATCTTTGGAGGTTTATTTTTCCTATAAAAAGGATTGGATTTTCCACAAATCCGATCAGGCTTAGAGGCTGCATACATCACGATATACCACCGATCAGGGTTTACAAGCGCAGCGGCCGCATCCTACTCCAATTTGGGAGATTCGAAGAACCTTTTTGAAGGTTGAAGGAAGATTGAAGACTATAGCTTTATAGCTTTTTGGAGGGTTTTGTAAGATTATCTTCAATTCCTTTCCTTGTTGTCTTGTCTTGTTGGATTACTATCCAAGGAACGATTTTGTGTGATATTTGATTCAGTTATTGAAGTGTTTTCATTAAATTCTTCTTTGTTCAAATATTCACCTTCTTCCCATATATTTAATACTTTCATTATGATGATGAGTGGCTAATTTCCTTGTGTGATTCTAGGGTGATTGGCTGAAGGTTGTGGGAAAAACAATGATAGAATGATCTTAATCACAGTAGGATCCTGAAAGTTCGAGTCTTTAACCTTAACCCTAAGCATCTCGTTCAGTCGATGAACATCTCGGCCGGGGTGGAATTCTTCTGACCGAGGTGACTTATCCGACCCTAAACTGAGAGTTAAGTGTTAGAGTTTGCCAAATCCTATTCTTATTACACCTTTCCTGGTTCAAAGCAAGCTTAGGATGAAACTTACCCGGTAATTCCTTAGTTTGTGTACCAACGATCATAAGTGTAGGTAATAAAGGTTTGTCCTTTATTGGGGTTTGAGTGTGCTTCCATCCCATCTTTGTGAGTTAGCCTGAGACTTACCCGGTAAAGGTTGATTCTATTCCCTTAGATGGTGTGTTAGTTTGAGGTTATAGTTCTTTATCTTAATTCCTTGAGACTTACCCGGTAATAGGAGTTACGGTTTAGGATTAGTGTGTAGTAAGACTTACCCGGTGATCTACTCCACTTTAGTAACACCTTCCCCAAGCAAAAATCTCAGCTTTGTCCTCTTATCTATAGATCTTGAGTTGGAACCACAACTAGATGCTTTAATCCCTAGAATTGCATGTTTGCTTTATTTGACATCTTATTCATCTTTGATTGTATACTTGCTCTTGTGGTTAGCATCAACACTAGCATACCGTATTGGACTTTGTTTCACTAAGTCCCTGTGATCGACCCCTGGAATTTTCTTGCTTTTACTACAATTGACCCGTACACTGCGGGTTCGCATCCTTGTTTTAAGCTTAAGTCTAAGGGAATAGAATCAACCTTTACCGGGTAAGTCTCAGGCTAACTCACAAAGATGGGATGGAAGCACACTCAAACCCCAATAAAGGACAAACCTTTATTACCTACACTTATGATCGTTGGTACACAAACTAAGGAATTACCGGTGGTCCGAGCTTGATAGCATGAATTATAGTCTATATTTTAGGGTTTGTTTGGACGTTTTATCTTTCATAATCTGCATGTTTGTATGTACATTATGTGATTTTACTACCATTTCATCTACCTTTGCGAGAATCGAGGTCTACACCTAGTTTCGTTGTAATTGCAGGTAATATGGTACGTTTTGCATCGAAAAGGAGCAAAAGGAGTCAAGAGTCATTTGGAGCTACATTCAGGAAGCACAACCATGGATTAAAGATTTACTTTGGACCAGTTTTGAGAGATTCTACATTCAGTTATGAGTCACCTCGGTTGCCCAGAGATTCATCTCGACCGAGGCGATCCAGAGACGCCGACTCGACCGAGGCGAACACCTAGGACGCGGCGAGAATATTTTATTCTTGGCTGAGATCTTTTAAAATTGGAAAGTGATCTTATATTTTTGGGCTGAGTTTCTAGAAGGAAGGAGATATGCAGAATCATATATTTTACCTATATTTATGGGATAATATCTTCTTAAGATTTATTATCTTTGGAGGTTTATTTTTCCTATAAAAAGGATTGGATTTTCCACAAATCCGATCATGCTTAGAGGCTGCATACATCACGCTATAACACCGATCAGGGTTTGCAAGCGCAGCAGCCGCATCCTACTCCAATTTGGGAGATTCGAAGAACCTTTTTAAAGGTTGAAGGAAGATTTGAAGACTATAGCTTTATAGCTTTTTGGAGGGTTTTGTAAGATTATCTTCAATTCCTTTCCTTGTTGTCTTGTCTTGTTGGATTATTATCCAAGGAACGATTTTGTGTGATATTTGATTCAGTTATTGAAGTCTTTTCATTAAATTCTTCTTTG
This sequence comes from Fagopyrum esculentum, assembly GCA_033239045.1. Classification (NCBI taxonomy): domain Eukaryota; kingdom Viridiplantae; phylum Streptophyta; class Magnoliopsida; order Caryophyllales; family Polygonaceae; genus Fagopyrum; species Fagopyrum esculentum. Next base: position 16,596,728 of record BSUD01000002.1, read on the forward strand.
TTCAAATATTCACCTTCTTCCCATATATTTAATACTTTCATTATGATGATGAGTGGCTAATTTCCTTGTGTGATTCTAGGGTGATTGGCTGAAGGTTGTGGGAAAAACAATGATAGAATAATCTTAGATTCCAGTAGGATCCTGAAAGTTCGAGTCTTTAACCTTAACCCTAAGCATCTCGTTCAGTCGATGAACATCTCGGCCGGGGTGGAAACTGGCTGACCGAGGTGACTTATCCGATCCGTAACTGAGAGTTAAGTGTTAGAGTTTGCTAAATCCTATTCTTATTACACCTTCCTGGTTCAATGCAAGCTTAGGATGAGACTTACCCGGTAATTCCTTAGTTTGTGTACCAACGATCATAAGTGTAGGTAATAAAGGCTTGTCCTTTATTGGGGTTTGAGTGTGCTTCCATCCCATCTTTGTGAGTTAGCCTGAGACTTACCCGGTAAAGGTTGATTCTATTCCCTTAGATGGTGTGTTAGTTTGAGGCAATAGTTCTTTATCTTAATTCCTTGAGACTTACCCGGTAATAGGAGTTACGGTTTGGGATTAGTGTGTAGTGAGACTTACCCGGTGATCTACTCCACTTTAGAAACACCTTCCCCATGCAAAAATCTCAGCTTTGTCCGCTTATCTATAGATCTTGAGTTGGAACCACAACTAGATGCTTTAATCCCTAGAATTGCATGTTTGCTTTATTTGACATCTTATTCATCTTTGATTGTATTACTTGCTCTTGTGGTCAGCATCAACACTAGCATACCGTATTGGACTTTGTTTCACTAAGTCCCTGTGATCGACCCCTGGAATTTTCTTGCTTTTACTACGATTGACCCGTACACTGCGGGTTCGCATCCTTGTTTTAAGCTTAAGTCTAGGGTTATAAATTTAAAGCTTGCACACACCGTTTGGAGCGAACAAGTTTTTGGCGCCGTTGCCGGGGACAGTTCTGGTAAAACGAGGTGTTTCACCTCGGTTGACCCAAGAACATCTCGACCGAGGTGGGTTAACTGAGAGTTTTCGAAAACGATTTTTGTGTTACTTATCTGGATATGATCTCAGTGAAGATCTTGTTTACTGACTGGATTTAAATTCTTTATATGTTTGAAATGTTTTATGATATGTTTAAGTTGCTAAATGCTTTGTTTGAAATTATTGGCATGTTTAATACTTTATTTTTATCCAAATTATGTTGAATTTGAAGGTTGACACCGCAGCATAAGTTCTCTCACGTTCTTCTTGGAAAGACCAAGGCAATTCATTCTTCTTCTTCCTCTTCTTCTTGATCATGCTTAGCCCCTCATATACATTTTGCCTCCCTTTACCTATCCGGGAATTAGGAAGCAAGCAAAGTGGTGAAAGCAAGTTAAAGTTGAGAAGTGGCTGAAAGCGAAAGTCTTAGAAAGCAATAATAGGTTTGGGGAAGTCAATCATGAAGATGAGTAACTCGGCACCATTCACATAGCCGGGTGTTTGTGTCTTGTCAAAGTCGGATTGAGCGATATTCCTAACGGATCATGGTATGTGCATCAAGGGTTTGATGCATCTCAAGAAATTGATGATTGCGGATTTCCTAGGCTTCGGTTATTGTGCACCTCTGTCCATGCATTCCAAAAAGTAAAGTAAAAAGAAAAAGTGTGAAATAAGCAAAGCTTATTGGTGGAAGATGTTGCAAGTCAAAGTGAAAGTGAAGTTCATCCTTTTCCCGGATTCTAGCACCACATTACCTTACATTCATCCCTACCCTACACGTTTCTTGACCTTTTCTTTTGGGAAGCCCTTGAGACCTTGAGCTTGTTGATTGACTTAGCGGTTTAAATCGGATTATACATGATTAATTTTGATAATTATGATTTATTATGCATTCTATGATTTTATGCAAAGATGAACAACTTTCTTATATTTATAAAATGTTTTGAGCATATTAAGTTTTTAATTCCATGAAGTACTCTCTTAGAGTGATCTATGATAGTTGCACACCATAAAATGTTTTTGAAAGACTTTTCATTGATTTTCTTGACTATTAATCCATTCTATCTTGATTTCTATATGAGGAACTTGCTTAGGGACAAGCAAGGGCTAAGTATGGGGTATTTTGATAGCATGAATTATAGTCTATATTTTAGGGTTTGTTTGGACGTTTTATCTTTCATAATCTGCATGTTTGTATGTACATTATGTGATTTTACTACCATTTCATCTACCTTTGCGAGAATCGAGGTCTACACCTAGTTTCGTTGTAATTGCAGGTAATATGGTACGTTTTGCATCGAAAAGGAGCAAAAGGAGTCAAGAGTCATTTGGAGCTACATTGAGGAGCAAAAAGGAATCCCAGGAAGCATAGCCATGGATTAAAGATTTACTTTGGACCAGTTTTGAGAGATTCTACACTCAGTTATGGATCACCTCGGTTGCCCAGAGATTCATCTCGACCGAGGCGATCCAGAGACGCCGACTCGACCGAGGCGAACACCTAGGACGCGGCGAGAATATTTTATTCTTGGCTGAGATCTTTTAAAATTGGAAAGTGATCTTATATTTTTGGGCTGAGTTTCTAGAAGGAAGGAGATATGCAGAATCATATATTTTACCTATATTTATGGGATAATATCTTCTTAAGATTTATTATCTTTGGAGGTTTATTTTTCCTATAAAAAGGATTGGATTTTCCACAAATCCGAGCATGCTTAGAGGCTGCATACATCACGCTATAACACCGATCAGGGTTTACAAGCGCAGCGGCCGCATCCTACTCCAATTTGGGAGATTCGAAGAACCTTTTTGAAGGTTGAAGGAAGATTGAAGACTATAGCTTTATAGCTTTTTGGAGGGTTTTGTAAGATTATCTTCAATTCCTTTCCTTGTTGTCTTGTCTTGTTGGATTACTATCCAAGGAACGATTTTGTGTGATATTTGATTCAGTTATTGAAGTGTTTTCATTAAATTCTTCTTTGTTCAAATATTCACCTTCTTCCCATATATTTAATACTTTCATTATGATGATGAGTGGCTAATTTCCTTGTGTGATTCTAGGGTGATTGGCTGAAGGTTGTGGGAAAAACAATGATAGAATAATCTTAGATTCCAGTAGGATCCTGAAAGTTCGAGTCTTTAACCTTAACCCTAAGCATCTCGTTCGGTTGATGAACATCTCGGCCGGGGTGGAATTCTTCTGACCGAGGTGACTTATCCGACCCTAAACTGAGAGTTAAGTGTTAGAGTTTGCTAAATCCTATTCTTATTACACCTTCCTGGTTCAATGCAAGCTTAGGATGAAACTTACCCGGTAATTCCTTAGTTTGTGTACCAACGATCATAAGTGTAGGTAATAAAGGTTTATCCTTTATTGGGGTTTGAGTGTGCTTCCATCCCATCTTTGTGAGTTAGCCTGAGACTTACCCGGTAAAGGTTGATTCTATTCCCTTAGATGGTGTGTTAGTTTGAGGTTATAGTTCTTTATCTTAATTCCTTGAGACTTACCCGGTAATAGGAGTTACGGTTTAGGATTAGTGTGTAGTGAGACTTACCCGGTGATCTACTCCACTTTAGAAACACCTTCCCCAAGCAAAAATCTCAGCTTTGTCCTCTTATCTATAGATCTTGAGTTGGAACCACAACTAGATGCTTTAATCCCTAGAATTGCATGTTTGCTTTATTTGACATCTTATTCATCTTTGATTGTATACTTGCTCTTGTGGTTAGCATCAACACTAGCATACCGTATTGGACTTTGTTTCACTAAGTCCCTGTGATCGACCCCTGGAATTTTCTTGCTTTTACTACGATTGACCCGTACACTGCGGGTTCGCATCCTTGTTTTAAGCTTAAGTCTAGGGTTATAAATTTAAAGCTTGCACACACCGTTTGGAGCGAACAGCGGGTGAAGCACATAGAGATCCGGGTAAGCTTCCCGGAAGAACCGAAGACAACCCAAGGGGCCAAGTGTTGGCTATCACAACAAGGAGTGGGTTGAGTATGAAGGATCCTTTGCCCAAGGACCAAGCTAAGGGAAAGCAAGTAGTGGTAGAAGAGGGAAGAAAGCAAGAAGATGGAGGCAAGAGCAAGGATGTAGAGCCAACCTATGTGGCGCCGCCTCCATACAAGCCGCCACTACCATTCCCACAATCAAGAGCGAGGGCTCGTTTAGACAATCATTTTGGTAAGTTCCTTGAACTAATGTCCAAGTTACATATTAACATTCCATTCATGGATGCCATCTTAGGAATGCCGGCGTATGGCAAGTTTTTGAAAGAAATACTCTCCAACAAAAGGAAGTTGGAGGAGTATGGAGAGATAAGGATGACCAAGAAATCCTCGGAGTTGATCCAAACGATGAAGGAGGAAATGCCTCCCAAGCTAAGAGATCCGGGCTCTTTTTGCGTTCCAATTGGAGTAGGAGACGTGAAGTACGAGGCCCTTTGTGATCTTGGGGCGAGTGTAAGCATCATACCGCTTGCACTTTGCAACAAGGTCGGGCTAAGAGAGCCAAAGCCGGTCAAGATGACCCTCTATATGGCGGACCGCTCTATCACTCATCCGGTTGGGATTCTAGAGGACATTCCGGTGCAGCTAGGAGGATTCTACGTGCCTATCGATTTTGTAGTGTTGGACATTCCGGCGGATTATCCAGTTCCTATCATCTTAGGAAGACCTTTCCTAGCCACTTCCGGATGCTTAGTGGATTGCAAGAACGGGACTCTCTCCTTCAACATTGGAGAAGAGAACATCAAGTTCAAGTTGTCCACTATGATGAAAGGGCCAACCCTTGATGAAGATATTTTCAACATAGTCGAGCAAGAAGAATCTAGAGAAGTTGTGAGCTCGATCTTGATCAAGGATCCTTTGAAAAAGGTTCTTACCTTAAGCATGATGGAGGAAGATGATGAGGAGGCTTGCAATGAAGAGATCAAAGCCTTGGATGCATTGGAAGAGGAGCCTAGAGTTGGATTTGAAAGCCACGAAGAAGTGTTGAACAGCTGCAAGTTCCACGGTCGAGATTTACAAACCACGGCCGTCAAACTTTCTGAACAACTCCGAGAAGCAAGCTTGGCAAGAACCACGGTCGTGGAAAATGAGCAACCCGTATTTCCAACCGTGGTTTTCCCTGAATCAACTCTTGATGATGATCAAGCTTCTAGGAGCCATGGGGAGTCTTCATTTGCTTTGGATTCATCTCATCCAACCTTATTTGGATCATCTTCAACCGATAAAGGTCCTCCCTCACTTGAACTTAAACCCCTCCCCTCTCATTTAAAGTATGCATTTCTTGGTGATAATTCTACATACCCTGTGATTGTTAATGCATGCTTAAGTGATGATGAACTTGCTAAATTGCTGCATGAACTAAGATTGCATAGGAAAGCCATTGGTTATACTATTGATGATTTGGTTGGCATTAAGCCATCTTTGTGCATGCATAAGATAATGATGGAAGATAACCACAAACCCTCTATTGAACATCAAAGGAGATTGAATCCTATAATGAAAGAGGTGGTCAAAAAGGAAATCATTAAGTTGCTAGATGCGGGAATTATCTACCCTATCTCGGATAGTAAGTGGGTTAGCCCCGTTCATGTAGTGCCTAAGAAGGGTGGAATGACGGTAATAATTAATGAGAACAATGAACTAATACCGACTAGGACGGTTACGGGGTGGAGAATGTGCATCGATTATAGGAAGTTGAACATGGCCTCTAGGAAAGATCACTTCCCTCTCCCCTTCATTGACCAAATGCTAGAAAGGTTAGCTCAACACTCTCACTTTTGCTATCTAGATGGCTATAGTGGATTCTTCCAAATCCCTATCCACCCCGATGACCAAGAGAAAACAACTTTTACATGTCCATGGGGTACCTTTGCATATAGGAGAATGCCATTTGGGTTGTGTAATGCACCCGCCACCTTCCAAAGGTGTATGATGGCTATCTTTTCGGAATACATAGAAAATATCATGGAAGTGTTCATGGATGATTTCTCTGTTTATGGTTCTTCTTTCGATGATTGCTTGGCTAACTTGTCATTAGTGTTGCAAAGATGTGAGGAGACAAATCTCGTCTTAAATTGGGAAAAATGCCACTTCATGGTAAGTGAAGGGATTGTGTTAGGGCACTTGGTGTCTAACCGTGGCATTGAGGTTGATAGGGCTAAGATTGAAACAATAGAGAAGTTGCCACCACCTACCTCGGTGAAGGGGGTAAGGAGTTTCTTAGGGCATGCCGTTTTTTACCGGAGGTTCATTCGAGATTTCTCTAAAATTTCTAAGCCTCTCACTAACCTACTAATGAAAGATGTTGATTTTGTTTTTTCCAAGGATTGTCTTGAAGCGTTTTGTAGGTTGAAGAATGCCTTGATCTCCGCACCTATCATGCAACCTCCGGATTGGAGTCTACCATTTGAGATCATGTGTGATGCGAGCGATGTAGCCGTTGGGGCTGTCTTAGGGCAAAGGAAAGAAGGGCGTACTCATGCTATTTACTATGCTAGCAAGACGCTAGATGATGCCCAACTCAATTATGCCACCACCGAGAAGGAGTTGTTGGCGGTGGTGTATGCATTTGAGAAGTTCCGCTCGTACCTTGTTGGAGCGAAGGTCATAGTTTATACGGATCATGCGGCGATCCGTTATCTACTTACAAAGAAGGATGCCAAACCAAGGTTGATTCGGTGGATCCTTCTCCTTCAAGAGTTTGATTTGGAGATACGGGACAAGAAGGGATCCGAAAACTCCGTGGCGGATCACCTTAGTAGACTCCCACCATTGGAGCTTGGGAAAGACAACATCCCGATAGATGACTCATTCTGGGATGAACAATTGCAAATGGTGGAGGAATGCTTGTTCCAAGTGGCTAGAGGAAATGAGCCATGGTACGCCGACATCGTGAACTACTTAGTGTGTGAGGAAGTGCCTCCCGGATTAACATATGCACAAAGGAAGAAGTTCTTCAACGATGTGAGGCATTACTATTGGAGTGAGCCACTTCTATTCAAGAGAGGCCCGGATGGGGTGCTTAGAAGATGCATACCGGAAGATGAAATGGAGAGTGTGATCCGGCATTGTCACTCCTTACCATGTGGAGGCCATGCTAGCTCACACAAAACGTGTGCAAAGGTATTGCAATCCGGTTTTTATTGGCCTAACTTGTTTAGAGATGTGCAAGGTTTTGTAGCGGCATGTGATGCTTGCCAAAGGACGGGCAACATCTCAAAGAGGAATGAAATGCCCTTGAACAACATCCAAGAAGTGGAAATATTTGATGTGTGGGGTGTGGACTTCATGGGACCATTCCCTTCTTCATGTGGAAATCTCTACATCCTATTGGCGGTGAACTATGTGTCAAGATGGGTGGAGGCAATCGCCTCTCCTACAAATGATGCCAAGGTGGTGGTGCGGTTCTTCAACCGAGTGATCTTCCCTAGGTTTGGAACACCAAGGGTGATCATTAGTGATGGAGGGAAGCACTTCACAAATAGGAATTTTAGAGCACTTTTGGCTAAGTATGGGGTGACTCACAAGGTGGCAACACCTTACCATCCCCAAACTAGTGGCCAAGTAGAGATCTCCAACCGAGAGATAAAGGCCATTCTTGAGAAGACGGTGTCTAGGACTAGAAAGGATTGGGCTATGAAGCTCAATGACGCATTGTGGGCATATAGAACCGCCTTCAAGACACCGATTGGCACCACTCCTTACAAGTTAGTCTATGGCAAGTCTTGCCATCTTCCGGTGGAAATGGAGCATAGAGCTTATTGGGCCATTAAGTGGCTAAATTTTGACCTCAAGGAGGCGGGAGAAAAGAGGTTGCTTCATATAAACACCCTTGAGGAGCTCCGGTTGGAAGCCTATGAGAATGCCCGGATCTACAAGGAGAGAACCAAAAGATGGCATGACAAGAGGATTATCCCCAAGGAGTTGAGTGAAGGAGATCTTGTCCTTCTCTTCAACTCAAGGCTAAGGCTCTTTCCCGGAAGGCTCAAATCAAGATGGACCGGGCCATATGTGGTGAAGAAGATCTTTCCCCATGGAGCTATTGAGATAGGAGGGGAGCATTGTGGAAATTTCAAAGTGAATGGGCATCGCTTGAAGAAGTATATTCCGGGAGCCCCGATAGACATGATTGCCCCGCTTCACCTTGAATAGACGCTCCCGAGTTTGGTCAAGCTAATGACCTTAAAGAAGCGCTTGGTGGGAGGCAACCCATCGGTAACATTTTTCCCCTTTCATTTTTCATTTTTGCTTAGATTTTTTCTGTTTTTGTGTGCTTTGTGTGTTTCGTGTTTCGTGTGTGTGCTAGAAGCATTAGTGGCTTTGGAAGCTTTTCTTGACATATGAATGATGATGATGAAACCCTCGCCAATTATGGGTGGAGCGGACGCGGAACTTGGACGGCTAGCGGTGCCTAGCGCGGGTTCCAAAGCTTTGATGGATGCTTAGAGCTCTCTACCATGGTTGATAGGATCATCCAACATCAATTCACTTGAACAATCCCGAATACTATAGCAAACACTTTTACATTGTGAGAACCTTCTTTCACTCTCTTTACTTGTATACCACATTGGGGACAATGTGTTTCTAAGTATGGGGTGGGGTTCGCATGATCCCTTGCATGATGAGCATATAGGATAGCTTAAAATTCGCACATGTCTTGCATTGTACATACTTAAATCGAAAATCCCATAAAAATCAGAAAATTTAAAAATTTTTTGTGCTTTCTAGGCTTGGATATGATCCTAATGATGAAATCTTGTCTTGTGAATTGGCTATGAATGGCCTTATGTGTTGAATTGATAAATGCATATGTGGACTTGAACTACTTCTCTTGAATTCTATGAATGATTTGTGACTATGATGTTTGCCTAGAACGGATAATGTATTGCAAATCGAAATTACATGATAGTTCTTGCATACCATCTAGGAATGAATGAGGCATTTCATCTTTCTCTACTTCTCATCTTGATCATGATTGCTTAAGCACCTCAATTGATATAAAATTGACCTCTTTTAACCCATCCGGGAATAGGAGCATGCTAGTGTGTTGAAGTGTGTGAAAAGCAAGTGTGAGGTAAAGATATTGATGAAAGGAATGTCATGAATAAAAATGCTGAAATTATTGTGGAAGTGTAGCCAACAATATAGGTTTGGGGGCGTTGGTTCAAATGACAAGTAACTCGGTACACTTCACATAATCGGGTGTTGGTGCCTTGCCAAAGTCAAATGAATCAATAGCCCTAACGAGCTTTGGTATGTGTGCCCGGTGTGGATGCACCTCGAAAAAAAATAGAAAAAGCCCGAGGATGGCTAATCACCGAGGTTTCGGCTATTGTACATCAATGCCATTGTCTCAAAAACAAGTCAAGAAAAAAAAAAGGAAGCAAGATAAGGAAAAATATACACTTGGGGGAAGTTGATCGAGGACAAGGAAGTGAAGTTAGTTCCATTCCCGGATTAGCATCAATTGACCTAGAAAATCCCCCACCCAATCACAACGTTTCTTGACCTTTTATGTCACAAGACCTTATGACCTACTTGCATGTTTGTAAGACTTAGTAATCTAGATTGGATATACTCTTGATCTTCTTGACTTCCTTATCTTTACATCTCATGCATGTCTTTGAGTTAAGTACAATTGTCTTTCCATGCCTTCATTTGTTTGATACATAATTGCTTGTCCAATTGCCATGAAACATGACTATGAAGGTGATCCAATAGTAGAAGCACAAACCCAAAAATATTTTGCCATTTTTCTACATACATAAATCATGTCATCTGTTAGTCTATAGTTGGGAATTTGCTCGGGGACGAGCAAACCTTAAGTATGGGGTATTTTGATAACACGATTTATAACATAGTTTTAGGTGTACATTTAGATAGAATTTTCGCTCAATCGTGCATGATCTAGCATTAGTCTAAGACGTTTTGCACTCAAATCATGTACTTTGTCGAGATAGACGTCTACACGGACTTGTGTGCGTTTTGTAGGTATTTCGGGAAGTTTAGAGCTAAAACGATGCGTTTAAGGATCGTTCATTAGATGACACACTCCCGGACGCATTAGGACACAAGCCAAGGGCTGAGGAGGACTCATGGAGCCTTACCAACACTAGCCATGCACCAAATCACAGCTCAATGATCCAAGGCGAAGTTTCTGCATAAAATCACGGTTCTCTGACGAACCACGGCCGTGGAAATGACCGTGGATTTTACCAGATTCTCGTGACAGCTGTGCCACGATTCTCATGGACAGCTCATGCAAATTTGTTATAAAAGTGGTCCTTCATGGATTGTGAGAAGCAGCTAGGGGTAGTTTGGGAGCAGCTCATCCATTATCCATTTCTCTCTAACAAATATATTCTCAAAAGGAAGAAGATTTTTTCTAGGAAGGAAAGTGCCAAAGAGAAGAAGAAAGGTTCCATTGAAGAGGAGAGAAGAACACACACCATAGCTATCTTGTATTTCGGATTCTATTTCTAGAGTTTTGTGAATCCTTGAACCTTCTTTTGGAAGGGTTGTAAGTTGTTCTAATTCCACTTTCAAATTGGTTTGTCTTTGAAGTTCATTTGTTCATCTATTTTCCTTCATTATCTTGCAATGGATGTTATGATTTTACGTTTGTTTGCTTTGATTTCCATTATGAATGTTGTAGGCTAAATTGATGTGGTTCTAGGGTAAGGAAAGGATGGTTATGGCTAGAGCTATGATAGGACGGACTTAGATTTACTTTTGGATGATTTTTGTTTAAGAACGCACCTGCTGTTAGAAATTACGGGTAGTTCTTGAAGAACCACGGCCGTGGTTTGAGTAGAACAAACCGTGATTCTCCCTGGTCCGAAGGATCTTGCCTTAGACCTATAAAATGTTGAAACCCTAAGTGTTTGCTAGAAGTTTAACCTATCCTAGGGTGACCTAGTGTAGTGACTAAGAGCTAGGAGAGACTTACCCGGTGATCCTTCCCCTTAGAATTTAAAATAGCAATCCTTAGGTAGTGGTGAGCCTAATAAGCCGCCATTGGATTAGATGTGCTAGGATAGTTGCTTAGGATCTCCCTTTCCGAGACTTACCCGGTAAGGATAGGTTAGATCCCTAATTAACGAATCCGGTTTGTGTAGAATTCCTAACCTTAGGTTCTTAGAGACTTAACCGGTAATGAGACCTTAGGTATGGACTAGTTGGACCATGAGACTTACCCGGTAATTGATCCCAATTTAGAAACACTTAATCCCAACATATCATAGTAAAATCCAAAGAATGAATAGATAACTTGAGCTCCATGCCATAACCGGAATTTCCGACCCCTAGAATCCGTCTTTTCTTTCCTTGATCATTATCTTGTTTAACTTGTTCATTTGTGTTTATTCTTAGTTTTAGTTTGATTGTTTACTTGCATGAATTGTGATCTTTGATTGATCACCAAAAACCAACCAAAAACAATTGAGATTTTCCATTTCTTTATTTCTCTCTTTTCCTTAGACTTAGATCTTTACTAAACTCAATCAAAATTTTGAATCAATTTCACCTTAGTCTTCGAGTTCGACCTCGGAATACTTATCTTTCTACGAACGTCCCGTACACTGCGGGTTTCGCTAAGTAGTTAGGATTTAGTTCGAGTTATAAATTTAAAACCCATTTGCGCATCACAATCTTAGCGTAACATCCGGGAAAAGGATCTTTACTTTACTTTCTTTTGAACATCTTCCACCAATAAGCTTTGCTTATTTACTTTTTACTTTTTGGGATGCATGGACAGAGGTGCACAATAACCGAAGCCTAGGAAATTAGCAATCATCAATTTCTCGAGATGCCTCAAACCCTTGATGCACATACCATGACCCGTTAGGAATATCGCTCAATCCGACTTTGGCAAGACACAAACACCCAGCTATGTGAATGGTGCCGAGTTACTCATCATCACGATTGGCTTCCCCAAACCTATTTGTTTCTTTCTAACTTTCAGCCATCATCTCAACTTTTCTTTCACTTGCTTTTCACTTTTGCTTGCTTCCAAATTCCCGGATAGGTAAAGGGAGGCAAATATGTATATGAGGGGCTAAACATGATCAAGAAGAAGAAGAGAAGAGAATGAATTGCCTTGGTCTTCCCAGGAAGAAAGTGAGAGAACTCATCATGTGGTGTCAACCTTCAAATTCAACATAATTTGGATAAAAAAAAGTATTAAACATGCCAAAATTTTAAATAAAGCACTTAGCAACTTAAACAGATCATAAAACCTTTCAAACATATAAAGATTTCAAAACCAGTCAGCAATCAAAATCATCACTGAGGTCATATCCAGATAAGAAGCACAAAAATCGTTTTCGAAAACTCTCTCAATTAAGCCACCTCGGTCGAGATGTTCTAAGCAACCGAGGTACTGCACCTCGATTGGTCAGAGTCACATCGGTCGAGGTCATAAAAAAAAATTTTCAAACCAGTTCTTGACGTTTTTCTCAATCAAATAACATGTATGCATGCATGTAGTCTCAGATAAGCACATAGAGCAAAATAAAACAGTAGATATCCAAGAGTCAAGTCATACATCCACATAAGTCAAATAAATACATACCCACATACCCCATACTTGGGACACATTGTCCCAATGGGTCAAAATAAGTCTAAGAAAAAAAATACTCACCGAATAAAGCTGAGCTGCATAATAAATAAATAAAGAAAATCCTGCAAGCTCTCAATAATCCCGATCCGGTGGTGGTGGTGGTGGCACGTACGGGTACTGAGATGGGTCGAATGGGTAGCCCATGATATGCTGAAACTGAATCTCAGCCATCGTGTGCTGGTAGTGTAGTCTCTCCTACATCTCCCTAATGTCTAAAGACAAGGCAGCGTAAGAATCTATCACCGGATCCGTCAGATCATCGATCCGGCGGTGAGCAACTGGATCCCTCTGCTTGTGTACCCTACGCCTAGCAGGACGTGCTGGTGCTACAGTTGGCTCCTCCACTGTCTCGTCGTCGTCCAGATCGACGATTGGCACGCTAGTCCCAACTGTATCTGTGCCTGTGTCCATGGCAGCACCGCCATCCTCATCATTATCCTCCTACTCAGCCTCATCATCCTCCTCATCCTGTCTCGGAGCTGCTGCATCTCTGGCATCCTCCATAAGCGGAATCCAAGCGGTCTGCCAATAGTGCGGGTCATAAACAGAGAACTGAGCTGACCACCTAATACCTTGTGGTGCAGTCTGCTCCCAGGGCATCGCCACATACGGCGTAGTAAGTCCGCGAGGAACCATTATCCTCCGAGTGATCATTTATTGAAGCCCGAGCGGCTTGGCAGCCGCCACCATAGTGCACGCACTCAAGTCCAAGTCCATGTAACTCGCTATGTGAGTCACTATACCTCCACAACAGATGTCTCCATTCGCCTTGGCCTTGATCTTGTGCAAATCGTCTGCCAGCATAACTCCAAAATCCAGAACTCCTCCGGTCACCATGCAGTACAGACTCAGCAGCTCACCCTGTCTGATCTTCTGGGGCGTCTCAGTGCGCGCCAGAAGAGTCTCGCTAAAGATCCTGCGAGCAAGTCTGAAAGCCAAGTGGAAGATAATCCGCTCCCTGTAGTCTCCAGGCCTCCACCTATCAGCGTGTGCAACGACGTGAGCTATCTGGCCCCAAAACTCTCGAGCTACGGCTCGAGAAGGAAAATCAGCAACAGTGGGGCCGGGAAGCCAAAGATATCCCGCCAGTGGTCCATATGAACTAGATAGTTCCGGTTCATCAACCGGTACTTGATGGCGCGTTCGGTGGGCAAGTAGGTGACGGAGCTAACAAACTCTAGTGTCGGCTCAAGATAGGCTGGAGCTCTAATCTAAGTAAACTGCTCCAGCCCCACCGCAGATATCATCCGCCTCAGATCCTCATCCACATAGAGGCAATCAAAAGCGGAAATGTCCAGAAACCGCGGTGCAACCACTGGACGTGCCGCTATGCGGTCATAGTTGACCTGGTGACGCTCATGGATCACCGGTATAGAGCGGCGTGAAGAAGACGAAGGAGAAGGGGAGGATCTGTCTCTCAAAACTAACTGTCTGTTAGAGTCATCTTTTCTGTACTCTGGCATACCACCTCGGTCTCTCTGACAATTCTCAGGAACACCTAGGCCGAGGCACAGGCCGACTGGACCGAGGAGAAGTGTTGTGCGATTGTTACTCTCAAAAATCCAGTTCTTTTCCCCCAATATCACTACCAAAGGTTCCTATGGGGTACTTAATCCTTTTTCAGCAAAATGCAGGGGCAACCAAAGCCCAAATCGAATGAAATCAGTGGAAGAAGAGGGAGTTAGGGTTTTTTTCGATTTTACCCCAGATTTGGTCGATTCAGAGCGTTTTTGCTGCAGGTTGTTGGTTGCAAATCGATCCTCTACCCTTTCCTTGAAGTTTGGAAGCGAGAATCGTCGAAAAACGGGCAAAAATCAGAGAAGCGAGGTGAAGATTGCGTTTCGGTCGAGAGGGAGGTAGAGGGAGGAGAGAGAAATCTCAGCCCCCTTTTATACCCTTTTTTGGAACTACTGTCATCTCGGTCGAGATGGTCTCGACTGGAACGAGGTGTACGGACCGAGGTGGGTCTTCAGTAACCCTAGTCGCCTCGGTTGCTCAAGAATCATCTCGGTCGAGGTGCTGTGACAACAACCGAGATGTGTCTCAGTCAAACTCCGTCTTCTCAAATTCTCGAACTTCTGTCCATCCAGTGTTGTTCCTAGGTTGTATTCCTTCCTTAGATGTCACATGTTGTCTGTCTAGGACGCCAAAACAAAGCAAATCAAAGCAAAAGCAAACTATTTAAAGCTAGACTAGAAAAAGGGAAAAGAAAGCAATACCTTGGGTTGCCTCCCAAGAAGCGCTTGATTTAAGGTCGCTAGCTGGACCGTACGGTGTCCTCAAACAAGTTGGGAGGTTTCCTCACCCCATACTTCACCTTCATCATGGGGTGAGATAAGAAAGTCTATCAAACGCTCCAACAAGTGTAAGTGCTCATCGGGGAATGAATTGTCTATGGGTGGTTCGTCCTTCTCGCGTGAAGAGGGAGGTATCCGGCTGAGGTGATCCGCAACGGAATTTTCGGATCCCTTCTTATCGCGGATCTCTAGGTCAAACTCTTGAAGCAAGAGAATCCATCGAATAAGGCGTGGCTTGGCATCCTTCTTAGCAAGTAAGTAACGAATAGCTGCATGGTCGGTGTAGACAACAACTTTCGCCCCTACTAAGTAGGAACGAAACTTCTCGAAAGCATATACAACCGCCAATAGCTCCTTCTCGGTGGTGGCGTAGTTACGATGGGCTTCATCTAGCGTCTTGCTAGGGTAGTAAATGGCGGTGGTCCGCCCATCCTTCTTTTGTCCAAGCACCGCTCCTACTGCCACATCACTCGCATCGCACATGATCTCAAAGGGCAAGGTCCAATCCGGAGGCTGGATAATGGGAGCGGAGATCAACGCTTCCTTAATCCTGTAAAATGCATCAAGACACTCCTGCGAAAACTCAAAAACAACATCTTTATTCAAGAGGTTAGTTAGTGGTTTAGAAATCTTCGAAAAGTCCTTGATGAATCTCCTATAGAAACCTGCATGTCCGAGAAAACTCCTCACACCCTTAACAAAACAAGGGGGAGGGAGTTTCTCAATAGTCTCGATCTTAGCGCGATCGACCTCAATACCTCGATTAGAAACGAGGTGTCCTAGCACAATGCCTTCATTAACCATAAAGTGACACTTCTTCCAGTTCAAGACGAGATTAGTGTCTTCACATCTTTTTAGCACTAGAGAAAGGTTAGATAGGCAAACATCAAAAGAGGAACCATATACTGAAAAATCATCCATAAATACCTCCATGATCTCCTCTATATACTCTGAAAAGATGGCCATCATGCTTCGCTGGAAGGTAGCGGGTGCATTGCAAAATCCAAATGGCATCCTCCTATAAGCGAATGTCCCCCATGGACAAGTGAAAGTGGTCTTCTCTTGATCATCCGGATGGATAGGAATCTAGAAGAAGCCACTATAGCCATCTAAATAGCAAAAGTGTGAATGCTGGGCTAACCGTTCGAGCATTTGATCAATGAAGGAAAGTGGAAAATGGTCCTTCCGAGTGGCCACGTTCAGCTTCCTATAGTCGATGCACACCCTCCAGCCCGTGACGGTCCTAGTTGGGATTAACTCGTTGTTCTTATTCGTCACAACGGTCATCCCTCCTTTCTTCGGAACTACATGTACTGAGCTCACCCACTTGCTGTCCGAGATAGGAAATATGATACCTGCATCCAACAACTTAAGAATTTCTTTCTTCACAACCTCTTTCATGATCGGATTTAACCGTCTTTGAGGTTCCCGTGAAGTCTTATGATCGTCCTCCATTAGTATTCTATGCATGCAGAAAGAAGGCTTAATGCTAATAAGATCATCAATAGTATAACCCAAAGCCTTTTGATGCTTCCTCAGGACATGCATTAGTTTAGATAATTCAGATTCGGAGAGGGAAGCACTAACGATGACGGGATAAGTAGAATCCGGTCCAAGAAAAACATACCTCAAGTGACTAGGGAGTTGTTTAAGCTCCACAACTGGGGGTGCTTTCTGAGGGGGATCCTTGCTTCCTTCCAGTGGAGTAGATCGAAGAACTGGACTTTCAGAAGTCTCAATTGACATCATCTCGCTTTCGACCTCGGTCGATGTACAAAGAGGTTGACCGAGATGTTCTTCAATCACCTCGCTTGGTCCAGAAAGTGCATCGGTCGAGGTACTGCAACTGGAACCGAAACTGGAGATCTTCTTCTCCTGGATTAGTCTTTCAGTTTTAGCTCCTGGATCTTCTTCCAGCGCCTTTAAGCTCCGTATATCTGCATCACAAGAAGCATCTATACCTTCCTCCATTAAGCTAAAGCTAATAACTTTTTCAAGTGGATCTTTAATAAGGATAGAACTCACCAATTCCCTCGATTCTTCTTCATCATAGATGTTGAAGATATCATCTCCTAGCTGCTCTCCCTTCATTGCCGCAAGTAATGCAAATTCCACTTCATCTCCGCCAATGTTGAATTTTAACTTGGCGTTCTTACAATCCACATTGCAACCCGAAGTTGCTAGAAACGACCTCCCGAGAATGATAGGAACGGGATAATCTGCGGGAATGTCAAGTACAACAAAGTCTATAGGTAAATAGAAGTTACCTAACTTAACCGGAACGTCTTTCAAAATGCCCACGGGATGGATAATGGAGCGGTCCGCCATGTATAACTGTATCTTCACCGGCTTGGGCTCTCCAAGTCCGATCTTCACACATAGCTCCATCGGGATGATGCTCACGCTGGCTCCTAGATCACACAAGGCTTCACAAGTGACATCCCCAACTTGAATGGGAATGCAAAATGAGCCGGGATCTCTCAACTTGGGTGGCATCTTCTCCTTCATGATTTGAATGAGCTCCGAGGATTTACATGTCATCCTTACTTCACCAAAGTCTTCCAACTTCCTCTTCCTTGATAGAATTTCTTTCAAGAACTTCCCATAGGCGGGCATCCCTAGAATAGCATCAAGGAAAGGGATATTAATGTGTAGTTTATTCATAAAGTCAAGGAACTTACCAAAGTGCTTGTCTAAATGTGCTCTGGCCCTTGACTGGGGGAATGGAAGTGGTGGTATATATGCAGGAGGTGGAACATAAACTTCAGTTTTCTCCTCCGCTTTCTGTGGCTCCACCTCGGTTGGCATCTCGGCCGAAGTGTTCTTCGACTGCACCTGGACCGAGTTGGTCTTCGTCTGTATTGGCATTGACCGAGGCACTGGATCTGCTGTCTTCATTCCACTTCTCGTCGTTATTGCCATGATCTGTCCCTTGGGGCTGCTTTCCGTCCTTGCTGAAAGCTTCCCTGAATCTCTTGGCGCTTCATTCGCCTTGTTAATGAATTGTTGTTCCAAGGCTTTTTGTGCCTTTGAAAATGAAGTCATGGATGTCTCCATAGAGTTGAGCTTGATCAAGATGGCCTCCAGCACCGCATCTTTCTTTTCCGGCTGGGACGAACTCGATCCTTGCTCCTAGCTCTTCAATGGAGTAGAAGAAGAAGAAGAAGAGAGGAAAGGATTAGAGGAGTCATTCGAATTGGAGTTAGAGTAAGTGTTACCCATATTTTGGTTGTTTTCCCTCCAATCATTGTTGTTGGATCCTCTATTGTTGTTGTAGTTGTTGTTCCAGGAACCGTTGTTGTTGTTCCGGTAACTATTGTTGTTCCTTGATCCTTGATCTTCCTTCTTGGTTTGAGCAACTAAAAGTTCCTTCAATTGTTTCACATCATTCTGAAAAGAAGTGAGTTGATCATTGTTAGGTGGAGCATCTTGAAAGTTGACTCTTTTAACTCCACCTTCAGCTCCTTGGTGGAAATATTTCTCCATGTGCAAAGCTTGCTTCTCTATGAACTCCCAAGCTTCGTCAATCGGCATGTCCATGAACGTGCCGGCGGATAGTAGTCGAAGGTTGAACTGGGTGTTTCCGTCCACTCCCTTGAAGTATATCTCCAACAACTCTATCTTTGGAATCCCATGATGTGGGCAATCCAAAAGAATGTCTTTAAATCTCTCCCATGACTTGGACAAGCTCTCCTTGTCCTTCATGATGAATGCATTAATCTTCCCTCTCATTTCAGCGGTTTTAGAGGGGGGAAAGAATTTAGTTAAGAACTCCGTCGTCATCTCCTCCCAAGTATTGATTTTTCCTGGAGGAAGAGATTGATACCAAGTAAGCGCCCTATCTTTCAAAGAGTAGTAGAAAGGCCTTAGCTTGTAATTGTTGTTTTCCAGCCTTGAAGGTCTCAAGGTCTCCATCAAGATCTCATAGTTTTGTAGATGTTGATGCGGAGATTCCTTCTCTAGCCCTCCAAACTGGCATTGACGAATCATGGATAGAACTTGCGGTCGAAACTCATAATCATGGTCCACTGGATCACCTAGGTTGACTCCTGGACGCCTCAGTTGTTGATTGGGGTCCATCCTTTGCCCTAGGGTCTGTGGAATACCTGCAAAAGAGCATCTCGGACTGGCATCCAAGGTGGAAGTATCTCGGCCGGGGCAACGGGTACTGGATTCTGACTCGGTCGAGGATCTGGAACAGGGTCTTGCCTCGGTCGAGGATCTGGGTTCGGTCAAGGTAGATACTGGTCTCATAAAGCCGTCATATCTGCTTCGATCGCCTCAGTCCTTGTTCGAGTTTCTTCCCTTTCCCATCGCAGTTCTTCTTTACTGAGGCGTAGTTGTTCCAACGCCTCCTTTAATTCAGCCTCAAGATCGCGATTATCCTGATTGGCCATCTTCGCTTCTTTCAAGCGTCTTTTGTATGTCTTTTCTGGTTCGGGATCGTAGGGAACGATTTCCTTCCCAACGCGGGTTCTTCGCATAAACCTAAGAAAAAGAACCTGCGAAAGTCACTCAAGTAGAGTGGTTAGTAGAAACAGGGGCAAGTGCCCCGAAAGATCACCGCAACCGGCTCGGTCTAGACCAAGTCCCCGGCAACGGCGCCAAAAACTTGTTCACTCCAAACGGTGTGTGCAAGCTTTAAATTTATAATCCAAGATGTATGCTAAAAACAAGGATGTGAACCCGCAGTGTACGGGTCAATCGTAGTAAAAATCAAGAATTCCGGGGTGTCGATCTCACGGACTTAGGTGAAACAAAGCAAGTATAGGTTATCTATGTAATTACTAACCACAAAAGCGATTAAAGCAATCAAAGATGATAAAAAGTCAATTAAGGAAATATGCAATTCTAGGGATTAAAGCATCTAGTTGTGGTTCCAACTCAAGATCTCAAGATAAGCGGACAAAGCTGAGGTTTTTGCAAAGGGAAGGTGTTTCTAAAGTGGAATAGATCACCGGGTAAGTCTCACTACTCACTAATCCCAAACCGTAACTCCTATTACCGGGTAAGTCTCAAGGTACTACGGAAAAGAACTATAACCTCAAACTAACACTCCAACTAAGGGAATAGAATCAACCTTTACCGGGTAAGTCTCAGGCTAACTCACAAAGATGGGATGAAAGCACACTCAAACCCCAATAAAGGATAAACCTTTATTACCTACACTTATGATCTTTGGTAAACAAACAAAGGAATTACCGGGTAAGTCTCATCCTAGGCTTGCATTGAACCAGGAAAGGTGTAATAAGGATAGGATTTGGCAAACTTTAACACTTAACTCTCAGTTACGGATCATAAAAGTCACCTCGGTCAGACAAATTCCACCCCGGCCGAGATGTTCATCGACTGAGCGAGATACTCTAGGGTTAAGGATAAAGACTCGAGCTTTCAGGGTCCTACTAGAATTTAAGATTATTCTATCATTGTTTTTCCCACAACCTTCAGCCAATCACCCTAGAATCACACAAAGAAATTAGTCAATCATCATCATAAAAGCAATAATCAAATATAAGGGAAGAAAGTGAATAATTGAACACAAAAACCTTAAGAACAAGACTTCAATAACTGAATCAATTATCAAACAAACAAGCGTTCCTTGGATCACAATCCAATAAGACAATCAACAAGAAGGGAATCTAAGAGAATCTTACAAAACCTTTCACAAAAGCTATAAAAGCTATCAACTTCCTTCCTTCAACCTTCCTTCAATCCTTCCTAACTGCTGGATGCTCTAAGCATGTATTTTCCGGTGATGCGCCGGTTGTATGCGGGCTGCTGAATTGTGGAAAATCCGGCCCTTTATATAGGAAAACTACCCTCCAAAGATAAGATATCTTAAAAAGATATCTTCCTAATAAAATATATCTATCTCTCATAAATAAATCCCTAAAATATATGATCTTCCTTCCAGAAATCCAGCCTAAAAATATAAGATTCTCCTTCCAAATATAAAAGATTTCAGCAAAGAATAAAATATATCTCGCCGCGTCCAAGGTGTTCGCCTCGGTCGGGACGCTCCTCTGGATCACCTCGGTCGAGATGGTACTGTAGCTGACCGAGGTGGCTCTAAACTGAATGTAAAATCTCTCAAATCTGGTCCAAAGTAAATCTTTAATCTAATTCCATGCTTCTTGGATTCTTCCTTAAGCTCCTGAATGTAGCAACAATGACTCCTTCGCTCCTTTAGCTCCATTTTGATGCAAAACGTGCCATTTTACCTACGATTACAACGAAACTTGGTGTAGACCTCGATTCCCGCAAAGGTAGATGAAACGACAATATAATCACATAATATACATCCAAACATGCAGATTATTGAAGATAAAACGTCTAAACAGGTCCCAAAATATAGACTATAATTCATGCTATCATGGGCGGTACTTGTTTGTTTTGTAGACTTCCATGAAATTTTCATGCCTCCATATGTGAACACATATCCGTTTTGGGATGTGGTCTTGTATGGGTCAGACAAATATCCTGCATCTGCATATTCAACCAAAGTGGCATCTCCTTTGTATTGATAAAATAGAACAAGGTCATGCGTACCTCAAAGGTAGAGGAATATACGTTTGATGTCATTCTAATGTATTTTGTAAGTGCACAACTGTACTTGGGCAACAAATTTACAACAAAGACAATATGTGGTCTTGTATTGTTAGTCAAATACATTAAAGCACCAATTACACTTAAATATGACACTTCTGGACCAAAGATTACTTCATCGTCTTTTCGAGAACGACATTCATTGTATTTCACATTAAGGGATCGAACAACCATGGGTGAACTTAAAGGGTGTGGTTTGTCCATTTAGAATCTCTTTGTGTAATTAGATTGATGGATAAAGATTCCATCCCTTAAGTGCTCAATTTGTAGGCCAAGACAAAGCTTGTTTTTCCGAGATCTCTCATCTCTAATTTTTTCATAAAATACTTTCCAGTTTCTTCAAGCTCATTGGAAGTTCCGACAATATTCAAATCGTCACACATAAACTACGATTATAGCAAATCCACTTTTGATCGCTTGATGAAAACACATGAACATATAATGTTGTTCTTATACCTCTCTTTGAAAAGATATTCACTAAGACGCTTGTACTACATTCGTCGTGATTGATCCATACAAGGATCTTCTCCATTTTATGGAAAACATTTCTCGTGGCTTTGACGAGTTGGCCTCAGACAATTTTAGTCCTTGCGGGACTTTCATGTAGATGTCAGTATCAATTGACCCGTATAAATATGCAGTCACGACATCCATTAGGCACATTTGTAGTTTTTCAAAGACAGTCAGGCCAATTAGGAATCTAAATGTGGTTGCATCAATTACTAGCGAGTATGTTTCATCATAATCGATTCCTGAATTTTGAGAAAATTCTTGGGATACAAGTCTTGCCTTATATCTCATAATTTTGTTTTGTTTTTCTCATTTCGTTTTCTTACAAAAACCCATTTATATCCGACTGATTTTACACCCTTTGGTGTATGGACTACAGGCCCAAACTTCACGTTTTTCAGGTGATTTCAATTCTGCTTGAATTGCCTCTTTCCATCTTGGCCATTCCTTTCTACGACGACATTCATCAACTGATTTTGGCTCAATGACGTCATCTTCAATTTTGATATCATTAGACACAAAATAGGCAAATATATCATCAACAATAATATCCTTTCTATTCTATTATATCCTTGTATCGACATAATTTATAGCGATTTTATAATTTTCGATTCTTTCATCATCATCAAAGATATTATCTTCATTTGGGATGTCCGCATCCTTATTTTCTTTGTCTTTCTCATGTTCCTCATTTGATTCATTCATTATATCCTATCTTGATATACCCTTTTGGTTCTTTGCTTTTCTTGGTTTTACCTATTTTGAACCAAGTGGTCTACCGCATTTTTGACGTGTTGAAGATTCATTTGTAATGGAAACATTTGGTTTCCCAATGAGTACATCAATTCTTGCAAGGAAATTTTTCGTTGGAACACGTGACTTTACCACCTTCTTAGTGTTTGTAAATGCATCTGGTAATTGATTTGCAATAACTTGCAAGTGAATAATTCGTTAAACATCTTGTTCACACATTTTTGTTTTGGATAAAGGTGTGATAACAGTGTTGCATTCCATGTAATTTCTTTCATATTTGGGTCTAGTTTCTTCTTTTCTCCCCCAAGATTGGGAATGTATTTTCATCAAAATGACAATCAGCAAATCTTGTTGTAAACAAATAACCCGTTGTTGGTTCAAGATATCTAATGATCGAGGGGGATTCAAAACTAACATATATTCTCAATCTTCTTTGGGGACTCATCTTTGTACGTTGTGGTGGAGCAATATGAACATAAACTACATATCCAAATATATATAGATGTGATATATTGGGCTCCTTACAAAGTACTAATTGCAATGGGGATTGTTCATGATTTACACTTGGTCTTAATCAAATCAAGGTTGCAACATGCAATATCGCATGTCCCCAAGCATATGGTAATAATTAGATTTCATCAATAATGGTCTAGCAATTAATTGTAATCTTTTATCAACGATTCAGCAAGACCATTTTGTGTGTGAATATAAGCTACTAGATGTTCAACATCAATCCCAATTGACATGCAAAAGTCATTGAATGTTTGAGATGTAAATTCTTCTGCATTGTCAAGCCGGATTTTCTTTACTGTATAATCCGGAAATTGAGCTCTCAATCAGATTATTTAAGCAAGGAGTTTAGAAAATGCCACATTTCTAGTCGATAATAGAATTACATGTGACCATATTGTAGATGCGTCAATTAACACCATAAAGTATCAAAATGGGTCACACGGTGGAGCAATTGGTGCTCATATATCTCCTTGTATCCTTTTTAAAAAAAGCAGGAGTCTGACTTGTAACCTTACTTTTAGAAGGTCGATTTATAAGCTTTCCAAGTGAACAAGCCGCCCAATTAATATGACGTGGCGGCAGAATTTTCATGTTCTTTTGTGGGTGTCCAAGTGAACCCTTTATGATTTTGTGCATCATCATTGACACTGGGTGACCCAATCGGTCATGCTGATAGCATGAATTATAGTCTATATTTTGGGACATGTTTAGACGTTTTATCTTCAATAATCTGCATGTTTGAATGTATATTATGTGATTATATTGTCGTTTCATCTACCTTTGCAGGAATCGAGGTCTACACCAAGTTTCGTTGTAATTGTAGGTAAAATGGCACGTTTTGCATCAAAATGGAGCTAAAGGAGCAAAGGAGTCATTGGAGCTACATTCAGGAGCTTAAGGAAGAATCCAGGAAGCGTGGAAATGGATTAAAGATTCACTTTGGACCAGATTTGAGAGATTTCACATTCAGTTTAGAGCCACCTCGGTCAGCTACAGTACCATCTCGACCGAGGTGATCCAGAGGAGCGTCCCGACCGAGGCGAACACCTTGGACGCGGCGAGATATATTTTATTTGGCTGAGATCTTTTATTTTTGGAAGGAGGGATCTTATATTTTTAGGCTGCATTTCTGGAAGGAAGATCATATATTTTAGGGATTTATTTATGAGAGATAGATATATTTTATTAGTAAAATATCTTTTCAAGATATTTTATCTTTGGAGGGTAATTTTCCTATATAAAGGGTTGGATTTTCAACAAATCCAACATCCGCTAACGGCAAGAGGCGGCATCCAGCCGTTGGGAAGGATTTTTGGAAGGTTGAAGGAAGGAAGTTGATAGCTTTTATAGCGTTTGTGAAGGGTATTGTAAGATTCTCTTAGATTCCCTTCTTGTTGATTGTCTTATTGGATTGTGATCCAAGGAATGCTTGTTTGTTTGATAATTGATTCAGTTATTGAAGTCTTGTTCTTAAGGTTTTTGTGTTCACTTATTCACCTTCTTCCCTTATATTTGATTATTGCTTTCATGATGATGATTGGCTAATTTCTTTGTGTGATTCTAGGGTGATTGGCTGAAGGTTGTGGGAAAAACAATGATAGAATAATCTTAAATTCCAGTAGGACCCTGAAAGCTCGAGTCTTTATCCTTAACCCTAGAGCATCTCGTTCAGTCGATGATCATCTCGGCCGGGGTGGAATTCGTCTGACCGAGGTGACTTATCTGATCCGAAACTGAGAGTTAAGTGTTAGAGTTTGCCAAATCCTATTCTTATTACACCTTTCCTGGTTCAATGCAAGCCTAGGATGAGACTTACCCGGTAATTCCTTAGTTTGTTTACCCAAGATCATAAGTGTAGGTAATAAAGGTTTATCCTTTATTAGGGTTTGAGTGTGCCTTCATCCCATCTTTGTGAGTTAGCCTGAGACTTACCCGGTAAAGGTTGACTCTATTCCCTTAGGTGGTGTGTTGGTTTGAGGTTATAGTTCTTTTCCTTAATTCCTTGAGACTTACCCGATAATAGGAGTTACGGTTTGGGATTAGTGGATAGTGAGACTTACCCGGTGATCTATTCCACTTTAGTAACACCTTCCCTTTTGCAAAATCTCAGCTTTGTCCACTTATCTTGAGATCTTGAGTTGGAACCACAACTAGATGCTTTAATCCCTAGAATTGCATATTTTCCTTAATTGACTTTTTATCATCTTTGATTGCTTTAATCGCTTTTGTGGTTAGTAATTACATAGATTACTTATACTTGCTTAGGTTTCACCTAAGTCCCTGAGATCGACACCCCGAAATTCTTGCTTTTTACTACGATTGACCCGTACACTGCGGGTTCGCTTCCTTGTTTTTAAGCATACATCTTGGGTTATAAATTTAAAGCTTGCACACACCGTTTGGAGCGAATAAGTTTTTGGCGCCGTTGCCGGGGACTTGGTCTAGACCGAGCCGGTTGTGGTGATCTTTCGGGGCACTTGCCCCTGTTTCTACTAACCACTCTACTTGAGTGACTTTCGCAGGTTCTTTTTCTTAGGTTTATGCGAAGAACCCGCACTGGGAAGGAAATCGTTCCTTACGATCCCGAACCAGAAAAGATATACAAAAGACGCTTGAAAGAAGCGAAGATGGTCAATCAAGAGAATCGCGATCTTAAGGCCGAATTGAAGTAGGCATTAGAACAACTACGGCTCAGCAAAGAAGAATTACGACTGGAAAAGGAAGAAACTCGCGCAAGGACGGAAGCGATCGAAGCAGATATAGCGACTTTACGGGGCCAATATCTACCTCGACCAGCTCCAGTTCCTCGACCGAGGCAAGACCCAGCTCCAGCTGCCCCGGCCGAGATACTTCCACCTCGGATGCCAGTCCGAGATGCTCTTTTTGCAGGTATTCCACAGACCCTAGGGCAAAGGATGGACCCGAATCAGCAACTGAGGCGTCCAGGAGTCAACCTAGGTGATCCAGCGGACCATGATTATGAGCTTCGACCGCAAGTTCTTTCCATGATTCACCAATGCCAGTTTGGAGGGCTAGAGAGGGAATCTCCGCATCAACATCTACAAAACTATGAGATCTTGATGGAGACCTTGAGACCTTCAAGGCTGGAAAACAACAATTACAAGCTAAGGCCTTTCTACTTCTCTTTGAAAGATAGAGCGCTTACTTGGTATCAATCTCTTCCTCCAGGAAAAATCAGTACTTGGGAGGAGATGACTACGGAGTTCTTGACTAAATTCTTTCCCCCCCCCCCCTCTAAAACCGCTGAAATGAGAGGGAAGATTAATGCATTCATCATGAAGGACAAAGAGAGCTTGTCCAAGTCATGGGAGAGATTTAAAGACATTCTTTTGGATTGCCCACATCATGGGATTCCAAAGATAGAGTTGTTGGAGATATACTTCAAGGGACTGGACGGCAACACCTAGTTCAACCTTCAACTACTATCCGCGGGCACGTTCATGGACATGCCGATTGACGAAGCTTGGGAGTTCATAGAAAAGCAAACTTTGCACATGGAGAAGTACTCCCACCAAGGAGCTGAAGGTGGAGTTAAAAGAGTTAACTTTCAAGAAGCTCACCCAAACAATGATCAACTAACCTCTTTGAAGAATGACGTGAAGCAACTGAAAGACCTTTTGGTTGCTCAAACAAAGAAAGAAGATGAAGGATATCAAGGTTCGAGAAACAACAATGGGTACCGGAACAACAACAACGGTTCCCGGAACAACAACTACAACAACAACAGAGGATCCAACAACAATAATTGGAGGGCAAACAACCAAAATTCGGGTAACCCTTACTCTAACTCCAATTCGAATGACTCCTCTAATCCTTTCCTCTCTTCTTCTTCTTCTTCTTCTAGTCCATTGAAGAGCCAAGAGCAAGGATCAAGTTCTTCCCAGCCGGAAAAGAAAGATGTGGTGCTGGAGGCCATCTTGATTAAGCTCAACTCTATGGAGACATCCATGACTTCATTTTCGAAGGCACAAAAAGCCTTAGAACAACAATTCGTTAACAAGGCGAATGAAGCGCCAAGAGATCCAGGGAAGCTTCCAGCAAGGACAGAAAGCAACCCTAAGGGACAGATCATGGCAATAACTACGAGAAGTGGACTGAAGACTGCAGATCCAGTGCCTCGGTCAATGCCAGTACAAACGAAGACCACCTCGGTCCAGGCATAGTCGAAGAACACTTCGGCCGAGGTGTCAACCGAGGTGGAGCCACAAAAAGCGGAGGAGAAATCTGAAGTTTATGTTCCACCTCCTGCATATAAACCACCACTTCCATTCCCCCAGTCAAGGGCCAGAGCATATCTAGACAAGCACTTTGGTAAGTTCCTTGACTTGATGAATAAACTACACATTAATATCCCTTTCCTTGATGTTGTTCTAGGGATTCCCGCCTATGGGAAGTTCTTGAAAGAGATTCTATCAAGGAAGAGGAAGTTGGATGACTTTGGTGAAGTAAGGATGACATGTAAATCCTCGGAGCTCATTCAAATCATGAAGGAGAAGATGCCACCTAAGTTGAGAGATCCCGGCTCGTTTTGCATTCCCATTCAAGTTGGGGATGTCACTTGTGAAGCATTGTGTGATCTAGGAGCCAGTGTTAGCATGAAATATTGTGATATTTTAGGCACGTTTGCTAAGTGCATTTCATCTATATTGGTATTTATTGATAAAGCATTGAAGCATTTGTGAGTTAGTTTATCTATTTTGTCGATATAGAGGTCTACATAAGCTTTGTGTTGATTGTAGGTAATTAAGAGCTAATTCCGAACGGATTGAGAGAGAATGGAGATAGATCGAGCATGTCCAAGGATTGAGGACATCACTAGGAGCTAAGGAAGGTGCTAACTTGAAGAATAGCACGGGATTAAGGAGAACTACGAACTACCTCTAAACCACGCTCTAAAATACGGCCGTACTAGGTTTCACGTTCTATTCCACGGTCGTGGAACTTTGGCAAGGCAAGCGTGGATCATTCCAGCAACTTACACGGCTGTGGAGAGTTGTGACAAACCGTGATGAGTTTCCACGCTCTAAACCACAATCTAAACCACGGGCGTGGAATTTTGGATAACCGTGATTCTGACGATCTTTTACGCAATATTTTAAGCCACGATCTTCTACGCACATGGGCCGAAGACGCATTTTATTTGGGCCTATATAAGGACGGAAGGAAGGAGATTCCGTCACCTCTGCTTAGGCTTACCTCCGCTTACCCTAGTTTTACGCCTTCGCTTAAACTTCCGTGGGGAGGATTGCGAAGAGTTGAAGATTTGGAAGATTGTTCGTAAGGAGATTACGCTTTATCCTTAGGTTTGATTAGAAGACGGATTGACATCCCGTTCTTCGTTCTTATCTAAGATTGTGATTGATTGTGTTATTCTGAATCTATTTACGCTATTGTTCTTGATTTGTGGATTTGAGATTGATTTGAGATATATTCAAGGTTTTCGAAAGTTTTCACCTTTCATTCTTTTAAATCTTGAAATTGATATCAATATGACTGTTGTTGGCTAAAACCCTTTAGCAATTCTAAGGTGAAGGGTTGATAGTTGTGGCTTAGATGATGATAGATCGATCGTAAACAGATTGGACCCTGAGAGTTAGAGAGAATCACCGACGAACCTAATCCACGGTCTGTTCTTGAGCTTCCACGGCCGTGGAATTCAAGAACTACCCGTAATTTTGTGTCAAGTTACGAACCTTGCTTTTACTTTAATCCAAAGTTAAAGATTTGCTTTAACTTAGTCTTGGCTTGCCTTTTCTAGGTGGTAGTGAAGCCTCAACAACGTCTACCTCAATTTCGAGTATCGCAACCTAAATCGGTTTAGTTAGTCTTGATCCTTGGATTATAAGTTTGGGTATTTGACATTAATTCTTACCTTTAGAACCTTTCTATATTGAAGCCTCAACAACCTTTATAGGGAGTGTCTTTTAGGTGAGTCATATAAGGTTTTGGAACTTCACCGTACATTGCCTTACATTCGTATACCTTTGCAAACCTCAACTCTGTCCTTATATCTTTAGTATACCTTGAATCGATTGCCACAGCTGGATTCCTGGATCTTTAGGATTGTTGTTTTCCCAATAATTTGAAAAGCTTCATACATTTACTTGCTTGATAATCTATAACTGGTTTAACCCCCCAAATCCCTGTGTTCGATACTCTGGAATTCTTGCTTAACTATATCGATCCGTACACTGCAGGTTCGCTTGCTTGATTTCTAGTTTTATAATTAAAGCTTATTTGCACGCACGCTAAGTGGCGAACAAGTTTTTTGCGGTTTGTATTCTCACCACCATTGTGGTTATTGTTGTTGCCTAAATAACCCACATCTTTTCCTTGTTGCTTTGGAAAGTTGGTCTTGATAGCTTTCTTCAACTCTTTAATCTCGTTGTTGAGAGAAAAGATTTGAGTTTGAGCTTCATGTGTGAGCTTTGCTCCTTGCTCCAAACAGTTCCCTTCC
Organism: Fagopyrum esculentum; assembly: GCA_033239045.1. Taxonomy (NCBI): domain Eukaryota; kingdom Viridiplantae; phylum Streptophyta; class Magnoliopsida; order Caryophyllales; family Polygonaceae; genus Fagopyrum; species Fagopyrum esculentum. The sequence goes on from BSUD01000002.1 coordinate 16,626,492, forward strand.
ACTTTCCGGTGAGAATACTTCTCTATGACTCGCGCTTGCTTCTCAATGAAGTCCCAAGCGTCATCTTCCCTCATGTCCATGAATGTACCACATGAGAGGGATTGAAGCTTGAATTGTGTCTCCACATCCAGCCCCTTATAGTATATCTTCAATAGTGCAAGCTTGGATATGCCATGATGAGGGCAATCCAATAGCAAATCCTGAAATCTTTCCCAAGATTGAAACAAACTTTCGTTAGATCTCATAGAAAATGCATTAATCTTACCTCTTAGCTCCGCCGTTTTAGATGGCGGAAAGAACTTAGTGAGGAACTCCGCAGAAATATCCTCCCATGTTTCAAGCTTTCCACTTGGAAGAGCTTGATACCAAGACAATGCTTTCCCCCTTCAAGGAGAAGAAGAAAGGCTTGAGTTTGTAGCTGTTGGTAGTTGCGTTTTTTGGCTTCATTGTCTCCATCATAATCTCAAAATTTTGTAGATGTTGATGTGGAGATTCAGCGCTTGTTCCACCAAATTGGTTTTGGCGGACAATAGTAATAACTTGAGGGTTGAAGCTAAACCCTTGCGCATCGTCAGCATCAAAGTTCACACCTAAACGGTGTGGTTGCTGCGTTGGATCCATCCTTTGGCCAAGAGTTCTTGGCTCCTCTTCTATACGTTCGACCCTCGCATTCCTAGGTGGAACACGGCGATTTGCAGCTGGTCGTGGAAAGAATGGATTCACATTGATCGTGGGATCAATTTCCTCTAGCGGTGGCTTGGAGGAGTCGCTATCCTCATTGGATGAGTTGGCTCTAACCGATCTTCCCGGTCTCCTCCTTTTCTTTTTCTCCTTAAGGTTGTTTATTTCCAACCTCATTTGGAACATCATGTCCGATAGATCATCAACATTTGTTTGATGACGATCCATCTCTTCCCTACGAGTCTTCTCACTCCATTGGAGTTGAGCTTCCTTTTCCGCTAACTCCGATTGGAGATCACGTTCTCTTTCTTCAGCCATTTTTCTTTCCTTAAGCTTTCTCCTCAAAGTCCTCTCAAGCTCTTGATCAAGAGGTAAGAGGTCTTCGGTGTTCCTAGACCTGCGCATACACTCGAATAGATATCAAATAACAAGGGAGAAGCTCCCAAGCTTGACAACCGATAACCGAATTCGGCCTAAACCAAATCCCCGGCAATGGCGCAAAAAATTTGTTCTCCACTTAGCGTGCGTGCAAATAAGCTTTAATTATAAAACTAGAAATCAAGCAAGCGAACCAGCAGTGTACGGATCGATATAGTTAAGCAAGAATTCCAGAGTATCGAACACAGGGATTTGGGGGGTTAAATACAGTTATAGATTATCAAGCAAGTAAATGTATGAAGCTTTTAAAATTATTGGGAAAACAACAATTCTAAAGATCCAAGAATCCAGTTGTGGCAATCGATTCAAGATATACTAAAGATATAAGGACAGAGTTGAGGTTTGCAAAGGTATACGAATGTAAGGCAATGTACGGTGAAGTTCCAAAACCTTATATGACTCACCTAAAAGACACTCCCTATAAAGGTTGTTGAGGCTTCAATATAGAAAGGTTCTAAAGGTAATAATTAATGTCAAATACCCAAACTTATAATCCAAGGATCAAGACTAACTAAACCGATTTAGGTTGCGATACTCAAAATCGAGGTAGAGGTTGTTGAGGCTTCACTACCACCTAGAAAAGGCAAGCCAAGACTAAGTTAAAGCAAATCTTTAACTTTGGATTAAAGTAAAAGCAAGGTTCGTAACTTGACACAAAATTACGGGTAGTTCTTGAATTCCACGGCCGTGGAAGCTCAAGAACAGACCGTGGATTAGGTTCGTCGGCGATTCTCTCTAACTCTCAGGGTCCAATCTGTTTACGATCGATCTATCATCATCTAAGCCACAACTATCAACCCTTCACCTTAGAATTGCTAAAGGGTTTTAGCCAATAACAGTCATATTGATATCAATTTCAAGATTTAAAAGAATGAAAGGTGAAAACTTCCGAAAACCTTGAATATATCTCAAATCAATCTCAAATCCACAAATCAAGAACAATAGCGTAAATAGATTCAGAATAACACAATCAATCACAATCTTAGATAAGAACGAAGAACGGGATGTCAATCCGTCTTCTAATCAAACCTAAGGATAAAGCGTAATCTCCTTACGAACAATCTTCCAAATCTTCAACTCTTCGCAATCCTCCCCACGGAAGTCTAAGCGAAGGCGTAAAACTAGGGTAAGTGGAGGTAAGCCTAAGCAAAGGTGACGGAATCTCCTTCCTTCCGTCCTTATATAGGCCCAAATAAAATGCGTCTTCGGCCCATGTGCGTAGAAGATCGTGGCTTAAAATATTGCGTAAAAGATCGTCAGAATCACGGTTATCCAAAATTCCACGCCCGTGGTTTAGATTGTGGTTTAGAGCGTGGAAACTCATCACGGTTTGTCACAACTCTCCACAGCCGTGTAAGTTGCTGGAATGATCCACGCTTGCCTTGCCAAAGTTCCACGGCCGTGGAATAGAACGTGAAACCTAGTACGGCCGTATTTTAGAGCGTGGTTTAGAGGTAGTTCGTAATTCTCCTTAATCCCGTGCTATTCTTCAAGTTAGCACCTTCCTTAGCTCCTAGTGATGTCCTCAATCCTTGGACATGCTCGATCTATCTCCATTCTCTCTCAATCCGTTCGGAATTAGCTCTTAATTGCCTACAATCAACACAAAGCTTATGTAGAACTCTATATCGACAAAATAGATAAACTAACTCACAAATGCTTCAATGCTTTATCAATAAATACCAATATAGATGAAATGCACTTAGAAAACGTGCCTAAAATATCACAATATTTCATGCTAACAAATAACCCCATACTTGGCACTTGCTTGTCCCTAAGCAAGGTCTTTCAAAAGCTTTAAAACACAAGTTAGGATGAAATATGTATACCTTCTCAAAGCAAAACTTCTTTTAGATGAATGTGCCTTCTAATCAATAGATCACTCTCAAATCTTGCTTCATTTGCTTATAAGACTTTCATATGCATAATCAAAGAGTAAAGAGTAAAGAAAGCTCATGAATTAATCAAACTTCCGTGTAAACATCATAACCTTCAAACATTATCAAAATCAATCAAAAGAAACTTCAATTTAGATCACCAAGTCATATAACATCATTCCGCTAGAGCTATGTGTGAAGATCGGACTTGGGGAGCCCAAGCCGGTGAAGATACGGTTATACATGGCGGACCGCTCCATTACCCATCCCGTGGGCATTTTGGAAGACGTTCCGGTTAAGTTAGGTAACTTCTATTTACCTATAGACTTCGTTGTACTTGACATTCCCGCAGATTATCCCGTTCCTATCATTCTCGGGAGACCATTTCTAGCAACTTTGGGTTGCAATGTGGATTGTAAGAACGCCAAGTTAAAATTCAACATTGGCGGAGATGAAGTGGAGTTTGCATTACTTGCGGCAATGAAGGGAGAGCAGCTAGGAGATGATATCTTCAATATCTATGATGAAGAAGAATCAAGAGAATTGATGAGCTCTATCCTTACTAAAGATCCACTTGAAAAGGTTATTAGTTTTAGCTTAATAGAGGAAGGTATAGATGCTTCTTGTGATGCAGATATACGGAGCTTGAAGGCACTGGAAGAAGATACAGGAGCTAAAATTGAAAAGCTAATCCAGGAGAAGAAGATCTCCAGTTTCGGTCCCAGTTACAGTACCTCGACCGAGGCACCTTCTGGACCAAGCAAGGTGTTCTCGACTGAAGAACATCTCGGTCACCCTCTCTGGACCTCGACCGAGGTCGAAAGCGAGATGATGTCAACTGAGACTTCTGAAAGTCCAGTTCTTCGATCTACTCCACTGGAAGGAGGAAGCAAAGATCCACCTCAGAAAGCACCCCCCAGTTGTGGAGCTTAAACAACTCCCAAGTCACTTGAGGTATGTTTTTCTTGGACCGGATTCTACTTATCCCGTCATCGTGAGTGCTTCCCTCTCCGAATCTAAATTATCTAAACTAATGCATATCCTGAGGAAGCATCAAAAGGCTTTAGGTTATACTATTGATGATCTTATTGGCATTAAGCCTTCTTTCTGCTTGCATAGAATACTAATGGAGGACGATCATAAGACTTCACGGGAACCTCAAAGACGGTTAAATCCGATCATGAAAGAGGTTGTGAAGAAAGAAATTCTTAAGTTGTTGGATGCAGGTATCATATTTCCTATCTCGGACAGCAAGTGGGTGAGCCCGGTGCATGTGGTTCCGAAGAAAGGAGGGATGACCGTTGTGACGAATAAGAACAACGAGTTAATCCCAACTAGGACCGTCACGGGTTGGAGGGTGTGCATCGATTACAAGAAGCTGAACGTGGCCACTCGGAAGGACCATTTTCCACTTCCCTTCATCGATCAAATGCTCGAACGGTTAGCCCAGCATTCACATTTTTGCTATTTGGATGGCTATAGTGGCTTCTTCCAAATTCCTATCCATCCGGATGATCAAGAGAAGACCACTTTCACTTGTCCATGGGGGACATTCGCTTATAGGAGGATGCCATTTGGATTATATAATGCACCCGCTACCTTCCAGCGATGCATGATGGCTATCTTTTCCGAGTATATAGAGGAGATAATGGAGGTATTTATGGATGACTTTTCGGTATATGGTTCCTCTTTTGATGATTGCCTATCTAACCTTTATCTAGTGCTACAAAGATGTGAAGACACTAATCTTGTTTTGAATTGGGAGAAGTGTCACTTTATGGTTAATGAAGGCATTGTGCTAGGACATCTCGTTTCTAATCGAGGTATTGAAGTCGATCGAGCTAAGATCGAGACTATTGAGAAACTTC